>JAZGUH010000032.1:0-679211 GCA_037893225.1 Hippasteria phrygiana | reverse complement strand
TTAAGCTCCACCCCTTTTGCGATTGACCAATCAAAGCCGCAGGTGTGTTTGGCCAATACGTCATTGGTATGCACAGCGCATGTGCAGTAGGCCATTTTGGATAAAGACAGGGCACAAGGCAATAGGGAACTTGTAACCAAAGGTCACTTTCTCACACAAGTTGGCACAAAACTTTGCCATCTTTACCATCGATCGTGCATGCCTTAATAAGCCAAGTGGGTATATTGATATGTAGTATACACCATTTGCAAACATCAAAAAAACAAAACTACTGAAGTATTACGAAATGATCGTAGCTAGAATGTGTAGTAAGTAAAGTTCTAGTAGCCTGTGAAATCATGGCACCTGGTGTGCTGTCGTTTTCAACAAAAGTGGAAATTTATATCGTTTTCCAACGATTGTCGGCCGACAATCCCCCCAAATCCATTTATTTCTGAAAATTACAGCAAAAGCAAATGGTGTACATGTATACTACATTTACATGTATGACTGTACGGCAAATGTGCAGTAGTCCACTTTTGTATAAACACGGCTCGGTTTTTTTCCTTAAATCAAAGGGGGAAACTGGTAATCGAACTGGAACTTTTCACGCAATTTACCAAAAATAAAGCAAACCACATAATCCGGTAAAAACAGAATTCTTTCCCTCCACAGTAAGAGACAGAAGTTGTTGCTTTTTTCCAATACATTTCGCTGGTACCCTCATCATGAGGGGTACTGGTAAAATCTTGTAAACAATTTTGTCTCAACCTGTAAGGGGAAAAATACTCTTTTTACCGGACCACAGCTCTTTCTCCACGTTTTACCGATCCGTATAAAGATTTCCTCTCATTGCACCCCGTCCCGGGTTTGTCCACTATATCGTTCGTATAAAAGGGGGGGAAATGACAAACAACAATTTGAATGTAAATTTTTGAGCACCATATACATTAAACTCCCCACCCACAAAAAGGTGTGACATTGTATATTAGCTCCTCCCTAAAAAGTTACGGTCTCTTGAGTAGAGCCTGCAGCGTATGACCTCGAAATCTGAGATTTTCACGAGAATACGGTACTTCCCGGCGCACCGTTTATAGACCTTGTGCGGTGTCGCTTTTTACTTTTTACGGAACTTTGTTTTCCGACTGGAAAAACACCAATAATTTGGTTTCGCGGAGGAAAATTAGACATTTTATTTACAACATTATTGAAATAATTGCAAATTGATGACCAAAATAATATTGAAAAAAGAAGTGACCTTAACTTTCAACCAGTCTCTCATTTACACTGCTGTAGGGTAAAGATAATCTAAAAGAGTATGTGTTTTATACCAAGAATTTGATCGTGAATTCACGAGAATTCACGCTCTTTAGCAAGCCCGCAGCTGGATATAAATGGAAGTCCATGAGAAGGTACTATACCAGTGTACACGGCTATCAGCTACACGGCTCCCCCCCCCCCCCCCCCCTTTCCCCCATCATCGAATATGCAATTTAGATATATTTCACCGTTGAGATGTACAGTTATGCCCCAAATTATTCATACCCATGCCAAATTCGGAGTATTGTGAATCATTTTATTTATTATTTCTACTTTTATGCTAATGATGTGAAACCAAAATATATGTAGATTTTTATGCCAACTAAAAGTCATTAAGTAAAGCCTAAGTTCCGCCAATCCAGCTTTTGAGAGAAAAGCAAACTACCAGATTTTTCATAGGGTATGACAATTTTTGGGCAGCTGTATTTCATGGTACTTTAGTATATACTTTTATGAGGCCGTGTAATGGCACTGCAGTACAGCCAAATGTTTACATGTCTAGAGTACCGTTAGGTCTTTTGTCAGCATAGCAGAATAGGCTTTTTGTGTTCTTTTTACAGATATTGCGTAATTTCAGACGGACATCCGTGTTTAGTCTGCCCATTGACGGCAGGGGTGGCTCTCTGAATGAAACGATAAATCCCTCCTTCAACAAATCTGGAATTTTAATCCAGAGAGGCAATGCCCAAGTATGCTTGGATAAGTGCCAATTTTGAGTTTTGCATTTGCAAACACTGTGCCAAGTAACAATGGGTGTTCATTGTTAGTGAGCCGTTTTTCTTTTGTTACATGTTTCATAGTGAAAGACCACTGAGAATGAGTGAAGGACAAGGAGCATATAGTCAACTCCGCAAATTGCAGCGGGGAGATGGCCGATGTAAGTTTTAATGCAGCCATTTAGGATGTTTATGCAGTGGGCTTTTTAATAGACCCAAATACACGTACTGTGCTTCCCTGTAGCAATTTTATGAAGTAATTTCAACACTTTGATTTTTATGCTTATAGAAACTATTCATCTAAAACACGATGTCATCATCTAAGGCACAACAGCAGTGTCTCCGTAGCTTTGTGTGCAAATAATATCAAACATCTCTACGTTTTCTTGGACTGAGTCCCATGTTCCACGTAAAACAGCTTGTGTGAATAGTAACCAACATTTCTTCAAAACTAGTCTTTCTGGTGGATTATTTTGAAGGATTGATTTAGTTTTAGTTTTAGTCAGTAAGTCAATTGAAAAGGCTGAATTGCACAGCGCTCTAACAATAAAAACACATTAGATTAAATAAGCACATACAACAAATTAACATGTAGGCCTATAAAAGCACATACAAGTTAAAGGGACACATTGCCTTCAAATGTCATGAAATTTTGCTGTTTGGAAATGTTCCTTATCTTTTATAAGAGTTGTTCATGCAAAAAAACATGTATAATGTGTTGTAATTAGTGAGTAGTGATTACAAAACAAAAAATTGGCCTCTGACCCCTGACATCTGACCCGCGAAACATAGACTTATTTCCAGTAGTAAATACCACCGTCTAAATAATGCGCAAAATATGCTGTAAGAGTCTTTAGGCTGGCGCCGCAGCCAGTGGCCTTGTAAACCTATCAGATAATCGCCAGGTACCATCGCGCCTTGTGCCTATTCAATAAGGCCTTGTACCTATTCAATAAGGCCTTAGTGGAGTATCTATGGGGGACCCCCCGTGCACCCCCCCCCCCCCCCCCAGAACTAATCCACACCAACTTTTTCTGGTGCGTTTTAAGGTCCTAAAACACATTTCGGATGTTAACAGTGAAAAAAACCCGATGCTCTGGCGATATCCAAGATGGCGGCCAATATGGCCGCCAAAAATGGTCAAAATTGGGAAAAGTCATATATCAGCCAAAAAATATGATAAAAACATTTTTTTAAATGTTAGATATATGTTTTTGACCCTTACAAATTCATTTCTGGTATTCTTGTTTTGCTATCAGGCTTCAAATTCAAGATGGCGGCCAATATGGCCATCAAAAGTGATCAAATTTAAGAAAAATCGTATATATCAGCAACAAATTATGATAAAGGCATAAATGAAATGATTTGATATGTTTTTACCCTTACAAAATACTTTCAAGCATTCTTTTATTTTGCTACCATGCACCAAATTCAAAATAGCGGCCAATATGGATGCCAAAAAATGTCAAATTTGAGAAAAGTCATATATTGGCCAAAAAGGTAAGTGATGAGTGTAAGTAAAAGTTGACATTATGTAGGCCTATTTGAAAGTCATTTTAAACTCATATCTGGCTTTTTCTGATTTGTAAACATGTTTAAAATTCAAGATTGTGGTCAAAATTACCGTAATAAATTAAAAGAATTACAAAATACATGTATCAGCAATATATTAAAATAACCATGAACAGTCACTTGATGTTTTGAAAGAGAAAATAATACATATGTATACCAATTCTTTAATATCTGGAGGTATCTCATAAAAAGGCTTAAGTAAAACCTATAGACATTTTATATAGCGACTGTCCACCGCTTTCACACTTGATATTTTGAAAGAGGAAAGGCATTGCAATATCTACATTTCATATATAGATTGTCTACTGCTTTGAATATGACATAGCATTAGTCACTGTCATAGTCGTCAAGACCTGAACAGTCAGATTTATTTACATCATCTCCATCAATATCGACATCTTCGTCATCTGACGTTTCCTCCTCTGTGACTTCAGCCAGGATGTCTTCAAGACGGGATTTGCAAGACGGGATGGCAAGACAGGTCCCTCTGACCACACTGGCTCAATGAAGTCTCCACATCAGGTCCAGCCATTCTCTGTAGGGGGTGGAATTTCCGCATCAGTCCCACCAGATCCACCCTTGCATCCTTGGACAGGCAGATTTCCACCACAGCAGATCACAGACCTAGGGTTTGGCTCCTGTACATTGACACCTTTATCATCTGGCAGCACGGAAAGTATAACCTTTGGCTTTTCTTGGAACACCTCAACGGGCTTCACAGCAGCATCCAGTTCACCATGGAACAAGAAAGAGATGGCAACATCTCATTTCTTGATGTTGAGGTGTCCAGAAAGCAGGACGGCAGTCTTACCCGCAGTGTCTACCGCAAACCCACCCAAACCGACAGATACCTCCACAGCAGTTCCTTCCATCACCCCAAGATCAAGACTTCCATCAACTGGGCCCTCGTCCGCAGGGCATACAACGTCTGTGACAAGGAACATCAAACCCAGGAACTCCATCACGTCACCACAGCACTGCAACACAACGGATACAAGCCCAGCCAAGTCAAGACACAAGACCCCAGATCCACCCCCGGCCAAAGGGTCGCCTGTACCCAAAGCCAACTAGTTAGGGTCCCTAGTCCTGTTACTCTCCCCTACTTAGGCAGTACTTCACATCACATCCAGCGCATCCTCCACAAGCATGGGATTCGAGTCTACCACACAGCCCCCATAAAGATCCAGAATCTGGTGACTTCGCACAAGGACCAGTCAGACCCAGAGCGCAGGCCAGGAGTGTACAAGATCCCCTGCCAATGTGGCAAAGTGTACATCGGCGAGACTGGTAGGGACCTCCCCACCAGACTCAATGAACACAAAGCCCATGGCAGAAAGGGAGACTATGAGAAATCATCCATAGTCAAACACTCCCACACCGAAGACCATCAGATCAACTGGAGCCAGGCCGAACTCATCACCAGCATCGAACGCTGGTACCCCTGCCGCATCAGAGAAGCCATTGAAATCTTCAAGCACAACACGGTTCCCCAAGACATCGGTTTCTCCATCAGCGACATCTGGGGCCCCATCCTTACCTCCAAGTCCAATGGGTCTCCTATACCCTAGGATAACTTACATGTAGTTCTCCAGCCTATGGGTCCCATATACCCTTGGCAACCTCCCCCTTCGCACCCTTCCTTCAGAATGACACGCCTCAATGATCATCCAGCATCCCAAGCCCTGCAGGAGTTTGCATCCTTCTCACGCTTAATCGCTTCTAGACACCATATAAGCCCGCTTCACCGTTGGAATCCCTCAGTCTCCTGACGACGGGCAGAGCATACTGTCCGTAACGTTGATGAGTTCCCACCGGTTCTTTTCAGAACACAAACTCACAAAAGAGATTTAATACATGGTTCTACCGCAAACCAGTTACCTTAGGTTTAAGTTTGCCTCTATTTGAGATAGCTCCAGATGTATTACAGAATGGGTTTATTATTTTGTCTTTCACAATGCCAAGAGTGTGTTAAAGCAGTGGACAATCGCTATATAAAATGTCAAATACTTTTGCCCTTATTTGAGATACCTCCAGATGTAAATTACATGGGTACAAAATGTATATTAATTTGTCTTACAGTACCAAGTGAGTGTGTGTGTGTTAAAGCGGTTGACAATCGCTATATAAAATGTCTATAGATTTACTTTAGCCTTTTTGTGAGATACCTCCAGATATTAAAGAATTGGTATATGTATTATTTTCTTATTCACAATTGCAAGTGAGTGCTCATGGTTATTTTAATATATTGCTGATACATGTATTTTGTATTTCTTTGGTCATTTTGACCGCAATCTTGAATTTGAAACATGTTTACAAATCATTTTACTTATACTCATCACTTACCTTTTTGGCCAATATATGACTTTTCTCAAATTTGACCATTTTTGGCATCCATATTGGCCGCCATCTTGAATTTGGTACATGATAGCAAAATAAAAGAATACTTGAAAGTATTTTGTAAGGGTAAAAACATATCAAATCATTTCATTCATGCCATTATCATAATTTTTGGCTGATAAATACGATTTTTCTCAAATTTGACCACTTTTGCTGGCCATATTGGCCGCCATCTTGAATTTGAAGCATGATAGCAAAACGAGAATACCAGAAATGAATGTGTAAGGGTCAAAAACATATATCTAACAATTTTATTTGTGCTTTTATCATATTTTTTGGCTGATATATGACTTTTCCCAATTTTGACCATTTTTGGCGGCCATATTGGCTGCCATCTTGGATATCGCCAGAGCATCGGGTTTTTTTCACTGTTAACATCCCAAATGTGTTTAAGGACCTTAAAACACACCAGAAAAAGTTGGTGTGGATTAGTTCTGGGGGGGGGGGGGGGGGTGCACGGGGGGTCCCCCATAGATACTCAACTACCTAGTGCATTTTCAGTAATACATGACGATGTCATTTTGGTGGTTCTGGATAAGTGCTTACCGACACATATCGCCAGTGCATGCTGCGCGCCGTGCCACAGTACATCAACATGGATCAACAGAACGTACTTCAACCAGCTGCGACTGGAAAATACGACTGGTGAATCCGCCATTTTGTGGAGTCAACAATTTGGTTTTACAAAATGGCGGACCGTTATTTCTCACGCAATTAAACAAAAACCACGCAATTTGAAGGGATAGTTATGTGAATCTTTATATTCTACTTTTAAAAAAGCTTCCCGACCATATCCATTTCTGTTTTATAGCCCAAATCGCAAAATCCAAAGCAATGTGTCCCTTTAAAGTTTAAGTAAAAAAGAACATCACTCCAAACCTCAGAAAAAGACATAATCAAAGTTACAGAAGAAAAATACAAATTCACCAAAAACAAAAACAAAAACATGTATACAAAAACACACACAATTTACGAATCATGAAAAAATGGGCTAAAGATCTGAGATAAATTAAAAATGGAAAGGGGGGGTTGGGAAAGGAGGACGGGAAGGGGGGATGTGGGGAAAGGAGGGATGTGGGGAAAGGAGGACGGGAGCCGGGGAGGGGAGGGAAGGGGGGAGGAGGGAGGGAAGAGGGGAGGGGGACGAATATGAGGAGGGCAAAGAGAAAGGGAGGGGTAAAGGAGTACTGTTCTTCTGCTATTTTGACAGGGCTATAAAAATTCTTTGCATTACCAAACAAAAGTACCGCCCTCTTGCATCCAATGAAAATTACCATACAGATCATGCATATTTTTTTGAAACACATAGTAATATGCGTGTTGAACTTAATTAATATCCATTGCATGTTACCTTTAACAGAAATAGAGCTATCCTGTATTAAACTGAAATAAGGGATGCTCCCACTTTTGAAAATCTCTATAGAATGTGCTATGTCTTATAACCAACGGAAGCGGAGTATGAAGCAAGACGGGGGTGGGTAAAAGCCGCCCACGCCCCTATCTGGATCCGTCAGAACTAGGCTTCCAAGTTTAATTAACCGAGATATCTAACGAGCTTGTTTGTAAATGTCAGAACCGAAGGAAACTAGGGTACAATGGACCACAAAGACTAGCAATCCAAGGCCACGGTTGTTTTTTTATGGTATGTTCTTAAGGGCCACATTACGCGAGCGAAACCGTCGAATAAAAAATAAATAGAACCCCAAACAAACACCAGATCATCAGGCCATTCGACTCTGATACGCCCTCAACGCTGGTCTAGGCTGAGATGGATGGATGTACAAGAAATTCCTGTGCGCCATCAATGGTTTGTCCAAGAGAGGCAATGCGCGGTGTATTATGGGAAAACGTCGACATCATTTAAACTAGACTGGTTCCAGGGATATGTGTTCGCACCCCGTAGCGCTTTTTGACCGGGCCTCGTTAGCGCAACTTCCACGAGGGGCACGGGATAACTTGCCCCCCCCCCCCCCCCCTCACTCCTGCGACATTTATGCCATTTTTTTGTTTTTTTTGGGGGGGGGGGGTTGTTTTGCTTTTGTCCACTTCACAAGCGCCACCACTTCTCAGTTGATAAATTGATCCCCCCCCCCCCCCCCTTTGCTATTTCAAAAAATTCAGTGTGAACAAATTTAAGCCACACTTCACATTATGCTCTTACCCGGGTAATTGCCGGGTTAACGAACAATTTAACCCGGCAATTACCCGGGTAATGTGGAGCGTTCCCACTACAATTCTCCGGGTTAGAAATTCTCCAGGTTAATTGCCCCAAAACCCCACTAATTTCTAACCCTGCTCGCGAGGTGGGTTAACCCACCAATCTCGGGGTTAACGACGACCTTGAGACGATTCTCCGGGTTACCATCAGTAGTGGGAATGCTCGCCGGGTTTTCTTCTACCCGGGTAGGTGGGTGGGTGCGTGCGCTTTGTCGTGTTTTAATCGGCCAACTTTGCGAAGGTGACTTAATGTATTAGTACGGCCGCCGTGGCTGGTACTTCGCCTTAATAAGTTTATTTTTACGTATACTTAATGAAAGGCACCAGTCTTCCGTAGATGATGCCTCGTCTTAATAAGTACATTTTACATACACTTAATGCAAGGCACCAGTCTAGACCGCACAGTTGAAGGATGACTAGACTTGAAATCGAGTCGGTAATTGGTCGGCATTAGTCCGACTGCACCACCGCGTATTATAATACTTACTCCGCACTTTGCAGGGGTTACGTGTAGCGAGCGGTATAATAACATGTGGGAACGTTCGTGCAACCTTGGCCCCAAGATACGTGTGTGTCGACTGTCCAATTACTGACCATGAAGGAAAGAAGACATGTCGGAACTTCACGAAAGGCGGGCATATTATTGCGTACCGCGCTGGTAAATGCGGCGCCTGCAGACAAAACACGACTGTCTAAACGACTTGTCTTCAAGTCTAAAGGATGACGCGTGCACGCTACATGTAACAATGCTGATCCGATTTTTTTTCAATTTGCATTGCATGCTCTCGCGCCGCTCTCACTTCGCTCTTTTACGCCGACGAAACAATGGCTAGGGCAGAGGTCAAGCAATGCACATTCTCCGGGTTACCATTCGTATAGTGTGAATGCGGCTACAAGTTACCCGGGTGCGCGCTGAAGCGGGTAAGCAGAATTGCAGGGTAAATTTTGTAGTGTGAAACCGATTCTCCGGGTTAGTTTCTACCCGGGTAATGACAACTACCCGGGTAATAAATTGCCCGGGTAAGTTCAGAGTAGTGTGAAACCGGTATTTATTTGTGACAAACTTTTCCGATGTTGCCCTCCCCTCCTCCCCCCCCCCCACCCCCCCCCCCCCCCCCCCCCCCCCCCGTCCACAAAACGCAGATACGCCACTGCCTTTATGCAGTACATTGCATGCAAAAATATATCGAATCCACGAGAGGGCGCAGTTCTGACTAGTGGATCTTAGAAGAAGGATACGTGGAGTTCGATTTCCCCTTACAAAAACCTCCCATGGAATTCCCATAAAATACTATTCGTGCAGGCCTGTTTGTCATTAATGTTGGTTTTTGCTGTAATTGTAAGCAATCCATAAATTCAGTTTCCGTTCCTATTGCTTGACCCAATTTGGTTGTCACTGAGATCACAGTGACATCATCTACTCCCCTTGACAGAGGCGATAGCTCATCGAGGCTTTGCGCCCGCGTAGCATGCATCGTCGCCGCCCCGTCATATTGCGTCAAAAAACATCCCGTCGCCACCTTCGCTTTCACACGCCATCTCGATGTCGTCACGCGGGAACAACAACACCGCCGCCCGATCGAGAGATGAGGTGAAGTCTCGAGCAGGCCACGCGTTCCCATGGCGACCCTGCATCAACATAATCGTGCCAAGAGGTTGCTATGCTTGCGAATGCGTAAAGCTAGATCGCGTGCTGATATGATACGGCCGCCGTCTCGATTTACAGCGCAAACGAGTCATTTCCGATCCGTATTATAGAGCGCGCGTTGACGGTAAAGGCTCTATTTTTTGCTCATTGCGGGCGAGTTGGCGATATTAGTTTGTTTTGTTTTTTCTCCACCAGGATTTAATACCCGCAATATTATTAGCAGTTCCCGTGGGAGCGGTCACGAAGGGATGATGTCATCGCTGACTGATGCGTTGTGCATGCTACACATCAATCAAAACTGACCGCAAATTAGGGCTGATTCTCGTCCCCTTTTGTTCCTATAACAATTAGGCATGATGATAGATATATTTATAATGCGCCGTGCAGTGTTGTCACGAATACCGAGATGACAGAGACTGCATGGGTGTATGTGGATCCATTTTAGTCTGTTTATTATTATAGTTTATAGGAGAAATCACAATGCTTCATGCTATAGTTTGTCAAATACTTGAACACGAACGCGCCTGTCGCATCAAAGAAAATGGATATATTGTAGATGCACTTACTGAGAACAAACAGGATAACTGTATATTTATTTCATTTTTCTTTTTGCCTCCTGGAAAACCCTCTTGGGGTTTCTTGCCTCCTTTGATGTATTCCCCTTTCACTTTACCCCTTTACCCTTTCCTCTGTTCCTTCCTCCCTTGCCTAATTACCATGGGCGGCGATCCCGTGGGGACGGGGGGACATGTCCCCCCCCCCCCCCCAATATTTTTTGGGGGACGGTTATCGTAGTGTCCCCTTCCCCTAATAATCTCCCCATGGTCATATACATCTTATGGGTCATTGGCTTTTAAATGCACCCAGCAGAATGCACCAGAATAAAGATCAGCACACATTTTCAAAAATTTCCCAGGATACACGAGAGACCATGGGCGACGACCCAGGAGAAGGGAGGACCCCCCGCCAATATTTTTGCCTTGTCATATACATTATATGGGTCCCGTCCCCTCCGCCCCCAACCTTGACGAGAAATCGCCACCGCTGCTAATTACCACCTCCTTTTAACCCCTCCCCCTTTTGTCACACCCATTTTTTATTTATCCGGAATTTCTTTTGGTTTTAATTCAGTCCAGTTGAAATTTTCAAGAAAAGGGCTTGATTTCAGACTGTTCCTTGACCCGTGTTAAAACCATCGGCAGATCGGCTGCAAGACATAATAGACTTATCGTACTTCGTAGGCCTAGGCCTATGTGTACCGACGTCGAGACTGACAGAAAATTGTCATCGGCGATTGTAATTTCCACACGGTACCGTGACCCTCAAGTTCTTCAGACGAAACGGAGCAATTTAGATAGGGCATATCCCCAATCCTTGGTGTTAGGGTTAGAGTTGGGGACTGGGGAACATAGGTACGGAGGAACATAGGTACGTAACCGTCCCGATGTTCCCCAATACCGATGTTCCCCAATACCTATGTTCCCTAATATTAGGGACTGGGGAACATAGGTACCCGTACCTATGTTCCCCCGTACCTATGTTTTCCAGTCCCCAACTCTAACCCCAACCCCAAGGGTTGGGGAACATCGGTATTGGGGAACATCGGTATTGGGGAACATAGGTACGGTATTGGGGAACATCGGTATTGGGGAAAATCTGTATTGGGGAACATCGGTATTGGGGAACATCGGTATTGGGGAACATAGGTATTGGGGAACATAGGTATTGGGGAACATCATTATTGGGGAACATCGGTATTGGGGAACATCGGTATTGGGGAACATCGGTATTGGGGAACATAGGTATTGGGGAACATAGGTTTTTAGGGAACATAGGTATTGGGGAACATCGGTATTGGGGAACATCATTATTGGGGAACATCGGTATTGGGGAACATCGGTATTGGGGAACATAGGTATGCACCCTCTCAAACCCTGGCTTCGGCTTGGGCTTGGGCTTGGGCTTCGGCTTCGTCTCCAGCTATTCCCCAGTCCCACTGCCAATATGAAGCCTTGAATACGTAAATAAATAAACAGGCTCTGGCTCTTGGTTAAAACAAAAGACTCTGATGTACATGTAACAAAAACAGTGTCCCAGATCTTGCCAAATCTGGGGACATAAAATTACGCGAAGCCCAAGCCCAAGCCCAAGCCATGGGGTTTGAGAAATGATATAATAATAAACGTCGAGGAATCAGGTCAGGAAATCAGACTGGCTTGCTTGCTCCTCGTCCCCTCCTTTTCTCTCACCTCCCCCTCTTTTTCCCCCTTTTTTACACTCAATTTACAGGGGGGAACGTGCCCCCGCCCCACTCCCCCGGATCCGCGCCTGTATATACGTCCGTGGTTACGGGATAATACCCCTCGTGTACCCTTTCCACCCACGCGACTATAGCACCAGACATAATTAACGCCACTTCTTGGAGTGATCGTGTGTATTGGTCCTTTTGGGGTTTAAAGAGAGGTCACACTGGCTAGCATTTGTTACTTGAACCGATTCTTATGTAATTATTTAGTATCCTATTAGCAATCTCACAGTAATGGCGCAAAATAGTATTTGTTTTGCAAGGATATCCTCGATTTCATTCCAATGGCAAAATCGCACACTGAGGGCGAATAGTATGGAGCATGTTAAACCATGTACGAAGCACTCTTGACTCTCTTTATCACTACGCTTGGCGGTTCGATGTGGACTTGGCATTTAAAACCCCTTGCGTACGGATGACGCCAAATGCCGCAAAAAAATGCCACCAGGCCGGATGACGTCTATAGACGCCATTTTCTGCATTTTCAATTAATTGTTGGATTATTGTGTTCGTTACGCTTGGCTGCATAAGCCTCTTGTGTCCGTTTCGCTTGGCTGCAAAGCCGACATGGCACCCCGGCGCCTTACTATAATAACCGTAAAAGGGGTTTTCACCAAATACAACCAACGCGAAATAAGAATCAATAATTAATACTGTTCACAAAATGAAAAAAAAACGATTGTCTGAAGTCTGCACATTTTGTCTTGAGTACATCGATCATGCATCAGGCATTGTTTTCTAGCATTGCAAACAAAAATAAATTAAGCCTCGTGTGAGAGAAGTGGAAACATGCCCGCCGTGACATTATGGAAAATCAATGTCAATTTCGATTGGAGGCATAGGGCAAAAAACCTTAATGTCACAGGGTTGTCGACCAGCATAAATAGAAACTATTTGAGTGACGTCTGCACTTAGTCCAGTAAGCAGCAGTTCGTGGGTTCGAGTCTCGCCCGAGTAGCCTGTAAAGTTTTCCCCACCGGCTTTCGGAAAGCACTAAGCATAGAGAGCTACCACGTCGCGAGGAACAAAAGTCCTGTCAAAACAGCCGAAGTCATGTTACTGTAAAGGTGCACTGTGTCTGGAAGACTCCCATTGACCACAAAAGAAACCTTCCTTCGAACTAAAATTAATATGGTTTTACATATACAATGACCATACATTATATTAACCATCTCTTGAAAACGCGGCGTTTGACTGCAAATTAAATGACGAAAATCGGACTTGGAAAAGAGACAACAACCAGCGAGATTAACTTTGGGGATATCCAGACGCTGTGTGCCTGTTTGTTTCACGCGAATCCGGATCTCGATCGGTGATCCAGCCGCTGGTTCGCTCCAACCACTATAGGCGGAATCTGGTGTGTGAATAGTCACGGATCACTGATCGCGATCTGGATTCGTGTGAAACAAACAGGCGTTATGTGCCTTTAAAGGCAGTGTACATTATTGTGGTCATTGTTGCAATTTTTAGAAATGGGCGGATTTGGGGGTTAGTATTTTATAGGAAATATCGTTCCACTGACCTGTTCAAAGTTTAGCGTTGTTGGATGGCGAAAAAGAAACTGAGAAAAACGGCGCTCGTTTTCAACCGTCGGGCGGATGATGGCCTTTTGTCAAGGCGCACGTGGCTACCTGGGCGCGTGACGCGCCCCAGATATGCCATGGCGGCATCATGTCTGGGGCGCGCTACTCGTCCAGGTAGCCACACGCGCCTTGACTAACGGCTACAGGGCAGTTTTCCAACGATTTCCAGCTGGAAATCGTTGGAAAACGATATATATTTCCACTTTTCTTGACAACGACAGCACACCCGGTGCCATCATTTCACAGGATGATCGAGACTACTATTAACTTACAGTCTATAGTAATGTATTTCAGTAAAAAAATTGGAGGATTACCAATCGTGTACACTATACGTTCAACTATCCGAGAAACTTGCCATATAGTGGCACTAGTATCAACTGGCCGTTGCTCATCCCTTATAATTACAGCACTTGATATAAAACGTATGAGAAAGGAACCCAGAAAAAGCTATGTGTTCACTTTGACTAAACTAACTAACTGTGCTTCTATGTATAGATCTTGCCCAACTAGAAGTACGTTTGAATCGTTTCTCCAATAACTGGAAGTTGTGTGTTTCAAGAGCATTCGAAGAATATTTGGATAGAACAAGTTCGCACAGAGGCTCCGGCAGTTCTAGAATGACTCAACTGTTCTTAACATTATGGCTAACCTTACCATCCAGTGGTGTCATCAACAATTTCCCGATGGATTAAATCAGTTATGAACCAATCCGGTATATACACTTCTGTCTTCAAAGCACGCTCTACCAGAAGTGCTTCAACTATACCTTTAATATTTCACGTCGTTCGCATTGAGCGAACGGAATACGGAAACCACTATAGTGGTGATGCCATTATTTGCAGGTGAGCTGTACCTCGGCCCCGCCCACACATGTTTACATGTCTTTTTTTGTGGGGGGCTTCAGTCTTCCCTCGTTTTTGTCTTTAATCCTCATGTCACCCTTCCTACAGATAACGAGGATGAAAGACGTTGATAATCCTGTATAGCGCAAGTCATGTTGAGCGCATGTTTATACACGCCTCGTGAGACCGCTGGTTGATGCTGAACACCTGACAAGTGTCATCGCAAGAATGATACATCATCGATTCGCGACCAAGATTGATCATTTACAAATCAACTGTGACGCACGTCCAAAACCATCCTATCCCAACAGGGCACAAATGAAAACATGATCTAGATGTAATTATCTGTATAGGCGGCGTAAGGACTTCCAGATTCGAAGAAAACCCTCAATCATAGGGACCTGATGAGAGAAGGTGAGACTTCGATCAAGGTGTGGTCAGGTTGAATCTTACAGCGTTTACGCCCATGCTTACTGTATCATCCCTTAATCCACGCCACGCACTCAGCAGAATTAAAAGATCAGACCTTTTTGATAATCCCATCCCAGACAGCCAAAGTCTGCTATACCTGTGACTAGTTTGTAAGCTGAACCAACTTTGGTGGCGACACAGTGCACACGATATTTTGGCTATAAATAACATAACGGACACGTCGCTCACCGTCAAAGAGACAGTGAACTGTCTGCCAGCACAACAGACACACGATCGCTTAAACGTTCTGTAGGGGATTTGTACGCGTTTAGCATGCACCCCTTTTCGTATAATGGGATTATGTGCAAAAATACATGAAAATTCAATCAGACCGGGCTATGTGCACATTAGACTGGTTCCCGCCCCACCAAGTATTTTGACCGGTAGCTAGTGCTGCTAAGACGCTTTTGGTTGGCCCTCGTTTGCGCAAACTCTGTAATAATTTCCCATTGTTATGAGTTGGATGCTGTTTTCATCATTGTGAATAAGTTAAAATAATACAGACAACTGTTTTGAATGTATGCATGGACTGTGACAAGCCTTCCAGCGGTTTAACCCCTTGACCCCTGATTTCATATGGGGGGCGCCGGGGCGCCAGGCCGGCTTGTGAAGCCAAGCAAAACGGAAACAAGAGGCTTGTGCAGCCAAGCATAACGTACACAATATCCCAATAATGGATTGAAAATGCTGAGATTGGCACAAATAGACGTCAACCGGCCAGGTGGCAATTTTCAATCCGTCGCTATTTGGGGCAACCGGTGGCAAGGGTTAAACAGCGCAATGCATTTCAGGTATGTAAATATAAAAATCATAATTAGCATAAATCTGTCACAATTCTGGCAGAATGATGATGGAGGGGCCGGGAACCAGTTTGTATTCACAGCCGCTTATGGGATTTTTGTGCACACAATTTTGACGCAAACCGTGTTCCACAATGCAGTGCAGCATATATCTACACTGCACATTTTCGGGCTATCCGTAAAAGGGTATACTTTGCTATCCCCTTCGAGGCCGCAACCCCACCCCTTGCAGTAGATGGGGGCTCAATGTTTCTACAAAAAGCCATACAAATACAAGGGAGGAACGTCCACCAGTCGATCTGTCGCATGTTTGGAATCGATTTGGGGTACTTAAAAAATGTCAGCAAAAAGTCATTTCGAAAATATGGGAGGAAACTATCTTGGAAAATATTGCTTTGTGTGATATAAAAACAGATAGATTATTTCTTTAATGGGATCTCCTTCTCTTTTTTGAAAACGGCATGGCACTAAACATTTTTTTTTCTTATACCGTCGATGATAATATGATGATGTAGAATCATGGAGGACGATATCCTTCTTTCAAGTTCATTGGAAGTTGTACATTTTTTGCGGCGGTGTTAAAAGGGGAGGTGAGTTGGTCTCGCCAACGGTGGAAGTTATCCCGCCTGTGTCTCAGTATAGAGGTCTAGTCTGAAAATTAGGATTATGTCGTTCGTATCTATCCATGTATCCTCTATTTAGATCTAGACCCAGCAAGGACGTTGTTGGGCTGGCAACCTAACATGTGGCCAACCCCACCACCTCTGTTGTATAGCCCTTTACCTGGAATGGCTTTAGCCTTTGGGACTTCCACATTAATACCATGTCACTCGAAGCCCCAGGGCAGCTCATGTGACACCGTGACAGGAACCGTCGGTCGTCTGCATTGGGTATTGCAACAGGAAGTTATACATCTTTTGCGGTGGTGTTAGCGTAGGAAGCAATGCATTCTCACCCAAAACCATGCGCCATTTCCGAAAATAACGTGGTTTTAATTTGTCAGTGGCAGAAATTGAGTCACGCTATGTTTTTTTAAATATTTTTGGCTCATCAGAAGAGTTGACTATAGTTGCGGTTAAACATGTACCTTTAGCCTGATTCGCAAGAATGCAGAGGAACGGCGTACAAGGTACATGTTTAACCGCAACTAGGAGTCAAAGCCGGTCGGGTGAAGACCGAATGTGGGCTGCGGTTTTTAGCCTAAATCGGTCGATTAGACCATAGAGCAAGGTTCCTTGCTCTATGATTAGACAGCCAAGGAGGGAACAGACAACCCGGTGAACAAGTAGGTTGCGGGAGATCTCGTGGAGGTGTCGCGAGAATATCAGACTCCCCGAGGGTTGGGATGAGATGAAAGCTTGTGCCATAGAGCGTGTAAGTTGACCTCGAGAACATACGAGAGTTTACGAGAAACCGAACTTCCGGGCACCTCGAATAGGAGCTTCAACGCGTAAAGCGAGTAGTTTTCCTGAAATAATTTGTTTTGACGCTGTTCTTTTTACTGAAAGGTAGATAAAAACTTTTAGCAAAATATTATTTTTCATTTCAATTTACAAAATGAGAACGATATATCAAATTAGGAAAAAGGAGAACGAAAAAGTCTACGTCATACGTACGTCATTTGCCATTGTTCTGGTTCACGCGCCAGTCTTAATAGTGTATAGACCATTATGCAGCATAATAAGGCGGTCGTCGCATATAATTTATGTACGTCCGCAGCGCCAGAGGATGCAGTACTGGGGTTTTGGGGGCCGGGCTTTCTCTTCCCGACAATGAACCAATCACGTTGCAACCTGACGCTCAGGTCAAACATTTTCCTACTTTTCTTCAATAATTTAGACAGTCATGCATGTTTTCATAGATTGTAAAATGAATTTTGAATTTATCATCCATATATTTATGGCCGTTTCATGGTTTAGAAAACAAAATCAACCACACGTAAAAGTCCTAT
Organism: Hippasteria phrygiana; assembly: GCA_037893225.1. Taxonomy (NCBI): domain Eukaryota; kingdom Metazoa; phylum Echinodermata; class Asteroidea; order Valvatida; family Goniasteridae; genus Hippasteria; species Hippasteria phrygiana. The sequence continues at coordinate 661,410 of JAZGUH010000032.1, read as the reverse complement.
AGCCGGCGGCTCGGAGGTGCCCGGAAGTTCAATCGTGACCTTTATGCGCGAGACTTACACGGTCTATTGCCAACATTTTTGGCCGAGTTCGGGCGAGCTGTTCTTGTTTGCTCAAGAACAACTCGTGTCTTCGTTCGTGTTCCGGCTGCTCAAACGCCAAAGAACGTCTGATGGCCAAGAGCGCCATCTATCGCTGGTAACCACGCAAAATGTAATGGCTGCACCCATGCACGATATTTAAGCATTCATTTCAAAAACCTGAATTTCAGACGCAAGATAATTTAACGGAGGCACAATATTTAGACTCCCTGCATAAAACTGCATTTTCCCCTAGTTTGTTCAGAAAAAGCGTTAGTTTTCAAAACGTTTGGAAGGAAATTTTAGGCAACATTTATACGCCGACTTTCATGCTTCGTCAAATCATCCGCCATCTTTGGTCGTCTTCTACGTCGCGTCAAATTACGTCATGTTGTTGTAAACTCCCAACTGGTAGGTGGTGTGTGATCTTGTTCCGAGTGCAATGTTCACAGGTCGCGTTCCCGCCGTTCGGGCGCAAGAACGGGAAACTCGTGTTAAGAACAGACCGCCCGAACTCGGCCCACGTGTTCATGATAAAAACCGCAGTTGGTTGCAATGCATCATGGGTAAAGAGTCGGATTTTCATGGAGTCGGATATTCAAATGTCAACGGGCCAACTTCAAAAATGAACACAGGAGGCATGTTATAGGCATGTGTAGAGTTTCTGTTTCATCTGCTTGTTGTACACGATGTTCATAACGAGTGGCAACTTTATTTTCTTTTTTGTGTGAGCAATTATTTTAAGAGGAGAATAACTTTTTGTCTAAGCATTGTTTTATCTAGATGTATGTTATTCTAATTGGAACCGCTACTGAATCTGAATGTTATTCATGATGCCTATGTATGACGTGAAGCGCCATCACACGGGTTACTTTGTACACAGAGGGCGCTATTTCGGTTTCGTTGGGTAGCCTTATAATGATTTTGTTTAAAAATCTCTTGATCGATAGTTTTAGTTTGCTGAGCTGAGTGTCGTAATGTTGAAATTTCACCGAAATGCTTCCGATCCATGCTCATTACAAATTTCCTAAGGTCCTTTGGAGAGGATTGCCATGTTTTTGTTATTAATACAAGAAAAAATAGACAATTCTTAATCATGCTTCCAGACAAGAAATTGGTTGGGATATTTTTTTATCCTGAAAAAAATCCTAATTAAGGGTAAGCTCCAATTTCTTGCCAATCATTCATTGGACAATTCGACAGGACAAACTCCCCGCCCCTATATCATTTAACCTCAAACTGACAAAATCGTTCGTAAACAGTGTAAACAAAAAACAAGCAAAACAAAAACAACAACAAAAATCAAACAGGTAAGTCAACACTCTAAAAACGGATTGGTTGAAAACAACCAATATATTGGGAGGATTAGTCGATGTGTCCAATATATTGGTTATTTCAACCAATCCATTTTTAGAGTGTACAGTGAAAACATAGATGTTGTTAATGTTAAATATGGCTTTCAACGCTATCTCAAAGTGACTACAAAATGGCATAATGCAGTGGCGTATCTATAGCGGGAGAGGGGGAGGGGAAACTTGCCCCTTCGGGCCCTCCCTGGCGGCATTTCGCCTTCATTTTTATTAAATTTATAAGTAAATTGTATTACTAATATGTTTTAGAAACTGAAAGCATAACCGCTTCACAAAATGGTACTTAACACCAACGGCGGTAAAACAGGGGGGCTGAGGGGGCATTGTCCCCCCCCCCCCCACACTTGTTTCCACTTGGGGGAAATGACCAACCCACTTTTGGCAGTTAAGTTCCGCATAAAGAAAAAATAGAAAAGGGAAGCAGCCGGCAAGCACCGGCGCTACCCCCCCCCCCCCCCCACCCCCACTTTCAAAAGTGTTCCGGCGCTGTTGCTTAACACCTGCACCTTCCCCCGCCCCTAGGTGTTGAATTTCATTATTTCCGGGCAAGCAGGTAAGCTTTTTTTAATGGGGTCACTTTTTGCACAAAATTTGAAGTTTTCCCCCACCCCGCTCCCGGACAGAAAACCTGGATACGCCACTATACAAAGAAGTCTGGAACAATCATGAATCTTCCATACAATTCCCTAATTTCATAGTAAAGGTTACTTACCGGCCATATAATTGGAATTATATGAGATAATGGAGGAGAGACTCAAGCTGTAGATTGCCCCTCCTAATGCAGTCTGATCCACCCTTTTAAAGTAATGGTATGGTCCTTCATTCAAATGCAAAAACTTTAATCCCTGGCCCGGCGGCGTAGTCTTGGTTCCAAGACGTTACTGTCTGATACTTGTCATCAACAGAGGGCGCAATTTACAGGCTGTCACCGGCGGGCGAGCGCGCGATCAATCACGGAGTTACTTCGTGGAAGTGAAGAACCGAGCAAAGAACAGTAGAATCGATTCTTGTCAGAGCGCGTAATATATAAAACATTATCGAATACAATCCAAATCGATTAACTGAGAAACAGCGCCCTCGTTCGGAAGGAAAAAAGGAACACGAAGGTCTTGGAACCAAGACTACTGGCGGCGCCGCGCCAACTCCAAACCGCACCTCACGCCATCGTTGTCTCTTTGAAGCTTGAAACTCTGGCGACGGCTGAACCAGGGCCAAGGGTGACTGTATAAAAACAAACAAAAGAGAACTGGGAGGGAAACCTGAGTCTCTCCTCCATTATCTCATATAATTCCAATTATATGGTAGGTAAGTAACCTTTATGTAATTAGGGAATTATATTTCGCTAATGTCGGAGAGACTCAAGCTGTGGATTTTAAAGCACAATTAAATAACCATGCGTACCTTTAAGCCGAAGCCAGAACAGCCTGTCCAAACTCTTTCCCCTCGGTCTGCCTGTGGTAGAACGTCGTAAAAGTTCTGGATGATGACCAATTAGCTGTTTTGAGAATATCTCTGGTAGAAACTCCAGCTCGAGCTGCTGCTGAAGTTGAAGCACTTCTGCGCTTTGAAAACGGAAGTGTATATACCGGATTGGTTCATAACTGATTTAATCCATCGAGAAATTGTTGATGACACCACTGGATGGTAAGGTTAGCCATAATGTTAAGAACAGTTGAGTCATTCTAGAACTGCCGGAGCCTCTGTGCGAACTTGTTCTATCCAAATATTCTTCTAATGCTCTTGAAACACATAACTTCCAGCATGGAGGAAGGACATATCCAGTTATTGGAGAACCGATTCAAACGTACTTCTAGTTGGGCAAGGTCTAGACATAGAAGCACACTAATTAAGTTAGTTTAGTCAAAGTGAACACTATAGCTTTTACTGGGTTCCTTTCTCATACGGTTTATATCAAGTGCTGTAATGGATAAGCAACGGCCAGCTGATACTTGTTCCACTAACATGAAGAGTTTCTCGGATAGTTATTTAAGGTTTAATCGTCTGTTGTCGTGTAGAGAAATAAAAAACTTCAATACTTTACTTACATCCCAAATCGAGTTGTATCTAGGCTGTGGAGGCCGCAAGATTAACACTCCCTTGAAAAACCTTATGATAAGGTGATGTTGTCCTATCGGTGCGCAGAGGAACGGTAGACATTCAATTTACGGGGTGTAAACCAAGATTTAGCAAATGTTGAAGAAAATGTAGTATGTGAGCTACAGATGCTTGAACTGGATTAATCTTTCTTCGAACACACCAGCTATACCAGCGTCTGCAAGATGAATTAAATTGTGTGTGAGTACCTCTCCGCCAGGAGAGTAAAATTGTTTCGGACACGTTCTGCGAATGAAGCGAGGTCTCGCCGCATAACCGCCAAGCGGCTAATTGCATCTTCAGTGCAAGCGAATGTCGTTAAAAGTTGTGAGGAAGGTGCATGCAAAAGATATTGTCGGCTGGGTAGAAGTAATGGTGCTACTATATGGAGGTTCAAAAGTGGACATCTGCTTTTCTGCTGTTAAAATAGCAGAAATTGAAAAGCAGATTGAACGTTTTGGTAAAATGCATTTTTCTACTTTTCTGCTTTTCTGCTAGCAGAAAAGCAGAATTTACTTGTTCCCCTTCACTGGCGGTTTAAAAAGGGACACCTGCTTTTCTGCTTCAATGCGACCAGAAAAGCCGATCGAACATTTCGAGCAAATCTATTTTTCTACTTTTCTGCTTTCCGAGAAAGCAGATCTAACGTTGTAGCCATGGCGGTTCAAAAGTGGACATCTGCTTTTCTGCTAGCAGAAAAGCAGATTGAACGTTTTTGTCACGGTGGTTCAAAAGTGGACATCTGCTTTTCTGCCAGCAGACTGAGCCGATTGAACGCTTTTGATGCTTGTCGGCCACTCCAGTACCCCGCCAAAAATTGACGGTTCCAAGTGACTCCGCCTCCGACATACGTCTCACACTGTGTGATGTTTATCTGTCCAATCCAAAGACTGGAATTATTAACAATAATATCAAAGCTAAGAATACAAATACGCGCGAGCCAAGCAGTGGGGATAAGACTTTGAAGTGCCGACATAGTGCGCTGTTGTGACGCCGTACCCTGTTTTTTTTCTTTTCAATTTTGATGAGAGTAGTGTTTGGAAAATTGAGGAGGGGTGTCCTTCCGATGGGGAGGATGTAATTTTTTTATTATAATTATGCATATGCGGCGGAACGTGGGGGAAGGCATTGGCCCCCCTTTTTCCATTTGGGGGAACCGGCCGGCACCGGCGCTGCTTTGCCCCCACCCCCACCCCCCAGTTTCAAAAGTATTCAGCCCTGCCTGTATTCATGGAGGAAGGAATATAGATAAACGCCATGTGCAGGTGTCCTAGTGCATGGTGGGAAAACTAGGCGTGCTGCGCTTCCCTTAAAAAATATCTTTTTTGCTGATTGTCATTCTAATGATTTAAAGCATCATTTTAAAATTATTGGGGAATTTTCATGTAATTTCCAATTTCTCGGGGGTAAAAATCGGGGGATAATTATACTTTCCGATCCCCTTGACCGGGCAGGATATATTTCCGTCGCCAGGAATTGGTTATCGGCATTATAATCAAATAGAAGCGTTTAGAAACGGCGGTCGGGCTAAATCAAAGGGTACCAGTGGTGTCGCGTAAAAACAGGGTACAGCGTCATAACAGCGCACACTGTCGGCACTTCAAAGTCTTATCTAAACTTCTTGGCTGGCGCGTAACACGGTCTTTGGATTGGACAGATAAACGACCATAAAGTGTGATGACGTACGCTGGAGGCGTAGTACGGTCACTTGGAACCGTCCATTTTTGGCGGGTACTGGAGTGGCCGACAAGCATCAAAAGTGTTCAATCGGCTCAGTCTGCTGGCAGAAAAGCAGATGTCCACTTTTGAACCACCGTGACAAAAACGTTCAATCTGCTTTTCTGCTATTTTAACAGCAGAAAAGCAAATGTCCACTTCTGAACCGCCATGGCTACAACGTTCGATCTGCTCTCTCGGAAAGCAGAAAAGTAGAAAAATAGATTTGCTCGAAATGTTCGATCGGCTTTTCTGGTCGCATATTGAAGCAGAAAAGCAGGTGTCCCTTTTTAAATCGCCAGTGAAGGGGAACAAGTAAATTCTGCTTTTCTGGCAGCAGAAAAGCAGAAAAGTAGAAAAATGCATTTTGGCAAAACGTTCAATCTGCTTTTCTGCTAGCAGAAAATAAGAAAAGTAGAAAAATGCATTTTACCAAAACGTTCAATCTGCTTTTCTGCTATTTTAACAGCAGAAAAGAAGATGTCCACTTTTGAACCTCCATACTTATGACGAACATGGAGCGCCGAGGGCGCCCTCTTTCCGACAAGTTAACCTCTGACTAATACAGGATTTGTGAACTTTAACTGCTTTATTCTCTTCCTGTGTCGTGGGTGGACCACATGAGGTCAAACTAAAAACAAGAAATACAAAGAAAATACACTAAGTACAATTAACAATGTGCACGAATTTACACAGGTTGGCAAGAGATTTAACAATAAAAAACCAAAGACAAAAAAATATTAATGAAATATTGAAAGATCAAAAAGTAATGTCAAACTGATACATGTATAAGAAACATCGCAAAGGTAAGTGCATAACATCATCTCAAAACACTCCAAGGGATTGTAAATTCACATTAGACAATCTATGGAAATTAACCTACAGAACTGTGCTCTCCAAAAGATGAAGTGTCCTCAAACTGCCTATGGGTCTGGAATACTGAAATCAGCAACCTAGCTGTGATCTTCTGGTGTGAGGCTATCAGAATAGAGTGGTCTCAAAAAGATGGAAAAACAGGCACCAAAATGGACTAAAACTAGACGTGACTAAACAATTGTGTAACTTTAGCGAAAAACTACGAGGACCACGAGAGGGCGCAATACTACATTCAATCGCAACTCACACTGCCAGGGGTAACATAACACCCCCCCCCCCCCCCCCCCCCCCCCGTGGTGATACCATCATCACAATGTGAATACAATACAAATACATGTAATAAGGTTACACTAAAACAGTAAAAACGGTTTATAACAAGCAGAACAGTAAATTTGCAAACAGCGAGTAAACACTTGATACGCGGTGCCTACATGTCTAAGCAGCATCTGGTAGAGTCCAAGCTTCATGAGTTCCGCTGGACCACGGTGATCAGTCACTCCGAGGGAATCAGAAGAACCAAGTCGCTTATTAGCCGCAACAACGTCTTCTTCTTCAACTCGCGGGCTGGTCGTAGAAACAGGCTCCTCTGGTCCGCGGCTACCATCTCCACGCTGGCTTTCCTGATGTGTCCGTCTCCACTTGCTACAACGCCAACAACCTTGCCAACAACCTTGCCAACAACCTTGCGCCAACAACCTTGCGTTTCGCCGGGAGTCACATTTGACGATGACAACATTCCCTTCCTTCAGGTCTCTCTTTGGCTGCTGCCACTTCGCTCTAGTCTGTAGCAGAGGTAGGTAGTCCTTCCGCCACTTGTCCCAGAACATATTGGATAGATGCTGGACGCGTCTCCACTGGCTCCTCATGAGATCTTTGAGATCAAATGGTCCTTCTGGGGCTGTCACCTGCGATGGCTTCATCGTGAGCAGCATATTGGGCGACAGGTTCAAGGGTAGCTCTGGGGTGTCGCTGTCTGACAGTAACGGTCGGGAGTTGATTATGGCAGCGACTTCTGCCATAAGGGTTGTGAAAACCTCATGAGTGAGCTGGCTAGGCTTGACATCTCGCAGGATACCTTCTAGGATGCGGCGGGAAATGCCGATCATTCGCTCCCAAGCTCCACCCATATTCGATGCGTGGGGAGGGTTGAAAACCCACTCGCAGCCACGGGTGAGTAGATACCTCTTGATAGGTTCCTTGTCTTGGAGCTGTTGTCCAATTTCATTACAGGCACCAACAAAATTTGTGCCGCAGTCTGAACGGATCTGCCTGGCTGGACCTCTGATGGAGAAAAAACGTCTCAGGGCATTGATGAAACACGAGCTGACCATCGCTTCCAGGATCTCGATGTGGACACCCCGTGATACCATGCAAGTAAATAGGGCAGCCCATCTCTTTGCACGACTTGTACATCCTCTGGTCTTTCTGCTGTTGACTTCAAATGGGCCGAAAACGTCTACCCCGACGAAAGTGAACGGCGGTGCTTCTGTGACTCTCTCTTCTGGGAGGTCTGCCATGATCTGGTCTTGACGCTTACCTCTCAGCCTCTTGCATGTCACGCAGTCTTGGATCACCTTGGATATCTGCCTCTGGCCACCAAGAACCCAGTAGCCTTCATTCCTTATCGTACCCAAGGTAATGTGTCGACCTTGGTGGCTGCACTGCTGATGGAAGTGCTTGATGATGAGCTTTGTGACATGGTTGTTCTTTGGTAGTACAGCTGGGTGTGTTGCTCTCTCTGACAGTTGCGCTTTCTGCAATCTGCCTCCGACTCGGAGTACCCCGTTGCTGTCAACGTAGGGGTTGAGCGAAGCCAGCTTGTTCTTCTTGGTCAACTTCCCACTTCTAAATTCGGCTAACTCGGCAGCAAAGGCTTCACTCTGCACACTCTTTATTATGACGGTCTCAGCTTTGAGACGCTCTCTGATGGACTTCGCCTTCTCACAGACATGCCAACCCTTGCAGTCGAATTCTGCTCTGAATGAGTTGGCAATGTGGATCAAGTTGGTAGTGGCTCTCATTGCTGAATCCCAACTTGAAAATCTGGTGAACCTCTCACTGCCGAGGGATGTATCGGTCAAGACAACCTTGTTGCAGCTTATCTTCTCTGGAGACACTTCTGGGTCATCCTGGATAATTTCTATCTCTCTCTGCTCGCAGCTCGAGGGCAGGTTCTTTAGCCTCAGGAACTCTGGTCCGGCAATCCACATGGAACCACTTAACTCTGCTGCCAGAATGGATCTCGAAGCTAGGTCAGCTGGGTTTCTCTCTGACGGGACATACGCCCACTGTCCAGGCTCGGAGGTTTTGAGTAACCGGTTTACTCGGTTGCACACGTAAGTGCGGAAGCGACGTTTTCTGTTGGTAATGTATCCCAGGACTACTTTGCTATCAGTGTAGAACTTTGACTCATCAACTTTAATCTGTAGTTCCTGGGTGACGTAGTCTAGTCTTCCATTTCTGTGGCCAGAACTGATGCACAGAGCTCAAGGCGTGGGATGGTTATGGCTGCTTTAGGTGCGAGCTTTGCTTTACCCATCACCAACTGGACATGGACTTCATCGTTGCTGCCAACAGTCCTCAAATAGCAGACTGCGCCTATGGCCTTGTTCGAAGCGTCTCCAAAAGTATGTAGTGACTAAACAATTGTGTAACTTTAGCGAAAAACTACGAGGACCACGAGAGGGCGCAATACTACATTCAATCGCAACTCACACTGCCAGGGGTAACATAACACCCCCCCCCCCCCCCCCCCCCGTGGTGATACCATCATCACAATGTGAATACAATACAAATACATGTAATAAGGTTACACTAAAACAGTAAAAACGGTTTATAACAAGCAGAACAGTAAATTTGCAAACAGCGAGTAAACACTTGATACGCGGTGCCTACATGTCTAAGCAGCATCTGGTAGAGTCCAAGCTTCATGAGTTCCGCTGGACCACGGTGATCAGTCACTCCGAGGGAATCAGAAGAACCAAGTCGCTTATTAGCCGCAACAACGTCTTCTTCTTCAACTCGCGGGCTGGTCGTAGAAACAGGCTCCTCTGGTCCGCGGCTACCATCTCCACGCTGGCTTTCCTGATGTGTCCGTCTCCACTTGCTACAACGCCAACAACCTTGCCAACAACCTTGCCAACAACCTTGCGCCAACAACCTTGCGTTTCGCCGGGAGTCACATTTGACGATGACAACATTCCCTTCCTTCAGGTCTCTCTTTGGCTGCTGCCACTTCGCTCTAGTCTGTAGCAGAGGTAGGTAGTCCTTCCGCCACTTGTCCCAGAACATATTGGATAGATGCTGGACGCGTCTCCACTGGCTCCTCATGAGATCTTTGAGATCAAATGGTCCTTCTGGGGCTGTCACCTGCGATGGCTTCATCGTGAGCAGCATATTGGGCGACAGGTTCAAGGGTAGCTCTGGGGTGTCGCTGTCTGACAGTAACGGTCGGGAGTTGATTATGGCAGCGACTTCTGCCATAAGGGTTGTGAAAACCTCATGAGTGAGCTGGCTAGGCTTGACATCTCGCAGGATACCTTCTAGGATGCGGCGGGAAATGCCGATCATTCGCTCCCAAGCTCCACCCATATTCGATGCGTGGGGAGGGTTGAAAACCCACTCGCAGCCACGGGTGAGTAGATACCTCTTGATAGGTTCCTTGTCTTGGAGCTGTTGTCCAATTTCATTACAGGCACCAACAAAATTTGTGCCGCAGTCTGAACGGATCTGCCTGGCTGGACCTCTGATGGAGAAAAAACGTCTCAGGGCATTGATGAAACACGAGCTGTCCATCGCTTCCAGGATCTCGATGTGGACACCCCGTGATACCATGCAAGTAAATAGGGCAGCCCATCTCTTTGCACGACTTGTACATCCTCTGGTCTTTCTGCTGTTGACTTCAAATGGGCCGAAAACGTCTACCCCGACGAAAGTGAACGGCGGTGCTTCTGTGACTCTCTCTTCTGGGAGGTCTGCCATGATCTGGTCTTGACGCTTACCTCTCAGCCTCTTGCATGTCACGCAGTCTTGGATCACCTTGGATATCTGCCTCTGGCCACCAAGAACCCAGTAGCCTTCATTCCTTATCGTACCCAAGGTAATGTGTCGACCTTGGTGGCTGCACTGCTGATGGAAGTGCTTGATGATGAGCTTTGTGACATGGTTGTTCTTTGGTAGTACAGCTGGGTGTGTTGCTCTCTCTGACAGTTGCGCTTTCTGCAACCTGCCTCCGACTCGGAGTACCCCGTTGCTGTCAACGTAGGGGTTGAGCGAAGCCAGCTTGTTCTTCTTGGTCAACTTCCCACTTCTAAATTCGGCTAACTCGGCAGCAAAGGCTTCACTCTGCACACTCTTTATTATGACGGTCTCAGCTTTGAGACGCTCTCTGATGGACTTCGCCTTCTCACAGACATGCCAACCCTTGCAGTCGAATTCTGCTCTGAATGAGTTGGCAATGTGGATCAAGTTGGTAGTGGCTCTCATTGCTGAATCCCAACTTGAAAATCTGGTGAACCTCTCACTGCCGAGGGATGTATCGGTCAAGACAACCTTGTTGCAGCTTATCTTCTCTGGAGACACTTCTGGGTCATCCTGGAGAATTTCTATCTCTCTCTGCTCGCAGCTCGAGGGCAGGTTCTTTAGCCTCAGGAACTCTGGTCCGGCAATCCACATGGAACCACTTAACTCTGCTGCCAGAATGGATCTCGAAGCTAGGTCAGCTGGGTTTCTCTCTGACGGGACATACGCCCACTGTCCAGGCTCGGAGGTTTTGAGTAACCGGTTTACTCGGTTGCACACGTAAGTGCGGAAGCGACGTTTTCTGTTGGTAATGTATCCCAGGACTACTTTGCTATCAGTGTAGAACTTTGACTCATCAACTTTAATCTGTAGTTCCTGGGTGACGTAGTCTAGTCTTCCATTTCTGTGGCCAGAACTGATGCACAGAGCTCAAGGCGTGGGATGGTTATGGCTGCTTTAGGTGCGAGCTTTGCTTTACCCATCACCAACTGGACATGGACTTCATCGTTGCTGCCAACAGTCCTCAAATAGCAGACTGCGCCTATGGCCTTGTTCGAAGCGTCTCCAAAAGTATGTAGTTCTCTTCTCACTACTTCTGTGGTTGAGAATGGTGCAAATGAGCGAGGAACTCGCACATCCGTCAAGGCGATCAGGGACTTTCTCCACATCACCCAGTCTTGGAGCGGGTCCTTTGGGAGTGGATCATCCCAGCCACCGCCATCTTGAGTCATCTCTCGCAGCAGCATCTTCCCCTTGATGATCACAGGTGCTGCCAACCCAAACGGGTCAAAAACTCCATTGACTTCCGACAACACTGTCCTCTTGGTGCATGCGTTGGCATTCGGTTCTGCTATTTGGAAAGTAAAAGAGTCTGCCTTTAGGTCCCAGGATACTCCCAATGTACGCCGTATGGTGCTTTCATCTTTGTTGGAGAGGTCAGCTTCAGCCAGGTTCGGGGCCAACTCGCTAGGCTCAAATGTTGCCAGGACACCAGCATCACTTGAAGCGAACTTGTGCAGACGGATATTCGCAGTAGACAGGAGATCCTTCATTCTCTTCAGCACGTCGACTGCCTCTTCCTTGTTTGGGAAAGACTTCAGTAGGTCGTCCATGTAGAAATTTCCTACTATCAGCTCCCTCACATCGGTGCCAAACTCTGCTTCACCTTCTTCACCAGTCTTTCTTAGGCCACTGATGGCCACAGCTGGGGATGGCTTGTTGCCAAAGACATGCACTGTCATGCAGTAGGTGACAATGGCTGCATTTGGGTTGTTGTCCTCATACCACAGGAAACGTAGGAATCTTGTGTGGTCTTCTCGGACTCTGAAAGCATAAAACATCTGCTCGATGTCTGCGGTGACTGCAACTGGCTCCTCTCGGAACCTGATCAGGACGCCCAGGAGCTGGTTCATCAGATCAGGTCCACTTAACAAGACATCATTCAGGGAAACACCTGAGAAGACGGCACTTGAGTCGAACACCACCCTCACCTTGTCAGGCTTCTGGGGGTGGTATACTCCGAAGTGTGGGAGGTACCAAACTTCTTCACCAGCAGTAGTTGCCTCATCCAGAACCTGCTTAGCAAGTCCCTTCTCCAGAATCTTTCTCATGAACTCGATGTAGTGCTGCCTTTTCTTTTCGTCCTTAGCCAGGGAGCTGGCCAGGGTTTTCATCCTAGATACCGCTTGGGCCTTGTTGTTTGGCAGTGCTCTTCTATTTTTTCTGAGGGGCAAAGGTGCGCACCAGTTACCATCTTGGTCTTTCTTCATCTCGCCGGCGATCAGCTCCATGAACTCTCTGTCGTCGGAAGACGGCCCAAGACGTTCATCAGCACTAGTGCTGATGAACACTTCTTCCCCCAATTCAGCTGCTGTAGGCCTGGTGTGAAAGACCTTCACTGCCTTGTCACATGGCTGGAATTGGGCGGAATGGCGACCGTTTCTCAAGACCTGCGTAAAGTAGGTGCTGATTACGTCTTGCTGCAGGTAGGAGATGTCTGTCCGGATGTGGGCGCCGTTCAAACAAACCTCGCCGACAACGACCCAGCCTAGATCGAGTCGGTGCGCCCATGGCTGGTCATCTTTGCCGTTGATCACCTCTCTCACTTTGTGGAACTGCGGAGCATCTCTGCCAAGTAGCACTGCTATTTCGGCATCTTTGTTCAGGGGTGGTATCATCGGGGCGATTGGCTTTAAGTGATCAAAGGCTGCTGCCACCTCCGGTGTGGGTATCTCCGCCACATCTGCAGGAATGTTGTTGCACTCGAACAGTGTAGGCGTAGGAGCGGAAACTGTGCCGTCCATACTCTCGATGACTAGGCCAGAAAGTTTTCTACCGTGGACTTCCTGGAGGCCATTAACCGTCTTGACAGCATACGTTGACTTATTCTGCTTGACTCCTAATCTCTCAAGAAGATTTTTGTTGATGAGGGAACCATCACTTTGGTCGTCGATGATGACGTATGTGGTGATAACATGGTCCGGCTTCTCTTCCAGTAGGCTTTTGCCAAACAAATTTTGGCGCATGACCGGCCTTCTTTACCGCTGCCACATACTCTGGTGCATTTAGGTGTGACGATTATCTGGGGCCGGTCGTCGTACTTCGTGGTAGGGGGTGTCTGATTTGACGCTGTGGAACTTCTTTACTGGGTGCAGGCCTGTGCATGACTGTGACATGGGACTTGCCACATATGTCGCATCTCACTCGGGTCTTACAGTTCTTAATGATGTGGTTGGCCCTCAAACACCGGAAACACAGGCGATTCTCTTTCACAAATGATATCTTCTCATCTATGGATTTCTGTAGGAAGGCTCGGCAATCCTGCAGCTCGTGTGCTGTGTTGTGTACCGGGCAACGGGATGTCTCCTTTGCTGCAGACCCTTCCTCCACCCCAGTCTTTCTTACGGTGAAAGAAGGCCTTGACGAAGAGCGTTCAGCTGCACTCTTGACAGCATCAGAAAACTGGAAGCTCGGGTCGCTTTGCACTCTGGCATGGTGCTGGATGAACTTTACAAATTCCTCAAAAGGCGGGAAGAGGACTGCATGCTTCTTCTTGTATTCTGACCCCTTCTCTTGCCACTTGTTCTGTAGCCACTCTGGCAATTTCTGCACTAGGGGCTGCAATCCCCTCGAGGAGTCCAACGCCAGCAACCCTGGAAACTTCTCCGACTCCTTCCGGTACTGGACCTCAAGGAGAAGATATCCGAACTCTTCCAGCTTGGTGCTGCCCTTCGGGGAGATCTTTTGGAACTGCTCTAGTCGGCCTGTAAGATCTCGTTCCACTGCCTCTGGGGAGCCATGTTTTTGCTCCAGATACTCCCAGGTTCGCTTGAGGCCCTCTTCTGGTCTGTCAATGTGGATGGCATAGATCCTTTGGACGAACGATTCTGTCTCGCCCTCAAGGGAACCCAGGACCAGGTTTAACTCCTCATATGGCTTCAGCTCCAGGTCCTTCGTTGCTTGTTGGAAGCTGCACTTCCAGGCCCGGTAGTCGCCCGCACTGCCTTTGAATTTTCTGATTCCACTCTTTACCAGCTCTTTCTTCACCAACATGTTACTGATGGAGTTGAGACTCTCCTTAATGGGTGGGCTGGGGGGCTCCGGTAGCTTGCCATCTTTGGGGATAGACTGTGACGGCAGTGCAGGCTTGGTTTCAGCATCATCCTTTTTGTCTCGTATCACAGGCTGAACTTCTGATGGGGACTTTTCTTCGATCTTGATTGCTGGTTTTCTTTTTCAGGCAACTCTGTCTCAGGTTCCTTGAAGTGGTGGGATATATAGTCGCTGGTGCGGACAGCGGAGTCAACAACTGGCAACTGCAAATCTTCTTGGATACTGGCGGAACCTTCCCTCAAGGCGACTGACTCTAAAAATTCTGCTTCCACTTCTGCCATTGCATACTCCTTTTCTGCGCCCAATAGAAGAAGAGCATTGGCGACGTCTTGTTCTTGCCGACGAAGATCTGCCTCTTTCTGGGTGAATTCCACCTTTGTTTTCAAGGACTTGGCTTTAGCACGAGCCAGAATGGCTGCTGAGCTCGTGTTTGACTTCAGGGAACTTCTGCTGGTTTTGCGTGATGCCCGTGTTCGTCGAGAACTGGCACTGGTTGAGTCGTCTGAGTCGAGTACTTCGATCATCTTGAAGAGTTCTTTTTACTATGACGAACATGGAGCGCCGAGGGCGCCCTCTTTCCGACAAGTTAACCTCTGACTAATACAGGATTTGTGAACTTTAACTGCTTTATTCTCTTTCCTGTGTCGTGGGTGGACCACATGAGGTAAAACTAAAAACAAGAAATACAAAGAAAATACACTAAGTACAATTAACAATGTGCACGAATTTACACAGGTTGGCAAGAGATTTAATAATAAAAAACCAAAGACAAAAACATATTAATGAAATATTGAAAGATCAAAAAGTAATGTCAAACTGATACATGTATAAGAAACATCGCAAAGGTAAGTGCATAACATCATCTCAAAACACTCCAAGGGATTGTAAATTCACATTAGACAATCTATGGAAATTAACCTACAGAACTGTGCTCTCCAAAAGATGAAGTGTCCTCAAACTGCCTATGGGTCTGGAATACTGAAATCAGCAACCTGTGATCTTCTGGTGTGAGGCTATCAGAATAGAGTGGTCTCAAAAAGATGGAAAAACAGGCACCAAAATGGACTAAAACTTGACGTGACTAAACAATTGTGTAACTTTAGCGAAAAACTAAGGACCACGAGAGGGCGCAATACTACATTCAATCGCAACTCACACTGCCAGGGGTAACATAACAATACTACTATCGTAAGTTGAAGTTCTGGTTACCAAGGTTGCGTCTGGAGCTATGAGTACGATGTCGCACGTCTCATCGGACACTTTCCGTAGGCAACCGGGCAGAAGGACAAATTGAGAAAAAACATACCCCTTTATGTCTGTCCAGTCCAGGATCACCGCATCGTATACTGTTGTACTATTTTGTCTAGTTTCTGTTGAGATAAAGAAAGAGCCATTTCCTTTGATTCTATTAGGAACCCTCAGTACATAACCTCCTGTTTGGGTTCTATTTCTGACTTGGCAAAATTTATGATGAAACCCAGATTTTCCAAAAGATGCCGAGTTAGTTGGATACGAGGTGCGATCAAAAGTTCCGAGACCGCGCCTATAACAAGCGAAAACTGTACGTGATTTAAAATAGTAGCAGGAGCCGTGGGAAAAACGTTGGCGAAATGTGACATCTTTCGGCATAAGTTAGCAAAAAATCTAAATTTAAAGGGCGTAAGACAAAAGTATGACTCGTTCAGACTGCAGCACAAAAAACAAAGACAACGATGGCATGCGCATGTGATCCGGTTTGGAGATGGCGTCGCTATGGGATTGAAGTTTGTGCATGAAGTATAAAGCGGGCTTTAGTCTCTCCGACATTTGCGAAATATAATGGTAGGCAGAATCTGTGGTAGCAATGGATAGCGCCCTCTCGTGGTGAAAGTTGAACACGCGCAGGGGAAATCAACATTGAGATCAAGATGGCAGCCCCCACGAGAACAAGTTTAGGAAATTTGGCAGCTGATTCGACTGTATTTTTCCTGTGTGATATGCAGGAGAAATTCAGACCCGCTATCCAGTATTTTACAGATATAGTTGAAGTTTCAAAGAGACTGGTAAGATAATCGGAAAGGGGAAGGAATACCCCCTCCCACAGTAAAGACATGAAAGATGGGTGGCGATTGTGTACTGACTACCCTGTCACTGTCACTAGTGTCAGTGTCACTGTCATGATCACTCAGTGTTCGGTAATAAACCTTTTCGACATTCTCAATGCATTGTGGGTTTGGAGGCCAAACAAACCATGTAATTTATACACAAACCTATGGCACTGTGAACCAGTCCAAATATTAATTGATTTTATGCTAAATATCTGTCATGGGTTGAGCGATACCCTTTTCACATATCTTTGCATGGAACATAAGGAAAATAATAACCAGAAAAATCAATTTTAAATGGCAATAAAAATAAAGGAAATAATTGGGGAATCCCTCTCAGGGTACCAGTTACTGATGAATGCAAATTTCTGGAATTAGAACAGCTAATAATGTCACATTAGCCAATCAGAAGAGGATTTTTGCAAGCATGACAATGAACATGTGACCAATGCTACCAATCACGTCCGTTCTAATGTGCTTACTCTTCTAATGCCAGTTAGGGCTGATGCAGTTCCCATGATGCTTTGAGAATGTCAAAAAGGTTTATTATGGTAATCGTTACCCTTTAGGACCCCGTTCCATATAAGAGAACGAAGGAGACAGTTTATGTTTCGGAACTTCCCTTAATATTTTGCGATGATACAGGCAGGAAAAGTCACTCTGTGTGCTTGAAATCATCTAAATAGTTCACTAAGATATCATGTTGAATATGACTGAGCAAGCTTAATTTTGTGGGATGATTCAAAGAGGGTAGGGTTTTGATTTACAGATTTATGAGGGAAATTATGGGGTAAAACAGCAACGTCTCTGACTGCAAACAAAGGTAGAAAAGTCACATTTTCTTTGAAAGTGCATTTCAAAATTACAACAAACATGAGTTAATCTGAAGAAAAAAAGACTACTTTAGCCTGCAAAAGTCACTTTGGTATAGGCCTAGCTTGAAAATTCCAGCTCTAGGCTCATGACATGTGAGATTCGCCAAATGGCGAATCTCACATGTCATGAGCCTAGAGCTGGAATTTTCAAGCTAACTTTGGTACTGTAAAGTCATCTGCAAAAGTCAGTTTTGAATGGAACTCGTAAAAATATAATAGAGGTGTCCTAAGGTAACGATTACCACCTGTTGCCTATAAAAGAGAACAATAATCCACTTATAGGTTAATGGAACTGCCAAACTAGTTAGCGACATTACAAGCGGCGATGAAGATGACAAAATGCAACGCGAAAATAAAGATGGCGATCACCGCGACGCACAGTAAACGCGCAAAACCGTGTTGATTCGCATGGCAACTGCCGTAAAGCGCGTAAGTGCATTTTCTACCACAATAAACTGTTCAAAATTACAAAAAAGATGTCTGCTTTATAAAGTCTGCTTTTATGTTAAAAAAGTCATTTTGGAATGAGAAAAAATACCCTTGACTCTATTTTAATCAAAACAAAAGAGAGGCCCTACACTACACAATCGCCAGATGGTTCGGGAACAGCAAAATCTTGGAAAATAAGCAACCCCAGAGTCCTTGATAACAAGGCGATTTTGTAGTGTATGGCCACCTGTTCCCTATAAGGGAACAAAAATCCACTTATTATAGGTTATTGGAATTGCCAAACTAGTTAGCGACATTACAAACCACCTGTACATCGTATATAAAAGGGCAGAGTTTTAGTTTTTGAGGTAAATTGTGGGGGGGGGTAAAGCAACGACAAAACCAATACGAAAATAAAGATGGCGATCACCGCGACGCACAGTAAACGCGCAAAATCGCATAAGAAAATTGCATACTACTGGTAATACAAAATATTTGTCAATAGAATTAAGAGAAGTCGAGTCTCCTTTAGGTTGAAAAAGTCATCTTGGAATGAGAAAAATACCCTTGACTCTAATTTGATCAAAACTAAAGAGGGGCTCTACATTGCACAATTGCCGAAAACAACTGTTTAAACACGTAACACAATGTTTGCTCCTTTTTCCTTCCCACAATCCCTTGTGACCATTGTGCGGACTCAGCCAGGCGGTAATTACGATAAGGTCTCTGTTATTTCAAGATTGATGTCAGCAAAATCTGTGAAAAATGGGCGATAGTGTAGGGCCCCTCTTTAGTTTTGATCAAATTGTAGTCAAGGATATTTGTTCTCATTCAAAAATGACTTTTTCAACCTAAAGCAGTCTTCTCTTAATTTTACTGACATCTTTTGTGTAATTTTGAACAGTTATTGCAGTGGGAAAAGCACATGCTTTACCGCAGTTGCCATGCGAATCAACTCAGTTTGCGTGTGCGTCACGGTGATTGCCATCTTTATTTTTGCGTTGCGTTTGGTTGCTTCATCGTCGCTTTACCCCAACATTTCTCTCAAAAACTAAAACCCTGCCCCTTTATCTACGGCATACGTGTTGGTCTGTAATTGCTGGCATAGAGAAAGCTGTAGTAATCTGCCCAACGGTCAAGCTGTGCTGATGGATCAGTGAGGGTTTATACGCCAGAAGCTAACAGCAGTGGAGCACTCTTCTTTGGGGTTAGACTGAGTCTGATGGCCTCTTTAATACTGCTGTACAGGCCGTGAAGATCTCCAGAGTCAGCACAGTGTTGGATGCAGGCAACTGAGACCAGTAGCGATGAAGGGCAGTTCGAGTAAGGCATTGAACGTTACTCGTAGCGGCACGGAGCACAGAGGACGAGAAGCGGGTGTGAAGCATGGTGACTTTGGTTCTGGCTGCACGTTTGGCCTCTAGAGCTGGGAGCAGAATGTCAGCGCTATAATGAAACCAGTCGGGTTCGAGTATGCCGACCAAAGGCGGTGAGAGCGCAGTCCATGACTACAGACAGAAGCATGGACCATGCGGGACCAGGATTGTTGGTGACGCGGGTGATCATGTCCCGATTAGCAGAGGTATCAACTGCAGGGGTTGGCTTCGGCTGAGCTTGATGAAACTTTTTGGGTTGCATTTTGAGCTTGCAGTGGACAAGGGCATGATCAGTGTTACAGTCTGCAGAGTGCATGCTACTGTTAAGTACAGCCCATCACGGAATGTTATGTACAACCCTCACGGCACGTGTGGGCGAGGCCGTTGTTCTGTGTTGGAGCGATGGAGAAAGTTCGTGCGTGAGAGCTGAATTATATTCCGGTTTTGCGTGTTTACTGTGCGTCACGGTGATCACCATCTCTATTTTTGCGTTACGTTTTGTCGTCTTCATCGTCGCTTTACCCAAAAATTTCCCTCAAAAACTAAAACCCTGCCCTTTATCTATGGCATACCTTTTGGTTTGTAATGTCGCTAACTAGTTTGGCAATTCCAATAACCTAAAAGTGGATTTTTGTTCCCTTATAGGGAACAGGGTCCTACACTGCACAATCATCGGTTGTGCCATATGTTTAGGCCAAGTAAAAAAAAAAACATGTTTAGTGTCCGTTGTTTTTTTTTTTTACCCCAACTCCCTCCACCATTTTTCCTCCAAGTAACCTGAATCCTCCAACATCCTCTGATTTCAAAGTGTTTAAGCTGCATGTAACCTGAATCCTTCAAAATCCTCTTATGGGGACCATTCCTCCAAAATCCTCTAGGGGTTGTTGTGAACACCCTACATGTAGTAACCTCAATGCTCCGAAATCAACCAGCATCAGATTGGGCCTGATGACCTCCAAAGGCAAAACCCTCTTTTGCCCGCAATCCTGCAAAATCCTCTGAAGTTTCAACTTCCAAAGACCCTCAATCCTTCAAATTCATCGTTTTTGGAAAGAGGATTTTGGAAGCTTTAGGGTTATATTAAAGGAAGAAGGATTAAATTTGAATCAATCCCAAATTTAACACTTACGATTGTTTTAAAATTGACAAATTATGACCAATCATTAGTATCTCTGTTCATATACATGTATCTTGTTTGTCAGAATCTTGTTTGTCAGAAAATTATTTTCCGTCTTTTTGGCACATTTTAAACATGAAGATTCATATTTGTTACTACAGTATGAAACAAAGCAACTTGTCCTTGTAAATCCCCCCACGTTACAGTCGCACTTGTACAGAAAAGTCCCCCTGCCCTTAACCTTGTGAAAAGCTGCCATTTTTAATTTCCCCCGCTCTGATGACAATTACCGGTGAGCACTGCTAAGCAGCGTTCTGGCCAGGCATTAAATAGCACTGGCACCCACTACGCTTTCGGGAATTAGCACTACGCTTGAATCCTGCCTCTACGCCACCACTACGCTATAAATTTACGTAAGAGCAAGAATATATTCTCAACAATTTCAAATGAACTAAATTTTGCCTATATATTCTTTAAAACTTTTGCTCAAAACAGTCAAGGGAAAGTGGCCAAGAATTGCTTTAGATTGCACCACAGAGCATCTAGAATCCAAAAATGTTCAGGGCCCCTTAAGCAGATCCCAGACCCCACGCCGTAAGGGCTTCACACTCCACGCTCACATTGTCAATCCTTGAGCAAAATGCCCCTATTAAATTCACCCAGGCTAGAACACTGCTGCTGAGCTGCAGCATGCATTATTTTTGCTTTGGTCACTGATTGAGTTTGGTTCTTCTTGTATCTTTACAGACTGAGACATCAAAGCTCTTAGAGATCCCATTAATTGTTACAGAGCAGGTAAGCTTGTGCGTGTCTCTCCTAGGATTCATGCAGTTTAGTGGTGGGATATACATCCAGATTTTTTAACATTCAGTTTAAATTCCACAATTCGGTTTCGATTTTCAAAACCGGATATTCGAAAGCAACCTTCAAATAATTAAGCGTTCAATTTTTGTGAGACAGGCTAAAGAAAACAACTGGAACATCGGTCCTCCAATTTGCTCCATGGTCTCTGATTGGAACTACATTCACCCACTAGTGGTCTTCATGGTATATGAATAGCCTGCCCAACTGTTTTCTTTTTCTTTCAACATTACAGCTCTGGAGTGTTTTTGTAAAGGCCCAGGTCACTAAATGCTGCAAATGATATCCAGTCATCGGGAGGGCTTTTCATGCAGCACCTCACTTGTAATTTTTTATTCGCATGAATGAGCTAGATGGGAACTTCAGATAAACTGTTATTTGGTTTGCATAAAATTAGGATAAAATTAGGATTAAGATTTCTCCCACCGCTAATCCATTGTAGTGAATTATGCGGCAGGAAAACACAATGGGAATGCATTCATTCTGTGATTTAGAATAGTGTCATTTCTGTGCATATGTTTGTGCGTACTGAGCATGGACTTTGATTATCTGATTTATCAACTGGTGATTTTTGAGTAGCATTTTGCTGCTCTAAACATGGTAAGTCAGACGGAACTAAACCATAAATTTTCCCATATTTACCAAAAGAGTTTAAGCCCAAAAGATGATTTGTTTGTGATTTTTTATTGCTAATTTCTAGCAATACCAATGTCGTTCACTTTTGAATGAGACATCATCTAAAAAAACAACCTATTTTTTAGTTATTGAATAATTAGTTTACTACAAGTGTCGAATTATTCGCGGCCTGATAGTTCAGGCATATCTATCTGAGCATTTGACGGCTAAAAGCAACCATGATACTAGCCTTTATTTAGAGCTGTAGAAGATGTCCAAAATAGAACAAGAGTAGGTTTTTTCGTTAAAATAAACGATGTTAGATGAAACTATTTAGATTATTTTGTACTGGAAGAAAACATACGAGTGAAAATTTCATTTCTATAATGCCTTTTCTACCACAAATTAAAATGAACACACAGGAAGACCATAAGTTGGAATAATATACAAGAAACTTAAATGTTTGTGTTTCTGTAGACTACTGACTTTAAATTAAATAGGGAAATGCTTAGCAGGGTAAATAAATGAATATTCATAAATGCCTCAGCGAGTTTCACTATCCCTATTGGTCGAGACCCTGTCACGTGGGTGTGTTTAGACGGTTGTTTAAACATGGCTGGAAGTTGTTTAAACACGGCTCGTCATAACCAGCTGTTCTCAGCCGATACGCAACAGGGAGAGCGTAGTAGGTGCGCGCACAAGATGTACTGAACTTCATAATGTAAGACAACGCTAATGCACGTGTATAAAACGCTGCATCTCGTGCGTACGCGCACGCGACAGACAGGCGCGGAGCGCCTTCACACGCTCACAAGGCCGATACATACGCATGTGTTTTGTACTAAGCAAATGGGAGAAAAAGTGGGGTGAAAAAGCTTCGCATTTTGCCCTTTTTACGGGAGGTTTTGCATTTTTCGTAGGAAGGCATTTATGAATGGGGATAAAAGTGTGATGACCCGGTCTTTACCTTTAGCCTTCGGCTCGGTCCATTAACAGCGGTCACGCCCCTCCTCGGTTATTATTGACATGGTAAAGACCGGGTCATCACACTTTTATCCCCTTAGTAATGCACGCTAAATGCTTTGCAGTAATGATTTGTAAACAAAATGTGATTTTGATAATCTGTTTTCATTTGAAGAGCTATACTTAATAATTGGCTTTTCCGACAGAGTCAGTCGGAAAAGGCCTTGTTTTTGTTCGGATTTTTTATCTTTTTCTTCTTCTTCTTCTTTTAGTTCCGACCAAAATCCCATAGACTTTGTACACAAATTTTGTCGATGTCACTTTAGCTCTTAAAAAACCTCAGATCTTAACCAAACTTACCTCAAACATAGAACCTAAGCTGACATTCTTTGTCGAAGAGTGACGTCATGATGATGTCATCACCTGTCACGTGACGTCATCTTAAAGGTGCGTTTTTCAAAGGCCCATATCTAGAGAACAGTAAGTCCAATTTCCTTCAAACCTGGTATTTTGGTAGGCTAGCTCGTGTTATAGATGAAAATTGGGGTGACGTCAACATGACGTCGTCATACGATTTTATAGTAATTTTTAAGTTTTTGAACTTCAAAGTTTCTTAAAGCCATATCTCACCAACAGAACATGCTAAATTCAAAATTCTTTTTGTATTAGCTTTGTTTATAGCTCCTATATTCTTTCACATAAATGTGAAAAATGTGTGACGTCATCATGACGTCATCAAAAATATGCTGTTTTTAAACACATATAAGGGTACGTCTGATCATCATAAAAATTTGTGGGTAGGTAGATAGTGCTACCAGCATGTAAAATCCGAGGTGACGTCATGATGACGTCATCGGCTGATTTTCTATGAATTGTTTAGTTTTATCCCAAACCCCATAGTCTTTGTACACGAATTTTGTAAGAGCTACTTTGGTCACTAAACAACCTCAGATCTTAATCAAACTTAACACCAACATAGACCCTGAGCTGAAAATGTATGCCGAAGAGTGACGTCATGGTGACGTCATCACGTGTCACGTGACGTCATGTTAAAGGTGCATTTTTCAAGGGCCCATATCTAGAGAACGGTACGTCCGATTACCTTCAAACGTGGTATGTTGGTAGTGTAGCTCGTGTTATAGATGAACATTGAGGTGACGTCATGATGACGTCATCATACGATTTTACAGTAATATTAAAGTTTTTAACTTCAAAGTTTCTTTAAGCCATATCTCATCAACAGAACATGCTAAATTCAAAATTCTTTTTGTAATAGCTTTGTTAGCTTCTATATTCTTACACATAAATGTAAAAAATGTGTGACGTCATTATGACGTCATCAAAAATGTTCTTTTTGGAAACACATATCAGGGTAGTTCCGATCATCATAAAAATTGGTAGGTAGGTAGATAGTGCCACTAGCATGTAAAATCCGAAGTGACGTCATGATGACGTCATCGGCTGATTTTCTATGAATTTTTAGTTCTATCCAAAATCCCATAGACTTTGTACTCGAATTTTGTAAGTGGCACTTTGGTCACTAAACAACCTCAGATCTTAATCAGACTTAACACAAACATAGACCCTAAGCTGAGCTTGTATGCCGAAGAGTGACGGGGTGATGACATCATCACGTGTCACGTGATGTCATCTTAAATGTGCATTTTTCAATGGCCCGTATCTAGAGAACCGAAGGTCCGATTACGCTCAAACGTAGTATGTTGGTAGGCAAGCATTTGTTGTTGATGAATATTGAGGTGACGTCACAATGACATCATCATACAAAATTATAGTAATTTCAAAGTTTTTGAACCTTAAAATTGTCTTTAAGCCATAATTCATCAACAGAACATGCTAATATCGAATTTATTTTTGTAATAGGTTTGTTAGGTCCTACATATGTAACAAAATATGTGCACCATCATAATGACGTTATCAAAGGCATAATTTCTCGTAAGACATGTAAATTAGTAGGTGCAATTGTCATAAAGCCTGGTGGGTAGGCAGACTTGTCACAAGCAAGCAAAAATCGCAGTGACATCATAAAAAAAATGCGGAAAAGCCCTATGTTCTGTTCAGCGAAGAGACATAGAGTCCTAGTTTTGTTTCAAGCCTTGCACTGATTTTTGTCCTAGCCCTTAACCCTAACCTTCCCTAACCTGCCAAAATCAAACACCCCTTTGTGTTGAATTTTGTGTGATTGGGTACTGTAGAGCCTTGGCACCATCACTTTGCATGGGACTTGATGCCCTGATTTTGTCCAAGTACAAAGAATGTGCCATTGGTTTACTACACAGTGTTGGAGTTTGTGTGCTTAGGGAAGGATTCTAGTAAAAAGGCTTGGGCTGTTAGGGTTAATAAAGTTTCACTAATCCGTTGTACCTTTTGGCAATTCTAAAATTATGGGCCGCTAATAGGTGCCATGGTAAAACAGGTCTGAAAAAAATGATGGGAATAACCGAGGTTTAGTGTGAGAACAAAGAAAATGCGAAAATGAAAAGAATTTGAGGAAATTACATGAAATAAATTTGGGATTTTGTCTAACAAATGATAATCTTTTTTTTTGGCTTTATTCACTTCATATCATAGTTCCCAAGTGTATTTAGGGTTTCATTGCTTAAATTTTGTTTCTCCTCTGAAACTTTAGTATCCGAAAGGCCTGGGGAGCACCGTGTCAGAACTGGACATTACTCATGCAGTGGGAGTATTTCCAAAGACCAAGTTCTCTATGGTCTTGTCCCCTGTGGAAGAGGAACTGCAGAAGCGGCCAAGTGTCAAAGCAGTTGTTCTATTTGGGATTGAGGTAAGTTCCAGGGACAAACATTTTGCTATAGTTCTGCATGTAAGTTCATGATTTATAACTTATTTATTTATTTATTTATTACATTTCTCTACTCAGGGTGTGCCCAAACAGTTAAAAACTGGTTTCCATTGGGGCGCTGCATATATATTTGTTATTAAAAATGAATATTGATACACATACAAAAATATTTACACCAACAAATTTATTTAGGGTTCAGTTTTAAACTTTCCAGTGTAAGACTATTGCTGATTATCAAGTTCACATAATGTGAGGCAGTTAAAACATTTTCTTAACTGACGTTGAATTTTGAATTTGAATTTTCCTCCCCCCCCCCCTCAAACCCCAAGAACTGTATCAAACTTCTCCCCATTTTTCATAGCTACTTCAGAACTATTTCGCACCTCCCCCTCCCAAAAATATAAAACATAACTCCAAAAGAATGCCCCTCCCAAAGGAAAAAAAATTAACTTTCACCAATACACTCTAACTATAGACCATGTGCCCTTTGTTTACATCTAAATCGCCCTATATTCAAATGTGCCCGACGGTGTGCACACGCATCGTGTTTTGCATAAATTTGGTTATGGAGTGGTAGCAAAGGTCATATAATTCAAAGGCGATCCGACCTGCGACGTCGCTCAACTAATGTGCGTGGCACATTTCAATATACATGTAGAAGTACACACGTAATGTCAGAGGGCACATCGTCTATGTATGCTAATAACAGCTCTTCCCCTCGTTTTGTTTCTCTCCTCTGGATTTCCTTGCACTGTCTGTTTCCTCTATTCTATGATCCTCCCCTGCTTCAGGAGGAATCTCAATTCCTGTCTGGTAATTCTTTGAGTCTTCGTATTTTTACTGTACCCCTTAGTGGCTCTTTGCCTTGTTCGAGGTAAATTCTGTTTTCTGTTTAAAAAAAAAAAATCATAACAGCAAACGACATCCAACAACAACAGTTATTAACCCCTTGAGTGCGGATGACGACTATAAAGCACCGAAAGTGATGTTGTCAATGCAATGTTTGGAACCAGAATACTTTTGTTATGCGTTTGCATGACTGGCTGT
This sequence comes from Hippasteria phrygiana, assembly GCA_037893225.1. Taxonomy (NCBI): domain Eukaryota; kingdom Metazoa; phylum Echinodermata; class Asteroidea; order Valvatida; family Goniasteridae; genus Hippasteria; species Hippasteria phrygiana. Next base: position 634,955 of record JAZGUH010000032.1, on the reverse strand, counting down.
TAACAAAGGAACAGTCGAAATTGACATTTGTTTGGAACCAGTTGTCATGCCAACTGACGTCAGACTTCGGTACTCTATAGTCACGGTTTAAAAAAACAAAACACCTGGCTGGTTGACGTCTATACCCGCATTCTTGCCCACATTTATTCCATTATAAAAGCCGGGCACAAGGAATTAAACTTTGAATCATTTATACACACTTTTTTCCCTTATAACCCTAACCCTGCCAGACGCAGCACAGTGCATCTGTGGTGACAGCTTGACCTTGCTGCACTCTGCACACAAGTCAATGTGACAAAGTATGCAATCTGATGCGTCTGGCAGGGTTTCTAGCCAAAATACCCTGGAGGGTTAGGGTTAACGTAATACATTTTTGGGAAGGAAAGTTTTTTAACCCCTTGTGTCCAGCTGTTATTGATGGGGGGCTGGTATGCCAAGAACGGGCTGAGCAGCCAAGCATAAATGCAAACAATAGGCACCACACTGATTAGAGCAGCCCTATACATCACACTTTGACCCCCCCCCCCCTTTTGTGCGAATGAAAGCTTTGTATGAAAAAGCTTCTATTAATTACACTCCTATTCAAGAACAGTATAGTTGAAACCTGATTGGATTGAGTATGCGCAGGAATGTGCATATAGCTGTCAACCAGCCAGGTGGTCCTTTTCAAATCATGGCTATGGCCATCGTTCAAATTCACGAGGTTAAAACTTCATTTCATTTTAGCACCAAAACATGTTGGGTCACAAACTACAACAGCTGCATACACACTTATTTTCCCTAACATACTAATTTTTGGGGGAAGGAAAGTTTGAAAGAAATTAACCCTCCTGTTCTCAGGGCCAAAATCGACCCAGCTGCTGTACAGATCAAAACCTATCAAATGTCCGATTGAAACACACAAGCTGTGAGAGTTGGTGTTAAGAGTTTTTGATAGGCTGTGATAGTTATAAGTATAGGAGAGTTTTAATGGATTGATTTTTTTTGTTCATTTTATAGGCCCACGTGTGCGTTCAGCAAACTGCCCTCGATCTGCTAGCTAAAGGTTTGGATGTTCACGTAGTGGCCGACGCTTGCTCGTCGCGGAGCATGATGGATCGGCAGTTTGCATACATGGTAGCCAACGTATTTTTTGTTCCTGCAATTGTCCCAAGTTAGGATCATGCCCAGCTAGAAATTGGCCCAACTTGAGATCATGCACAGACCCATCTTGTGGACCTCAGAAAACATATGTAGTATCCTTTACTCCAACAATACCAAAACATTTGACCAAAGATGATATCCCCGGACATTGGGATTAGTAATCTTTTAGAGCCCCCCTGGATTTTTGACAATTTTTTGTGTGGAAATAGAAACCGGCCCTACACGGAGTGGTACCTTAGGGTCAGGGATGTGGTCACTTCTGAAGTGACAGTCCCCACATTTGGGGTGGGGCAGCACGTGGATGGAGGGGGAGCAAATAATCAATGATAACAAGGTGCATAAAAATAGGATCATAAATTGTATGGTTTAAAGCAGTGTTGTATTAAATATAACCAAGTCATTTTTTCTCAAGTCAAGTCAAGTCAAGTCAAGTACCAAGTCAAGTCAAGTACCAAGTCTCGAGTCAATTGTTAGTAAATAAAAATTCCAATGACAAAATGACAATGCATTAGGCTAGCATGCATGCACTGTACAAAATCAACCTGGTTTGCCATTTCGACAATTCTCCATGCAGCTCGGCCAGCGCTGCGGCCCTGCATACGTACTGGACACCCAGCTTGCTATGTATGCGCGATAGGCTTGTTTTTATTAACTGATACAATGTACCTGAATGTTTGTGTTTATTTTAACAAAAGTGTTAATGTCAGCAAGTCAAATTTATTCAAGTCAAGTCTCAAGTCAAAAAAATTGCAAGACTGGTTAAAGGAGCATTCATAAATGCCTCATTCATAAATGCCTCACGTGGGTGTGTTTAAACGGTTGTTAACATGGCTGGAAGTTGTTTAAACACGGCACGTCATAACCAGCTGTTCTCAGCCGATATGCAACAGGGAGAGCATATAGTAGGTGTGTGCGCACAAGATGTACTGAACTTGTAAGACAACGCTAATGCACGCGTATATAACGCTGCATCTCGTGCGTGTGCTGCGCGCAGGCGACAGAAAGGCTTAAACGCCTTCACGCGCTTACAAGGCCGATACGTGCACATGTGTTTTGTACTGAGCAAATGGGAGAAAAAGTGGGATGAAAAAGCTTCGCATTTTGTCCTTTTACGGGAGGTTTTTGCATTTTTCGTAAGAAGGCATTTATGAATGGGGATAAAAGTGTGACGACCCGGTCTTTACCAGTCAATAATAACCTTGAAGGGTCGTGACTGCTGTTAATGGACCTCGCCTTCGGCTCGGTCCATTAACAACGGTCACGCCTCTCCTCGGTTATTATTGACGTGGTAAAGACCGGGTCATCACACTTTTATCCCCTTATAAAAACACCCTCAGAATAAAAATGAAAAAAAAAAGCTCTACCCCTCGGGTTCCCCCCAACATGCAGAATAAAGTTTATTCATTTGCATCTTCGTCTGCAGTCAAATTGGTATACCCCAGAAGCGGAGCAACCCCCCCCCCCCCCCCCCTCCCCCTTTAATTAGACCCCTATTATGATACCGAATACTAGCATTAACAGCGTGGAACCGAACAACGGCAACTGCTTTGCTAAATTCCATTTCGTTTTTACAGAGACTACGTCAGGCAGGTGCCATAGTGACGACCAGTGAAGCCGTCATATTCCAGCTGCTCGGGGAGGCCAAGCATCCCAAGTTCAAAGAGGTCCAGGCCTTGGTCAAGGCCACGGCGCCAGTCTCTGGGCTGGTGCCTAATTTATAAATGCTCCTCGGCCATAAGCCGTTTCGCAGATACCACCATCTTTGCTCGAAATCGCCATCTTTGGGGGGGGGGGGGGAGGAACACGCAAAGACCAATGCGTGATCTCCATGGAGATGATTGGCTTGCGCACGCATGCAGATCATGCATTGTCACTGCACGTGCCCCCCAAAGCATGTGCAAAGATGGCGGTATCCGCGAAACAGCTTTTGCCAACAGAGAGCTGTCTCCAAAAGAACACTTCAGACATACACCCCTCCTCCCATTGTATCCATGGAATTACTTTATTGTGCTTTGCTGAAGTAAGCCATGTCCCAAACGGGTTTCCAGAGCTACGGCTAGCCTACGTCTATTATCAGCATGTGCCCACGTATTTGCAACCGGGAAGACCTACGTGTAGACCTACTCTAGACACAAATACAGACGCAGCCCTATTTTCAAAGATCTTCCAGCTGCTGTATGTATTTGGTTGTTGCCAATTTCAGGCTTTCAAATATTCCTAAGTTTCCTATTTTTTCCTAATTTTTTCTACCTTGCTTCTACTTTTCCTACCTTTTTGTCCCACAACTCATTGATTATTTTTAAATCTCATTGAATATTTTTCATAAACAGTGTCTATACACACTGTCATGTGGAAATTAGACAATAAAGGGCTTGGGTGCAGTAGTACTGCAACTTTACTTCCAAGAGCTTAGTTGAGGATGGAGCACAAGTGTTGTGAGTAATAATAATAACCGGCATTTAAGAAGGCTCAACATAGTAAACTATATCACAGCGTTTACAATATTATTACCCCTGCTCATCGGGCCCATTAATCATTCCTGAAGCCTTCTCAACTCCCTGAGGAGTATACAGCCCCGGCTGCAAGTTAAGCGCACATGGGCTAATCAAACACATAACCATCTCACAGGTACCCATTTACTCCTGGGTGGAGAGAAGCAACTTGTGACAAAGTGCCTTGCTCAAGGACACACGCACCATGACCCCCAGTCGGTCTCGAACCCACAATCTGCAGTATCACTGAGATCTTGAGTTTGGTACACTAAGCCACGAGGCCACAGCACTCCACAGAACTCCAACAACGTGTCAAGTGAGGCTGTGGACATGGGTATCAATGAAAACTACTACTGAAAGCCCACAAAAGTCCCACTTTTATCCTGATTTTGTCCTCCAATATCCTACTGTTGTCCTTTTTTTTTTTGATCCTTCTACATGTATTCTCCTTTGTCAGCTTGAAAGCCTGCAAATTGTAAGCCTTTATACTGCACAGAGGCCCATCTTTCCTGGGTTATGAGAAGTGGTCGGGGGTCAAGTTTGCTACTCGGGGGTCTGACACCCCATTAGTTGTTTTTGATGGCGAAATCATGTTAATTTCGGTAAAAATCAAAACATTTTTCAGATTGAAAATTTTGGTGGGAAACACAACCTTAGCAATTCTTGTGATGGCATCCCACCCACTCATAATGGTCTAGCCACACCCCCCGAGTTCTGTACATGCTTGTTCCCTAGACTGTCTTCTACCATAACATACGTGCACTATACAGGGTGGCCCCCCAAAAAAAACGGAACGGCACACTTCCTTTAGAGTCAAACCACCTGTACCGATGGAGAATCTTTTTAGAAGAAAAATGATACTGCTGTGAGACCTCCCGATTCGGTCCAGTAGTTTTTGCTCCAGAGCCTATTTGTTCCATGCAGAAGAGCATGATGATACTTGTTATACCTCGGGACCAAATGACCCCCGACTTTGTTTTACAAAATAGGTTCTAGAACAAAAACTACTGGTTTCATTTTTTTCTTTTAACAAAATTATTCATGCATTGGAATACATGTAGGTTGTTTGAGTCTCAGGGTAGCGGAAGTATGCGTTTTTTTTTTTTTTTTTGGGGGGGGGGGGCCACCCTGTATAACCACTGTACTCGGTAATTAGCATTAAAGAAATACTTTAATTTTTTTTTTACCTTAAATAGGTTAAATAATTATAAAGAAGGATGTAAATTCCATTCACTAAACACTTTGATTTATAACATTTTATTCAAGGTATTGCTAAATATTTATAGAAAATTTCCAAATGTTTTTTTGGCTTACAAAATTATACTTTTTACAGAAATGCATAGAATATCGGAGTAAATGAGGCTCCACCGCAAGAAAAGATTATACAAAAAGAGTTCTGGTCCACCAAAATTAGGAACAATTTTATAAAAGCTATGCTGCAGTTCAAATTGAAGGACATCTTCCTCAATGTAATAAAACTTCAGATGAATATAGGATTTTGGTCAAACCAACACTTTTGTTACTTTAACAGCCTGAAAAGAATTTTTTGAAAAGTGAACTTGGTGCACCAATTTATGTATAAATTACACACCAGATGAGACATAACATACAGTGCATTACTGATGTAATATGAAAGTTGTAGTACAGCAGAGCTTTGCTATAGCGAACACCCCAATATGAACATCCTCTTTGGCTCCCAAATTGAAATATACCATTATTCGCTATAACGATCGACCACAACAGAGAATAATTGTTGTGGATCCCATGATATTTGTTATAGTGGTATTGTACTCATCTCGAGTATCGTTCACATCAGGTTAAAAAAAAATCATTTTTCTTAAATAAAAGTGCAAACCTCTGAATGAAAATTTGTCATCTTGGAGTTTTCTTACTGTAGATCATTCTATAATCTCTTGCCAACTAAATCTGCCCCATATGCTACACTTTTGTTGGGTTACCATGGGGTCCAAAAGTGACATTTTTTGCTGTCCCTGTTACATGTATAAGATTTTGCAATTCAGGATGCCTTCTATCTCCAAGAGTGATTATGTAAAGCAAAGTACCTGCCGGACAAGTAAAAAATAGTGTGAAGTCAATTTTAATGATACTTGATGGGAAATTAGTAAATTACAAAGGTCGGGTGTAACGGGGACACCAAAAAATGTCACACTTTTGGAATGACCCACATGCATATCATTGTCAACTGGATTCAAGTGACACTTCTCCATACACACAAAAAAGTTGAAAATGGTGCCGAGAGAGCAGGAAAACACACACATCCATGACAAGGCCTATTACAAGGTTTTTTTCTTCAATAAGATACATGCAGTGGGAGCTAACAAAATTCATCTAATTCGTCAAACAATCCACAAGGGAAACTGACTAGGTAAATTCAAATACATTTTCAAAGTGAACAAAGAAAACTGGCAGAGCGGGAATTCGAACCTGCGACCTCCAGAACAACTACCTACCTTCTTTGTTGACTTTGAAAATTCTTCTAATAGGAAAGATACAAATTTAGAAAGCTAGCCCAGAAAAGGGGGCACATTTTATTATCACTGCAAGCAGCAAATGGGAGACTTCTACGTGTATTCCCTTGTTTAAAAACCAATAGGAATGAATTTGGATGTATCAAATGTAAGGCATGCCTGGCAATAACAGAATACGGGGTGCGATGAAAAAGTTCCGAGACGGCGACTATAATAAAATAAAAAATTATGGAAACGATATCAAACAAAAAATAACTTCCTGAAATAAAGCAAATAAATACAAACAATTTAAAATTCAGCTTCACAGTTTTTCTTTAAGGAAAAAACTGTCAAAATGCTGATTTTTCCTTCAAATTAGCTGACATTTTTTTAAAAATCTCATATTTCACACTTTGATTTCATTAACTCAATTTTTTTCAATAACCAGAAAGTTGGTACACATGCGTGGATAAGTCCAGTGGATATTTGTGTGAAGTTCTGAATTTGAAAAGTGGGTTGCATCTAATAAATTCTAGTCAGCATATTTACAACATCATTAAACCTTTCATTAAATTTCATGCACAAGCTATCAATTTTATTTAATACACACTGCCATTGTTTAACGCTAAACTCACCAGTTTTTACGTTGTCTATAGATCAGTTTCACAATACGAATGTTCCCATGTACATGTACGTGCAATGTATATATCTCCAAGGACGAAAGGAAACACAAAGAAACCTTTCGGTCCTCGAACGTAAGGATACGTGCTTAGTCTATGGGGGTTGGTTATATTAAAGGAACAATAGGAAACACAAAGCATTGTCCTCGGACGTATTGGGGAAGTACGACTGTGTGTGCTCAACTAAGTTTTGTGAGGCGATCTGGGAAAACCCTTCACATTTCACAGAACCTGCATTGAAGATAATTGCACAATAGTCCCCTAGATATTTTTGGGGGGACAATTTGAGTTTCTGCTACCAATTAAATTATTAATGTCTAAATTATCATTCCTGAAAATATTAACTAAAATTCCATCATTTTAAATGTAACAATTTGCAATCTTTCAGTCACTTTTTGTGCAAACTCAATGAGCTACGCAGAAGTTTAAAGCTGGTTTTCTATAATTCATGACAGTAAAACTCATTACAGACATCCTAGAATCATGAATAAAACAGTTTTGAAAACAACACAGTGCCTTCATTAACCCTAGTCTGTACCAAAATGGAGCCAACTACCCTACCTATCGAGTTTCAGGTTAAAACACACAAGCTATTGGAGAGGAAGCGCGTAGGTTTTTTGATAGGTTATGATAGCTATAACATAAATGTTAAGCATGTAACACAAGAATGATAAATTTCACCATGTGAATGGTTTTCCCACATCACATACATGTGCATACATTATATCGTGTTTCCAACACAACTCTTGAGTTATTTCAGGAATATATATAAACATAAATAGTTTTTCCTAATGTACGTAAATCACTTAAATTTTAAAACGAATTCTAATTAAAGAAATAAACATTTACACAAATATGGTAACAGATTTTGATTTTGGCATCATTGATCAAATAATTTCAATAAAACCCAACAAAGGCTGTAATAAGTTTCTCCAAAAAAGTGCATGAAAATTGATATATTGACGAAAGAAAAAAAATAAATCTGAAGGCATCATCATTCATTACAGCCTATACATGTACTCTGGCATGTAAGTGCGCATGTATATGCTGGTCATTATTAGTTACACCACAAGTGCGAGATGAACACGGAATAATGTACGTTAGTGTGTTTGTGCCCCGTGGCATATGGCACACAGGCTCATTAAAATATCTTGTTCTACGAGTGCAAGTGGGATAACCAATTTATCTTCAAGCAAATTTGATGCACAATTACGCTGTGTCTACATTCAAATGTATAGTACATGTATGTGAAAACAAAATAATGTTTGTGAACAAATAATTTCTCTACATCTGTCACTTGTTATGCTACTGTTCTATACATTTTGTATCGCCAACTTCTTATCAAACAGACACACTAGCTCATTGTGAACAAATTAACTACCTTCAATGGAAGACGGAGGTAAAAATGTCAGATATACATTTGTATATATTGCTATAACATTTTAGAAAATGATCTACTCATTAATAGAACCTGTAGCTGTCAAATGTTGTTGGAAGACCAAGTACAATGTATACATGTGTAGTCCACTCACTATGAAGAGACTGAAAAGGCACATTTGTGATCAGCTGTATTTTACAAAATTCTGCATACCAATCAAGAAAACTTGGGAAACAACACAATGCAGATTATTCTTACATATTTTCATAAGGCTTTGTCCGTGGAAGACTTTCCAAAAAAACACCTAGCACCACTCTTTAAAATACCTATTATCTACATGTTTACATGTCAAGTTTTAGCCCTTTTCACAAGACTTGTCCTATATGAGATATTCCGACAATACACAGGTTTTGTAAATTTATTGTCCAAAGATTGAGGCTATAAAGCAGAAATCCTTGAGAGTTTCTAGTATCGGTGTCGGCCCGCACTAACAACCAAGTGTAACATTTCTCATGCTTGAGAAAAAATCTCAAGCCTTGTGTGTTTTTGTTTTTTGGTCACTGTGTAAACGGGGCTTTTGTTAATCAAAACACTGTCATAAATACACTGCACATCTACATTTATCTTGCATAGATGACAGATTTCTCTCTGTTGTGTATGCATAAAAACCACACGGCTAAAAGGATACATGTAAAAGGAAAACGGGAATAGCATTCTTTGCAGCATCTTGCATGCACGCACATACACGTACGTATCTCACCACTGGAACTTTCTGAAGGTAACAGAGAAGAAAATCGCACTTCCATGAAATCAAGGCAAACGTACCTCTCTAATGCACCCTTCATTCGTGGTACAATCCATTTCCATTGACTGAACATCAGAACAGTCCGACACTCAAGTCGCCGAGTACATATGTGAAGCCCTTTCTGCAGACATGCTTTATCTCTTTCTATGAACTTGTAGATCTGATGACTTGTGACACACACATGCGACGCCACACCAGATCCCTACAAATAGCTTTGATGACGACTTTACAAACCACTCTTTTGGTTCATGCATCTGTGGTCCAATGAACATTTAGCTAACGAGTCTAAAGACAAAGAAAACTGACGACCTGCGACCTCTGGATGACTGCACTGGCAGCACTCTACCATCTATCTTGAGCTACATGTATATATGTTGGTGGTCTCCCTTGTGTTTCGTTTTGGTCCTAAAAATGACGACAACCGGATCGATTCTGAACCACTCCTGCCATCTGGGGAATCTCTGAGGTCTCTAAGAATGGTAACACCGTGCCTGCTGCCTGCTTATCACATCACCAAGCAACTGCTTTCGTCTTTCCCCTTCTCCTTCGTGGGCTCTGTCTTCTTCAACTCATCCCTGCCCTCTAAGAGTTTTTGGTCCGTCTTAGACTCTTTCAGGCCATACTTCTCCCGCATCTTGTTGCGTTCTACTGCCCTCTCCGCTTTCTTCTTCAGCTGGCCTTCATCGCGCTTGGCTCTGGAAGAAAAAAATGGAATAGTGTGACCATATGAATGGACTAATGTTTCCTTTGAGGTTCAACCAGGTTGAGGTTACCAACTTGGCTTACTAGGAAATTTCAAAATTCTCTGATTGATAAATGCAGTAGTATACACTGATTATGCCGTACCGTTGCTATATTGGATTTGAATCGGTCAGTCGACCCCAGCAAGCTCGGTGGTCGAATGGTTATAAGACGTCTGCACTAGTAAGCAGTGGGTCCTGGGTTCGAGTCCCATCTGATTAAGCCTGTGAACGTTTTCCCACAGGCTCTTAGAAAGCACTCAGCAAAGTGTTTCACACACTACGTCGGGAAAGGGCCAAAAAAAATATCTCCCTTCCAATGAAAAAAAAAGAAAACAAACTGTAGTTTACATCTGTCGGGGAGGGTTAAGGCTACAACATACATGTACATGTACCACTCTCGGCCAAAACTAAAGTTTGAGAAATTGCCTATGCCTACTTATAAAGAGAAAACTGAATTACTTTTCTCTTGCAGCCTTCTCTTCCTCTTCCTGTTTCCGCTGGTTGTCATGTGGCTGTTCTTCCTTGTCATCCCCAGACAGACCGATGGTCTTGGACAGACTCGATACTTGGTTCTTAACCATTGCCGTGCCCACCATATCCATGATGATCACTGTGGCATGGGGTTACTCTATCTGGAAGAGTATTAAACAGAGCATGTGATGACCGAGTAAAAAGAGTCGGAGGTCTGAAATGTCCGAACACTGATTTTGAGACAATGAATACTTTGACACCCTAACCTTGGTTGTCCTGTACCATGATGATCACAATGGGTTCTATGGGTTACTCTTCTGGCAATGATACGAGTTGAGAGTCCAAATTGTAACAAAAGGTGAGCATTTGATAGATTTTGCCGAGACAACCGCTTGACAGCAAAATATCATATATGCTTGTCTTAAGACTTGGTTTTATTTTTAGTGCAATACAAAGGTCTTGCACGATCTAAACGCAGAAAAAACAGGATGGACATTAGTTAATACACGTATACAGTGGAACGCCGCTATAATGAACACCGCTATACCGAATATTCGGCTATAACGAACACCATCCTTGGCTCCCAAATAAATTGTGTACAAAACGTACCGAACAACGGACGGCCGCAGAGCTTGATGTTGTAGAGTGACAGGTGACTATTATTTCCCCGAGGAATAGAAGGGAAAATCCAAGTGTTGCTTTAGAAATCGGTAAGCTTAAAAAGTATGAACATGTATGTAATTACATGATTCAATTGGCGGCACATGTTCAAAGTTGTCCTTAAGCAACCGCCAGGGCGTGCAGTGGGTGACGTGCTGCCAAGATGAATGGACAGTGGTTTCGTACACTGACAATGGTCAAAAGTAGGCGCACTTCAAATACGACGCAAGAGGGCACTATTTAAGAGAACGGACGGCATGTTGAAAAATGGGCACTTGGCAGAAAATCGCTATAACGAACAATCACTATAACGAACAAAATCTGTTGATCCCGCGATGTTCGTTATAGCAGCGTTCCACTGTATACTGTATACATTTACAATTTTTTTTTATTTTTATGAGAAGGCATTTATGAATGGGAATACAAATGTGATGATCCATCTTTATCAGTCATTAACCCTAACCTTCCCTAACCTGCCAAAATCAAACACCCCATTTGTGTTGAATTTTGTGTGATTGGGTACTGTAGAGCCTTGGCACCATCACTTTGCATGGGACTTGATGCCCTGATTTTGTCTGAGTACAAAGATGTGCCATTGGTTTACTACACAGTGTTGGAGTTTGTGTGGTTAGGGAAGGATTCTAGTAAAAAGCCTTGGGCTGTTAGGGTTAATGACCTCTCAGGTTCCTTGCCACTTTTCATGGACCTTTTCCCATAAGCTCGGCCTATTGTACTACAATTTGTAGCCCATTAACCACCTCCCCTTTCTCAGCCAATATTGACATGGTAAAGATTGGGTCATTAACCCCTTGCGTACGGATGACGGAATATGGCGCAAAAAAACAGTGCCACCAGGCCGGATGACGCAATTGGCCGCTGTTTGTGCAGTTTCAATCCATTGTTGGATTAAACAGTGCCACCAGGCCGGATGACGCCATTGGCCGCTGTTTGTGCAGTTTCAATCCATTGTTGGATTATTGTGTATATGTTACGCTTGACTGCACAAACACATTGTAGCGGTTCGCTTGGCTGCCAGAGCTGCCGCGGCACCCCGACGTCTCCCGTAAAATACCATACTCAAGTGGTTAACATGTATCCCTTATTCATAAATACCTAAGCCAGTTTACTCCTATGAAATGGTCCCTTTTTGGATAAACACTTGCGTGATCGTACGCTCTCCTGATTACGCAAGCGCAATATACTACTGATGAGTCCGTATTTAGAGTCCATACATTCACACTACACTGGCACTGCTGCGTTCTGCACCACACCACACCACACCACGCATCAATTTTCATATAAGGACATTTTTAGCACTACTCGCGTGAGGCAGTGTACCATTAAATAGCTAACGGGGTGTTTTACAAAACAAGGTAAAACTATAAAACAAGTACGTTTAAAACCGCCTTGGGGCCTGGACGCTGATAATGACCCGAGCCGAACAGGTCATTATCAGCCCCAAGGCGGTTTTAGACGTATTGGTTTAAAACCAGCCCAGCACATATTTACAATGTATTCCCTTATTGAAACAAGATTTGAAAAAACGAAAAGCTATGCCAAATAGCCTGTTTCTCTTTGCCTGGTGCATACCGTGACTTCCCTACATCTTACGATCTTTCCTGCTTCAAGGGTAATCTTAATTCCTCCCTCCCTCTTGCATCTTTCTATTTTTCCTTTTGTAGCGCCGTACCTCGAGTGGCTTTTAGCCTTCCTTATTTTAGGGCGAACTTGCATAACAAAAAAAGGTCTGATGAAGTGGTGAACTTACCTGAAAGAAACAAAACTGGACTATATCTCACTATACACAGCCCCTTTTCCTTGTGGTTCCAATTAAACTGGCAAAAGAGTGTGGCTTATCTGTTGAGAGAGAGTGAAATTTACAAAGTTATAGACATACATGTAGCATGTAGGTATTAGACAAAAAATCATACACGTACAATGTATATATCCTCTATGAAGGAATGCACTTTGATCTGATTGAATCCTTGACAATAAGACTAAACATTCTGCACATAAGACAATATAAAATGTGACCCGCTCTGGAAAAAGGTATATTATGTTGCAAAATATGAAAAATTAGTTCCATGCCCCTAGCTTTCATTTGGTACATGACAGAGCTCCAAAGCCCTTTCCGTTCTGGAGATATCGCGTTTTTGCATATTAATTAGTTCTATGGAGTTCAAATGACACAACAGAGAAAACAGGCTTTGAAATAGCTAGTTCTAATACAATGCAATGGAACAATGCACTCTAAAAAGGTTATTTTTTCACTTTATTCAATGAAATCAACATTGTTGTGCACTAAACCTGAAACTTTAGATATTTAAGATGTCATTAAAGACAAAAACAAAAAATAAATTGACGAAAAATTTTACCCTCTCAGGTAAAAATCTACTAGTACTAGACAGCTGGGCTATAGTAGCACAAACATTTTACTAGACCAGAAGGTATTTCACAAGACCAATGGTACAAATAAGAACACAGTGTTTTGAATGGGTGTGCTGTTTCGATTTTTTCCCCTTTGCCGACCTTGTTGGGAGAGAGGTTAGAAATACTGTTTTGATTGAAACTCCCCTGCCTCAAAACTAAAAATGGCCATTCCAGAAATTATGAAAATTTAGAAAATAAAATGGACTTTGGTGACTGATAGCATTTCACACAGTTTATGAAAAAAAATCACTAGACCACCAGACTAGTTCGGTCAAGAGTTCACTAGACCAACGCTCAAATCACTGGACTTGGTCCTGCGGTCCAGTTGATATTTCGATCCCTGAATATGGTTTGATTACTTACTGTCTTGCCTGCAGCACTACACTGTATAACACACCAACATATTGAGGAAAATGCCACTGCTGTAAACATTCCATGAAAAGCAGTACGTGTCAGCAGAGTTGCTAGAACTGATCAATAGAGTCCAACCATATATACCCCTACTTTCTTTAGTTCTCATATCCAAAAACAATGCCCACAGCTCTCACAATATGTTTTAATCCGTGCTTGATTACACAACCTCAATGACAAAGGTTTCACCGCAACGGTTTTTACCTCTGCATCGGCACTGGTAACCCGCTGCCTTCACAAACACAGAAGCAGACTAGGCGCACAATCATGTGTCGTAATTACCTGAGCAGTACCAGCATTTTGTTTAATGACAGCAGGCGTGTACACCGTCAAGCATGAATTTGTGAATGTGCAGTACATTTGCATTGATCCAGGTAATTCTACGGAAACCAATTGTAATTGAATACAATGCAGTGCCTGTCTATGCATACATGCTCGCACGCATATTCATGGTGTATTTTTGCTGTATTGAAAATGCAAATTGAATTTTTGCCCGATTGGGCTACAAAAAAGCATCAAAAAGTATAGAAAGATTATCCAAAAATATAAAAAATAATAATATACAACACCATCCCTTGAAAAAAAAAGGCGACCATCCCTTGAAAATACACCGTTTGTCTGAAATAATCAATGACAAAAATAATTTTGGGGATGCCATTTTGGTTTGGAAAAGTCAGACTGTTGGAAATCAGAGTGGTGCCCAAAGTTGCCTGTAGTGTCTTGGTTGTCTACAGGCTGCACTACATGTATATCATCTCTACGTAAACTGGATAGAGCAATGGTTGTACAAGTTGAAGCTTCCATCCACCATATTATCACTCCTAAAACAACAGGTTTCACAACCTTGTCCCCAGGGTCAACTTTTATCCTTATTCTCCTTACAGTTGTAAAATGGGAGTGGTAATATGGCGGCTACTGGCTTCACCTGTTTGAACAGTGCACAATGGCTATTAAATGAGCCATCCAGTTTATAGAGATCAGTGCACTATATACTGTACATTTGTGAAGCACCACTCTGAATGTCTTGGTACATGTAACATATAATGCATCCTACAAAATACACGGAGTTAAAAAAGCTGCCCCATATCCGGCAGGGTATATGTATGTGAGCATGAATGCTTCAAATTTTTCATAATTTCTCCATAAATATTTATACACTATGGTATAATTCCTACACTCAAACCTTGGAAATAGGTTAGGTACGTGTAACTAACCAAAGAGATGAAATTTTAGGGATTTCAGGGCAATGTGTGACATTAATTGTCTCAATATTCAACAATTACATTGCTACATCTTTGCTAAATTTTCGTTTTTTATTTAAGGACAAATTTTGAAGTTAATGTCCTTAATGAAAAGGTTGGCTTGTTTGCATTATCTAGGCTCCAGTACCATAAAAAATAACACTAACTTTATGCCTCCATTCAGACGATCCACCATGAAGGAACTGAATTATTGGCAGTATGGTCTGCCAATAATTTAAAAATTACATGTACTATTTAATAACTGAACATGGGCAGATCTCTTTTGTGCAATGTCTGATTGGAAAGCTACATGTAATAACTTTTGTGTTAAAACATTAGCAATTCTAAAATTAATGTTTGGGGTTGCCTGGGAAGATAAAGGCAACTTGTGACAAAGTGTCTTGCTTAAGAACACAAGCACCATGACCACTGCTGGTCTTGAACCCACAATCTGTAGTATCAACAAGATCTTATCATGTAACTTATTGTAAGTTCCATACACTTGATTACTTTGTACATTTTATACAATGCAACAGTGCTGCACATCACTTGAGGGTTTAATAGTTTTGAGAGTTTGAACAGTTTTGAGCTGTTAGTGTTTTGGGGGAACCCGTTGTTGGATTACCATTAGCATACCATATGTTTACTTTAATTTCTGCACATGTTAGTCATTTCATAGGCGGCAGTTGCCCGGTAATATTCTTCCATCATCACATCACAAACTCACAGTACGTGTATCTTTTAATTATAAAAGGTAAAAGGGCTGTTAATTTTTGAATAATTTAGTATTCGATTATTGGAGACTGGGCTTGACCGAATACTCGAATATTCGATACTCGCCGATCAAGTCATTCAGGCGTCTGCTGCAACTGCATGCCACACCGGTAAAAAGTTGCATGCAAAGCATGCCGGTGTTTTACATGTGGCGATCGATATAAAGTACCGAAGTGATGACATCAATACATTCTAAACTGCATGTGTTTGGAACCAGTTGCCGATTTTGGTGGGGTATTAAAGTAAAATCTTTCCATAAAAATATGAAAATACATGTACATTTGTAGTTAGGAAATCCCTCTCACTCAGAGTCAGGGTAGGCCTACCACTATAGTACCAGTATGAGTAATAAATTCCTTCCTTCCTTTCCAAAAAGTGCAAACTTCTACGATAAGAAGAACAATGCACTGCAGGTGGGGGGGCGTGCTCCAAGAACAATGAATGCACTTGACTCATTGTACTAATATGAACTATGTATAGTGATGGAGTGCAGGTTAAAAAGAGAAAACTTGAAGCTAGTGCGTAATTAACATCCCTCAACGCTGATTTGAACGCATCGAGGGAGGGTGGACTGGCTGGGTCCATCGTCAGGGAGTTCCAGTCTCTGCAAGTTTGTGGAATGAATGATGAGGAATAAACCTGTGTTCTGCAATGTGGCACGAGGAACCGTGAACTGTGACCTCTGGTGCTGGATGTGGCTTCAGTGAGAAAGGATTTCCAATTTATGTCTACCAAGTTGAAACGGATCCTATAAAGCATCATAATGAATGCAACACCTCTGAAATTAGAACAGCTAAGTAACTGTGTCATTTTAGCCAATCAGACAGAAGAGGATTTTACAACCATGACAACCAATGTTGTCATCATTTTAATGTGCTTGCTCAATTCTATAACTATAAGTTCTAATGCCTGTGTTAATATGCCATATGGTTGAGAATGTCAAAAAAGGTTTATTTATTCACACTCACAGTCATGGACTATGGAGCAAGTTCGGGTGCTGCTGATCTAGTCCCTTTTGTCAATTTTGCGATTCAAATCACGCATGCGTGGTCTGTTTTCACTCGAACGCATCTAGTCGATCAACTACGTCAAATCTAGTTTGTGTAGCAACAACAAACTGTAAAGAATGTCCTCTGCTAATTGTTAACGAAGCAAATGTTGGTACGTCAATTTTATTTTCTATTATTTATTTCTATTATTTTCTGTACTTAACTTTGGTGCAATAAATAATTCATTATCTTATTGCAAAGAGTTATTATCATTGGACAAAACCAACAAATTATCGTAAACGTTTGCAAAACTTGCCCAGTTTACCAATCCTCCATCTTGAAACCGTGACGTAACTCGCGAGTGACTAGAGAAACCATGGTCCGGAGCTAGGTTGATCCAGTTGCACAAGCTAGTCAAACCGCGCAGCGTTCGGGTGACATCTAGATCGACTATGGTTAAGTCTAGTCACTCTATAGTCGCCCAACCGAACTTGCTCATGGCAGTGGCTATAGTATTAATTGTTACAGCAGACCTCGTTATGGAACTGCCTAGTTCCCCCGACGTAATGGTATTTAACGTCACGATATTTGCTGTTGGAACCAGACTATCAACCAAATGGTTCGGACTTTATTTTCCATTTAATAAAAATTCTCCAAAGTCCAAACCACTGAAATCAAAGGGAAGAAATTCAATCTAACGTTAGGCCTACTTAAAAAAAAAATAACCAATTGATTAAAAACCTAAAGTAAAACCTAAGAAATTCTTTCGAAAAAAAAAATATAAAACCAAATCGGCCAGCACATCAGGGATTTGATCCAGCGCCCCCAGCCATCAAAATCAGATGCCTTATTAATATTATTCACGCTACCAAAGCGCTCTGGCAGGATGGGCAGTTTTTAATCTGATATACGTTTGCATTGTATGCCGTATGTATATGCATGGAGAAATGGTATATGGCGTATTATAAAAGTCGTGTTACGGCTGCCGTAAAAATAGCCACTGCGTTAAAGGGACACATTGCCTTCAAATGTCATGACATTTTGCTGTTTGGAAATGTTTCTTATCTTTTTTAAGGGTTGTTCATGCAAAAAAACACGTATAATGTGTTGTAATTAGTGAGTAGTGATTACTAAACAAAATATTGGCCGCTGATCCCTGACATCTGACCCGCGAAACAGACTTATTTCCAGTAGTAAATACCACCGTCTAAATAATGCGCAAAATACGCTGTAAGAGTCTTTAGGCTGGCGCCGCAGCCAGTGGCCTTGTGAACCTATCAGATGATCGCCAGGTACAATTCTCTACCTCGCGACACATATCGCCAGTGCTGCGCGCCGTGCGACACAGTACATCAAAATGGATCAACAGAACGTACTTCAACCAGATGCGACTGGAAATACGACTGGTGAACACAGTCCGCCATTTTGTGGAGTCAAAAATTTGGTTCTACAAAATGGCGGACCGTTATTTGTCACGAAATTAAACAAAAACCACGCAATTTGAAGGGATAGGTATGTGAATCTTTATATTCTAATTTTAAAAAAGCTTCCCAACCATATCCATTTAAGTTTTATAGCCCAAATCGCAAAATCCAAAGCAATGTGTCCCTTTAATAAACCATTTCGACAATCTAACTGGCATTAGAAGAGCAAGCACATTAGAACGGACGTGATTGGTCGCATTGGTCACATGTTCGTTGTCATGCTTGCAAAAATCCTCTTCTGATTGGCTAATAATGTGACATTATTAGCTGTTCTAATTCCAGAAATTTGCATTCATCAGTAAGTGTACCCCGAGAGGGATTCCCCAATTAATAATTATTTCCTTTATTTTTATTGCCATTTAAAATGGTTAAATATTTTTCTGGTTATTTTCCTTATGTTCCATGCAAAGATATGTGAAAGGGGTATCGCTCAACTCATGACAGATATTTAGCATAAAATAAATTAATATTTGGACTGGTTCACAGTGCCATAGCCTAGGTTTGTGTTTTAAATACATGGTTTGTTTTAGCCCCACCAGTGTGGCTGGCGGATTTTGACAGGTCAAAATCCGCCAGCCACACTGGTGGGGCTAGGTTTGTTTGGCCTCCAAACCCACAATGCATTTTGAGAATGTCGAAAAGGCGGAATAATAGCGGAACGCGGAATGGCTGAATTCCGGGTGTAACGAATAATACTGATGCGGTTGTCTTGCATAATTAATCGCCAGATCTGCACACATATTATAGACGCTCGTCGCGTTGCACGAGCGGCTATTCCATAGACTAGCCTAACATAGGGTATGAAAACGGCTATTCCGTGAGGGACACACCCAGTTCAGTTTACATTGGAGCGTCAGGCGTCCGTATGAAAATCATATTATTTCTCCATCAAAAACGGGTGGTTCCAGATTAATTCCACTAGATTCATAATTTCTAGACTTCAGACATTCCAATTATAAACAATTAAATCTGGAACCACCCGAGCATAGGGTGGAAAAACGGCCATTCCGTAAGGGACACACCCTGTTCATGTTTACTGCATTTACAATGCAGTATATATTGGAGCGTCAGACGTCCGTATGAAAATAATTTATTTCTCCATCAAAAACGGGTGGTTCCAGATTAATTCCACTAGATTAATAATTTCTAGACTTCAGACATTCCAATTATAAACAATTAAATCTGGAACCACCCGAACATAGGGTGGAAAAACGGCCATTCCGTAAGGGACACACCCTGTTCATGTTTACTGCATTTACAATGTAGTTTATATTGGAGCGTCAGACGTCCGTATGAAAATCATTTATTTCTCCATCAAAAACGGGTGGTTCCAGATTAATTCCACTAGATTCATAATTTCTAGACTTCAGACATTCCAATTATAAACAATTAAATCTGGAACCACCCGAACATAGGGTGGAAAAACGGCCATTCCGTAAGGGACACACCCTGTTCATGTTTAGTGCATTTACGATGTAGTTTATATTGGAGCGTCAGACGTCCGTATGAAAATCATTTATTTCTCCATGAAAAACGGGTGGTTCCAGATTAATTCCACTAGATTCATAATTTCTAGACTTCAGACATTCCAATTATAAACAATTAAATCTGGAACCACCCGAACATAGGGTGGAAAAACGGCCATTCCGTAAGGGACACACCCTGTTCATGTTTACTGCATTTACAATGTAGTATATATTGGAGCGTCAGACGTCCGTATGAAAATAATTTATTTCTCCATCAAAAACGGGTGGTTCCAGATTAATTCCACTAGATTCATAATTTCTAGACTTCAGACATTCCAATTATAAACAATTAAATCTGGAACCACCCGAACATAGGGTGGAAAAACGGCCATTCCGTAAGGGACACACCCTGTTCATGTTTACTGCATTTACAATGTAGTGTATATTGGAGCGTCAGACGTCCGTATGAAAATAATTTATTTCTCCATCAAAAACGGGTGGTTCCAGACTAATTCCACTAGATTCATAATTTCTAGACTTCAGACATTCCAATTATAAACAATTAAATCTGGAACCACCCGGTACCCGAACATAGGGTGGAAAAACGGCCATTCCGTAAGGGACACACCCTGTTCATGTGTACTGCATTTACAATGTAGTTTATATTGGAGCGTCAGACGTCCGTATGAAAATAATTTATTTCTCCATCAAAAACGGGTGGTTCCAGATTAATTCCACTAGATTAATAATTTCTAGACTTCACATTCCAATTATAAACAATTAAATCTGGAACCACCCGAACATAGGGTAGAAAAACGGCCATTCCGTAAGGGACACACCCTGTTCATGTTTACTGCATTTACAATGCAGTTTATATTGGAGCGTCAGACGTCCGTATAAAAATAATTTATTTCTCCATCAAAAACGGGTGGTTCCAGATTAATTCCACTAGATTCATAATTTCTAGACTTCAGACATTCCAATTATAAACAATTAAATCTGGATCCACCCGGTACCCGAACATAGGGTGGAAAAACGGCCATTCCGTAAGGGACACCCCCTGTTCATGTGTACTGCATTTACAATGTAGTCTATATTGGAGCGTCAGACGTCCGTATGAAAATAATTTATTTCTCCATCAAAAACGGGTGGTTCCAGATTAATTCCACTAGATTCATAATTTCTAGACTTCAGACATTCCAATTATAAACAATTAAATCTGGAACCACCCGAACATAGGGTAGAAAAACGGCCATTCCGTAAGGGACACACCCTGTTCATGTTTACTGCATTTACAATGCAGTTTATATTGGAGCGTCAGACGTCCGTATAAAAATAATTTATTTCTCCATCAAAAACGGGTGGTTCCAGATTAATTCCACTAGATTCATAATTTCTAGACTTCAGACATTCCAATTATAAACAATTAAATCTGGAACCACCCGAACATAGGGTGGAAAAACGGCCATTCCGTAAGGGACACCCCCTGTTCATGTGTACTGCATTTACAATGTAGTTTATATTGGAGCGTCAGACGTCCGTATGAAAATAATTTATTTCTCCATCAAAAACGGGTGGTTCCAGATTAATTCCACTAGATTCATAATTTCTAGACTTCAGACATTCCAATTATAAACAATTAAATCTGGAACCACGCGAACATAGGGTGGAAAAACGGCCATTCCGTAAGGGACACACCCTGTTCATGTTTACTGCATTTACAATGCAGTTTATATTGGAGCGTCAGACGTCCGTATGAAAATAATTTATTTCTCCATCAAAAACGGGTGGTTCCAGATTAATTCCACTAGATTAATAATTTCTAGACTTCAGACATTCCAATTATAAACAATTAAATCTGGAACCACCCGAACATAGGGTGGAAAAACGGCCATTCCGTAAGGGACACACCCTGTTCATGTGTACTGCATTTACAATGTAGTTTATATTGGAGCGTCAGACGTCCGTATGAAAATAATTTATTTCTCCATCAAAAACGGGTGGTTCCAGATTAATTCCACTAGATTCATAATTTCTAGACTTCAGACATTCCAATTATAAACAATTAAATCTGGAACCACCCGAACATAGGGTGGAAAAACGGCCATTCCGTAAGGGACACACCCTGTTCATGTTTACTGCATTTACAATGCAGTTTATATTGGAGCGTCAGACGTCCGTATGAAAATAATTTATTTCTCCATCAAAAACGGGTGGTTCCAGATTAATTCCACTAGATTCATAATTTCTAGACTTCAGACATTCCAATTATAAACAATTAAATCTGGAACCACCCGAACATAGGGTGGAAAAACGGCCATTCCGTAAGGGACACACCCTGTTCATGTGTACTGCATTTACAATGTAGTTTATATTGGAGCGTCAGACGTCCGTATGAAAATAATTTATTTCTCCATCAAAAACGGGTGGTTCCAGATTAATTCCACTAGATTCATAATTTCTAGACTTCAGACATTCCAATTATAAACAATTAAATCTGGAACCACCCGAACATAGGGTGGAAAAACGGCCATTCCGTAAGGGACACACCCTGTTCATGTTTACTGCATTTACAATGCAGTTTATATTGGAGCGTCAGACGTCCGTATGAAAATAATTTATTTCTCCATCAAAAACGGGTGGTTCCAGATTAATTCCACTAGATTCATAATTTCTAGACTTCAGACATTCCAATTATAAACAATTAAATCTGGAACCACCCGAACATAGGGTGGAAAAACGGCCATTCCGTAAGGGACACACCCTGTTCATGTGTACTGCATTTACAATGTAGTTTATATTGGAGCGTCAGACGTCCCTGTCGAAATATTATTATTGTGTCATCATAGACGGGCGGTTGCAGATTAACTCTAATAGATTCATAATTCCCAGAGGTCAGACATTCATATTATGAACAATTAAATTTGGAACCACCCGAACATAGGGTGGAAAAACGTCCATTCCGCGAGGGACACACCCTGGTTATGTTTAGTGCAGTTATACAATGCAGTTTACATTGGAGCGTCAGACGTCCCTATCGAAATATAATTATTGTGTCATCCTAGACAGGCGGTTGCAGATTAACTCTAATAGATTCATAATTCCCAGAGGTCAGACATTCATATTATGAACAATTAAATTTGGAACCACCCAAACATAGGGTGGAAAAACGTCCATTCCGTGAGGGACACACCCTGGTTATGTTTAGTGCAGTTATACAATGCAGTTTACATTGGAGCGTCAGACGTCCCTATCGAAATATAATTATTGTGTCATCCTAGACGGGTGGTTGCAGATTAACTCTAATAGATTCATAATTCCCAGAGGTCAGACATTCATATTATGAACAATTAAATTTGGAACCACCCGAACATAGGGTGGAAAAACGTCCATTCCGCGAGGGACACACCCTGGTTATGTTTAGTGCAGTTATACAATGCAGTTTACATTGGAGCGTCAGACGTCCCTATCGAAATATAATTATTGTGTCATCCTAGACGGGTGGTTCCAGATTAACTCTACTAGATTCATAATTCCCAGCCGTCAGACATTCCTTTTATTATAACATCTGGGTGTCATGATTAATATTTTGACCAACTTTTTGCTGCTGTTGATTGTGCAGGTTCACGACAAGGTTATCGTTTGCAACTATTTAATTAGACACTGGTGGTATTTTAGATTTTCTTAATTTTTTTACGTGCGTTGCAGTTATTATAATTTTTATTTGTATTATTATTATTATTATTTATTCGACCCAAAAATTAACACACAGAGATAGGCCAGGGGCAACAAAATTACAAAATACTGTGGTCTGCAGACGTGCTGCCCCACATCAAAGTGTTCCAGCGAAATCCATTCATGTAAATACAAATAATTTCCCAAACCTACATACATGTAATATAATAAATATATTAGGACTAAAAATAGAAATATAGTAAAGGACAAAACGTAAAATAAAAGGAGCATCGGCCATTATGAAAGTAATATGGCAATAAGGAAGTCCCCAAAGGATAACAATTTGAGCGTCAGTCGTCATTTTTAAAATCCTGCCGTTATTTTGGCATCATGAATCGTTGTTTTTTGTATTAAATCCACTAGATTAAGATTTCTCCAACCTTATAATTTCCTATTACCAACTGGCAACTCATTCGGGAAGCATCGGTACAAAGATTTTGAAAAGCAGTCATGCTGTGAGTGACACACCCAGTTGACGTGCATCGCAGTTACATTTCTTTAAATATTTCTTATTTAATCGTCACACGTCCAGGCATTTTGAAGAACCGGCTATTTCTGCGTCTGAAACGGGTTGTTCCAGATGAAATAAACAGGATTCATTTTTCTTAGACCCGCGATATTCGTATTATCCACAACAAATTCTGGAACCATCCCTACGAATATCGTAAAAACGGTCATTCGGTGAGGGACACACCCAGTCATGCGCATTGCACTTTCAATGCAGTTTTATTTTGAACGTCGCACGTCCAAGGCCTTTTCAAAAACTGTTTTTTCCAGATGAAATCAACATGATTCGTATTACCATGGAGGAAGGAACACTGGTATAATACCGACAACAAAATCTGGAACCATCCGTACAAATTATGCGAGAAACGGTCAATCTGTGAGGGACACACCCAATTTACATCACGCGCATACAGTACCGAAGTGATGACGTAAATCAATGCAATGTTTTGAAGCAGAATACATTCTAAACTGCATGTGTTTGGAACCAGTTGCCGCGGCAACTGACGTCAGGCTTAGGTACTCTATTGCAGACAAAGAAGTTTTTATATTTGTGCGTCACACGTAAGATGTTTTTTTCAAAAACTGGTTACCATTTGAAAATGGTTGTTCCAGATTAAATCCACATGATTCATATTTCTAAGACCTGAGACATTGCAAATACCCACAAGAACGTGTGGAACCAAGCAGAGTAATTAATAGTGTGAAAAATGGACATTCCTTGAGGGAAGCACCCACAGTCGCACGTCGCTCTGATTCTTTTTTTCATTTGAATGTGCAGTGTCAATTTAGAAGTTGTTTGGATGAGCGTTTCTCACAGAACCTCCAAAAAGAAAACAGCATGCAAACCGGAGGCCTATAGCTTAACCCTGCGAGCTGCCGCGTGGAGATTTCTGAATGCACATTTGTTTCTGTTTTTAATTCACATATGAAGCCGTCGGTCTATTCATGGAGGATTCATATTTGTTGTAATCCTCAATGATACATTGTATTTTGAAGTGGTATATAGTCGCTTTTCAAGAAGGAGTTCACTTATGGTCACTCCAGTCATGAGAAACCTGTGCCCCAGCCAAAAGCCCATTCAGTTGTGCCAAAAATGGGCTCTTTGTGTTTTGCCGCTGTCTGGCCAGCCAGCCTCTCCAGGGGTGTCATAAATCATCCTCATGCTTGCCTTTTGACAGGATACAAACCACAGATGTCTACAACTGTACTAACACTGTCTTCAACTGTTTCATGTTCAATTTCTGGGGGTGGGGATTGAGGAATCAAACTAGCCACAAGCCACAGTGCATGTGCAGTGTACTATGACTACTGCTGGCGGCTTGTGATAGGATACACATTTTTACAAATCTACCTCACTACACAACATTGTACTGTTTAAGAAAAGCCTTTATTCTGTCTTCATGCAACCTTCACTCGGAACGCTGTAGCAATAGTAATGGTCACCAGAATATCTCTTTACAAAACACATAGAAAAAAGAACGCACTAGAACCGAACTGACAATAGCGCCCTCTGTAGTAGAGAGGGGCGCTGGGTATTTACATCCCAATGTTGTGTGTACATGCATGGAGAAATAAGACACCGACCACAGATGTCTATTTACAACCAGAACAGAGTCCCCACTCTATTACTGTACTGATGACGTCTACTACTGTTTCATGTCCATTTTTTGTGTGTGGGTGGGTGGGGGGAATCAAACCTGTATTAGCCACAGTGGACTAAAATGTACATGTACATGTACACACATGTAATCAGATTGGTTTTTGTGCTAGGGCTAGGCTATGCGGGGTAGATTTTCTTAAAATTATTGATAAACAACATGCAAATTTCCAGAATGATTAAATCTTTTGTGTGTATGTCCAGAGGACCCCTATTCATCTATTTAGACCATTAGAGAAAAGATTGTGTGCACAAAACATTGTTAAAGGTGCCTTCCAAAATCACCCCATGGAAGAAGCGCGTGATTTTTATGCTCGCGCAGCTCGCAGGGCCGGGTATGTAAACGTAGCAGTGCAGCACAGACCGCCACGCATGCGCACTGCACCACGTGTATGGACCACCCCGCGTGCAATGTTGCTGATTTAATATGCAAATAAATTACACGCATGCGCATCAGTGTTACCAAAAAGCTCTTCCCAAGAAACTCACTTAAAAAGCTGTGGTCCGCGTGTGTCATCGCCTAGTCTTGGTTCAAGACGTTGTTACGTACGTATATACGCGATAACCGCCGCCGCGAGAGGGCGTTATCACGACAAACTATTAATAGCCACGAACCGCCAGTAACAACGTCTTGGGAATTTCGTAAAATCTCCCCCCGAAAAATGGGGGAAATTAGTGCGCATGCGTCAATTCTGTATGGAAATGAGGAACATTTTATCTTCACGCACGCGCACATACGAAGAAGAGCTGCCTACATATGCAGCACGATATGGGGCAGCTTTTTCCACTCCGTATATTTTGTAGGATCCTACACTTCCTACAGTCCTACACCATTGAAATGTGCACAAAGTAAAAAGCAAAGACGGCGCCGCTATATTTATATTTGCTGGGGGAATCTCCATGCAGTCCCACAACACCCTGCACTACACGGGGGAAAAACATCATACAGCATTTCGGGGAGGCGAGATCTAGATCCGACAGTCCTACACCATCCTACACTGCACAAAAAAGTCCTACAGGAATCCTACACACGGGGGAAAACATCATACATCATTGAAGTGTGTACAAATATATAGTGATATTTCGGGGAGGCGAGATCCGACAGTCCTACACCATCCTACACTGCACAAAAAAGTCCTACAGGAATCCTACACACGGGGGAAAACATCATACAGCATTAAAGTGTGTACAAATATATAGTGATATTTCGGGGAGGCGAGATCCGACAGTCCTACACCATCCTACACTGCACAAAAAAGTCCTACAGGAATCCTACACACGGGGGAAAACATCATACATCATTAAAGTGACTTTTTGTGCAGTGTAGGCGAGATCCGACAGTCCTACACCATCCAACAAAAACTGATGTCATAATTTGTATTTGTATTTGTCTTTAAAGTGACATCTTTCGTATTTACCTAATATAGGTTTTTCCCGGCCAATTTCACCATGTATTCGTTCATTTTAACGCCTGGCTCATTCAATTTAAATTGATTATTGAATGATCGCGCAGATCGTCATTCGACAATCAAAAATAATCATTCAATTTCACTATCTGAGCATTCTTTCGAGCTTCACTCGTTCCTGTAAAAAATGCATTCAAATTAAAAGCATCGCATCGTTCATTCAATTTCGTCCGAACCAGCAGAGAGGTGTCGATCGGTAATTCATTTTCATCAATGGGCAAACTTATTCCACATTTCTTCAAGCATTTTAAAAGACAAATCTGCAGGCCCGTCTGCCTATAAAAAGGTCCGAGCCAACTCACTCTAAATTACATCTGACGTCTTCAAGCGGGAATGTCTTGCACGTCAAGAGATCGATGGATGAATCAGTGAAATATGAAAACTTACAAAAACAGACTGAAAACAAACCAGAAAGAAAAGAATACATGTAAACATGTCATCATAAAGATGCCCCTTATCGATTTATTCAAACTTTTAAAGACGTAGAGAAAATCAACAGTGAAAAAAAGAATCCTGAGCCAGTTTCTTTTCATTATTTCCTTACATTTATTTCTTATATAAATTAATTTGTTGCATTATACATGTACACTTTATTGACACAAAGATTTTAAAAGAAAACAAATGAAACTAGCTAGAAGAAAACAGGAAAATAGCAATTACAAAAATCTTATTAATTTGAATGAACGAACGATGAAAATGATTGCCCATAAAACTAAACACATGGTGGCAAGGGGTTAAATGACAATAAAAACATAAAATGGTTCACTCGATTGGCAAATAGTCCTATAACCACTCCGCCAGGGCTTATGTATTTTGTTATAACCGAATACAACTTTTGTTTTCAAATTTTTAAAAACTTCATACCATCATGGAGTAGTACAAAAAGATAACAAGTTGCCCAACTTACATTACTAATGTGATACATTTGATGCACCCTACTGTGGGCCATGGTTGTTGATACATGTATATATGTCTTTTTCCATTCCCATTTACCCCGCTTGCGCCATTTGTCTAAAAGTCGTTGATGCGGGTAGCAAGCAAATCTGATGTCATAAGACGGAGTCTCCTTTTGTGCCAATTGCCCGACACAATGGGAGACCGTTTTATGACGTCTTATTTATTTGCTGCCTACAGCGATGATTTGTTGACAAATTGCACTAGAGGGCTGGACGGGGCTGACAAAACAACACCTTTCTGAATTCATTTCCGTTTTATTTTTATAGCTGAAATAATTTCCTGGCTGTTTTACTGTCATAAACAAAATGAGAAATAATGCAGATTCCTCTCATGCAGTGGCGTAGCCAAGGGGGGGGGGGGGGCAACTGCCCCCTCCCCATGTGGGAACCCTTGCCCCCCCCCCCCTTTCCCCCTCTGGAAATTTGGGATACGCGTTACTATAGGCCCTATAGCGAATTTGCGTCACTATATGCGTTATAGCGAATATCCCCCCCTTGAAAAAAGCCATGCCCTCCGTTTGCCCCCCCCCCCCCCCCCCAGGAAGAGCCTGGCTACGCCACTGCTCTCATCACAGCCTCCTCTTTAAATCTTATAATTTTAATAAAGCCTTTAGATCCACAGAAAAAAAACTAACTACTATAGGTTTTCCCGGTTAATTTCGCACTTCTTTCATTTAAAATTGCTTAAAAGAAAGTATTGTAATTCACGGGAAAACAATTTTATTCGTCCTATTTATCGTCATTTTCGTCTCACTCCGGGAATGGCGTTGAATTAGAAAAGCAAATTCGTTTTTTGTCATTCATTTTACCGATTTAATCATTCAATTTCGTCATTGAATTTATCGTTAAGATGGTTTGAATTAGCTGTTATGTGGACGTCATTTTGGTTCTGATTCAAAATCAACTAAAAGGAATAGGCCGAAGAAATCAGGCATAAACATTTCGCAATAATACCACAACTCATTACTATTTGACTTTCTCTTGTTAATTAGATTAAGGGCCAATGCTTTGTATACAAATGTATGGCATATAAATGCGAAACATAACTCGTGTTGTACGATGTTCATGTTCAATTCACAAGGGCGAAGAAAATTACCCGCGTAAAGATAAATAATGCAATGCATTCTAACAACATTTCTTGTTTTGATTTGAGGTTCATGTTCAATCACAAAAAGAAAATAAAGTAATGTTCTTTCTTCGCATTCCTTGAATTTCATGCGATCTTACCAAATTTGCATGATAAAATCATTTCATTGAATGCTCATTAAAAGAACGACCAGAAGATGACTGGTAACTTGTCTTTCATAAACTCTTCAATCATGCCACTGACGAAATTGAATGATTAAATTACATTAGTAATGTAAGTTGGGCAACTTGTTATCTTTTTGTACTACTCCATGATGGTATGAAGTTTTTAAAAATTTGAAAAAAAAGTTGTATTCGGTTATAAAAAAATACATAAGCCCTGGCGGAGTGGTTATAGGACTATTTGCCAATCGAGTGAACCATTTTATGTTTTTATTGTCATTTAACCCCTTGCCACCATGTGTTTATGTTCATGGGCAATCATTTTCATCGTTCGTTCATTCAAATTAATAAGATTTTTGTAATTGCTATATTTTCCTGTTTTCTTCTAGCTAGTTTCATTTTTTTTCTTCTAAAATCTTTGTGTCAATAAAATGTACATGTATAATGCAACAAATTAATTTATATAAGAAATAAATGTAAGGAAATAATGAAAAGAAACTGGGTCAGGATTCTTTTTTTCACTGTTGATTTTCTCTACGTCTTTAAAAGTTTGAATAAATCGATAAGGGGCATCTTTATGATAACATGTTTACATGTATTCTTTTCTTTCTGGTTTGTTTTCAGTCTGTTTTTGTAAGTTTTCATATTTCACTGATTCATCCATCGATCTCTTGACGTGCAAGACATTCCTGCTTGAAGGCGTCAGATGTAATTTAGAGTGGGATAGCTCGGACCTTTTTATAGGCAGACGGGCCTGCAGATTTGTCTTTTAAAATGCTTGAAGAAATGTGGAATAAGTTTGCCCATTGATGAAAATGAATTACCGATCGACACCTCTCTGCTGGTTCAGACGAAATGGAATGAACGATGTGATGCTTTTAATTTAAATGCATTTTTTACAGGAACGAGTGAAGCTCGAAAGAATGCTCAGATAGTGAAATTGAATGATTATTTTTGATTATCTAATGACGATCTGCGCGATCATTCAATGTCAATCTAAATTGAATGAGCCAGGCGTTAAAATGAACGAATACATGGTGAAATTGGCCGGGAAAACCTATATTAGGTAAATACGAAAGATATCACTTTAAAGACAAATAAAAATTATGACATCAGTTCTTGTTGGATGGTGTAGGACTGTCGGATCTCGCCTACACTGCACAAAAAGTCACTTCAATGATGTATGATGTTTTCCCCCGTGTGTAGGATTCCTGTAGGACTTTTTTGTGCAGTGTAGGATGGTGTAGGACTGTCGAATCTCGCCTCCCCGAAATATCACTTTTTATTTGTACACACTTCAATGCTGTATGATGTTTTCCCCCGTGTGTAGGATTCCTGTAGGACTTTTTGTGCAGTGTAGGATGGTGTAGGACTGTCGGATCTCGCCTCCCCGAAATATCACTATATATTTGTACACACTTCAATGCTGTATGATGTTTTCCCCCGTGTGTAGGATTCCTGTAGGACTTTTTTTGTGCAGTGTAGGATGGTGTAGGACTGTCGGATCTCGCCTCCCCGAAATATCACTATATATTTGTACACACTTCAATGCTGTATGATGTTTTTCCCCCGTGTGTAGGATTCCTGTAGGACCTTTTGTACAGTGTAGGATGGTGTAGGACTGTCGGATCTTCCCTCTCCGAAATATCACTATATATTTGTACACACTTCAATGCTGTATGATGTTTTTCCCCCGTGTGTAGGATTCCTGTAGGACCTTTTGTGCAGTGTAGGATTGGTGTAGGACTGTCGGATCTCGCCTCCCCGAAATATCACTATATATTTGTACACACTTCAATGCTGTATGATGTTTTCCCCCGTGTGTAGGATTCCTGTAGGACTTTTTGTGTGCAGTGTAGGATGGTGTAGGACTGTCGGATCTCGCCTCCCCGAAATATCACTATATATTTGTACACACTTCAATGATGTATGATGTTTTTCCCCCGTGTGTAGGATTCCTGTAGGACTTTTTTGTGCAGTGTAGGATGGTGTAGGACTGTCGGATCTCGCCTCCCCGAAATATCACTATATATTTGTACACACTTCAATTCTGTATGATGTTTTTCCCCCGTGTGTAGGATTCCTGTAGGACTTTTTTGTGCAGTGTAGGATGGTGTAGGACTGTCGGATCTCGCCTCCCCGAAATATCACTATATATTTGTACACACTTCAATTCTGTATGATGTTTTTCCCCCGTGTGTAGGATTCCTGTAGGACCTTTTGTACAGTGTAGGATGGTGTAGGACTGTCGGATCTCGCCTCCCCGAAACATCACTTTGTACACACTTCAATGATGTATGATGTTTTCCCCCGTGTGTAAGATTCCTGTAGGACTTTTTTGTGCAGTGTAGGATTTTTTTGTGCAGTGTAGGATGGTGTAGGACTGTCGGATCTCGCCTCCCCGAAATGCTGTATGATGTTTTCCCCCCGTGTAGTGCAGGGTGTTGTGGGACTGCATGGAGATTCCCCCAGCAAATATAAATATAGCGGCGCCGTCTTTGCTTTTTACTTTGTGCACATTTCAATGGTGTAGGACTGTAGGAAGTGTAGGATCCTACAAAATATGGAGTGAAAAAAGCTGCCCCATATCAACCTCGTTACCATGGGTACGATCTTGCGGCGCCATGTTTTCCCACCATGCCTTGCGCGATCTTAACCCCTGGAATTGTGTAATTACCATATCCCACATAGTGGGATATGGTAATTAGGACTGCAGTCGATGTGTTTAACGCGCGACGCAGTGTTTTTAGTAGGAAGGTTTTATTTGTAGAATCAATCTTTTGGAAGGATGAGATTAGCTCCTAATAATGATGCCTAATGTTTTTCCCGCCTGACGTTAAATCTAGCATACTGCACTGAGTAGTAGTAACAGCGCAGCCGGCCTGGTGGGATCGGGAGGAAGGAAAAGTATGACGACCGTCATGACCGTTTCCGCCCATTATCGCCGGATGTCAGTTGTGTAATTTTCCAAATGTTTTTCTCAGCTGTTTTCGCAAATTTGTCAAACCTTTCGATGCATCTTCTGCAGCGGCGGCAAACACTGTCATTGAGAATGAGCTGCTTTCTTGAACTGGATAAATGAGTAAATTTACTATCGATTGGAACAATTTTGATTTCCGGCCCCGACTCGAATTTATAATATGTGTGCCTTTTCTATCTCTGTTTAAACATAAAATACATGTATTTCCTGACCAGAAAAAATCCATATCGTTTATCGTAGCCACCAAGACTAGTGGCCTTGTCTTGATAATAGAAAAAAGTGCTCGGAGTCGTTTTGCTGATGTGACGTGACGAACAGGATGTTAACGCGGGCGCGAGCGCACACAGGGCGTTCAACATTCGGATTACGCGCGCGGTTCACTTTCAGTACATAAATATTCATTTCGAATAGCCAGTCAGCGTCGTTTACGTTTTCCTCACGGCCAGGGGTTAGTGAAGGAACGCACACGCGCCCATGGAGTCGAGGATGGCCCCATATATCCGGCAGGGTATAATGAAGTTGCACAATAGTCTGGTAGCTATCTATACTATACTACTGGCCGGCCGAAGGGGGGCGCTGTTGGTATAAGTTCGCGATCGAAGCTGCATGCTGGCCGGCTATATGCGCTGCAGTGTTCACCGCTTGTGTTCGTCGCATGCGACGTCTTGCAACAGTGATGACGATCGACGGAGGGAGATACGACGGGGAATTGGAAGGTGCCGGGCGGGACCGGGCAGGCAACCTGGGTGATGGTGTGTGATCTGCGGGAAATTACTTGTTACATGCAAGAAATATCTCTCCATTATATTAAACCGTCGGGGCTCTCTCAGACAACTCGACCGTTGGCCGACTCGACTCGAGACAACTCGACCGTTGAGACAACTCGACCGTCTTTGCGTCAAATGGGGAGACAAGTCTTCCGTGGAGACAAGTCTTCCGTGGAGACAAGTCTTCCGTGGAGACAAGTCTTCCGTGGAGACAAGTCTTCCGTGGAGACAAGTCTTCCGTGGAGACAAGTCTTCCGTGGAGACAAGTCTTCCGTGGAGACAAGTCTTCCGTGGAGACAAGTCTTCCGTGGAGACAAGTCTTCCGTGGAGACAAGTCGTCCGTGGAGACAAGTCGTCCGTGGAGACAAGTCGTCCGTGGAGACAAGTCGTCCGTGGAGACAAGTCGTCCGTGGAGACAAGTCGTCCGTGGAGACAAGTCGTCCGTGGAATTGAAGTCGACTCGAAGGTAGGGAATCGCTGCGGTTTCTCGGCGGGGATTCGCGTCCAGCCTCAAAGCAAACATGAGCCTGAATTTGTATCGAGTTTTACCAGTGGAGAAAACCCGCAGGAGATCAAGAGTGCGTCTCAGTATCTTTGTGAACTGTTTGACAATCGAATCACCAGGGTACGATAATCTCCGTTTTCCCCGGCCGTAAAGACTAGGGCGGCCTCGTGAGCTCATGAGCTATTTATTTTATTATTATCACGGCCTTTTTTAGTTTATATCTAAATCAAATCATCCAACAAGGTCTCCTCAGCACCATTATAATATATCATATTCAGCCCCGTTAAGATTTTCTGTTTATTATATTTCCATCATTCCGGAACTTTTTAGTTCATTCACTTCCCGATCGGCCCTACCAAACAATATAAATAGCACGGACCTGTACCTTGATCTTACTAACACTCGGGCGGTAGTAGTCAGGGGGTTAGCTATGCATAATGCATTTATTCATGTATTATGCAAACTACATAATGCACGCTGCAACATTAGGCTAAGCAGGTGCGTGCGCACAACACGGCTTCTACAAAATTCCCAAGACGTTGTTACTGGCGGTTCGCGGCTTAATAGTTTGTCGTGATAACGCCCTCTCGCGGCGGCCGGTTATCGCGTATGTACGTAACAACGTCTTGAACCAAGACTAGTCATCGCCTTGATCAAGGCTGTCACAACCTCGTTCCCAAGGCTTACTGTATTTTCAACCTCGTTTCCAATAGTAAGCCCTGGGATGGGAACTCCTTACTCGTGCCCTGATTGGATAGTGAAAATACAGCATTAGCTTATTAACATATAGGGAAATTAAAACCGTGCAGTTGGTGATTCCACTGTATTTCTTGATGAAAGTTTGTCGGCGCGCCAAAAGTGAAACTTTTGTTGGCCCAGCCCCTCCAAAAATACACCCGTCAAATCTGATACTTGCATCTTGTGTTCCAAAAGCGACAATCGTAGGACGCAGCACATCTGCATGCGTGTTCAAAAATCTTGCACATTTAAATGATCCCATACCAGGGTGAGAGAGCAGCTGTGGTGTCGGTGAGGGCGCTGCTCGACACCATGGGAACGAGGTTGAGGCTGTCAAGCTTTGTTCATATTAACGAGCTGAGCGAGCGCACAGCGCTGACCTCACCAACACAACCCAGTACGTACCATACGTGCACGCATAGTCGAGGCGAAAGCCAGCCTTGACCCAACTGTGTTTGCTCACTATGATAATGAGTACGCGCTATGTTAAAGGGAAAGTCCACCCTGAGTTTATAATAACATAATGTTAAAGAACACTAATTGCAATTGTGACTTACTTTTTATTTCATTTTGATTGGTTTCGGTAATCGTATAAACCGGAGGTTTTTTCATAACGCGCCTGCCGTCATGCGAGCCGCCCTTTTGCTCTGGAATATCGGTACATCCGGGATACTGTGACGTAGTGGCTGCTCCCAATGGTTCACTGCACTCGCACAGCTCAGGCCGCGGGGCCGGCCGGGTACCCGGCCGGCCGGCTTGGGGAGTAATTGCAGAATACCCCGCCACCCGGAAGAACCCCCTAAAACACGCGGAGGGATGGAGTCTGACAAGACGAAGGGGGAAATTTCTAAGTCCAATGTATGTCCGCGGCCCAGCGGTGTATACGCGGATAACCTCTGCGCAATTGCAATGCGAATGGGAAGCTCTGACAAAAGGTCTAAGTCCAATCCACCTACCGGGAGGTGGATACGCGGATACGGTGATACGGGGTGGGAGAGAGTGTGGCGAGGCGATAGAGGGGGCCATTTTCCCTTTAAAAAAAATCCTCCGAGGGGGCTGGAATCTGACTTGCGTGCGTAATGCGAATGGGAAGCTCTGACAAAAGGTCTAAGTCCAATCCACCTACCGGGAGGTGGATACGCGGATACGGTGATACGGGGTGGGAGAGAGTGTGGCGGGGCGATAGAGGGCGCCATTTTCCCTTTTAAAAAATAATCCTCCGAGGGGGCTGGAATCTGACTTGCGTGCGTAATTGAAATGGGAAGCTCTAACAAAAGATCTAAGTCCAATCCACCTACCGGGAGGTGGATACGCGGATACGGGGATACGGGGTGGGAGAGAGTGTGACGGGGCGTTACAGGGCGCCATTTTCCCTTTAAAAAAATCCTCCGAGGGGGCTGGAATCTGACTTGCGTGCGTAATGCGAATGGGAAGCTCTGACAAAAGGTCTAAGTCCAATCCACCTACCGGGAGGTGGATACGCGGATACGGGTGATACGGGGTGGGAGAGAGTGTGGCGGGGCGATAGAGGGCGCCATTTTTCCTTTTTAAAAAAAATCCTCCGAGGGGGCTGGAATCTGACTAGCGTGCGTAATTGGAATGGGAAGCTCTGACAAAAGGTCTAAGCCAATCCACCTACCGGTAGGTGGATACGCGGATATGGGGATACGGGGTGGGAGAGAGTGTGTACGTGTGCCCAGTCTAATGTTTACCCCGTATCCGCGTATACATGTGTACGGGGTGCCCAGTCTAATTGTGAATAGTTTATTGAGGGCAATGAACAGTGACCCGTATCCGCGTATCCGGATAAGAGGTGGAGATACGAGTGGCGGGGTATTCTTCAATTGTGCCGCAGTGCCTCACATATTTTCTTTCCGACCAGAACAGACTTTGTGCTCTTCTAAAAAAATACGAAAAACCACGATAAATTGCAGCACGTCAAGTCGAAGTAAACATCAGCCTTACGCATACACGCAATAGTCGGGCGCCTTATAAAACATACGTATTCATATGCAGTAAGCTGCGTCTAGGTGTGATACCAGTGCATACCGCACGTAGCCAACCATGGGTTTCCATTGAGGCGCGGACATACGTCATAATTTCCCGGACGTCATAATTTCCCGGGAACTTCGAACAGTATGGACGCGCCCTTTGTACTGCTGAATGGCAAGAAATCGTAAATATAAAGGGCGCGTGTGTCGTTCTCCATAACAAAGAAAATCCAACTCTTGGTGCAGTATGTATGTTAGTGTATGTTCTTTTAGACTAGATGAAATATTATAGAGCCTGGAATTCTCCTAGGGCCTGTTTATTTCACACGGATCGGGAGGTGATCCAGAGCCGAACGAAAACAAACAGGATCGCGAATCCCTCTCGCTATATGTTGCATGCTGGGAGAATTTGTATTGCACGACAATATCGTCTGCTTCAGATTCTGTAGGGCTATTTTTATGATAAACTATCTAGTATTTCCAGAAAAGTAAATAAATCGTACATAGCTTTAATAACAAAAATACACTGTAAAAGAATTATGAGTAAATACTGTCACAATAGCTCGTTAAATGCTTCAAATCTACGAAAAAAAACTGTCACTTTTCTCTGTCCGTCTCGCACGTCGCCATCTTGGATCTTGCGAACCCACCTCGCGAGCAGGATCACTAAAAACGTGATCCGGAGCAGCTTTCGACGCTCCGGATCACTGATCGCGCTCCGGATCTGCGTGAAACAAACACGCCCATAGTCTTCTCTCCTTGGATAATGAGATATGATGACGCGCATCATATGCGTGTTTACATTTCAAGCGCGTGTTTACTTTTGACTCGACTGTGTACGTGTATCGTGCATGCAACTTTCGAGTCAAAGTTTACGGGGTTTGATTTGCTCGGCCAATATTGGCCGAAATTATAGAGAAATACATAGGACATTCAGCACGGTTGGGTCAAGGCTGTCACATTCGTCTCAATTATGCGAGTACGTATGGTGGGGACTGTGCACGGCCGGACGTACATTTACATTGTACTGTATTCTACGCTCTGTTTACGGATGTGTGTGGGTACGTACGTGTACGACGTGCAGGCTAGCTGGCAATGGGCGCTCGCTCGTTTCGGGAACAAGCTTGACAGCCTTGATCAAGGCTACGTGTGGCATGTAAACATATACCCATTTCTTATTTTTTTTACGAAAGACTGAAAGAGCAATTTTTCCTTATCCAACAGGTACATTTCTAACGGGCATGCACTTGTGATACAAATTATCAGTCCAATTTACAATTTGATTGTCCATATTGATAACATGGTAGTCACGGATATAGCCAACGTAATTATTGTGAGTAAGAAATACAGCACAATAAATTCATACAAGAGACAGCGATTTTTGTGTTCAGACAGTAAATTTAACTTTTTATTCCTATCTAAACAAATTTTCCAATCAGCTAAGCTGAATTAGGCGACAATGTTTAGTTTAAAATGTTTGCGTCAATTAAAACAACTGATACATTGTAATATCTACATTGTACTTTACCAAAAGCTCACACAACCCGCATGCGTAGAAAGTGTCTTTCTTATATTTATTAATCTTTAGTTACATCTTTAGATATTTTTATAATTAAAACACAATGTAGACGTCGAGCAATCGACCTGTTGATATATGCTTTTACATAATGAAAAATAGATATGTAGTTCAATAAATACCTAACTGATAACGTTTGAAAAGGACACCGCGTCAGTGTCCTTTATTACAGGATTATTTGAAATACTGTTTGAAAAGGTCAAAATTGAATTAATATCTTTTTGGGCGTACCTGGCCCCAACAATGGATAAACCGCGGGGCCATACAGACCCAATTAAGAAAATTATTCGGTGTCGACGGGAAACACCCAAAATAAATTTTGTTCACCGACTGAATGAGAACACTTTATTCATTTTTTGACATGTGGAGTATTCGATGGACTGCTCTTCCGACACATTTAAATTGCAAATACATGTACGTGTATGTATTTCATTTCTTACAAGAATGTCTTTTAAAATTACGTAAGGCGATTCATCCCTTCCTGGAAATGTAGATGAAATGTTTCCTCATTTGTTAAATGTAAGATACAATGTAACAGTGGTCATTAATTTACACTAATGTACCCTAAAATTGAACTGATAATATCGCAGTCGAACACCTTTAAAACAATGTTCTTTTGACTTTGCAATTTACCTTGTTATAACACTGGTACCCTTTAATTATCAGTAATGTAAAACAAAGAACCCAAAGCCTCAGGACATCTTTTTTCCTTGTTATAAGCATGAGGTTGTATGAACAGTGCTCTTATATCATGGTTATACAGTATATCATTATTTTTTTCATTTTGACTGAAAGCAACCCAAAAAATTTACAAGTACAAGTTAGGATTTGAAATGCTGAAAAACAAAAAGCCTATACATGTATACTTCCCAAGAGCTGTTAATTATAAATATAAATTTATTGTAAGAGATTTAATGTTATGTTACGGTTGGTTCTTTTTGCATGGAAACCATGAAATCAACGTTGCATAATTCATTGAGAAAATATTAATAACTGGACTTAATAAGCACATCTGTCTACAGATAAAAAGCTATTCAGTAAAACCCGACAAAAATCAATGCGAATTTTTAATGTTTGCATTGGGGAGGCTGACTTCAATTATAACAGATATCTTTCGCATGAGCCCACACTGCTTCATATATTATGTCTAGAAAGGGCAAGAGATAAATTGATTTAATTTAAAACAAAATTTATAAATCAGAAGAAATAACTCAAATGACAAAATACAAATGCTAATAAGAAGAGTATTAACCCAGACAACATAATTACATGAAGCAAAGTATCAAAAAAATTGTTAACAATTTGTTTTGAGCTGTTTTTGGAGTTCATCTTAGAGCTTTTGAAAGACGTGACCGTATTGGTGGAAACTGCAAGCTTTGTGTTATAGAAAATCAATGTATAATCGTCAATTCACACTAATGGGTAAACCCCCTTTGGTTTGCATGTTGTGAACATAAATTTTATAATCAAGGATGTAAACATTATTTAA
Organism: Hippasteria phrygiana; assembly: GCA_037893225.1. Lineage (NCBI taxonomy): Eukaryota > Metazoa > Echinodermata > Asteroidea > Valvatida > Goniasteridae > Hippasteria > Hippasteria phrygiana. The sequence continues at coordinate 595,705 of JAZGUH010000032.1, read as the reverse complement.
CATAGCGCCTGAATTTTTCATGCAGCTTTATGCTATTAAGCATTGCTTTTGTGTTTATGATGGTGTTTTTGTAACAGAAGAAATGTTATCCCTGATTGTAGCTGTGCAAATAAAATTTAGTTCATCCACATGTGGAACGTTCACCTGCAGATTATGCATATTTTTTGACAGTTAACATCTGTGTATAAACACTTATTAAAACTCATCATTAAACATTTCCAACCTGATTGATGTAATCAATTGAGTCGTTGTAATCTTTTGGCATAAGACTTTCAATTCTGTGTTGTTTTAAAACAATATGGAGAGCTCTTCTTTGTACTCTTTCCAAGTCATCTCAAAGCATCTGAGTATGCAAATTTACAAAATGTAATCCTGTTCTCCCAAATTGTTTAAATCACTGACTTATATAGTTAAAAGAGAGCATGCCTACAGATGTATTTGCTATAGACAAATCCGACGAACAAAATTAGAAGCCATATTTGGGTCCCCAATCGAGCGTTACCATATACGCGCCCACTCAGAGCGCCTTTGACCAATATGTTTGCCAAAGTAAACACGCGCCTCAAATGTAAGCACGCATATGACGATCCCGCGAATGCAGTACCCAAAGATGGCTTATAATTAATTTTGTTCGCCGTATTAGTCTATCAGACCCATGCATCCTGTTATCAGGAGAGGTAATATAGTTAACGTGGTTAACATGTGACATTGTTATTGAAAAGAATACCAAGATATTTAATCTCTTTAAACAGCTTGGAGACTTAACAAGTTTAGATATATACATGCATACCACGTGTTTTACTCGAAGTACACTTGACTGTTCTTATTTGTACCATTTCAATTTGACATTGTCTCCATATCATTTTTGACAACATTTTTATCTAAATGATTAAAAACGTGCCAATAACAGTCTCATCTGCAAACGAAGCACATTTTTTTTTTTTTTACTTAAAAGAAGAGGTGAGTTCATTTATTAATAACAAATTTTTTTTTTAAATGAAACCAGTCTTTGAACACTGCCTGGTTTAATTCCTGATATAACATTGAACAATTTGTATTAATGTCGTTGATATTAAACTGTTTGTTGTAGGTAATTTGAAAAGTTGCTGCCCATAGGCAAAATGATAGATAGTTGCTGTTTAACAATCAAAAACAATTGTTATAGAAACTTTGCATGTTCGTACACCTCAGAAATCAGTCAATGTTATCATACTACTGCAGCAGTTGAAACAATTTAGATGGGAAATATTGGTCATCTCTTAGACACATTGTACCGACTCTGCTGAATTTGTAAAACTTGTGTTAAATAAACGTGCTCAGGAATCCAAGGTACGCCGAGCATATTTTGCCTTAATTTGAAATCGGGCAGCTGAAGAAGCACTGTTAGGATATACATGTAACTCTATTTATTCATGTTTAATATCTACTAGAGTTAAGACTATTACAGGGTGTATAACAGTATTTGAAGTGTGTGCTCCAAACATGTCAGACAGAGAAGAGGAAATGAACGGAATTTATGATTAATTTCAAATGCTTATTGAAAACACCTAAAGGGGACAGCTTGACTGTGATTGTATGATATGAATTGAAACAAAATGAGAAGACTGGGATAGATAGAACAAAGTAATTGGACATAATGTTTACAGTATTTGAAGTACATGTATATATATATACTCCAAACATGTCAGACAGAGAATAGGACATGAACTAAATTTATGATGGGTTTAAAATGTTTTTTAAAAACACCTAAAGGGGACATCTTGAATGTGATTTTTCTGATATGACCTGAAAAGTCGGATGAGACTGGGCTACATAGAAAGAAGTAATATGCATCACGCAAACCCAGATACATGTACAACTTTTTGAACCGACAAACCCAACTCAAGACAAAGGCATGCAATGACAAGTTGATGTAAGAACTATGCAAAATTGTTGAAAATTCCGACCAATAAGCAAAATGTAAAGATAAAGACTATACCCCTGAAATCCTGTATCAAAATGCATATCGATAAAATCAAAGATGGAAAGGTTCTTAGAGAAGAAACATAGGTCCTATAATTATGGAAGAACTACAATGAACTTAGTAACGCTAGAAATCCTGATAAAAAAAAAATACCCAAAACCTAGCCACACATGTCTTTAACAGATGACAAATTAGAATTAACCATACAGGAAGTGGACGCAGCCATAGGTAAACTGAAGGACTGAAATGCGCCAAGATACATGCATGATGCAATCTCAATTCAATAAATGAAAGCTGCCGGGGCAAAGTGATTTCTGCAAGAAAATATGCAGTAATGAAACATTCTCCGAAGACAGGGGAGAGTCAATAATTTAGCAAATTATCAACAAATAAGACAGCCTCGTGAGCCATGTATGCATTTTTTTCCTTGATATTGCAAAGAATGTTAATGAAAAGAAGAGAAGACTTGTCTGCAGCCAGCCGTTTTTCAACCCTATGTTCGGGTGGTTCCAAATTTAATTGTTAATAATATGAATGTCTGACGTCTGGGAAATATGAATCTAGTAGAGTTAATCTGGAACCACCCGTCTATGATGACACAATAATAATATTTCGATAGGAACGTCTGACGCTCCAATGTAAACTGCATTGTAAAACTGCACTAAACATGAACAGGGTGTGTCCCTCACGGAATGGACGTTTTTCAACCCTATGTTCGGGTGGTTCCAGATTTTATTGTTAATAATATGAATGTCTGACCGATGGGAATTATGAATCTAGTAGAGTTAATCTGGAACCACCCGTCTAGGATGACACAATAATTATATTTCGATAAGGACGTCTGACGCTCCGTAAAACTGCATTGTAACTGCACTGAAGTGAACTGGGTGTGTCCATCACGGAATGGACGTTTTTCCACCCTATGTTCGGGTGGTTCCAAATTTAATTGTTAATAATATGAATGTCTGACGTCTGGGAATTATGAATCTAGCAGAGTTAATCTGGAACCACCCGTCTATGATGACACAATAATAATATTTAGATAGGAACGTCTGACGCTCCGATAAACGGCATTGTAACTGCACTGTTAAAACATGAACGGGGTGTGTCCCTCACGGAATGGACGTTTTTCCACCCTATGTTCGGGTGGTTCCAAATTTAATTGTTAATAATATTAATGTCTGACGTCTGGGAAATATGAATCTAGTAGAGTTAATCTGGAACCACCCGTCTATGATGACACAATAATAATATTTAGATAGGAACGTCTGACGCTCCGATAAACGGCATTGTAACTGCACTGTTAAAACATGAACTGGGTGTGTCCCTCACGGAATGGACGTTTTTCCACCCTATGTTCAGGTGGTTCCAAATTTAATTGTTAATAATGTGAATGTCTGAAGTCTGGGAATTAAGAATCTAGTAGAGTTAATCTGGAACCACCCGTTCTTGATGGAGAAATTACATATTTTGCATGGTCTGACGCTCAAATGTAAACTGCATTGTAACTGCTCTGACGTGACCGAAAATATAGAACCATTTCACTTATTCTATTTCACCCGCGTCACTGATTGAATCGTTGGGAACGTCTACGTAAACCTCCACACGTACACACGTACACGGCAGCACGCAAATTTACGTGCAGGACAAATTTGCGCGGGGACAATATTAATGACACCCAGAATTCGGCCATTCCGCCATTCCGCGTTTTACTCCTATCCGTCGAAAAGGATACTGCATGCCCATGGGTCTCTTCTACTAGTTCTAGCTTGAAAATTCCAGCTCTAGAGCTGGAATTTTCAAGCTAGGTCTCTTCATATTTTTTCAGTCACCATGTTCATACAGAATACAATTTGTAAAGAAGACAAAACAGTGAACCCAAACCATTCTAAATAAATCAATCTAATCACTTACAAACGAGTGGATCGAGTAAGGAAACTTGTTGAGCCTACACCCACCACGGCTACGACGAACGCTTAGCAAGTTTCTAAAATAGTAAAAACTTTCTGAAAATGTTGCAACCTCGTCATGTTTGCCGATGTAAATGGCTGTTGTACACTTTCTGATTAACTCCTGGGAACGTTATCTATTTGGTGAAACAAAAAATAATTCTACAGCACTTAGAACATGTGAAGCAAGAAACAACAAAATAAAACTAGAGTTTGAATACAAACACACGGTGTTGGGCTTTGTCTGTTTTTTTAATTTACGGATAAGGAAAGTACAGTATTAAGAGGTACATTTGTTGAAAGAAGTGATTAGGAAAAAACATAAAACATGAAAACACCAATGTAATATTTTTAAAGCAAATTATGTACTCTTGAGCAGAAGGCCTTGCTTCCTGCTGTTGTGGGGTCACCAACAGTGACGTGTGGTAGACTGTTCGACACTGAAATACATTAGAGAAAAGATGCATATGTGGTTTATTTTGATTTCAACAATCGAAAGAAGCACAGAATTAATGTGCACTGAACTATACCCAATAAAACGGATTGGTTTTTGATTATTTTGTTGTGAGTCGGATGACGGATTGAGGCCATGTTAGAGGGCGCTCGAATATTTTATGACGTCACTGGTAACATTTGTTGAAAAGCACAGTCTTGCCGGACAAACATCTAATCGCCAAATATGAAAACCTTGTGTTTTGTACCTCATGACATATGACGTTTTCAAAAAATTGCTTGATTTTGTGCTTTTTGCTTGCAATTTGATACCTGATGACGTCATCATGACGTCATTGCATTTGTGAACATCTTCAACAGAGTGTGTATGTATATACATGTACAAGTATGCCATTTGTCTGCCTAAGGTATAAAAAATTATGACAAAGTGTCTCGTTGAGGGTACTTTAACAGGTATAATTCATAGAATAATAACACATAACATAATTATAATGATGAGGGTGTTATTGACACTTGTGGAGCCCCGGACGGGGATCAACGGTATAGGAAATGTACGGCTTTGTCACTAATCAGCAAATAAATTTTCTTATAACATAACGTCACATTGCAATGCTGCCCTCAACAGCTTCATGGAAAAAATACGAAAGGGAGGGCGCTAGACCGACCTAACGGTCCCGAACTGCACGACGCTACGCACGTTCTATGAGGGGTTGGCGGGTGGTCGAAGTGACATTGCAAGGGAGAATTATATAGCAGAAAAAACAAATTTAACGTTTTTGTAAAATAATTGTTTCGACTTTTCTACGTTTTTTCCATAGGGAATGTTTAAGTTCGCTGATTGCCAATAAATACAAGGAAGTTTGAGATCTACTTGTTTTCTGCCATGTACGTCCGCATATGTTTGTATTCATGTTACTGATCCGTGAATTGCTAACAGTGTCCCTGTACCATCCGTTGACTTTGAGCTTCCGATGATCCTAGACGTAGAGGTCAAATAAGAAACACCAAATATGTCGATGTACATTAGATCAATCTGATGTTCACATATGAAAACTTGAAATATCATACTTCTGCTTTTAAATTGACACATCATGACGTCATTACGTTTTTGCACATCTTCAATAGAGTGTGTATGAAATGTACCAAGTTTAAACTTGATAATGAAGTTGCATGTTGTTTTACAGTTCTGGGGAATAAAGAAAGACAAGAAGAAAAACAATGCATAGAAATATTCAACAATATGATGAGACTATTATCGACACTTGCGGAGCCAGGGATGGAGATCAACAATTATGAGGAATGTACGGCTTGCTACCCAATCAGCAAATGAATTTTCTAGTAGCATCACGTCCCATTCCAATGCTACCCTCAACAGCCTCATATCATAAGAAAAAGAAAAAATACCCAGATGTAGGTGGTGGACCGACCTAACGGTCCCCAACTGCACGGGTACAGTTCGGGACCGTTAGGTTGGTCTAGCGCCCTCTCTTGAGTGTTTGTTTCCACGAGGCACTACGCTAAAGCACGTTTGATGAGGGAGTTGGTGGGTGGTCGAAGTGACATTCCAAGGGTGCCAAGGGGAATGTTAAAGTTCGCTGATTGCCCAAAAAATACAAGGAAGTTTATGACATACTTTTTTCTGCCATTTGAAATAAACATGAAGGCTATAGCTGTTAGGGTTGATTTTTCAGAATTTTTCAGATGATAAAGGCTCTTTTCATTGCTATTTCCAGCCTGATGACGTCATCAATCTGATCATGCACACACGTATTGTCTGCCCGAGGGTCATCATATAACTCAGTGAAAATCGCAAACTTCGACACAGACATTGACTGTCATGAACATGCATTTTGGAGATTTTTCAACCTGCCGCAGTGAACTTATATCTCTCGCGGTTGAAGGTTTAAAGGTCTATTCATTTTACCTTCCGGTCTGATGACGTCATCAATATTTCTCCACCTCAACTTGTTCTTAGCATGAAGCTGATTATCTACATTATTATAAAGTGATTTCAGCCAACTTCGCCGCACACATCAGCCGATTATTCATTTTAAACATTTTTCAACCTGCCACTAGAGGGCGCTCTAACATTTTATGACGTCACCGGTAATTTTTTGTAAAGTACAATCTAGCCAGAGACTAACATCGTTGAAAGCAAGTTCACATCTTTCCCCACTTTTAAATTATAAGGCACTTCCGGTTTGGACCGGAAGGAAGGGTCATGTGATTTTGCACGTAATATAAAAAATGAAGTCCCTGGATTATTCCATCAATTCCCGTAAAAAACAAAATCAGATCTCTCACGGTTGATTTTATATTGATTTTCAAAGATTAAATCTAGAAATCTTTGATTGCTTGTAATCTGATACTTGATGACGTCATCGTGACGTCATTATCAGAAAGCTTGAGAGCTATGTCAACTGTGCTATCTGAAGCAAAAATCTGGAATATATCTCTCGCCGTTGTTTTTTCAGCAATTTGTTTAAGGTTTAAAGGTCTTTTCATTGCAACTTCCGGTCTGATGACGTCATCAATCTGAGCCCTCGCACACGTCTTGCCTGCATGAAGGTCATCATATATATCAATTATAAAGTGATTACCGCAAACTTCGCCACACACATCGACTGAAAGTTCATTTTGAACATTTTTCAACCTGCCGCTAGAGGGCGCTCGAATGTTTTATGACGTCACCGGTATTTTTTTTGTGAAGTATAACCTAGCCAGAGACTAACATCGTTGAAAGCAAGTTCAAATCTATTTCCACTTTTACATTATAAGGCACTTCCGGTTTGGACCGGAAGGAAGGGTCATGTGATTTTGCACGTAATATCAAAAATGAAGACCCTGGATTATTTCATCAATTCCCGTAAAAAGCAAAATCAGATCTCTCTCGGTTGATTTTATATTGATTTTCAAACATTAAATCAAGAAATCTTTGATTGCTTGTAATCTGATACTTGATGACGTCATCGTGACGTCATTATCACAAAGCTCGAGAGCTATGTCAACTGTGCCATCTGAAGCAAAAATCTGAAATATATCTGTCACGGTTGATTTTTCAGCGATTTTTTAAGGTTTAAAGGTCTTTTCATTGCAACTTCCGGTCTGATGACGTCATCAATCTGAGCCCTTCCACACGTGTTGCCTGCATGAAGGTCATCATATATATCAATTATAAAGTGATTACCGCAAACTTTGGCAGACACATCGACTGAAAGTCAATTTTAAACATTTTTCAACCTGCCGCTAGAGGGCGCTCGAATATTTTATGACGTCACCGCACACATTTTTGAAAAGTTCAGCCTGGCCAAAGACTAACATCGTTGAAAGCAAGTTCAAATCTGTTTCCACTTTTACATTATAAGGCACTTCCGGTTTGGACCGGAAGGAAGGGTCATGTGATTTTGCACGTAATATAAAAAATGAAGACCCTGGATTATTCCATCAATTCCCGTAAAAAGCAAAATCAGAGCTCTCTCGGTTGATTTTATATTGATTTTCAAACATCAAATCAAGAAATCTTTGATTGCTTGTAATATGATACTTGATGACGTCATCGTGACGTCATTATCACAAAGCTCGAGAGCTATGTCAACTGTGCCATCTGAAGCAAAAATCTGAAATATATCTGTCACGGTTGATTTTTCAGCGATTTTTTAAGGTTTAAAGGTCTTTTCATTGCAACTTCCGGTCTGATGACGTCATCAATCTGAGCCCTTCCACACGTGTTGCCTGCATGAAGGTCATCATATATATCAATTATAAAGTGATTACCGCAAACTTTGGCAGACACATCGACTGAAAGTCAATTTTAAACATTTTTCAACCTGCCGCTAGAGGGCGCTCGAATATTTTATGACGTCACCGCACACATTTTTGAAAAGTTCAGCCTGGCCAAAGACTAACATCGTTGAAAGCAAGTTCAAATCTGTTTCCACTTTTAAATTATAAGGCACTTCCGGTTTGGACCGGAAGGAAGGGTCATGTGATTTTGCACGTAATATCAAAAATGAAGACCCTGCATTATTCCATCAATTCCCGTAAAAAGCAAAATCAGAGCTCTCTCGGTTGATTTTATATTGATTTTCAAACATCAAATCAAGAAATCTTTGATTGCTTGTAATATGATACTTGATGACGTCATCGTGACGTCATTATCACAAAGCTCGAGAACTATATCAACTGTGCTATCTGAAGCAAAAATCTGAAATATATCTGTCACGGTTGATTTTTCAGCGACTTTTTAAGGTTTAAAGGTCTTTTCATTGCAACTTCCGGTCTGATGACGTCATCAATCTGAGCCCTCGCACACGTGTTGGCTGCATGAAGGTCATCATATATATCAATTATAAAGTGATTACCGCAAACTTCGCCACACACATCGACTGAAAGTTCATTTTGAACATTTTTCAACCTGCCGCTAGAGGGCGCTCGAATATTTCATGACGTCACCGCACACATTTTTGAAAAGTTCAGCCTGGCCAAAGACTAACATCGTTGAAAGCTAATTCAAATCTTTTTCCACTTTCAAATTATGAGGCACTTCCGGTTTCGACCGGAAGGAAGGGTCACGTGATTTTGCACTCACGATCAAAATTGAAGATCTAATAATATCCTATCAATTGCCGTAAAAATCAAGTTCACGTCTTTCACGGTTGATTTTATATTGATTTTCAAAGATTAAAAATTGAAATGTTCAATTGCTTGTAATCTGATACCTGATGACGTCATCATGACGTCATCACATTTTCCGGAATCTTCAATGTGATGTTCATATATGTACCAGATATGAACTTGATATGAGTTTGCATGTAGTCAAACAACTCCGGAGAAGAAAGTTCTAGCAAAAAGAAAAAAAAGAACTAGAGTTTGTGGTACAAACACACGGTGTTGGACTTGTTCAGTTTGATTACATAAGATAATAGATCCACATTTATGTAATCACTAATTGTGAAAAGTTTGTGTGCTGCAGTTCATGGAGCATGACGTTCTCAAAAATGTTGATTTTTTAGGTTTTTGTAATTTTACCTTGATGACGTCATCATGACACTATTACATCTGTGCACATTACCAACGCAGTTAATCTGCAGTTTGCGACGTCACTGGTCACTTTTTTGAAAAGCACATACCTGCCAAAGACTAACATCGTGGAAAGCAAGTTCATATCTTTTACCAATTTCGAATTATAAGGCACTTCCGGTTTGGACCGGAAGGAAGGGTCATGTGATTTTGCACGTAATATAAAAAATGAAGACCAAGGAATATTCTATCAATTCCTGTTCAAAGAATAATCAGATCTCTGTCGGTTCATTCTATATTGATTTTCAAAGATTAAATCTATACATTTTTGATTGGTTTTAATCTGATACTTCATGACGTCATCATGACGTCAATATCAGAAAGCTCGAGAGCTATGCTAACTGTGGGATCTGAAGCAAAAATCTGAATTATATCTGTCGCGGTTGATTTTTCAGCGATTTGTTAATGTTTAAAGGTCTTTTCATTGCAACTTCCGGTCTGATGACGTCATCAATCTGAGCCCTCGCATACGTGTTGCCTGGATGAAGGTCATCATATATAGCAATTAAAAAGTGATTACCTCAAACTTCGCCACTCACATCGACTGAAAGTTCTTTCACTTTCAAATTATAAGGCACTTCCGGTTTGGACCGGAAGGAAGGGTCATGTGATTTTGCACGTAATATACAAAATGAAGACCCTGGATTATTCTATCAATTGCCGTAAAAAGCAAAATCAGATCTCTCTCGGTTGATTTGATATTGATTTTCAAACATTAAATCTAGAAATCTTTGATTGCTTGTAATCTAATACTTGATGACGTCATCGTGACGTCATTATCACAAAACTCGAGAACTATGTCAACTGTCCCATCTGAAGCAAAAATCTGAATTATATCTGTCGCGGTTGATTTTTCAGCGATTTTTTAAGGTTTAAAGGTCTTTTCATTGCAACTTCAGGTCTGATGACGTCATCAATCTGAGCCCTCGCACACGTGTTGCCTGCATGAAGGTCATCATATATATCAATTATAAAGTGATTACCGCAAACTTCGCCACACACATCGACTGAAAGTCAATTTTGAACATTTTTCAACCTGCCGCTAGAGGGCGCTCGAAGATTTTATGACGTCACCGCACACATTTTTGAAAAGTTCAGCCTGGCCAAAGACTAACATCGTTGAAAGCAAGTTCAAATCTGTTTCCACTTTTAAATCATAAGGCACTTCCGGTTTGGACCGGAAGGAAGGGTCACGTGATTTTGCACGTAATATCAAATATGAAGACCCTGGATTATTCCATCAATTCCCGTAAAAAGCAAAATCAGATCTCTCTTGGTTGATTTTATATTGATTTTCAAACATTAAATCAAGAAATCTTTGATTGCTTGTAATATGATACTTGATGACGTCATCGTGACGTCATTATCACAAAGCTCGAGAGCTATGTCAACTGTGTCATCTGAAGCAAAAATCTGAATTACATCTGTCACGGTTGATTTTTCAGAAATTTTTGAAGGTTTAAAGGTCTTTTCATTGTCACTTCCGGTCTGATGACGTCATCAATCTGAGCCCTCGCACACGTGTTGCATGCATGAAGGTCATCATATATATCAATTATAAAATGATTACCGCAAACTTCGCCACACACATCGACTGAAAGTTCATTTTGAACATTTTTTAACCTGCCGCTAGAGGGCGCTCGAATATTTTATGACGTCACCACACACATTTTTGAAAAGTTCAGCCTGGCTGAAGACTAACATCGTTGAAAGCAAGTTCAAATCTTTTTCCACTTTCAAATTATAAAGCACTTCCGGTTTCGACCGGAAGGAAGGGTCATGTGATTTTGCACGCACGATCAAAATTGAAGATCTAATTATATCCTATCAATTGCCGTAAAAATCAAGTTCACGTCTTTCACGGTTGATTTTATATTGATTTTCAAAGATTAAAATTATAAATGTTTAATTGCTTGTAATCTGATACCTGATGGCGTCATCATGACGTCATCACATTTTCCGGAATCTTCAATGTGATGTACATATATGTACCAGATATGAACTTGATATGAGTTTTCATGTTGACAAACAACTCTGGAGAAGAATTGCTCAGAAGAATCAACTCTGGAGAAGAACTGGTGAGAACAAAAATAAGAATACACTAGAGTTTGTGGAACAAACACACGGTGTTGGACTTGTTCAGTTTGATTACATAAGAGAATAGATCCACATGTATGTAATCACTAATTGTGAAAAGTTTGTGTGCTGCAGTTCATGAAGCATGACGTTCTCAAAAATGTAGATTTTTTAGGTTTTTGTAATTTGACCTTGATGACGTCACCATGACACTATTACATCTGTGCACATTACCAACGCAGTTAATCTGCAGTTTGCGACGTCACTGGTCGCTTTTTGAAAAGCACATACCTGCCAAAGACTAACATCGTGGAAAGCAAGTTCATATCTTTTACCAATTTTGAATTATAAGGCACTTCCGGTTTTGACAGGAAGGAAGGGTCACGTGATTTTGCACTCAATATAAAAAATGAAGACCTGTTATTACTTTATCCATTGCCGCAAACAGAAATGTTAGGTCTTTCACAGTTGATTTTATATTGATTTTCAAAGATTAAAAATATTCATTTTGAATTGCTTGTTATTTGATACATGACGATGTCATAATGACGTCATTACAATAAAGCTGGAGACCTATGTTTACCCTGCCATTTGAAGTGAAAATCTGGAGTATATCTCTCACGGTTGATTTTTCATAATTTTTGTTAAGGTTTAAAGGTCTTTTCAGCGCAATTTCCGGTCTGATGACATCATCAATATGAGCCCTTGCACATGTGTTGCCTGCGTGAAGGTCACTTTATAATTGATATAATTATTATATCAATTGTAAAGTGATTACCGCAAACTTCGCCACACACATCGACTGAAAGTATATTTTGAACATTTTTCAATATGCAGCTAGAGGGTGCTGGAACATTTTATGACGTCACCGCTAACATTTTTGAAAAGATCAGCCTGCTAAAAGACTAACATCGTCGAAAGCAAGTTCAAACATTTTTCCACTTTCAAATTCTGAGGCACTTCCAGTTTGGAAAGGAAGGAAGGGTCATGTGATTTTGTACGTAATATGAAAAATGAAGACCTGGATTATTCCATCAATTCCCGTAAAAAGCAAAATCAGGTCTCTCTCGGTTGATTTTATATTGATTTCCAAAGATTAAATCTAGAAATATTTGATTGCTTGTAATCTGATACTTGATGACGTCATCGTGAGGTCATTACCAGAAACCTCGAGAGCTATGTGAACTGTGCATCTGAAGCAAAAATCTGGATTATATCTCTCACGGTTGATTTTTCAGCGATTTCTGAATGTTTAAAGGTCTTTTCATTACAACTTCCGGTCTGATGACGTCATCAATCTGAGCCCTCGCACACGTGTTGCCTGCGTACAGATCATCATATATATTAAATATAAAGTGATTTCACCAAACTTCGCCACACACATCAGCCGATTATTCATTTTAAACATGTTTCAACCTGCCGCTAGAGGGCGCTCTAACATTTTATGACGTCACCGGTATTTTTTTGTGAAGTACAACCTAGCCAGAGACTAACATCGTTGAAAGCAAGTTCAAATCTATTTCCACTTTCAAATTATAAGGCACTTCCGGTTTGGACCGGAAGGAAGGGTCATGTGATTTTGCACGTAATATCAAAAATGAAGACCCTGGATTATTCCATCAATTCCCGTTAAAAGCAAAATCAGATCTCTCTCGGTTGATTTTATATTGATTTTCAAAGATTAAATCCAGAAATATTTCATTGCTTGTAATCTGATACTTGACGACGTCATCGTGAGGTCATTACCAGAAAGCTCGAGAGCTATGTCAACTGTGCCATCTGAAGCAAAAATCTGGATTATATCTGTCGCCGTTGATTTTTCAGCAATTTTTGAAGGTTTTAAAGTTTTTTCATTGTCACTTCCGGTCTGATGATGTCATAAATCTAAGCCCTAGCACACGTGTTGCCTGCGTAAAGGTCATCATATATATCAATTATAAAGTGATTTCACCAAACTTCGCCCACACATCAGCCGATTATTCATTTTAAACATGTTTCAACCTGCCGCTAGAGGGCGCTCTAACATTTTATGACGTCACCGGTATTTTGTTTGTGAAGTACAACCTAGCCAGAGACTAACATCGTTGAAAGCAAGTTCAAATCTGTTTCCACTTTTAAATTATAAGGCACTTCCGGTTTGGACCGGAAGGAAGGGTCATGTGATTTTGCACGTAATATAAGAAATGAAGACCCTGCATTATTCCATCAATTCCCGTAAAAAGCAAAATCAGATCTCTCTCGGTTGATTTTATATTGATTTTCAAAGATTAAATCTGGAAATCTTTGATTGCTTGTAATATGATATTTGATGACGTCATCGTGACGTCATTATCACAAAGCTCGAGAGCTATGTCAACTGTGCCATCTGAAGCAAAAATCTGAAATATATCTGTCACGGTTGATTTTTCAGCGATTTTTTAAGGTTTAAAGGTCTTTTCAATGCAACTTCCGGTCTGATGACGTCATCAATCTGAGCCCTTGCACACGTGTTGCCTGCATGAATGTCATCATATATATCAATTATAAAGTGATTACCGCAAACTTTGCCATACACATCGACTGAAAGTCAATTTTAAACATTTTTCAACCTGCCGCTAGAGGGCGCTCGAATATTTTATGACGTCACCGCACACATTTTTGAAAAGTTCAGCCTGGCCAAAGACTAACATCGTTGAAAGCAAGTTCAAATCTGTTTCCACTTTTAAATTATAAGGCACTTCCGGTTTGGACCGGAAGGAAGAGTCATGTGATTTTGCACGTAATATCAAAAATGAAGACCCTGCATTATTCCATCAATTCCCGTAAAAAGCAAAATCAGATCTCTCTCGGTTGATTTTATATTGATTTTCAAACATTAAATCAAGAAATCTTTGATTGCTTGTAATATGATACTTGATGACGTCATCGTGACGTCATTATCACAAAGCTCGAGAGCTATGTCAACTGTGCCATCTGAAGCTAAAATCTGAAATATATCTGTCGCGGTTGATTTTTCAGCGATTTTTAAAGGTTTCAAGGTCTTTTCATTGCAACTTCCGGTCTGATGACGTCATCAATCTGAGCCCTCGCACACGTGTTGCCTGCATGAAGGTCATCATATATATCAATTATAAAGTGATTACCGCAAACTTCGCCACACACATCGACTGAAAGTTCATTTTGAACATTTTTCAACCTGCCGCTAGAGGGCGCTCGAATATTTTATGACGTCACTGCTAACATTTTTGAAAAGTTCAGCCTGGCCAAGGACTAACATCGCTGAAAGCAAGTTCAAATCTTTTTCCACTTTCAAATTATAAGTCACTTCCTGTTTGGACCGGAAGGAAGGGTCACGTGATTTTGCACGCACGATCAAAATTGAAGATCTAATATTATCCTATCAATTGCCGTAAACATCAAGTTCCGGTCTTTCACGGTTGATTTTATATCGATTTTCAAAGATTAAAAATAGAAATGTTTAATTGCTTGTAATTTGATACCTGATGACGTCATCATGACGTCATTACATTTTCCGGAATCTTCAATGTGACGTACATATATGTACCAGATATGAACTTGATATGAGTTTCCATGTAGTCAAACAACTCCGGAGAAGAAAGTTATGGTAAGAAGAAAAAAAAGAATAACAAGAATAATCAATAGAATAACAATAGGTTTTGGGCTAAAGCCCAACACCTAACTAGAGTTTGAATACAAACACACGGTGTTGGGCTTTGTCTGTTTTTTTAATTTACGGATAAGGAAAGTACAGTATTAAGAGGTACATTTGTTGAAAGAAATGATTAGGAAAAACATAAAACATGAAAACACCAATGTAATATTTCTAAAGCAAATTATGTACTCTTGAGCAGAAGGCCTTGCTTCCTGCTGTCGTGGGGTGACGTCTGGTAGAATGTTTGACACTGAAATACATTAGAGAAAAGATGCATATGTGGTTTATTTTGATTTGAACAATCGAAAGAAGCACAGAATGAATGTGCACTGAACTATACCCAATAAAACGGATTGGTTTTTGATTATTTTGTTTTGAGTCGGATGACGGATTGAGCTCATGTTAGAGGGCGCTGGAGTATTTTATGACGTCACTGGTAACATTTTTTGAAAAGCAGTCTTGCCGGAGACTATACGCAAGTTCACATCTTTTACCAATTTCAAATTATAAGGCACTTCCTGTTTGGACCGGAAGGAAGGGTCACGTGATTTTGCACTCAATATAAAAAAATGAAGACCTAGTATTACTCTATCAATTCCCGTAAAAAGTAAGATAAGGTCTCTAACGGTTGATTTTATACCGAGTTTTAAAGATTAAAAAAATTAATGTTTTATTGCTTGTAATCTGATACCCAATGACGTCATCATGACGTCATTACAAGAAAGCTGGAGACCTATGTTTACTGTGCCATTTGAAAAAAATCAAGATTATATCTCTCACGCTAGATTTTTCAGCAATTGTTTAAGGAAATTCTTTTTTTTTCATTGTCACTTCCGGTCTGATGACGTCATCAATCTGAGCCCTTGCACACGTGTTGCCCGCACGAAGGTCATCATATATATCAATTATAAAGTGATTACCGCAAACTTCGCCAAACACATCGACTGAAAGTTCTTTCACTTTCAAATAAAAAGGAACTTCCGGTTTGATTTTGCACGTAATATAAAAAATGAAGACCCTGGATTATCTTATCACTTCCCGTAAAATGAAAATCAGATCTCTCTCGGTTGATTTGATATTGATTTTCAAAGATTAAATCTAGAAATCTTTGATACTTGATGACGTCATCGTGACGTCATTATCAGAACGCGCGAGAGCTATGTCAACTGTGCTATCTGAAGCAAAAATCTGAATTATATCTGTCGCGGTTGATTTTTCAGCGATTTTTTAAGGTTTAAAGGTCTTTTCATTGCAACTTCCGGTCTGATGACGTCATCAATCTGAGCCCTCGCACACGTCTTGCCTGCATGAAGGTCATCATATATATCAATTATAAAGTGATTACCGCAAACTTTGCCACACACATCGACTGAAAGTTCATTTTGAACATTTTTCAACCTGCCGCTAGAGGGCGCTCGAATGTTTTATGACGTCACCGGTATTTTTTTTGTGAAGTATAACCTAGCCAGAGACTAACATCGTTGAAAGCAAGTTCAAATCTATTTCCACTTTTACATTATAAGGCACTTCCGGTTTGGACCGGAAGGAAGGGTCATGTGATTTTGCACGTAATATCAAAAATGAAGACCCTGGATTATTTCATCAATTCCCGTAAAAAGCAAAATCAGATCTCTCTCGGTTGATTTTATATTGATTTTCAAACATTAAATCAAGAAATCTTTGATTGCTTGTAATCTGATACTTGATGACGTCATCGTGACGTCATTATCACAAAGCTCGAGAGCTATGTCAACTGTGCCATCTGAAGCAAAAATCTGAAATATATCTGTCACGGTTGATTTTTCAGCGATTTTTTAAGGTTTAAAGGTCTTTTCATTGCAACTTCCGGTCTGATGACGTCATCAATCTGAGCCCTTCCACACGTGTTGCCTGCATGAAGGTCATCATATATATCAATTATAAAGTGATTACCGCAAACTTTGGCAGACACATCGACTGAAAGTCAATTTTAAAAATTTTTCAACCTGCCGCTAGAGGGCGCTCGAATATTTTATGACGTCACCGCACACATTTTTGAAAAGTTCAGCCTGGCCAAAGACTAACATCGTTGAAAGCAAGTTCAAATCTGTTTCCACTTTTACATTATAAGGCACTTCCGGTTTGGACCGGAAGGAAGGGTCATGTGATTTTGCACGTAATATCAAAAATGAAGACCCTGGATTATTTCATCAATTCCCGTAAAAAGCAAAATCAGATCTCTCTCGGTTGATTTTATATTGATTTTCAAACATTAAATCAAGAAATCTTTGATTGCTTGTAATCTGATACTTGATGACGTCATCGTGACGTCATTATCACAAAGCTCGAGAGCTATGTCAACTGTGCCATCTGAAGCAAAAATCTGAAATATATCTGTCACGGTTGATTTTTCAGCGATTTTTTAAGGTTTAAAGGTCTTTTCATTGCAACTTCCGGTCTGATGACGTCATCAATCT
Source organism: Hippasteria phrygiana (assembly GCA_037893225.1). Lineage (NCBI taxonomy): Eukaryota > Metazoa > Echinodermata > Asteroidea > Valvatida > Goniasteridae > Hippasteria > Hippasteria phrygiana. The sequence goes on along the minus strand of JAZGUH010000032.1, from coordinate 578,077 downwards.
GAGCCCTTCCACACGTGTTGCCTGCATGAAGGTCATCATATATATCAATTATAAAGTGATTACCGCAAACTTTGGCAGACACATCGACTGAAAGTCAATTTTAAACATTTTTCAACCTGCCGCTAGAGGGCGCTCGAATATTTTATGACGTCACCGCACACATTTTTGAAAAGTTCAGCCTGGCCAAAGACTAACATCGTTGAAAGCAAGTTCAAATCTGTTTCCACTTTTAAATTATAAGGCACTTCCGGTTTGGACCGGAAGGAAGGGTCATGTGATTTTGCACGTAATATCAAAAATGAAGACCCTGCATTATTCCATCAATTCCCGTAAAAAGCAAAATCAGAGCTCTCTCGGTTGATTTTATATTGATTTTCAAACATCAAATCAAGAAATCTTTGATTGCTTGTAATATGATACTTGATGACGTCATCGTGACGTCATTATCACAAAGCTCGAGAACTATATCAACTGTGCTATCTGAAGCAAAAATCTGAAATATATCTGTCACGGTTGATTTTTCAGCGACTTTTTAAGGTTTAAAGGTCTTTTCATTGCAACTTCCGGTCTGATGACGTCATCAATCTGAGCCCTCGCACACGTGTTGGCTGCATGAAGGTCATCATATATATCAATTATAAAGTGATTACCGCAAACTTCGCCACACACATCGACTGAAAGTTCATTTTGAACATTTTTCAACCTGCCGCTAGAGGGCGCTCGAATATTTCATGACGTCACCGCACACATTTTTGAAAAGTTCAGCCTGGCCAAAGACTAACATCGTTGAAAGCTAATTCAAATCTTTTTCCACTTTCAAATTATGAGGCACTTCCGGTTTCGACCGGAAGGAAGGGTCACGTGATTTTGCACTCACGATCAAAATTGAAGATCTAATAATATCCTATCAATTGCCGTAAAAATCAAGTTCACGTCTTTCACGGTTGATTTTATATTGATTTTCAAAGATTAAAAATTGAAATGTTCAATTGCTTGTAATCTGATACCTGATGACGTCATCATGACGTCATCACATTTTCCGGAATCTTCAATGTGATGTTCATATATGTACCAGATATGAACTTGATATGAGTTTGCATGTAGTCAAACAACTCCGGAGAAGAAAGTTCTAGCAAAAAGAAAAAAAAGAACTAGAGTTTGAATACAAACACACGGTGTTGGGCTTTGTCTGTTTTTTTAATTTACGGATAAGGAAAGTACAGTATTAAGAGGTACATTTGTTGAAAGAAATGATTAGGAAAAACATAAAACATGAAAACACCAATGTAATATTTCTAAAGCAAATTATGTACTCTTGAGCAGAAGGCCTTGCTTCCTGCTGTCGTGGGGTGACGTCTGGTAGAATGTTTGACACTGAAATACATTAGAGAAAAGATGCATATGTGGTTTATTTTGATTTGAACAATCGAAAGAAGCACAGAATGAATGTGCACTGAACTATACCCAATAAAACGGATTGGTTTTTGATTATTTTGTTTTGAGTCGGATGACGGATTGAGCTCATGTTAGAGGGCGCTGGAGTATTTTATGACGTCACTGGTAACATTTTTTGAAAAGCAGTCTTGCCGGAGACTATACGCAAGTTCACATCTTTTACCAATTTCAAATTATAAGGCACTTCCTGTTTGGACCGGAAGGAAGGGTCACGTGATTTTGCACTCAATATAAAAAAATGAAGACCTAGTATTACTCTATCAATTCCCGTAAAAAGTAAGATAAGGTCTCTAACGGTTGATTTTATACCGAGTTTTAAAGATTAAAAAAATTAATGTTTTATTGCTTGTAATCTGATACCCAATGACGTCATCATGACGTCATTACAAGAAAGCTGGAGACCTATGTTTACTGTGCCATTTGAAAAAAATCAAGATTATATCTCTCACGCTAGATTTTTCAGCAATTGTTTAAGGAAATTCTTTTTTTTTCATTGTCACTTCCGGTCTGATGACGTCATCAATCTGAGCCCTTGCACACGTGTTGCCCGCACGAAGGTCATCATATATATCAATTATAAAGTGATTACCGCAAACTTCGCCAAACACATCGACTGAAAGTTCTTTCACTTTCAAATAAAAAGGAACTTCCGGTTTGATTTTGCACGTAATATAAAAAATGAAGACCCTGGATTATCTTATCACTTCCCGTAAAATGAAAATCAGATCTCTCTCGGTTGATTTGATATTGATTTTCAAAGATTAAATCTAGAAATCTTTGATACTTGATGACGTCATCGTGACGTCATTATCAGAACGCGCGAGAGCTATGTCAACTGTGCTATCTGAAGCAAAAATCTGAATTATATCTGTCGCGGTTGATTTTTCAGCGATTTTTTAAGGTTTAAAGGTCTTTTCATTGCAACTTCCGGTCTGATGACGTCATCAATCTGAGCCCTCGCACACGTCTTGCCTGCATGAAGGTCATCATATATATCAATTATAAAGTGATTACCGCAAACTTTGCCACACACATCGACTGAAAGTTCATTTTGAACATTTTTCAACCTGCCGCTAGAGGGCGCTCGAATGTTTTATGACGTCACCGGTTTTTTTTTTTGTGAAGTATAACCTAGCCAGAGACTAACATCGTTGAAAGCAAGTTCAAATCTATTTCCACTTTTACATTATAAGGCACTTCCGGTTTGGACCGGAAGGAAGGGTCATGTGATTTTGCACGTAATATCAAAAATGAAGACCCTGGATTATTTCATCAATTCCCGTAAAAAGCAAAATCAGATCTCTCTCGGTTGATTTTATATTGATTTTCAAACATTAAATCAAGAAATCTTTGATTGCTTGTAATCTGATACTTGATGACGTCATCGTGACGTCATTATCACAAAGCTCGAGAGCTATGTCAACTGTGCCATCTGAAGCAAAAATCTGAAATATATCTGTCACGGTTGATTTTTCAGCGATTTTTTAAGGTTTAAAGGTCTTTTCATTGCAACTTCCGGTCTGATGACGTCATCAATCTGAGCCCTTCCACACGTGTTGCCTGCATGAAGGTCATCATATATATCAATTATAAAGTGATTACCGCAAACTTTGGCAGACACATCGACTGAAAGTCAATTTTAAAAATTTTTCAACCTGCCGCTAGAGGGCGCTCGAATATTTTATGACGTCACCGCACACATTTTTGAAAAGTTCAGCCTGGCCAAAGACTAACATCGTTGAAAGCAAGTTCAAATCTGTTTCCACTTTTACATTATAAGGCACTTCCGGTTTGGACCGGAAGGAAGGGTCATGTGATTTTGCACGTAATATCAAAAATGAAGACCCTGGATTATTTCATCAATTCCCGTAAAAAGCAAAATCAGATCTCTCTCGGTTGATTTTATATTGATTTTCAAACATTAAATCAAGAAATCTTTGATTGCTTGTAATCTGATACTTGATGACGTCATCGTGACGTCATTATCACAAAGCTCGAGAGCTATGTCAACTGTGCCATCTGAAGCAAAAATCTGAAATATATCTGTCACGGTTGATTTTTCAGCGATTTTTTAAGGTTTAAAGGTCTTTTCATTGCAACTTCCGGTCTGATGACGTCATCAATCTGAGCCCTTCCACACGTGTTGCCTGCATGAAGGTCATCATATATATCAATTATAAAGTGATTACCGCAAACTTTGGCAGACACATCGACTGAAAGTCAATTTTAAACATTTTTCAACCTGCCGCTAGAGGGCGCTCGAATATTTTATGACGTCACCGCACACATTTTTGAAAAGTTCAGCCTGGCCAAAGACTAACATCGTTGAAAGCAAGTTCAAATCTGTTTCCACTTTTAAATTATAAGGCACTTCCGGTTTGGACCGGAAGGAAGGGTCATGTGATTTTGCACGTAATATCAAAAATGAAGACCCTGCATTATTCCATCAATTCCCGTAAAAAGCAAAATCAGAGCTCTCTCGGTTGATTTTATATTGATTTTCAAACATCAAATCAAGAAATCTTTGATTGCTTGTAATATGATACTTGATGACGTCATCGTGACGTCATTATCACAAAGCTCGAGAACTATGTCAACTGTGCCATCTGAAGCAAAAATCTGAAATATATCTGTCACGGTTAATTTTTCAGCGATTTTTTAAGGTTTAAAGGTCTTTTCATTGCAACTTGCGGTCTGATGACGTCATCAATCTGAGCCCTCGCACACGTGTTGGCTGCATGAAGGTCATCATATATATCAATTATAAAGTGATTACCGCAAACTTCGCCACACACATCGACTGAAAGTTCATTTTGAACATTTTTCAACCTGCCGCTAGAGGGCGCTCGAATGTTTTATGACGTCACGGCTCACATTTTGAAAAGTTCAGCCTGGCCAAGGACTAACATCGCTGAAAGCAAGTTCAAATCTTTTTCCACTTTCAAATTATAAGGCACTTCCGGTTTCGACCGGAAGGAAGGGTCATGTGATTTTGCACGCACGATCAAAATTGAAGATCTAATAATATCCTATCAATTGCCGTAAAAATCAGGTTCACGTCTTTCACGGTTGATTTTATATTGATTTTCAAAGATTAAAAATTGAAATGTTCAATTGCTTGTAATCTGATACCTGATGACGTCATCATGACGTCATCACATTTTCCGGAATCTTCAATGTGATGTTCATATATGTACCAGATATGAACTTGATATGAGTTTGCATGTAGTCAAACAACTCCGGAGAAGAAAGTTCTAGCAAAAAGAAAAAAAAGAATAATAGGGAAAAAGAATAATCAATACAACTAGAGTTTGTGGTACAAACACACGGTGTTGGACTTGTTCAGTTTGATTACATAAGATAATAGATCCACATGTATGTAATCACTAATTGTGAAAAGTTTGTGTGCTGCAGTTCATGGAGCATGACGTTCTCAAAAATGTTGATTTTTTAGGTTTTTGTAATTTTACCTTGATGACGTCATCATGACACTATTACATCTGTGCACATTACCAACGCAGTTAATCTGCAGTTTGCGACGTCACTAGTCACTTTTGTGAAAAGCACATACCTGCCAAAGACTAACATCGTGGAAAGCAAGTTCATATCTTTTACCAATTTCAAATTATAAGGCACTTCCGGTTTGGACCGGAAGGAAGGGTCATGTGATTTTGCACGTTATATAAAAAATGAAGACCCAGGAATATTCTATCAATTCCTGTATAAAGAATAATCAGATCTCTGTCGGTTCATTCTATATTGATTTTCAAAGATTAAATCTATACATTTTTGATTGGTTTTAATCTGATACTTCATGACGTCATCATGACGTCATTATCAGAAAGCTCGAGAGCTATGCTAACTGTGGGATCTGAAGCAACAATCTGAATTATATCTGTCGCGGTTGATTTTTCAGCAATTGTTTAATGTTTAAAGGTCTTTTCATTGCAACTTCCGGTCTGATGACGTCATCAATCTGACCCCTCGCATACGTGTTGCCTGGATGAAGGTCATCATATACAGCAATTATAAAGTGATTACCTCAAACTTAGCCACTCACATCGACTGAAAGTTCTTTCACTTTCAAATTATCAGGCACTTCCGGTTTGGACCGGAAGGAAGGGTCATGTGAATTTGCACGTAATATATCAAATGAAGACCCTGGATTATTCTGTCAATTCCCGTGAAAAGCAAAATCAGATCTCTCTCGGTTGATTTGATATTGATTTTCAAACATTAAATCAAGAAATCTTTGATTTATAGTAATCTGACACTTGATGACGTCATCGTGACGTCATCATCACAAAGCTCGAGAGCTATGTCAACTGTCCCATCTGAAGCAAAAATCTGAATTATATCTGTCGCGGTTGATTTTTCAGCGATTTTTTAAGGTTTAAAGGTCTTTTCATTGCAACTTTCGGTCTGATGACGTCATCAATCTGAGCCCTTGCACACGTGTTGCCTGCATGAAGGTCATCATATATATCAATTATAAAGTGATTACCGCAAACTTTGCCACACGCATCGACTGAAAGGTAATTTTAAACATTTTTCAACCTGCCGCTAGAGGGCGCTCGAAGATTTTATGACGTCACCGCACACATTTTTGAAAAGTTCAGCCTCGCCAAAGACTAACATCGTTGAAAGCAAGTTCAAATCTATTTCCACTTTTACATTACAAGGCACTTCCGGTTTGGACCGGAAGGAAGGGTCATGTGATTTTGCACGTAATATCAAAAATGAAGACCCTGGATTATTTCATCAATTCCCGTAAAAAGCAAAATCAGATCTCTCTCGGTTGATTTTATATTGATTTTCAAACATTAAATCAAGAAATCTTTGATTGCTTGTAATCTGATACTTGATGACGTCATCGTGACGTCATTATCACAAAGCTCGAGAGCTATGTCAACTGTGCCATCTGAAGCAAAAATCTGAAATATATCTGTCACGGTTGATTTTTCAGCGATTTTTTAAGGTTTAAAGGTCTTTTCATTGCAACTTCCGGTCTGATGACGTCATCAATCTGAGCCCTTCCACACGTGTTGCCTGCATGAAGGTCATCATATATATCAAGTATAAAGTGATTACCGCAAACTTTGGCAGACACATCGACTGAAAGTCAATTTTAAACATTTTTCAACCTGCCGCTAGAGGGCGCTCGAATATTTTATGACGTCACCGCACACATTTTTGAAAAGTTCAGCCTGGCCAAAGACTAACATCGTTGAAAGCAAGTTCAAATCTGTTTCCACTTTTAAATTATAAGGCACTTCCGGTTTGGACCGGAAGGAAGGGTCATGTGATTTTGCACGTAATATCAAAAATGAAGACCCTGCATTATTCCATCAATTCCCGTAAAAAGCAAAATCAGAGCTCTCTCGGTTGATTTTATATTGATTTTCAAACATCAAATCAAGAAATCTTTGATTGCTTGTAATATGATACTTGATGACGTCATCGTGACGTCATTATCACAAAGCTCGAGAACTATGTCAACTGTGCTATCTGAAGCAAAAATCTGAAATATATCTGTCACGGTTGATTTTTCAGCGACTTTTTAAGGTTTAAAGGTCTTTTCATTGCAACTTCCGGTCTGATGACGTCATCAATCTGAGCCCTCGCACACGTGTTGGCTGCATGAAGGTCATCATATATATCAATTATAAAGTGATTACCGCAAACTTCGCCACACACATCGACTGAAAGTTCATTTTGAACATTATTCAACCTGCCGCTAGAGGGCGCTCGAATGTTTTATGACGTCACGGCTCACATTTTGAAAAGTTCAGTCTGGCCAAGGACTAACATCGCTGAAAGCAAGTTCAAATCTTTTTTCACTTTCAAATTATAAGGCACTTCCGGTTTCGACCGGAAGGAAGGGTCACGTGATTTTGCACGCACGATCAAAATTGAAGATCTAATATTATTCTATCAATTGCCGTAAAAATCAAGTTCCGGTCTTTCACGGTTGATTTTATATCGATTTTCAAACATTAAAAATAGAAATGTTTAATTGCTTGTAATTTGATACCTGATGACGTCATCATGACGTCATCACATTTTCCGGAATCTTCAATGTGATGTACATATATGTACCAAATACGAACTTGATATGAGTTTGCATGTAGCCAAACAACTCTGGAGAAGAAAGTACTAGCAAAAAGAAAAAAAAGAATAACTAGAGTTTGTGGTACAAACACACGGTGTTGGACTTGTTCAGTTTGATTACATAAGAGAATAGATCCACATTTATGTAATCACTAATTGTGAAAACTTTGTGTGCTGCAGTTCATGAAGCATGACGTTCTCAAATATGCTGATTTTTTAGGTTTTTGTAATTTGACCTTGATGACGTCATCATGACACTATTACATCTGTGCACATTACCAACGCAGTTAATCTGCAGTTTGCGACGTCACTGGTCACTTTTGTGAAAAGCACATACCTGCCAAAGACTAACATCGTGGAAAGCAAGTTCATATCTTTTACCAATTTCAAATTATAAGGCACTTCCGGTTTGGACCGGAAGGAAGGGTCATGTGATTTTGCACGTAATATAAAAAATGAAGACCCAGGAATATTCTATCAATTCCTGTTGATAGAATAATCAGATCTCTGTCGGTTCATTCTATATTGATTTTCAAAGATTAAATCTATACATTTTTGATTGGTTTTAATCTGATACTTCATGACGTCATCTTGACGTCAATATCAGAAAGCTCGAGAGCTATGCTAACTGTGGGATCTCAAGCAAAAAACTGAATTATATCTGTCGCGGTTGATTTTTCAGCAATTTTTTAATGTTTAAAGGTCTTTTCATTGCAACTTCCGGTCTGATGACGTCATCAATCTGCGCCCTTGCATACATGTTGCCTGGATGAAGGTCATCATATATAGCAATTATAAAGTGATTACCTCAAACTTCGCCACTCACATCGACTGAAAGTTCTTTCACTTTCAAATTATAAGGCACTTCCGGTTTGGACCGGAAGGAAGGGTCATGTGAATTTGCACGTAATATATCAAATGAAGACCCTGGATTATTCTATCAATTCCCGTGAAAAGCAAAATCAGATCTCTCTCGGTTAATTTGATATTGATTTTCAAACATTAAATCAAGAAATCTTTGATTTATAGTAATCTGACACTTGATGACGTCATCGTGACGTCATTATCACAAAGCTCGAGAGCTATGTCAACTGTCCCATCTGAAGCAAAAATCTGAATTATATCTGTCGCGGTTGATTTTTCAGCGATTTGTTAAGGTTTAAAGGTCTTTTCATTGCAACTTTCGGTCTGATGACGTCATCAATCTGAGCCCTTGCACACGTGTTGCCTGCATGAAGGTCATCATATATATCAATTATAAAGTGATTACCGCAAACTTCGCCACACACATCGACTGAAAGTATATTTTGAACATTTTTCAATATGCAGCTAGAGGGTGCTGGAACATTTTATGACGTCACCGCTAACATTTTTGAAAAGATCAGCCTGCTAAAAGACTAACATCGTCGAAAGCAAGTTCAAACATTTTTCCACTTTCAAATTCTAAGGCACTTCCGGTTTGGAAAGGAAGGAAGGGTCATGTGATTTTGTACGTAATATGAAAAATGAAGACCTGGATTATTCCATCAATTCCCGTAAAAAGCAAAATCAGGTCTCTCTCGGTTGATTTTATATTGATTTCCAAAGATTAAATCTAGAAATATTTGATTGCTTGTAATCTGATACTTGATAACGTCATCGTGAGGTCATTACCAGAAACCTCGAGAGCTATGTGAACTGTGCATCTGAAGCAAAAATCTGGATTATATCTCTCACGGTTGATTTTTCAGCGATTTCTGAATGTTTAAAGGTCTTTTCATTACAACTTCCGGTCTGATGACGTCATCAATCTGAGCCCTCGCACACGTGTTGCCTGCGTACAGATCATCATATATATTAAATATAAAGTGATTTCACCAAACTTCGCCACACACATCAGCCGATTATTCATTTTAAACATGTTTCAACCTGCCGCTAGAGGGCGCTCTAACATTTTATGACGTCACCGGTATTTTTGTTGTGAAGTACAACCTAGCCAGAGACTAACATCGTTGAAAGCAAGTTCAAATCTATTTCCACTTTCAAATTATAAGGCACTTCCGGTTTGGACCGGAAGGAAGGGTCATGTGATTTTGCACGTAATATCAAAAATGAAGACCCTGGATTATTCCATCAATTCCCGTAAAAAGCAAAATCAGATCTCTCTCGGTTGATTTTATATTGATTTTCAAAGATTAAATCCAGAAATATTTCATTGCTTGTAATCTGATACTTGATGACGTCATCGTGAGGTCATTACCAGAAAGCTCGAGAGCTATGTCAACTGTGCCATCTGAAGCAAAAATCTGGATTATATCTGTCGCCGTTGATTTTTCAGCAATTTTTGAAGGTTTTAAAGTTTTTTCATTGTCACTTCCGGTCTGATGATGTCATAAATCTAAGCCCTACCACACGTGTTGCCTGCGTAAAGGTCATCATATATATCAATTATAAAGTGATTTTACCAAACTTCGCCCACACATCAGCCGATTATTCATTTTAAACATGTTTCAACCTGCCGCTAGAGGGCGCTCTAACATTTTATGACGTCACCGGTATTTTGTTTGTGAAGTACAACCTAGCCAGAGACGAACATCGTTGAAAGCAAGTTCAAATCTGTTTCCACTTTTAAATTATAAGGCACTTCCGGTTTGGACCGGAAGGAAGGGTCATGTGATGTTGCACGTAATATCAAAAATGAAGACCCTGGATTATTCCATCAATTCCCGTAAAAAGCAAAATCAGATCTCTCTCGGTTGATTTTATATTGATTTTCAAACATTAAATCAAGAAATCTTTGATTGCTGGTAATATGATACATGATGACGTCATCGTGACGTCATTATCACAAAGCTCGAGAGCTATGTCAACTGTGCCATCTGAAGCAAAAATCTGAAATATATCTGTCACGGTTGATTTTTCAGCCATTTTTTAAGGTTTAAAGGTCTTTTCAATGCAACTTCCGGTCTGATGACGTCATCAATCTGAGCCCTTGCACACGTGTTGCCTGCATGAATGTCATCATATATATCAATTATAAAGTGATTACCGCAAACTTTGCCATACACATCGACTGAAAGTCAATTTTAAACATTTTTCAACCTGCCGCTAGAGGGCGCTCGAATATTTTATGACGTCACCGCACACATTTTTGAAAAGTTCAGCCTGGCCAAAGACTAACATCGTTGAAAGCAAGTTCAAATCTGTTTCCACTTTTAAATTATAAGGCACTTCCGGTTTGGACCGGAAGGAAGGGTCATGTGATTTTGCACGTAATATCAAAAATGAAGACCCTGCATTATTCCATCAATTCCCGTAAAAAGCAAAATCAGATCTCTCTCGGTTGATTTTATATTGATTTTCAAACATTAAATCAAGAAATCTTTGATTGCTTGTAATATGATACTTGATGACGTCATCGTGACGTCATTATCACAAAGCTCGAGAGCTATGTCAACTGTGCCATCTGAAGCAAAAATCTGAAATATATCTGTCGCGGTTGATTTTTCAGCGATTTTTAAAGGTTTCAAGGTCTTTTCATTGCAACTTCCGGTCTGATGACGTCATCAATCTGAGCCCTCGCACACGTGTTGCCTGCATGAAGGTCATCATATATATCAATTATAAAGTGATTACCGCAAACTTCGCCACACACATCGACTGAAAGTTCATTTTGAACACTTTTCAACCTGCCGCTAGAGGGCGCTCGAATATTTTATGACGTCACAGCTAACATTTTTGAAAAGTTCAGCCTGGCCAAGGACTAACATCGCTGAAAGCAAGTTCAAATCTTTTTCCACTTTCAAATTATAAGGCACTTCCGGTTTCGACCGGAAGGAAGGGTCACGTGATTTTGCACGCACGATCAAAATTGAAGATCTAATATTATCCTATCAATTGCCGTAAAAATCAAGTTCCGGTCTTTCACGGTTGATTTTATATCGATTTTCAAACATTAAAAATAGAAATGGTTAATTGCTTGTAATTTGATACCTGATGACGTCATCATGACGTCATTACATTTTCCGGAATCTTCAATGTGATGTACATATATGTACCAAATATGAACTTGATATGAGTTTGCATGTAGTCAAACAACTCCGGAGAAGAAAGTTATGTGAAGAGGAAGAAAAAGAACTAGAGCTAGAGTTTGTTGTTACAAACACAAGGTGTTGGGCTTTCTTGCTTTTTTCATTTACGGATAAGGAAAGTACATTATTAAGAGGTACATTTGTTGAAAGAAGTGATTAGGAAAAACAAATAGAACATGAAAACACGAATGTAATACTTTTTAAGCAAATTATGTACTCTTGAGCAGAAGACCTTGCTTCCTGCTGGCGTGGGGTGACCAACAGTGACGTCTGGTAGACTGTTTGACACTAAAATACATTAGATAAAAGATGCATATGTGGTTTATTTTGATTTCAACAATCGAAAGAAGCACAGAATGAATGTGCATTGAACTATACCCAATAAAACTGATTGGTTTTTTGATTATTAAGTGTGGGGGGGGGGGGGGTGAATAAGACCCCCATCCTCTGTGATATACGCCTTTGATGTGGTTGGAGTTATTAATTACTTTTTGAAAGTTAGGAAATAATGGAACGATGCATAGTGTATATGTATTCCCGTCAACAGGAATTGTTTTATTGTACAAAATAGCCTTTAAAACAGTGGTTGGATTGAAGATGATTGAAGATGATTGAAGATGATTGTATGGAATCATTGTAAAGTTTAATTAAGTTTTTATTAGTAATGAAGTGACAACTACTAAGGGGATTATACAGGGTGGGTAAAAAAATGGAATGGTATACATTCCATCACGTTTAGATTGAAATCACATATATCAATGGATGGAGAATCTTTTTAGAAGAAAAAGTATAGCCAGATCTACCAATTCGGTCCAGTAGGTTTTGTTCCAGAGTCTATTTTGTGAAGTGAAATCAGGGTCACTTGGCCATTTGTTCTATATAAAAGAGCATGATGAAAGCGTATGTTTGTGTTTTAAAACGGGATTTATCTTGTGTAATGAACCCAAACAATTATGAAGTAGATGAATAATGATGTTAAGTTTCTGTCAAGTTTAATGATAAAGTTTGATTTTTACGTTATTCTATTTCATGTATAATATAAATCTTGTTTGAAAACAGAAGGATATGTTATTATGATGTTTTCTGCATGGAACAAGTGGGCAAGTGATCTTGACTTCGCTTCACAAAACAAGCTCAAGAGCAAGAACTATTAGATGAAATCGGGAGATCTTGGTGTCTTTTTTGTTCTAAAAAGATTCTCCATCCATTGGTACAGGTGGTTTGAGTCTCAGGGTAACGGAAGTACGCCGTTCTGGGTTTTTTGGGGCCACTCTGTAAAAGGATAAAATGTGGCATTGGTAAATTTCTAAAGAGAAATGTGGCAAAATACTTTTTACAATGATTGGAGTTGTTGATATTAATACAGAGCTATTGAAATCATTAATTGAAATTTGTTTTCCAGATGTAGGAATATTTTAAGTGCAGTGCAATAGATTGATCTGTCTTGGTCCGTCTACTGTATGTGTGTATGTAATGGTGTAGTGGACGGGTTTGTTGGACATGGCAGAATTTAAAAAGTTTGTGAATGTGACACATTCCTGTGATTTTGTGGGTTTTGCAATTGATAGAGTTTGCAAAAGACTGTGGGGTGGTCTGAAATGGATCAATCTATTGCACATCAGTTATGATATATGCTCATGTAATAAGTGAAAAATTAAGGTGGGATTGTGATAGATTAAGGTTGTAAAACTTACTCTTTGTATTAACATGGCAATATCCTGATTGTAGTGTAATAGACTGATGTGTTATGTCCCAGCTAGTGCACATATTTGAAAACTTGTGGCTGCTGCTGAACATCTTTGTTTTGTGTCAGATTGTTTTTGGTGCAATTGGCATCAATTGTTGAAACATTGTTAGATGCATTGTAATCAGTCTACAACACTGCAGTCAAGATATTCTCACGTAAATTAGGATCAAACATGGAAGTGTGGTTACATAAGTTTGTATCATTTACATATTGTAATAATGTGGCGATATCTTGACTGCAGTGTAATAGACTGATGTCTCATGTCCCACCTACTACACATGTTTAAAAAGTTGAAACTGTGATTGTTACATTTAGAAATTGTATACATGTATTAGGTGGGCATGTAATATTGAAAGATGTAAAATCATCTTAGTTTTGTCACAGATTTTTTGTGGTGCAATTGGCATCATTTGTCCAAACATTGTTAGATGCATTGTAATCAGTCTATAGCACTGCAGTCAAGATATCCTCACGTAAATTAGAATCAAACATGGAACTGTGGTTACATAAGTTTGTATCATTTACATACTGTAATAATGTGGCGATATCTTGACTGCAGTGTAATGGACTTGTTCATTATGTTGTATCCACTAGATGTTTAAAAATGTGTGCGTGCTTGTAATGTGAAATTTAGACATTATATGTTGTAGCTGGACATGTGATGTTTATGTGTATAAAAAGAGTTGTGTAATTGGCATGATTTGTCAAAGCATTGTAGTTGTGTGTCAGTGGATTGGTCTACCGCACTGCAGTCAAGATATCCTCACATAAATCAAAAATAGTAACCTGATCAAGAGAAATGAGTGACATGTCCTCTAGTGTTTTGGGGATTTCTTTATTAGTTTGTAGAGGTGACAGTTGAGATTCACTGTACCAAAAAAATGCAAAGTTTATATGACATTCCAATGTAATGATAGGATGACATAACTGATGATGTGAATGAAAACCATTTTTTGAGTGAATCGGTTGATAAGCTTTTAGTTTCTTATTCTCATTGGGGAAAAAGTTGGAGATGGTTTGTTTTAGTTGTTTATAGTAAGGCATGTTTGGACGAGAACATTTTGTTCAAATTGTATTGCATGTATACCGAGGCTGAATGTGTCTAATAGTTAAATGCACTAAGATTTAGAGTAAGTGTGTAAGAAATAACTGGAAAACCTATGGATTGGTGTTGAAAATACCAGTGAATTGTATTTTCAAGCAGGAATTTGGGGGTAATCCGTGGAAGATGAAACATGAAGGTTTTGTTAATGGGTAATCCCATTAAAAAAAAGGGGATAGTGTTTTGCCTTGTACATGTATGTGGAAAAAGGAATTTTTTGACATGGAAATCATTTCTCTTGATCAGGTTATAACTACATTTGGGTTTAAGTAGGAGAAAGGTTCAACAATGATTGTTGGTGGCTATGTTTTTCTTAAATAGTAAAAAATGGTAATCACTTCTCAGCCTCCTATGTCCTGGAGGTAAAACTTAAAACAGGTCTGTTTGATTACAGAGTTTGCAGCGCACTTGTCATGTTGTTGAGGACTTTAAAAGTCATCAGTGGGGGGTGTAGTTGGTGCCGCTGTTGTCCCTGGGCATGTTTTCTGGCTGTCTGTGGTCTGCCATGAGGATTCAGCAACATCTGACCTAGAATAATGAAATGAACAAGACATAAATATGTTAACAGGTTTTATATAAAATTGATGTATTGTTTGTTGGGATATTTAATTTTGACAATTAATTATTAATTTGAAAAGTTATTGATGTTATATAAGTGTTTCATGTTTTTATTGACAGTAGGGCTTGTGTTGATGTTATTTGAGGTTTTAAGTTGTGTGTTTAGGAATGAAACATGTCTTTTTATTGGGGACTTTGTTTGGTATTGAATGTATCCTTCCGATAAATTTTTGAAAAGAAGTGAATAAAAAAAGGATAGTCCAAAAGGTATGAAAATGATAATTAATTCTATTTGTAGTAGTTTTATATTTGTGAAATCTGTTGTTTATAGGGGGTGTAGTGTACTTATTTGTTTATGTGTATGCATTAAAGGGAGTATGTGGTGTGTAAGAGGACAGTAGTTGAATTATTAATCCAGTTTTACTTTTATGTAGTGTCAGTATGTATTGTGAATGTTTGTGTGTTGATTATGGTGCCAAGAATGTAAAATGCTGTCTGTGTTTTTTTTTTTTTTTGGTGCATTTTGTGAAAGGGGTTAGATGTCATTAGTAGCATTGCATTTGACTGTATGAGTAAATTGTTAGTAATGATATAAGTTATGCATATGTTGAAGAATGTGTTCATTTATTGGATATGGGTTGTTATGTTGCATGATTTTTAGTTGTGATAAGATCAGATGCAATTGAATTATTTATTTATTTATTTATTTATTTACAAACAGGCAATGATGCAATCACATTGATTTTCTACCTGCAGGTAGGTGTACACCCAAAGGTTCGGGGGGGGGGGGGGGGGGGGGGGGGGGGGAATTGTTTGTGAAAGTTTGTAAACAATTTGAAGAAAATTGGTGAGTCTCCTCTCCAAGTGGAATCCTGGGTGCATCACTGCATGAAAGTAAAAGAACATTGTACAGGCATGTACATATTTTATGTGTTTATACTATTCTGAGAAATGCTTAGAGAAATGTATGTGATGTAACAAGTGATTTTTATAAATACTTACTTCACTGTAATGGTGAATATTTCAGGTTGTGGTGCTGAGCCTTGAATATAGGAGATGCGACACTCAACTGCTTGCGTCTCCAACATGGCTTTGATGGGAAGTACCTCGGAAACAATTTGTTGTGCAGCCTGGAAGATTTTATCTTCTGATGTGATGAGCTGGATAGGGTCTCTTAAGAATATGACAATATAAGAGATGATGTTAGATCAGACCAGTATAGTAGAGTTTGTTTATAGCGTTTGTATCGTGGACCTAGGACAAGGCGTAGACAAAGGGGTTCACGTTTGACTGAACGTCAACAATTGAAAATCGTGTACAAAACCAATGGGAGGTATTCTGAAAAGAGTATAGAGTATAAACAGAAGAGTTAGAGTATAAACAAAAGTGGAAAAATAGGAGATCCATGATTGCCCACGTTTACATGACTGGGTGTCCTAGTCTGGGTTATTAGGGGTGATTTGATGATTATTAGGGGTGAGGAAAGAGTTCCATATCCGGCCACCACTTAAGATCTTGTGCACAAAGTCTATGGGCCATGAACAAAAAGTTAGGTATTTTCAAAGTATAACTTGAAAACATTTTCCTCCTAAATTAGTGTTTATTCATCAGATTTACAGTATTTAGTAGTTTTCAAGTCATATTAAGGAAAATAAGTGGTGGCCGGATATGGAATTTTTGGAAGGGGTGATTTGATACATTACAATGGCTTGAATTGCAAAAAAATTGTCTTTGGGAAGTTTTTATATGATGTTGTTTTTGTTGAATTGTTAGTTTAGTAACAGTACTTACATGTCGCTGGCAATTCCCACAATAAGGACATCTTCGTCCGTGATCGTCTCTGTCAGTATCTACATGTATATAAAAGAGAAAGTACTACCGTGATATTTCTGGTCTTAGTGGAATATTGCATTAGGCATTTTGCGTTAGCGAACGTAGAAGTGATTGAAGGATGTTGAAGTGATTATTTTTGATTTGGCTGAAATAATGTTAAATCAGTGTTTGATTGTTGTATTGAATGGAAACATTCTGAGGCTAACTTGAAGTGGTTTTGGTTTTTTGTATGTGTGATGAGGGTGTGATATACAAATGTAGGTGTGTTGAATGTGTGCTGTTATGTACAAAAGGTATTGACTTTCTTGTATTGTGTTTCAAGAAGATATGAAGTGCAGAGGTGGTGTCTAGGATAGAGATGTTTTCACAGGAAGTTGGGTAAATATTATCTGCAGGCAGATTTGTAGTTAGTGATGTTAACTGTTCTTTAAATTTTAGCAGTTCTGTATGACATATATAATAGAGAGACAGTTGTTTGTTAAAAAAGTACAAAATATAATTTCGGACATGTTTTGTAAACAGTTATGGCAGTTTGGATAATATGAGGTACATATATTGCAGTGTCGTAGTTGAGACTATCACAAGACCAGACAGAAGACCAGACAGAAGACCACTGACAAGTAACATGGTGGACAATGGCAAAAGAATGCTTTTATTGCAGTTCATTTGAATAGATTGTGAGTTGGCTTACGTTTGTTGGTCTTATGATGATCTTGTGTGGTCTTGTTTTGGTTTTGACTACAACAGTTATGTATTGTAAATGGAATTAAAGAACATACCTGTATGTCTGTTTCTGGGGTTGTGTTCAAAGAAACTGCATCTTTATATTCTGTGGTTTCGAGGTTGCGGATCTTGACTTTGCTGTCAACGTCAACTGCTAAAGCTGTCTTACTGCCCCATAAGTTGACCTTTATTGCGTGTTTGGTGTTGATGTCAACTACATTGAGTTCACGTTTTGTGAAATGTGGTCCTTGTTTCACTGGAGATACCTAGAGGGAAAACAATTTGTCAAATATAAGTCATTTTGTATACATGGAAAGTATTTGAAAGTAATTTCTTTTAATGGCAAGTAGGTGGAAAATGAATGTATTTGGTTTTGAAAATGGGTCTGTAAATATTATACATTGTGTTTTTTTGTTGGTTTTATGCAGAATGTGAAAAGGTTATGTAAGAATTCACATACAGATTTTGGAAAAGTGGTATGAGGAGGTTTTTTTTAGTAGACAGTGGTAATATAGTCCTCTTACGTAATGTGAAGGTATTATGTTCAAATGTTTTTTCCTAGGTGAAATTTGTAGTGTGTCACCTAAAAACCGGAAATGAAATATTAGAAAGAAAAAGAGCAGATGACATCCTAGCATGTCAACAAAGTGACATATCATTATATGCTTTGGCATAAATTTGTGTTTAAAAGGTGTCATTGTCAGATTTCATTTGCGTGTTTGCTGTGTTTATGACCAAAATGTTACTTGATGAAGAAGTTGCAAATTGAAATATCATGGCATAAAACAAGTTTTTCAGGTTTGATTGTTATTGAAAATTTTGTCCACATTGTTTGAGGGGTGACAATGAGTATGATTTTTGTTTTGGGCAAAAATATAATTTTATTTGTATTTGTGTGTATATGTTGTTTGGAAAAATTGTATAGCACTTTAGTGACTAACTAAAGTCAAACTTTGCATGAACTTTCGTAGCAACAACTACTTCATCAGATGCAATGAAGTAAAACATCATAAGGCAAGGTTATATACAGGCACAGTCTGACATGGTCTAGACAAAGGTGACCATGAGTCAATGCTGTAGTGTGAAGCCATGATCCTTATGTAATCCTCTATCAAAACAGTCCAGTCTGTGGATTATCTTTTGTTCAGCTGCTTCCCTCTCCATGCTGTTCTTGAATCCCTTTTGTTGTAGTACCACAACTGTTAATTGGCTGAGTGATGAGTGGCCTAGGAGATTAAAGTGTTCAGCAATAGGTTTCTCTGTGTTTTTGTTGCTGATATCAAACTTGTGGCTATTCATGGGTTGTCTTAAAGATTGTCCAGTCTGTTCGATGTAAACATTTGTGGGGCACAGTTGGCAGTTTATTGCATATACATGTACTACATTGCTGGAAGTGCAGTTGAATGAGCCCTTGATATAGTACATGTATATGACATTGTTCGGTCCAATGATGTTTGTAATGCGGTTTATGTGTGGGCAAAGTTGGCATCTCCAGCTGTTGCAGGGGGTATGGGTATCATTATTGGTGGTGAGGGTGAGTGCACTGCTGACAAGATGGAGTCAGAAATTGGGGGGCTGTTTGTAGGTTACAATAGGTTTTTCCTTGAAGATCTGCTGATGAAGGGTGTCAGATTGTCATCTTGAAGTATGGTGTTCAGTTCATTGATTGTGCGTTGCAGGGGTTTTAGTATAGGGCTGTATGTAACAATTAAGGGGGGTCCTGTCTGAGCTGTCATGTGACCTGTACTGGAGTCGCTTGTTCTGTGATTTTCATTTCGCTTTAGTTATTTGATCGTGCACAGTCCTGGGGTTGTAATTGAAATCCAAGAATGATTGGTGAAGTCGGGCTAAGCATTTGTCTCGGTCCAATATGGGTCAGAGCAAATTTGGTTGTAGTGTAGGGCTTGATTATATACTATAGATCTAGTGGTGTGAGGTGGGTAAAAGCTAGAGGAATGGAGATACAAATGTAACTATTGCGATCTGTGGGTTTTTTGTAGACAGTGGATTCAAGGTGGTTGTCATTGAGTTTGATGGTGGTGTCAAGAAAATGGACTTGTTGGTCAGAGTGCTCCAAAGTGAATTGGATGTTGGGGTGGAATGCATTAAGGTGATGGAACTGTTCCAGTGATTCTTTCTTGTGTGTCCAGACCATAAATACATTGTCAATGTAGTGGACGTATACAGTAGGGGTTTTAGGGGTTGACTGTCAAGGAACCGCTGTTCAAGGTCCGCTATGAATAGGTTACCATATTGAGGGGCCATCCGTGTGTCCATGGCAATACCAGCTGTCTGTCGGCCTCAGCAGTTTATTAAGACAGTGGCTCTCCCCTTGTCTGATGGCTTGATGACTATACTTGGGTTGGTCTTGATGAAGCATTGCATGGCGCGTCGCTTTGCGGGGGTGATACTCAAGTTTGGAGTTGCGGTCCTCAGGAGGAGTTCACATATCATTCTTTCTTGAGCATGGGTGCTGTGTGTCGATCTCTCACAGGTGCTGGTGGCTGTATTAGAGGGATGGTCTTTGGTGTAGAAATACTTCTTTAGGCGAAGAATGTTTCCAGATCTAAAGAATGTATCCACAGTGTTACTCTGTTGAGAGGTGTGGTGGGGCAGGTGAGACATCGTACTGCTGTGTCAGCAGTGAATGTTCAGAGCTAGTGGGTATGTAGTTTGAGAGATTCACGAGTCTTTATTGGTAATAAGGCTGTCAGATGTGGTGTGATATAGGATGAGCTTGGATAGCTTTTTCTCCTTCTCAAATTTGCATTTGTTGAGATGCTGGTGGTATATGTCACTAGAGGTTTTCTTAATTTCGTCCAAGAGTGGATGTGGTATATCAGTGTGGGTGTCTATAGCCATTGAGCTTGGTGTTAATCACTTGGTGTTAATTACTTTCTGCTTGCTATTGAAATTCAATATACACAGTAGTGTAGACAGGTTGTGTAGGGGGGAGGGGGTTGTCAAAGGGGGTACAGCTAGTTTTAAGGGTGAAGCAAGTGAAATATGTTCCCACATTTTCAGAAGGAATGTGTAAAAATGTTTGTAAAAAAGTGTCCAGATTTTGGTGGTCTACTAAAATAATTTGAATAGTGGGGGGAGGAGGAGAGGGGGTGTCGTCTAGTGTTAAGATAGTACTGGTTGAAATGCATGCCAAGATTAAGGCAGTATTGCTATGTGTATGTACAAAGTTATTTTTGTAGTGTTAATGTATGAATTTATTTTAATATAAATATTTGTTTTAAAATTATTGTAAGGTTTTTTAGTACAATTTACATTAGTTTGTGTAGAATATTCATTTCAGTACTCACACTTTTGACTTGTCCTTCAATCGAGATTCGCTGACGTTCATTGGTACATGCTAAAGCATCTGGAATTCTCATCACAGGCGCGTTGAAAAAGGACTGTTCTAGTTGTGGCGGTATTATGAATGGCACAGTATCAAATACCTGTAATGGAAACGTTATACATGGTATTATACAATAAAGTCCCTTACATATTGCATTGCAGTTGAGGTTGTGTTATTGTATTTTGTATTAGCACCAACTGTATGCTCTGTTAGAGAAATGGAATTCCAAGTGACTTGCCTGTAACATGTATAGAGAGGTGTATAGTATGACAACAAAATGTCGAGTTTAACCAGTATTGCATGTTTGGTATGCTGGTGGTGTATGTGTAGGAGTGGTTTAAAGGGACACTAATTCTTGCAGGCGTCCACCAATTGGGGTACAAAAACATTCGTCCTGAAATTGCTACAGTTGGAAAGATCATTCAGAAGTAAAATATTATAATGTACATGACCATCCCTTGAAAATGCGCTGTTTGTTTGAAAATGATTGATGAAAATCATTTCGGTTCGGAAAATTTGGGCGATTGGAATTCAGAGTGGTGTCCTTTGCACTTTGGTTGTGTGCAGGCTGCATTATATGCGGCGCCAGTCTGAATATCCGTTTGTTAATACTTCGGTTGTTTCCTCATTTTTCCGTATATATTAAACATTATGGTGGAATTTGTACACCCAGACCTTGGAAATAGGTTAGGTAAGTAAGCAAAGAGATGAAATTTTAGGGGATGTCAGGGATGTCCCTTTAAGAATACTTCTCTAAGATGTGTCAAAATTATAAAGAAATGTATTTAGTGTGTACATGTACATGCACTGTGCTTGTGAATTAAATTTCAGTGTCATCATTTTTGACAAATTATAATGAATGTAAAAGGAAGATTTGAAGTGACTCGCAATGTCTTTGTCGTATTTTTAGATAATTTTGTAGACATTATTGTGAATTGTAGACATGTTGAAAAAAAAGAGCCACCCATTCAAAGAAACATTGTTAGTTTGTTAAAATGGAAGTAACAAAAAAGAAAAAGAATTATTTTTTAGATGTCTTTTGTGACAAAGACATGACAAACCGTTCTATTTTGTAAATCTGATGAAAGAAAAACATTCTTACTCTTGATTTTTCTCCAAGGTTGACACTTGTAGTGTTGTCTTGTCTGGACACTATGCTTACTGGCATAATACGGCAAAATTTGTCAGCTTGAAGGGAAGAAGCAAGGCGTGCTTTTGTTCGTCCAAATATGGCCACGTCCACAAACTTTAACTCTTTTGTTAGAGCTGAACACATTTCTGCTTTGCCTCGTGTAATTGGATCATTGAGTACCTTCAATGTGACAGCTGCCATCTGGAAAATGAGTTTGCAGAATTAAGTTTGAAAGATTAATTAAACATGTGAGTGTAGTTGGAGTTAAATTAAAATGTATATGTTGTCTGGTGTAATGTATGAAATGTACTTGAAAATATTAAATATAACTGAAAAAAGTTCAGAAAGTAGTAATACTTAATGTCTCATCAGTTTTAGGCAGAGGGGTGTTTGGATGTTTTTAGACACCGAGTTTGAAAGCATATTCACCAATCATGGTGCTCATAAGGTGCTATATTATTATCCCTGTTCATCAGTTTCATTAATCATTTTTCAAACCTTATTGGTTTTCTGGGGAGTATACAGTCTAGGCTGCAAGTAAAGTGCACATGGGCTAATCAAACAAACCAATGTCTTTACAGGTACTTTATGTATGTATTCCTAGGTGGAGAGGACTAATATAACTTGTGACAAGGTGTCTTACTTATTTTATAATTTTTCAAAGACATACATGTAGTTGTTTAGGTAGGATGATGATAGTGTTTGATGTTGCGGATATAAGTCTATGAAATTTGCAATAGTTTAGATGGCAAATTGTTTTGTAATTTTGTTTTAAAATGCCAGAATGGCCAGAAACTTGGTGTAGGAATGATGTTTAGGTCTCTATCTTCAATATTATGAAAAGGGGTATGCTAGAAAAAGTTCAAAGTTACATAATTTTCCAAGGTTTTCCGAGGGCAGTATTCTTGAATCCATGTTAAGGCCATCTAAAAATAATTTCGGGTTTCTCATCAGAACTGTTTGAAAAGTTCAATGAGGCATGTTTTTTTTTTTTAGGCTGCACACCCATGTCGATATCCGGGATCGTTGGGGGTTGGTGGGGTTGGTGGGGTTGGTGGGGGGGGGGGGGGGGGGGGGGGGGGGGACATAGCTTTGTCAAGTTTACCTGAGGAAAATTATGGAAATACATCCATAAAAGTAGGGGAGTGGATCACTTCACATTGAAACCAGTTTTTTTCAACACCTTGGAGTGACAAAGAATGTTTAACATAACGAACACCATTGTGATGATAGTGTTTTTATATTGCACTGCCAAAATTACATGTACATATTGTACATGTCCGCAATTTGCAATATTTTCTGCTCATTCATTATTTGGCAAATTCTGAACAGGACTTTGGTATGAATATGAATGTACATGTGTAAGTGGTGCTCTGATCTTTGTTCTATTCCAGGGCAATTTTGTTGGTGCAGTTGACGTAGTGGGATTGTCAATTGTGGTTTTTGCCAGTACACTGTAGTTGGTGTATATGCTAGTTGCTAGATTTTTCTTTTAATCCTAATGGTCCTGAATCCTCCAATTTCAATATGATTTTTCACACAACCTAGGCAGTTAGGGTTAATTTAAAGTAAAATATATAAATAAATAAATGGATGTAATGCCAATTTCAAGATACGGGCACTGATAAGAAACCGGTATTTTTTTTATGTGGTGTAAATGACAGTTGAAATCCATATCCTGAAAAAAAGTATTGGCCAAAGGTCACACGTGTAAAACATGAGTGAGTTTGCTTTCCTTATTATTAATCTGCTATCTCAATACACAGTGTAAAGGAAATAAACTACTGTCTGTTGATAGAGGGAGATGTGTATACAACACTATGAAGGAGATTTATGGTTGTTCACTTTAGGGGCCATTCAACATTTTCAATGTTTTGAAATTTAGATTTTTGGTTGAAATGTTGTTGACCCACCCACCCACCCACCCACCCACCCACCACTATTTTCGATTTTTAAAAATTGACTTGTTTTTCAGTAAAAATCAAAATACATGTACTTGCACAAACATACATGGTATGGCTGTCAGCTACGTACATGGTATACAGCGCGGGTCCAAAAAGTATGCCGAAGTTAAACCGTCAATATATCCCATAATAAAAATGATATTACAAAATTAGTATCATTAGTCTAAGATCTCTTTAAAATGATAGGCCATTCAGCAAGATCAGATTACCAAGTACTGAGCATGAGGTGTTTCCACAAAACAAGTAAACAAATTCCATTTCCAAATCCAAGTTTCTGTAAGATTGTGTGATGTTAATTCGTTTGTGTGTATGCACATTCATCACTAGTCAACATTTCTCAATCTTGTACAAACTCGGACATTAGAAGTTTTTTACTAGTTTTCTGCAAATGGTTGAATCTCAATCATTGCTGATCTGTCCTGGGCAAGTGACCTACATGTGCATGTATCATTTTAAAGAGAAAATTGTAAGCTACATAATGATACTAATTTGCTGACATCAGTTTGATTAATGTGGAGTTTATCTGTTGTTCAATTTCGGTATACTTTTTAAATCACCCTGCATACGGGGCACAGATGGCACATAGTTGACTAATGCAGCAACTCTCAGTCTCAACCAATTGTTGTCACAATATGTGGAAAGTTTTGTTTCACAGACACATGATGGAGAATGTACTCCTCTTGGAAATGGAATGGATTCAATCTTGTAAGTTGTATTGTTGTTTCAAGTAATACACATGTCAACATTTTTATTGACTAGCAATTTCGATGTAGAATACCTCGAAGGGTCGTGACCACTGTTAGTGTTGGACCTTGTCTTCGGCTCGGTCCATTATTCATTAACAGCGGTTACGTCCCTTCTCGGTTATTATTGACGTGGTAAAGACCGGGTCATCACACTTTATCCCCTATTATTTAATCTACATGACACTGAATATAAAATATTAATTTTTAGCTCTAGTCTTACTGTGAGTGTAACTGTTAGAGACGTGGTATTTGCCTACCGGAACTTTATGTGCATGGGTGTCAACGACAACACGTCAGCAAGATGATATCGGGAGTCGATGTTTGGTACGTACGGCTGGACGTTAGGTCAAGTTGTGTGCTATGCCTGTGGCAAAAAACGTTAGATATCGATACGTGTGTGGTTTCTTGACTTGAACATTCCTCGACGTCTTGTGTTGTCAGCTAGATAGAGGTCAGAGGTGAAGATTGATGTCAGTGACTAGACTGGTTCTCGGTCCCTACATTATTTTCTTTTTTTACTTCGAATATGTATCCATGGTCCAGTGATCTTTGGTGTCCCCGTCACATCCAACATTGTAGTATGATTGTAATCAGTTTTCATATTGTGATTTTTTACAAGAACAAAAAACACTTTAAATTACATGTAGTTGAACTTTGTACTTTCTTTTAGTGTTTGTTACAAGATGTTTAAACATCATTTCTGCTGTGTATGTGTCAGATGTGACATGGACACCATGCTAACTTTTTGGTGCATGTCCTGGGTTCGATTTTCATGTCAAAAGCACATGTGATAAACAGCTGCCTCAAATGAAAATTTTTATTGAACTGAAAGAATAACCTTTATGAAAATGATATTTCTATTGATATTAAAGTTTTTTTTTTTTTATTTGATCTTCATGTCACACACTGGACCGCAAATGTATGGATATAGTCACATGTGAATGCAGTGATCGGTTTGGTATACTCTACTAGTGGGTAATTACATTCAGAGCATATAAATTTTAAAATTGAATTGTTAATTTGTTAGTATTAGACAAATTATGAGCTTTCCAATGAGACATTCCACGAAAAAAATAGACTCACTATAAATAACAGAGTGAATAAGCTTCTATTTTTGGAAGCCGGATGCTTGAATTAGCCTTTTAGAGTTATGGCGGACAGAATAGGAGGGCGCTATTTGATTTGGGGATATACCCAAATCAAATAGCGCCTTCCTATTGTGTCCGCTATACCTCTAAAAGGCTAATTAGCACAGGGAAATCGCGTCTGAAAGACCAAATCGTTCAAATATACGTTTTTGTTATTCGTTTATAGGAGGAAATCCATTGAATTGAAATGTTCAGGCAGATCGGCGACATAACAGGTTTAATTTTAAAATATCTGTACTGTAGTAAATATCAATTGAAAAGGGGCACTGCTTAAAATTTCGGAACCTGCGCGTATTTGATAAAAAAATATTAAATTTGATTTTTTGGTCCGATAGGCTATGTTATGGTGACTCGTTATATTAAAAGGTGAGATTAGAATTCAATAATAATGTACTGAAATTATTGGTTTTATTAAATTCAAATACCTAAATAAAATTGAATTCGAAGTGCAAAATATTTCAGACGATCGCTATATCGGTTGCTGGATCGGCTGCGCGCTTTGGACGATACGTGAGAACTTGAAAGTTCTTTTGAATAGAAGGGCGCCCTCCTTGTGCAGTGTCTCAAATTTATACGAATAGTCTGGTTTCCTGACCTGAAGGTTTCCTTGAGATCTGTGATAGAGAATAATCGGATTCGTCAGGTTTGCTAACCAGACTAATGTATAGGACTAGTATAGTAATGCAGATCACATGCCTAGAATTGTTGAGGTAGGAACAGAGGGTGTCCCGTGGAATTTGTTAGGAATAATCGAAAATAGAATGATATTAGCTAAGAATTTCGAAGAGTTTTTATTGCATTGTACATAGTTAAATATAGTTGTCAGTATGTGTTGTCAATTGCGAGTTGAAATCAAATGCTAATCTTAAATTCCTATATTTGTTGTAATGTGTGTAGCTTGTACTTTGTAGTGGTACGTAGCCTTGTGTTGTTAGTAATCGGCACGTTGGTGAGAGCAGCATGTACTATATACGTAACGTGACATCCTGATGATACTTGCAAGTAAACATGTGGGTTATTAGTTTCTGGATTTTCATTACTTTTTATATGAGAAGTATTAATCCAAGGATCATTGTAGCTATTTTTTTTTGGACAAAAATGTTAAGTTTTTAATTTTGTTTAGCGCAGACAGAACACCAACAGAAATATTTTACAAAATTTGGATAAATTCACTTCTTGTTTGACTGTTACTAAGTTACAGGAATAAGCATGTAAATTATGCATTGTTGTTTGAATGTGCCTTCCGAACATGCTGAAGCTGGCATTTATATCGAGCAAAGATGGTGGTATCTGTGAAACGGCTAAGTCCTAGCTATGACAGGAAAAGTCTTCAGTATTTTTAAAGAATAACTTGAAATTGTGTTCACTGCGAAATTAGTGTTTGTTCATCAGATTTACAATTTTTGGTAGTTTTCATGTCATTAACTTCAGTGGCATAACCAGAGTTCTCTGCATGGGGGGGGGGGGGGGGGGGAGCTTGATGTTAGTTTTTGTTTCTATAATGTGCCTATCAATTCCTTCTCTCACCCCTCTCCCTGGGCCCTGGGCTATCCCAGGTCTTATGTGGGGGTTTGGTCATGTTTTTCAAGCGCCAGGGTGGGGTTTTTGGTCACTCATTTTGCCATTGTTTCCACATTATTAGAAGTTGAAAACCATGAGGTGGGGGTGCCCCACCCATGTATGTGAGGGATTGTCACAAAAATGTTGCTGCAGGGGTGGGATTTTGTCACTTCAAAAGTAATAATCTACACACCTTGGGTGGGGCAGCCTGTAATAGGTCTTCTTAATGTTGGCAAATAGCAATGTGTAAACTAATGTCATACATACATGTAATCGATAGTGTTGACAAAAGTCAGCAGGCCCTGATGTTTTAGTCATAGCAGAATTTTTTTCAAACACAAAATGACACAAAAACAAACTGCCAATATTTTGTGTCATTTAGCCTTTGAGAAAGATTCTGCTAGGATCAAAACATGAGGCCCTTGTGATTTTTATGACAAATTTAATTAACTTGTTAAAGGATTGTTTTCTTTGTATTTTTCAGAAAATGAAGATTTCTCCGAAGGTTTCTTGCCGGGGTGCGCTGCGATGTTTGTCAGATGTATGTTGGACTTCATCTTTGTCTGTCTTGCAGTCATCCCATTTCTCTCCTGACTTCATGATCACATTTCATTCCTCTTTGATGTTTTGTGATGTTGACTCCTCTCCTCCATATGTCATTTCACTATCCCTCCATCCAAATGCCCTGAGGTTGGCACCTCCTCAGGGAAGTCGTCTGCCTGTGACTGCCGGGCAGTGCGCAAACCAGTTGGCACACGCAGAATGTGTGTTCGTACTCCGAGAACAAAGGAGGCACCGTCCTCCTAGTTCTCATTTTGAGGGTACTGGGGCCAACGTGCCCTTCAACTGGCTGTGTAATGAGAAAAGATGCAACATACAAAGTACTTACAAAAC
Organism: Hippasteria phrygiana; assembly: GCA_037893225.1. Lineage (NCBI taxonomy): Eukaryota > Metazoa > Echinodermata > Asteroidea > Valvatida > Goniasteridae > Hippasteria > Hippasteria phrygiana. The sequence goes on along the minus strand of JAZGUH010000032.1, from coordinate 549,685 downwards.
GTATGAACAAGTAATTACCAAACGAAACAAACAAGTAACTACGAGAAAGAGAAAGGTGGAAGTGCGTAAGAGAAAGGTGGAAGTACCTAAGAGAAAGGTGGAAGTGCCTAAGAGAAAGGTGGAAGTGCCTAAGAGAAAGGTGGAAGTGCCTGTAAAGAGGAAGGCTGCAGTGTTGAAGAGAAAGGTGATAGTGTCTGTAAAGACCAAGGTGGTTGTGCCAGAAGAGAAAAATGATTCTTCATGTCAAACAAAAGTGATGACTAAACAGACTCGAGTAGTGTATGTTGTGCCTGTAAAGAGAAATACTCCTCATACATTGAAGAGAAAGGTGGTAGTATCTGTAAAACAGAATAGGCAGAGAAGGTCAAAGAAATGTGTACCAGATGGGTACACAGTACCACATTACAAAGAGTTGACCAAGAAGGCAAGAAAACGTTTGAATTTTAACCACAGAAAGAATGGCACAGTCGTAGAACATCGCATGGGTAATGAAGAAAGAAAAGAACATGAACAAATACAGAAAAGGATATTTCACCACACAAAGAGAACTGTCAGCAAAGTTGTCAAGATGTTAAAAGATGGTGTCAGTAAACAAAATATGATCACCAGAAAGTCTGTCAAAAGAAGTAAAATTGAACATGGTAAGAAGATGCACAGAAGTAACAATAAATTCAAGGAATTGGAAAAAGAAGTTGACCATGTATGTTGGCTTTGTGATGACATTGATGGATCAGGAGCATGTACAAGACAAATACAATGTGACAAATGTGATATGTGGTTTCACATTTCCTGTATGCGATTCTTGAAAATGCAGGAGTATTTGGTCAATAAGACAGTGACATGGATTTGTCGTAAATGTGGACAATCTAATTACTCTGACAATTTGTTTCATGATTTTGGTATATGTACAGATGAGAACATGTATGATTGGATAGCATATGAAGATTGCTGTGATGATGAAGTTCAACAGGAATTGATGGAAGCTACTAATGAAGTAAGGAAAGACATGAAATCAATGAAATGTAAAGATCATGAAGAATGTAGCAATGTGAAACCCTCATTGATTAAACAATCTGGGGGTTATTCATTAAGAGAAAGAAAGACAAAATCAGCTGTAGTAGTGAAATCAAATAAAACAAAGCCAAAAATCAGGAAAAGAAAGGAAACCGGTAGGACTTTTGTCAGCGAGTGTTCAAATGAACCAAGGAAGAGAAAAAGAGCTGCATGTGTTGATGGTGAATTTGACGATAAAATAGATTCGGAAGTGACTGAAAAAGGTGGATATTCACTACGTAGTAAGAAGAGGTTACTGTCACCAGTGGTTAAAAAGACTAAAGTACCAGTTGACAACAATTCGGTCATTGATGAGGATAAACAAAGATGTGACAAAAGTATAGCTCATTCCAAGAAAATTTCCAAACAAGGTGCATCAAATGAAATGCAATCAAAAATAGACAGTGCAACAAAGGTCCCAAGACATGTCATTATACAGGGTAATTTTCATCAGGGTAATTGGAAGTTTGGTGCTAATATTGGAAAGCAGTGTGTTGCAAATAGTTTGTGTTCAATGATGTACAGTCATGTGAAGGAATTGAGACACTGGACGTGTCATGATATGGATTTAGTGCTGAATACTGGTGATGAGTTGTATGGTCATTTATCCCATAGTTCAACAATGCATAATGATTACTTGCTGATCAATGAATTGCCAAATGAATTGGATGTATTTAATCAACATTTTACAATGAATTATCATGAGTCAGTCTGTGGTACTTTTGGAGCAGAATACAATTTATCTGAATTTAATATGATGTCAATGAATTGTGCACTTCAGCAGACACTCCAGAGATACAATGGCTGTTTCATATGTTTCAAAGGAAATACATTTGCTGTTATAGCTCAAAATGGCATGTACTATATTTTTGATTCCCACTCCAGAGATCACAATGGTTGTCAAGTAAGTGAAGGAAGAAGTTTGATGAAAAGTGCAGCAACATGGCAAGATGTTTACAGGTATTGTACTGATTTGGGTCAATCTATGAATGTATCTAATGATGAACAATTTGAAATCACAGGTGTGAGTTTATTGAAAGATCAAGATGCCAGTATGTGTTCACGTGCAGAGAAGAATTGTAGTAATGTATTTGACAGAAGTAATGAGAGTAATGTATTTAATATGACACCAGATATTTTTGAAGATGCAGACGAAGGTGAACACCAGATAAATGATCCTGAAGGTGGTTGTAAATGTAATAGCAGCTTGTCAAACATCAACGGACATGTTTCAGATAATGATATAGATGACAATGACATTGAAATGAACGTAATATCTGAACAAAGTGAATTCAATTTTTGGCCATTGTCATATGATGAAAAAGAATTCTTGTGCAATAAACTTGAAATCATCAAAGTTAATCTACAGCCTGATATAGTGTCCAAAGTAACTGATAAGATTGGAAGACCAGATTGTTTGAGGAATATTAAAGGTGATGGAAATTGTTTTTTCAGGGCGATATCTTTTGCAATATCAGGGACTGAAGCTAATCACATGCATTTGAGAATGGCAACTGTCAATCATTTGTTGAAACATGCTAGGCAGTACAAGGGTTTCTTACGTGAAGGATTCAGTGATGTAGAGGAATATGTTAGGAAGAAGAGAATATTTTGTTCAGGTAAATGGGCAACTGAAGTTGAGATCATGGCTGCAGCACACATGCTTGAGACTGATATTTATACATTCGGTGACAGGTGGTACTTATTCTCTGGCAAGAGTGGAGATGTTGGTGTAGTAACATCAGATAGTGGAATTTATCTTAATCACACTCATCAAATACATTATGATGTTGTATTGTCAGTACATAAATCAGAACAAATGGATAGTGCAGGAGAACATGAGGTTATAAGTGGATTTGATTCAGATGAAGTTTCTGTACAAAATGAATTGATCGACAAAGCTGTGGTCGATGAAATGCATGCTGGTAATTATGTAGTATGTGATAGTAATACCAAAAATGAAATTAATGTGAAAAGACCAGAAGTAAATGACACTTTCAAAGTATCAAAGAGAAAGAAGCGCAAAGGAAGTAAAAATTTGCAATTAAAAAGAAAATTGGATAGAGAAAGAAAGAGAAACAAATACAATGAAAATCACAGCAAAAAAGACAAGGAAGAAATGAAAAAAAGGAAAAATAGATTATATAGCAAAGTAAAATATCGTATTGATGAAGATTACCGAAAGAAGCACATAAAATCTGCACAATTAAGATATGAAAATTATGAAGACTGTATTAAGAAGTGTAACCAAAGGAAAAAGTATCAAGTAGATGATGAATCCAGATTAGGGAAGACTGCCAGAACACTAACAAATTATCAAAGCAGTGCACAGTATAGAAAATCAGTAATTGATAATATGAAGCGAAAGTATCATGAATGTCCTAGTTTCCGGGATGCTGTTTTGAAGGCAAGAAAGTACAATTATCATGAGGATTTGAATTATAGGATGAAAAAGAAAGGTGCAATAAAAATAAAATATTGTCAAGATCCAATGTATAGGAAGAAATTGATTGATATTAGTAAAATGAAGTGCCATCAAGATCCAATTCACAGGAAGAAATTGATTGATACAAGTAAAATGAAATACCGTCAAGATCCAATTCACAGGAAGAAATTGATTGATACAAGTAAAATGAAATATAGTCAAGATCCAATTCACAGGAAGAAATTGATTAATACAAGTAAAATGAAATATCGTCAAGATCCAATTCACAGGAAGAAATTGATTGATACAAGTAAAATGAAATATAGTCAAGATCCAATTCACAGGAAGAAATTGATTAATACAAGTAAAATGAAATATCAAGATCCAATTCACAGGAACAAATTGATTGACATCAGTAAAGTAAAATATCGTCTAGATCCAAATTGTAAAAAGAACATTCTTGAAAAGAACAGGCAAAGACAATTAATTTCTAAAGAAAGAAAAAGGCACATACATAGTGTAATTAGTGATTTCAAGATTAAGATGACAAAGGGACCTGATTGTATTTGCAGTGTGTGTCATAAACTGTTATTTCAAAACCAAGTGATGAAATGTAAAAAGGATAAATACAAGTATTGTTGGAATATATGTGAAATGTATTTACATAGATGTAACAAGTATTGCAAGTTGAATTGTTCTGTTAGTAAATCAAGTAGATCATGTTTGTGGATATGTTATACTTGCCATAGAAAGTTGATTAGAAATACAGTTCCAGCAGAAACAAGTTTGAATAATTTATCGCTAGTGGACATTCCAGAGGAACTGGTGAGACTTAATAGTTTGGAGCAACATTTGATAGCAAGAAATATTGCATTTATGAAAATAATTAATTTACCAAAAGGTGGACAAAAGGGTTGTTTTGGACCATGTGTATGTGTACCATCAAATACTACAGAAACAGTCAAGTCCTTGCCAAGAACTGCAAATGCAAATGATATGATCCGGATCAAACTGAAACGTAAATTGTCATATAAAGGCTATTTGGAATATCAGTATGTCAACAAGCAGTATGTTGAAGAAGCTTTGCAGTATCTAAAAGACAATAATAAATGGTATGATGATATTGAAATTGACTATGATTGGATAAATCCTGTCCCTAAAGAATCAGTTGATGAAGAGACTAACGATCAGTTGATGAACAATGAAACAAACGAGGATGATAAAATTAGTGACATAGAGGATGATGATGATGACCGATTGTGTGGAATAAAACTTGATACTTGCCTTCAACCTGCAAATATTGGACAAGAAATTCTAGATCAGTACTTTGATGATATATTTTGTGTTGCACCATGTGAAGGAAATAATCCAGTGAGACTATTGATGGAAGAAGGAAATGAGGCCAAATGCTTTCCAAGTTTATTTCCAAGTGGTGGTCCAATATTTAGTGATCAGAGGAAAGTAAGATTAACACTGTGCAGATATTTGCATAACAGACTAATGAATGTTGACAACAGATTTGCTAAAAACACTGATTATATATTTTATGCACAGTATTTATCGGAAATTCAGAAAGTTATTTCATGTGTATCTATTGCTTTGCGTAAAGGTTCAATGAAGACTCAAGAAGGTCATAATATCACAGCGTCAATGCTTAATGACAAGGCAAATCTGAGAGAAATGTTGAAATCTGACAGTGGTTACAAATTTTTGAAACCTATCAGAGGTACACCACCATATTGGCAATCAGCTCACAGAGATGTATTAGCTATGATAACACAGCTTGGATTACCTACATGGTTCTGTTCGTTCTCTGCTGCTGACATGAGATGGCCTGAAGTAATTAATACGATACTGAGACAACAGGGAGATGATAGGACTGTAGATGAATTAGATTGGAATGACAAATGTCAAATACTGAGAAGTAATCCAGTGACTGCTGCTAGAATGTTTGATAGAAAGTTTCACATGTTTTTGAAAGAGGTCATTATGTCGGAGGCACAACCCATTGGTAAAGTGAAAGACTACTTTTATAGAATAGAATTTCAACAGAGAGGATCACCACATGTACATGGATTATTCTGGATAAGAGATGCACCAAAGTTGGGTATTGATGAGGATGAAGATGTTGTGCAATTTATTGATAGATACGTTCATTGTAAATTGCCATCAAAAGAGGAAGATGATGAATTGAATGACATTATATCTAATGTCCAATTACATAGCAAGAAGCATTCAAAAAGTTGTAAAAAGAAGGGGACAGAATGCAGATTTAATTTTCCAAGACCCCCATCCAAAAGAACATTTGTTATTAGATGTGACAGCAATAGCAGTGATGATGAGAAGACAGAGTATATGGGTAGAATTGATGATTCTGATGGTGGTGGTGAACATGCTTGTCTAAACTCCAAGACTGATACTAAGACCGAAACAAATTGCAGTACAAATACAGAAAGAAATGCAGCTACAACTGATGCGAAGGAGCTTTTGAAATCAGTGTGGAGTGAAATTCAAAATGAAGAAAAACAATTTAAGACAACAAATGATTTATTTCAAAGCCTGGGAATTACACAAGATGACTTTGAAAAGGCAAATAGTGCACTCACTAAGAAAGTTAGTATTGTATTGAAGCGTAATCCACAAGATGTATGGGTGAATCAGTATAATCCTGACTTGCTACGAGCATGGAATGCAAATCTAGATATTCAATATATTACAGATATCTATGGATGTGTAGCATATGTTGCATCTTACATGTCAAAAGCAGAACGTGAAATGGGACAGTTGCTGAGTCATGCCCAGAGTGAAGCACAGAGAGGTAATCTGGATGCTAAGCAAAGAATGAAAGAGGTTGGCCAAGTGTACTTGCAGAATCGTGAGGTATCAGCCCAAGAAGCAGTATATCGTGTATGCAATTTGAGATTGAAGGAAGGTTCCAGGAAAGTAGAGTTCATCCCTGTGGGAGAAAATCCTGTGAGAATGAGTTTGCCACTGAGTTTTATTCAGAATAGATCAGATGGGGATGATTCAGATGTGTGGATGACTTCTAGAATTGATCGGTATAAAGCACGACCAGAAACTGATGAATTTGAAGGAATGTGTTTGGCATCATTCAGCTCAAAGTATAGAGTCTTATCAAAGACAGAGGTGTCAAATGTGAACAGGAGGAAGGTTTCTAAAAATGTACATGAACTAAGAAATGGATTAGGACACGTACAGAAACGTACTCGTACTGGTGCTGCTGTAATAAAGTATCCAAGATTTTCAGTTACAAAGTATCCCAATAAATACTATCATAGCATTTTACAATTATTTCTTCCTTATCGTGTTGATGCACAGTTGAAACCACCACAATTCGAAACATATGAGGAATTCTATACAAGTGGAAATGTTAAACTGCATGATTGTGGTGTGCAATCCGTCCAAGGTATTGTAGATAAAAATCGTCAGAAATTTGAAGCTGATATTGAATCTATGGATGATGTAGAGCAGTATTTAGAAAAATTTGGTCCACATGAAGATGCATGGGCTTTGATCTGTCCAGAAACTGAATCAGAAAGACTGGAATGTCAAGATGAGAAGCAGGAAGTAATGCAGGAAAGTGAGGATGATTGTGCAATTCCTGATCTGAAGTCTAATAAGAAAAATAACACACAATACAGTATTGAATATCATGCTGCTAAGATTCCAAGACAAGAGGTTCAAAGCTTGATGAGATCATTGAATGTTCAGCAGAGTGAAGTCTTTTACAAGGTTAGACAGTGGTGTCTGGACAAAGTGAATGGCAAATCTCCTGAACCATTTCATGTGTTTGTAACTGGAGGAGCTGGAACAGGCAAGAGTCATATGATCAAGTGTATTTATAATGAAGCAGTACGTATACTTGGAAGATTGATGCATAATCCTGATGATGTTTCTGTATTACTATGTGCTCCTACTGGTGTTGCTGCATACAATATTCAGGGATTGACATTACACAGTGCATTGTCAATATCAATTGATATGTCATTACCATATCAACCCCTTGGTGAGGAAAAATTAAGCACTCTAAGGAATAAATTGAATCAGATACAGATCTTGATTATTGATGAGATTTCTATGGTTGATCAAAAAATGCTGTGCTATATACATGGACGTCTGAGGCAAATTAAGCAAACAAGAAGTCAGTGCCCGTTTGGTGAAGTCAGTATTATGGCAGTTGGTGATTTTTATCAGTTACCTCCAGTAAAAGGAAAGTCATTGCATCACAATACACTAGAGTCAGGCTTGTGGCATGATAATTTCAAAAAAGCTGAATTGACTGAAATCATGAGACAAAAAGATGACATTGAATTTGCTGAACTTTTAAATCATGTGCGAACTAGGCAGAAAGGAAACAGTTTGACAGATGAAGACCTTTCTATTCTCAAAAGTCGTGAAACTGGAGAAGAATGGAATGATGCACTTCACATTTACCCTACAAACAAACAGGTTGATAAATGTAATACACAAATTTTGCATGAAATATTTTCAGAATGTATGTGCATTAAAGCTATAGATTATGAAAAAGATGGCAGTGGAAGGTTAAAACAAAGAGAAAAACCCTTGAAATCACCTCGGATTTCTTTGTGTCAAACATTATGGATCAGTATTGGAGCACGTGTCATGTTAATTAAGAATTTGGATGTTTCTCAAGGTCTTGTAAATGGTGCATTTGGAACTGTCACTGGAATTGAAATGTTACCTGATCAATCTGCTCCAAAGTGTATAAAGGTTGAGTTTGATGATAAGAGGGCAGGATCCAAACTCAGAAGACAATTTACATCTTTACATGATCAGATGTCTGTTGCTATTGAGATAGATGAAGAACACATAGGGAAGAAATGTATTCGGAAGCAATTTCCTTTAAAACTTGCCTGGGCATGCACTTCTCACAAAGTACAAGGAATGACAATGAGCAAAGCTGTAGTCTGCCTTGATCGTACATTTACAGCTGGTCAAGCATATGTCAGTTTGAGTCGTGTCACTTCATTGAATGGATTAATCATAGAAGGATTTGATTTGAAGTATTTGTATTGTGATAAATCAGTTGCTAAAGCTTTGAATGATATGCCTTTGTGGATTAAAGAGCTGGAATCAACAAGTGAACAACAGGATGAGACAAAGAAAACTACCATAATGCTTCATAATGTTCAAGGGCTGAGGAATCATTTTGTAGATTTGCAGTATCAGTGTGATATGATGGAATCAGACTTCATTTGCTTAACAGAAACATGGACTGATGTAGACAATGTTAATGAATTTAATTTGACAGATTTCAAAGGTTATCATCAGGTAAGAATGGAATCATATGAAAAATCAACCACTTTGATGCAAAAGAGTCATGGAGGTGTAGCAGTGTATGGTCGACAAGGAAAATGTTTCAGTCGCTTAAGAATGGGAGTGCAGAATCTTGAATATATTTCATTCCATATTATTTCTGGTATATCAGTAGTGGTGGTTGTTTTGTATCGGCCACCATCATATAAAATAAACGATTTCATTATGAATCTAAAAGTTTTGTTGTGTGAAGTACATAATATAAGTCACAGATCTATAGTAATGGGAGATTTTAATGAGAATCTGTTTGATAATCATTCAGTCATTGAGAGAGTTATGCAAGAGCATGGTTACAGGCAGTGTGTAAGAGATGCAACCACAGAGATGGGTACATTAATTGATCATGTTTATGTAAGAGGCATAGATTCAGTTACAACTTCAGTCAGACCAACATACTATAGTTATCATGAAGCCATTCAAATTCAGATTTGAATAATATTTAGCATGATTTATAAACATATGACAGTCATGCTTTTGAAAGAAATAGAAGTGGTTTTCAGTAAGATTTAAATATGCGTCAATTTCAAATAGTTTGACTGGTCATTCATGCATTTGATGGACAACTTCGTTGAAAACACTTGACCAATAATATTATAGATGATTAAATTTAAAGCTTTTCAAAATGAGTCTGCATGTTGAAATAAGTACAAAATGTAATTAGCACAAAACTACAATATGTAATGAACACGTAACTACCAAATAAAATGAGGAAACTACCAAACATAATAAACAAGTAACGTAATGAACAGTTAATATCTAATGCAATGAATACTTGATAGTTGTCATATTTAGTGGGACATGAAAGAATGAACAGAGAACACTATCATGTACAGTTCATTATAATGAATTGTAAAAAAAGATTAAAAAGGGCTTGTTTCAAGATAATAATGCACAATATGTCAATGTACATATACCAGTTTACTTTTATCAAAATCTGTTCTTATGAATTCACAAGCCCTGTGATAAATTGGTATATTTCTATGACAAGCGTACATAATATTGACATGTGTAATTTTACTGATGCTAATATAGGCACAGGGACTATCAGCAGATGTGCTACCTGGGGCTAGTCGACATACCACATCTTGCCTGTCTTGTTCAGCTGAGATGTCTGCATAACTACCGGCAGGCAGCCTGAGACAGGTATGTTTATTGTGGGCTCATCCCTTCAATTTTTGTCTTTATTTCAGCTAAGATAAGAGTATTTTCATGTTTAATTTTAAACAAAGTACACCAACAAGACTTTACAAATTTGCTTCCCAATATTTGGCAGAGCCCTGTTTGAATGAAGCAGATTCTATTGAGATTGTTGTTATTATTAATGATAAATAACATCTGCACTGGTAAATATACTTATATACTGTACTGGTAAATTTTATTTATGTCAATATTTCAACCTGTTTTCTTTTTTAGGCACTCTGATCAGGTGAGATGCCTATATAATTACTGCCAAGTCAGCCGTGTTACCAAGAACTTGTCACCACTACTTGCCCTTGCCAGCCCTCCTGGTCAGCTAAGATGTCTGCCTAACCACTACCAGTCAGCTATTTACCTAGGACTTGTTAGCACTGCCAGTCCCTTGCCTGTCCTGTTCAGCTCAGATGTCTACCTAACTACTACCAGTCTGCTATTTACCTAGGACTTGTCACCACTGCTAGCCCCTTGCCTGTCCTGTTCAGCTGAGATGTCTGCCTAACCACTGGCAGTCAGCTATTTACCTAGGACTTGTCACCCTTGCCAGCCCTTGTCTGTTCTGTTCAGCTGAGATGTCTGCATAACTACTGACAGGCAGCCTGAGACAGGTATGTTACTGTGGGCTCATTCCTTCAATTTCTTTTCTTAACTATTTCAGCTAAGAGTATTTTCACGAGCAATTTTAAACAAAGTACACCAACAACACTTTACAAATTTGCTCCCCCAATAGTTAGCAGAGTCCTGTTTGATTTATAGTTGAGCTTTATTTCGTATAGAAGCAATTGCTGTTTTTCATAATGGATAAGGGAATGAATATGTACCAGTGTCATATGAATATCCGATTCCCATCAAGTTTTGGCTTCTCTTCCCTATTAGTGGTTAAATCCTCTCACGTGACCGGTCAATATCTTAATTCTCTTCACTTAGGCATGCGCAGTAGAACCACTAAGTCGGCTTTTCAGGGAGAACTTTTCACCACTACTTCCCCTTGCCAGCCCTGGTCATCTGAGATGTCTGCCTAACCACTGCCAGTCAGCTATTTACCTAGGACTTGTCACCACTGGCAGCCTCTTGCTTGTCCTGTTCAGTTGAGATGTCTCCTTAAGTACCGGCAGGCAGCCTAAAACAGGTATGTTATTGTGGGCTCATCCCTTCATTTTTTGCTTTCTTAACTATTTCAGCTAAGAGTATTTTCATGACTAATTTTAAACAAAGTACACCAACAAGACTTTAAAAATGTGTTCCCCAATAGTTGGCAGAGCCCTGTTTGAATAAAGCAGATTCTATTGAGATTGTTGTTATTATTAATGATAAATAACATCTGTACTGGTAAATATACTTGTAAATTCTATTTATGTCAAATTTTTAACTTCAACCTGATTTTAAACTTATTCTCTTTTTTTAGGCACTCTAATCAGGTGCAGGCATGAGAATTTCCCGCCGTTCCGCGGTTTCCCGCTTTTTGGAGGCCAAAATATGTCCTCTCCGAGTTCAATGTGAATCCGGTTTAAAATTTGGGGGGTAGAGGTGGTCTAGGGTGATTTTTTTTCAGGGAAATTGTGGAAATATCATTGCTGAAATGCCCCGAGATCGGCACTTTTAAAGTCGGCTTCGTAGCTCTGTTTTTAGACGCTCCCAGCTGTTTTATAAAACCGTTTGTCCGATCCTATTTACACGACGCACGCAGAGCGATGAAGTGCTGTTACGTTACAGAGATGAAGTTTACTAAACGAATCAACGATCGCGTTAGGTATCAAGTATTCCATAATGTCATAAAAATTGTCCAATCAACGATCCCCTATAATGAGCGTTAGGAAATGCTGTTGTTGATTGAGCGGCCATCATGTTAACGCTTTGGCCTTTGTGTACGTGAAAGAAAAAAAAGTTATAGTAAAATTATCGTGAAATATCGGAGGCATCCGACTTCAAAATGCCGAGAATTTTGGATAGAAATGAAGAACAATTCGTACGGGAGTCGGATATAGGTGTCAAAGAAAAATGGAAGTGGTCTTGGTTAGAGGAAGATGTGGAAATTAAACTGCCTGGTAAAAGTGGTATTGCCGATAAAGTAAAGTGCAATCTCGGCGAGTTCGCCAGAAAGGTAGATATACCAGGGAAGTCGATGTGGACGCTTTGCAATAAACTGATCAACTATGGAAATCGCGGGAAAAGTGCACTATTCTCAAGTGTCAATTGTGTTTATTTCTGCTGTTTAATAGGGCCTATGGACATTCAGATCTAAAAATTACATTGAAAATTGCTTCAAAATGCTACTTTTCAGTACCTAAATTGTCAACATTTTCTAAAGGGGGCGCTGACTCCTTCAACCCCCGCCAGGGGGCCCCAGCCCCCTGAAACCCCCGGCATGCCTCGCTTTCGGCTCGGGCCAAGCCTACGGCTTGATTGGGTCATTAATAGTGAATCGCTATTTTCCAGTTTTTTCTAACACAATCCATTCTCATGCCTGCAGGTGAGATGTCTACATAATCACTGCCAAGTCAGCCGTGTTACCAAGAACTTGTCACCACTACTTGCCCTTGCCAGCCCTGGTCAGCTGAGATGTCTGCCTAGCCACTACCAGTCTGCTCTTTACCTAGGACTTGTCACGACTGCTAGCCCCTTGCCTGTCCTGTTCAGCTCAGATGTCTGCCTAACCACTGCCAGTCAGCTATTTACCTAGAACTTGTCACCACTACCAGCCCCTTGCCTGTCTTGTTCAGCTGAGATGTCTGCTTAACCACTACCAGTCAGCTGTGTTACCTAGGACTTGTCACCACTGCCAGCCCTTTGCCTGTCCTGTTCAGCTGAGATGTTTGCCTAAGCACTGCCAGTCAGCTGTGTTACCTAGGACTTGTCACCACTGCCAGCCCCTTGCCTGTCCTGTTCAGCTGAGATGTCTGTGTAACCACTACTAGTCAGCTGTGTTACCTGGCGCTTGTCACCACTATTGTCTGCCTAGTTTAGCTGTATAATGACTGCAAACCAGCCCGAGCCAGGTATGCTACTTTACGTTTATTACTATTTTGTTTCTCTTTCGTACATATTTATGAGCAAACATATCTCAGGTCTGAACATACTCTGATACAGTATCAGCAGATTATTATCACATACACTAATTTGAAACAAAGTACATGAACAAGACTGTTTCTTTTTCTTTGTTTAATTTGTACCCCAAAAATAGTTGTCAGAGCTATTTGAAATAAACAGGTGCTGAGATTGTTATACATGTAATTAGCAGTAAATATCATTGGTAAGCAGAACATTCTGGCTTTGATTCAAAATCTTGTATAAATTTACTTTATCCAAGACAAAACTTCCATCTTCTGAAAAATTTAGAATTTTATTACATTCGTCTGTAATTTATCATTTTTTCCCATTTTATTTGATTTTATCCCCATTCTATTGTTGTAGCTGACTTTGATAAGATGAGATGTCTGCATTTGCCAGTGAGTTGTGTTACCTGGGGGTTATCACCGCAACCAGCCCTTGCCTGTCCTGTTCATTAGCTGAGATGTATGCATAACCGCAGCCGTGTTACCAAAGGCTTGTCACCACTTTTTGCCCATCCCAGCCCTGGTCAGCTGAGATGTCTGCCTGACCACTGCCAGTCAGCTGTGTTACCTAGGACTTCTTACCACTGCCAGCCCCTTGCCTGTCCTGTTCAGCTGAGATGTCTGTGTAACTACTACTAGTCAGCTGTGTTACCTGGCGCTTGTCACCACTACTGTCTGCCTAGTTTAGCTGTATAATGACTGCAAACCAGCCCGAGCCAGGTATGCTACTTTACGTTTATTACTATTTTGTTTCTCTTTCGTACATATTTATGAGCAAAGATATCTCAGGTCTGAACTTACTCTGATACAGTATCAGCAGATTATTATCACATACACTAATTTGAAACAAAGTACATGAACAAGACTGTTTCTTTTTCTTTGTTTAATTCGTACCCCAAAAATAGTTGTCAGAGCTATTTGAAATAAACAGGTGCTGAGATTGTTATACATGTAATTAGCAGTAAATATCATTGGTAAGCAGAACATTCTGGCTTTGATTCAAAATCTTGTATAAATTTACTTTATCCAACACAAAACTTCCATCTTCTGAAAAATTTAGAATTTTATTACATTCGTCAGTAATTTATCATTTTTTCCCATTTTATTTGATTTTATCCCCATTCTATTGTTGTAGCTGACTTTGATGAGATGAGATGTCTGCATTTGCTAGTCAGTTGTGTTACCTGGGGGTTATCACCGCAACCAGCCCTTGCCTGTCCTGTTCATTAGCTGAGATGTATGCATAACCGCAGCCGTGTTACCAAAGGCTTGTCACCACTTTTTGTCCATCCCAGCCCTGGTCAGCTGAGATGTCTGCCTGACCACTGCCAGTCAGCTGTGTTACCTAGGACTTCTTACCACTGCCAGCCCCTTGCCTGTCCTGTTCAGCTGAGATGTCTGTGTAACTACTACTAGTCAGCTGTGTTACCTGGCGCTTGTCACCACTACTGTCTGCCTAGTTTAGCTGTATAATGACTGCAAACCAGCCCGAGCCAGGTATGCTACTTTACGTTTATTACTATTTTGTTTCTCTTTCGTACATATTTATGAGCAAAGATATCTCAGGTCTGAACTTACTCTGATACAGTATCAGCAGATTATTATCACATACACTAATTTGAAACAAAGTACATGAACAAGACTGTTTCTTTTTCTTTGTTTAATTCGTACCCCAAAAATAGTTGTCAGAGCTATTTGAAATAAACAGGTGCTGAGATTGTTATACATGTAATTAGCAGTAAATATCATTGGTAAGCAGAACATTCTGGCTTTGATTCAAAATCTTGTATAAATTTACTTTATCCAACACAAAACTTCCATCTTCTGAAAAATTTAGAATTTTATTACATTCGTCAGTAATTTATCATTTTTTCCCATTTTATTTGATTTTATCCCCATTCTATTGTTGTAGCTGACTTTGATGAGATGAGATGTCTGCATTTGCTAGTCAGTTGTGTTACCTGGGGGTTATCACCGCAACCAGCCCTTGCCTGTCCTGTTCATTAGCTGAGATGTATGCATAACCGCAGCCGTGTTACCAAGGGCTTGTCACCACTTTTTGTCCATCCCAGCCCTGGTCAGCTGAGATGTCTGCCTGACCACTGCCAGTCAGCTGTGTTACCTAGCACTTGTCACCACTACCAGCCCTTGCCTGTCCTGTTCAGCTGAGATGTCTGCCTAAGCACTGCCAGTCAGCTATTTACTTAGGACTTGTCACCACTGCCAGCCCCTTGCCTGTCCTGTTTAACTGAGATGTCTGTGTAACCACTGCCAGTCAGCTGTGTTACCTAGGACTTCTTACCACTGCCAGCCCTTTGCCTGTCCTGTTCAGCTGAGATGTCTGCGTAACCACTGCTAGTCAGCTGTGATACCTGACACTTGTCACCACTACTTGTCCCTGTCTGCTTATTTTAGCCAAGATGGCTGTATGATTACTGCAAACCAACCCGAACCAGGTATGCTACTTTACGTTTATTACTATTTTTTTCTCTTTCATAAATGTTTATGAGCAAAGATATCTCAGGTTTGATTTAAAATCTTATATAAATTTACATTATCCACAATACTTCCAGATTCCAAAAAATCTACGATTTTATTACATTGGTCTGTAATTTCTCATGTTTTTATTTAATTTGATTTTATCTCCATTCTATTGTTGTAGCTGACTCTGATAAGCTGAGATGTCTGCATTTACCATTCAGTTGTGGTACCTGGGGGTTATCACCACAACCAGCCCTTGCCTGTCCTTTTCAGCGAAAATGTCTGCATAATCAATGGCAGCCCCTCTCTCTTATGTCAGCACTGCCAGTCATTTAATTCACTAGTCCATCATCAAACCATGCTTACCTGTCAGAGGTGAGATTTGTCAGGATTTTCAATATAATATAGTTGGATACTTTAATATAAACTCCCCATGCAATTTGAAGCAAAAAAATAATTAGCAAACAGTCAAGTTTCCACTCTGTAAGTTGTTTTAAACTTTTAATCACCAGCCACATTTGCATACGATGCAGGAACACTCCTATGACTGAAGCATTGTTCAATCAGCATGCTGATTATAATAACTTTATTTTTTGGTATATCCAAGTACCACACAATAAAAAGGAGAAAAATGCCTAAACAAGTTTTTGCATCTTTAATTGGCCATTATCAAATAGTAGAGATTTATACCTGTAAATTACATCAGAGAAATAGGACAGTGCCAAATATCAAAGTTTTAATCATTTTATTTATTGCCTATTTTCTGACATGATTTTTAAAGAGGATTATTCACAACTAGGTTGTTTTAGTGTGTTCTTTTAATTACAGTTTGCCATCAAGCATCTTGATGTAGGCCAATGATGGCGACGTTTTTAAAATTAGTTTGTAAAATGGTACAATGTCATGGGACCAGGATGCAGTAATTCTAGAAGGGAGGAGAAAAGGGGTTGACATCTTTTCAAACATTTACCCCTTAAAAACAATAAAATATCATATTTGTATTCATGGAATTTCTACTAAATTACTTTTACTTCATTCTGGCCCAGACAAAGTAACTACACTCCAAATGATATTCAGTTTGGAATTTTCGAAGCGCGCTCTTTTTGGGTATTGCCAGTTCTTGTACTATTGCTGTCAGATGTTTAGTTTAACATTGTGGCAATGGTAATTAGAGAGAACATAGCTTTTAGAACTTTCAAAGCATTATCTGTAAATTACAACGACGTTCGAGCAACAATTATGACACTTTAAGCCTGTTTTTGTCCTGTTTTCTAGAATTTTGTTGTAATGTAAGTCATTTTGGATTACTTTTTGTAATTAACTTTTTAATTTGTTTCAGGAAAACACAGCTTGGTTTGATATTAAACTTCATTTGTTTCCACTTAACTACATGCTTCGATTATGATTACTTAGTGTTTGCTTGTTGGGCTGGTTTTTTGTTGGTAGACCCAACTTATTTTCTGTTCGGACATAATATAGACCACTTTCGCATGTTGCATATATAGACTGTAATGTAGTGATACTTGTGAACTGCTTATGCTGTTAATCCATCAAGCATGCAGTAGTTTTACGTACTCCATACGATATCAATTGTGGTCCACACTTGGTGATGTCATTTACAATTACATTTCATGCTATCAGGTCAAACAGGTGAAAGCTGTCCATACCCCCGGAACAACACAGCAATAAAATAAACCATAAACCCTGTTCAAACATGGTCTGTTATAAGTAGTTCATATTGAAATACAACAAAATAGCAACAAGTTATTCACTTTGAACATTCAGTAAACAAGAAACACAAGGAAGTTTGAAATCTACTGTTACTATGCCATTTATGTCTGCATTTGTTTATATGATCCCTGTAGTGCTAACAATGTCCCTAATTTTACAATAGGTTGACTTTGAGGTTCCGGTGACCCCGGAAGTAAAGCCCAAATAAAAAATGAACCAAAAATGTCCATCTTAATTAAATATTATGAAAACCTGAAATATACTTCGTGGGATATGGCGTTTCTAAAATGTGCGTTTTTTATGTTTTTTGCTTCTAAATTGACACCTAATGACATTACATTTTTGCACATTTTCAATAGAGTGTGCATGTACAAAGTTTGAATTTCATATTGCATGTTGATGGGAAAAAGAGAAAGAAAAAAGAAGAAAAATAATTAATAAAATAATCATTCAACAATATGATGAGGCTATTATCGACACTTGCGAAGCCCAAAATGGAGATCAACAATATATGGGAAATGTACGGCTTGCTCACAAATCAGCAAACTATTAGTGCATCACGTCCCAATCCATTCTCTCAACAGCCTCATGGGAAAAACTCGAGAGGGCGGTAGACCGATCTAACGGTCCCGAACTTAACTGAACGCGTGCGGAAACTCGAGAGGGCGCTAGACCGATCTAACGGTCCCGAAACTCAACTGAATGCGTGCGGTCCGGGACCGTTAGGTCGGCCTAGCGCCCTCTTTTGAGTATTTGTTTTCTTCAAGGCACGAGGCTAACACACGTTATGAGGGAGTTGGCGGGTGGTCGAAGTAACATTTCAAGGGTGCCGTAGGGAATGTTTTAGTTAGCAGATTGCGAAGAAACACAAAGACGTTTGAGACCTACTTTTTCTTTGCCATTTGAAGTAAACATCTAGGTCTGTCCGGGGGTCATCATATATATAAGTCATGAAGTGAACATTGCCACAGACATTGACTGAAAATGCATTTTGGAGATTTTTCTTTTCAACCCGCCACTAGAGAACATTCGAATATTTCATAACGTCACCGGTAATATTAACATCGTTGAAAGAAATTTAGCATCTTTCTCCAATTTCAAATTATATCAGGCACTTCCTATTTGAACTGGAAGGAAATGATAATAAATCCTGGATTATTCTATAAATTCCCACTAATTAAAGTCAAATTCAGGTCTCTCACGGTTGATTTTATGTTGATTTTTGAAGTTAGGTCTAGAAATTTTTGATTGCTTGTCATCTGCTACTTGATTACGTCACCGTGACGTCATTATCAGCAAGCCCGAGAGCAATGTCATCTGAAGCAAAAATGTGGATTATATCTATCGCGGTTGATTTTTCAGCCTTTAAGGTTTAAATGTCTTCTCATTGTAACTTCTGGTCTGGTGACGTCGTCAATATTTCTCCCCCACAACTTGTTTTGAGCACAAAGCTGATTAGATTGATATATCAATTATAAAGTGATTTCAGCTAACTTCGCCACACGCATCAACTAATTAATTCATTTTTTTTAAATCAACCTGCCGCTAGAGGGCGCTCTAACATTTTATGACGTCACCGGTAATGGTTTTGTGAAGTACAACCTGGCCAGAGACTAACATCTTTGAAAGCAAATTCACATCTTTTTCCACTTTCAAAATATAAAGACACTTCCGGTTTGGACCGGAAGGAAGGGTCACGTGATTTTGCACGTAATATCAAAAATGAAGACCCTGGATTATTCTGTCAATTCCCGTAAAAAACTAAATCGGATCTCTCTCGGTTGATTTTATATTGATTTTCAAAGAATAAATCTAGAAATGTTTGATTGCTTGTGATCTGATATTTGATGACGTCATCGTGACGTCATTATCAGAAAGACTGAGAGCTATGTCAACTGTGCTATCTGAAGCAAACATCTTCAATACATCTCTCGCCGTTGATTTTTTAGCAATTTTTGAAGGTTTCAAAGTCTTTTCATTGTCACTTCCGTTCTGGTGACGTCATCAAACTTTCTCCACCTCAACTTGTTCTTAGCACGAAGCTGGTTATATGCATCAATTATAAAGTGATTTCAGCAAAATTCGCCACAGACATGAACTGATTTTTCATTTGAAACATTTTTCAACCTGCCGCTAGAGGGCGCTCTAACACTTTATGACGTCACCGGTTTTTTTGTGTGAAGTACAACCTAGCCAGAGACTAACATCGTTGAAAGCAAGTTCACATCTTTTTGCACTTTCAAATTATAAGGCACTTCCGGTTTCGACCGGAAGGAAGGGTCACGTGATTTTGCACGCATGACAAAAAATGAAGACCCATATTTATCATATCAATTGCCGTAAAAATCAAGTTCAGGTCTGTTACGGTTGATTTTATATTGATTTTCAAAGATTAAATCTAGAAATCTTAGATTGCTTGTAATCTGATACATGATGACGTCATCATGACGTCATTACATTTTTATACATCTTCAATACAGTGTGCATGCATATGTGAGGTTTGAACTTGATACGAGTTTGCATGTGGCCAAAACATTCAGGAAAAAAAGAGCTAGAAAAAGTAAGAATAATAATAAATAATAATAAGAATAATCCGAACAATAACAATAGGTGTTGGGCTGTATAGCCCAACACCTAATAATAATCAATAGAATAACAATAGGTTTTGGGCTGAAGCCCAACACCTAATAACAATAGGTGTTGGGCTGTATAGCCCAACACCTAATAATAGGGAAGAAAAAGAATAATCAATACAATAACAATAGGTGTTGGGCTGATGCCCAACACCTAATAATAGGGAAGAAAAAGAATAATCAATACAATAACAATAGGTGTTGGGCTGTATAGCCCAACACCTAATAACAAATCTTGTGGCCGTGATATTCTAGTAGATTAAAAAGTAACAACTTCATATTTCTTTACGTGGTTTTGTTGTAAATAAAGTTTTTAAAAGATTATAAGCCCGAGGTTTTCGGTAGACTGGTTCCCGGTCCCTACATTGTCCTTCGGATTTCAAAAGTAGGGACCGGTAGCGGGTAATAAATTTCGGAGGAATTCCTCCGGTTTTATGCAGGTCAGGGATCATACCCACAATGCAACTGGGCCATGGCATAGTACAGTAGCCGGCCAATATGTGTGGTGATGATGATACGTCAGTGTATTACGAATTTTCGTTTAGATTTTCGCTCATCAGGTCTAAAAGGTATATTTTCGCAACCATTAACAAGGAGAGAGGCACTGCTTTTCATATTTGAAACCTATGCTGTTGAAATGCTTGAAATGTTGCCTTAATTCGCGGATGAGGAGACACGATCATGATCATGACGATGGCGCGATTTTGCCTACAAAAACAAGAACTAAAGAAGACTGTGTGTTGTGTGATGCTGGATATACGAGAACGATGGACTTTTGGAGAAATAAGAACACTGAGTGAGACTGGACTGGAGTCTCATCGTGTAGTGGCCATGTATACTGAGAGCAGCAACAACCATTTGCAGCCCGCTTAATTCAATCATTGGAGAGCAGATTCAAAGGGTAAGACGGAAAGATTTTACTTTAATACCCCCACCAAAATCGGTCAAGAAGAGCAAAATCTTGGAAAATAACCAACCCTCCTTGATAACAACTGTCTGCTGTACAACCTGTTATATCAAGATATATTTCAGCAAAATCTGTAAAAAATGAGGAAGAAATCAACATGTATGATTGTGAACACTTTGAGTGACTTTACATGGTGCCAAGAACTTCTAACAAAAAGCACAAACTTTCTTTCCCAAGGCTATATTGCAATAAAATGTCCCAACAAAATTCTCAAAATTAAAGGTTGTGCCAAGTGTTTATGAACACAAATTATTTTCCAAGATTTGCTGTTTTAACGATTTTGGTTGGGGGTATTAAAGTAAAATCTTTCTGATGTGACAAATTTCTTTCATATTAAAACTAGTCTGATCTGAATCATGTTAGTTTTTTATTTATACAATAGAGAGTTCTATATCTGAACTGATTGTCTAACTTTAGTGCTTACTCATGTTTCAGGCATCTAGTGCAAGTATTTGTGCAAAAACAACCCTGACAAATAGTTGGAAGATATTCATTTTTGAAATCTTTTAACACTACCGATTCACTTGTTTGTCAAAGATGTGTTTGCATTTGCTCAGAAATAGATTTGCGTGATCAGGTGATCCTGTAGGAAAGAATTTACCTCCATTTTGATAGTGGTGGTACAGTTGATGACTGACTGATATAGCACTGCGCTATGCGCCATCAGGCAATAATGCATATCCACTGATGGCACCCGACTTATGCTATGTATGCAAACAGCAGTACTGCTATTAATTTGCGTAAATTTTCTTTTTCTTTTCATGCAGATACGGTGCATGTTCATGCAGATACGGTGGTTACGAGTGTAGTTGTGCGCGCAAGCTGCACACTTTTTTCGCTCTGTATATTTCATGTATTATATCCTGCTATTCACATTAGTTTGTTGCATATTTTATATCACCCTGAAGAGCTAACACCAAGGAATCTTCTGGTGCTATCTACATGTTGTCATCTACTCTTCTAGTTGAAATATTGATGTTGGAAATCTTCAATTTTTGCTCACTGGAAGGTAATATTCATCGATGGGCTTTTCAGCCATGCAAACCACGGATCAATGACTCATCAGCCAAGCCACAAGCCTGACCATGCTTGAACAATAAGAGGAGCTGCTGTTTGTCTCCTGCCCACTGCCTTATACAATGGAGGTGTTAACTTGGAGTTTCCTGTTTGCCCTTGTTCTGGTGTGTGATGTGCAGGGATTAGCAAGTGAACGGTCTGCCAGATATGCATACTCTCCAGCATATGGCCCAACATGGAAGAGATTGACCATCAAGTGTTGCCTGCTCAAAAACAATCCCTACAAAGGTTCCAACATATACATAACAGATGATGTGACCCCAAGAGTCCGGCAAGCAAGGAAATGCCTGAGAGACGACCATCTACAATCTATCAGACGTGATTCCCGGGTCCAGTTCGCCTATATTCCCATGTCCATCCCAGCCGTCATTCACTACAAGCTGAACAGCGGTCCATTCAAGACCTTCCGACTTGGGGAAGCCAATCCCATTTCCTAGCTTCCCAACTGCTAAATTACACACCTATAGCTTCAGCAGCCCAGCTAAGTACCTTCTGTAATCAATTACATTAATTAACTAATAGTTTAAATTGTTCTAACCTACAAATAAATATTGGAATGCATTTTGCTAAATATTCATATGATTCTGGAAGTCAAATATCAATTAGTGTAACTTCATTATTTAAAACTGTGTATCTTATATGTGCTTGTATGTTGAGCAAGTCACTGGTTTATTCCGTCGGCATGGCGGACGCCATTATCCACCAATGCTTCAACTACAGGCCATCCGTACTTAAGGTTGTGGTAGCATCTTTAAGGACTTCTTTGTTATTAATCAGTCTACCTTACCATTAATTCAATTCGAGTGCATCACACACAATGAGTGACAGTGACACATTTAGTGAGGACAGTAGCGATGAATCAGTGATTGACGCTCCTTTCCGTTTCAATGACTGCGTCTTTAACCCAACGTCTTTAAATCTAGTGGATCCCAGTGGGCTTTTGTGCAACTCTTTTGGTGCCCAATATCTATCTGAAAGGGAATTAAGAACAAAAGCTGATGGAATGGAAGACGGATCGTTTTCAGTATTCCACAATAACATACTAAGCATCCAAAAACACTTTGAAGATCTGATGCTTACTTTAGACAACATAAAACACAAGTTTCACGTCATTGGTCTAACTGAAACGTGGCTCAAAACCAGTCCTGATTCAATGCTGTCTATCCCCGGATATTCATACGAATATAAAAATAGACTGGGACAAAATGGTGGTGGTGTCATGTTGTATATAAAAGAATCATTGTCTTATATTGTTAGACCCGACTTGTATAGCGTTTCAAATTGTTTTGAATCCATTTTTGTCGAAATTGATACCTGCAAAAAGGAAAATATCATTGTAGGCTTAATTTATAGACCTCCAGGTCAAAATGTTTCTACTTTCACTGAGGATTTCGACGAAATTCTCAGTAAAATAACTCCCGAAAGGAAAACCTGCTATATTTTAGGAGATTTTAACATCAACTTGTTAAAATGCGATTCTCATAGCCTAACTCATGAGTTTCTTAACATGTTGTATTCTAACTCCTTTCGCCCCACTATAGACAAACCAACCAGAATTACGCAAAAAACAGCTACTCTTATTGATAACATTTTCACGAACAGTTTGGAAGATCTTCAGGTAAATATTGTACTTTCGGAATTAAGTGATCATTTGCCTATTGTTCTATTTGGTCCAAGTTTTTCTAAAGTAAAAGAGACAAGGAACTTTTATTGGAAAAGAGATACTAGTGGCCAAAATATTTCTGCCCTGAAACATGAATTAGAGACTATTAAGTGGAATGAAGTCGTTAATTCACAAAATGTAAATGAGTGTTATAACCAGTTCATTACAAGATTAACTTTGCTTTTTGATGAATTTGTTCCCTATAAAAAAGTCAAAAGTAAAAAGACAATACGCAATCCCTGGCTAACGAAAGGTCTTTTGAAATCAATCAGACGGAAAAACAGTTTATATAAACGCTATCTCAATAACCCAAATGAATCCAAAAAAAGAAAATATGATAAATACCGCAACAGATTAACAACTGTTATTCGAACAGCCAAAACAAATTACTTTACTGCTACTTTTGAGAAGGAAAAATGTAACATGAAAAATACATGGAAACTTATCAATGACGTGTTAAACAAAAATTCTAAAAGATCGCATGGCCCCGAATCCTTCAAAGTGAATAATAACACTATCATAGATAACCCGCGACAAATTGCTGAAACATTTAACGACTTCTTTACAAACATTGGTCCGGAACTTGCATCTAAGATTCCTCAAGTCCAGTCCAACCCAACTGATTATATAGATGGAGATTTTAGTCATTCCTTTTTTATGGCTCCAATAACCGACCATGAACTTCTAAAATGCATTGATAAATTACCCTCTAGAAAGAGTCCAGGACATGATCAATTGTGCACGTTCCTTGTCAAGAAAATTGCACCCTTTATCATAATTCCCCTGTTAAAAATTTTTAACCTATCATTAACAACAGGAATTGTACCAGACGATTTCAAGATCGCTAAAGTTATTCCTGTATTCAAAAATGGAGATCGTCAACTAACTTGTAATTACCGCCCTATTTCAATATTACCTTGTCTTTCTAAATTGCTTGAGCGATTAGTTGCAAATCGTCTTGATTCGTTTCTAACTAAGTATGATATTTTAACTAACTCACAGTATGGATTCCGGTCAAATTTCTCCACTCAAATGGCCTTGGTTGACCTTGTTGATAAAATCAGTTCATCTTTGGATCAATCTCAGCACACTATTGGGTTGTTCCTGGACCTTTCCAAGGCATTCGATACCATTGATCATAACATTTTACTATCAAAACTTAACAGGTATGGCATTAGAGGAATAGCCTTGGAATGGTTCAGGAACTATCTCTCTGATAGAAAGCAATTCGTACAATGGAAAGATAATGAATCCGACCTTAAACCTATTAAATGTGGAGTACCACAAGGTTCTATCTTGGGCCCCATACTTTTTCTCGTGTACATAAATGACATTGTTCATTCTTCAAAGTTACTGTCTTATATTCTGTTTGCAGATGATACCAGTATTTTCTACAGTCATAACAATTTAATAGAGGCAGTTACTACAATAAATAAAGAACTTTGTAATGTATCGTCTTGGTTTAAATGTAATCGGCTTTCCATTAATGAAAAGAAAACGTGTTTTATGTCCTTCTCGAACAAAAACAAGAATAGTGATTTTGACATATATATAAATAATTTGAAAATACGCCAAGTGAGTTCCTTTAAATTTCTTGGTGTTACCATTGATAGAGGTCTTACCTGGAAGTCTCATTGCCAGCAGGTTCATACGACAGTTTCACGAATTCTGGGGATACTGCGTAAACTGAAATATGTATTTCCAACAAGTGTACTTTTTTCTATCTATAATACCTTGGCCCTGCCCCATCTGCAATATGGCATATTAGCCTGGGGAAATTCCCAGACTACTCTTTTGAATAAGCTTTTAATATTACAAAAAAAAGTTCTTAGAGTCGTTACGAAGTCTACCTTTAGAGAAAACACTGGTCCGCTTTTCAGAATGTATAATACACTCACAATTTTTAATATATATAAATATCATCTTGGAATATTTATGTTTAAATTCGAAAACAACCTTCTACCCTGTGTAATAAATTCTATGTTCTTGAGAAATAATGAAATTCACACTCACAACACAAGATCAGCAGCTAAGCTTCATATTGGGAAGGCAAGAACCACTTTATTTTTAAAAACAGTTAGACACCAAGGCCCTCTTCTATGGAATAAAATAATGCCAATCCCTTACTTTAGAAACATACATGGTTTTAAAAAATACTTCAAAAAAACTATTATTTCCGGAAAATTATAGTGAATAACAGTATACTACTGCTTAATGCTCCAATATTATATTTGTATTGATGTATCATTGCTAAATGTATTTCCCTTCCTTTTTATACTCCTGTTAATGACATTCTTTTCCTGAAACTTTTATTACGTAATAAAATTATTTATATTTATTTAGAAAGTAACATTTAATTATTTGTAAAGGAGCCTGGCCTCGTATAAGCCTATGCTTCTGCCAGGTATCCTCCATACATCACCCTGTGTATTGTACTATTTACTTGCTTCTTTTTCACTTGTTGTGATGAATGGAAATAAATCAAATCAAATCAAATCAAAACCTGAAAACACCTATTCCATACTACCAGAATTCTTCTTCAAATTTCAACATTGCCCTGTTAATCTGTGGGGATATAAACCCCAACCCTGGTCCTGTTAGTGAAATAACTACAGCTGCAGTCATCAACAAACCTACTCATAGGTATGAGCGTGAGCATCTCCTGAGTATCGGTTTAAGATGTAAAACAATACCCGTTTCTCCAGCTACATGGTCCACCTTGAAAGACCTACGAATAAACACAAAGCGACCGTCACGTCGAGGAAACCGATCTGACCCCCCAACACAAGTGGTACATGCAATGCCAACTGTATCCTCGGACAATGACCTGCATATATCAACACCGCCAACATCAACAGACAGTAGTCTGAAACAACCCATGCTCTCCAAACTGTGTGTCCTAAATGCCCAGTCTGTGTGCAATAAAACCAACCTGCTGACTGACTACTTTATTGAACATGATTTTGATTTGATTGCACTGACTGAAACTTGGTTATCAGCTACTGATAAACATGATAAAATAATAGGTGAATTATGCATTCCTGGATATGACATGTGTCATGTACCTCGTCCAAATGGAACTGGTGGGGGTATTGCTCTCATATATAAGACTAATATCAAACACGGCCCAATAACATCACACAGTAGTGGTAATTTTGAAAGTCTATGTTGTGATGTAACTGTCAAAGGAACTTTCTCATCCGTGAAGCTGGTAATCATCTATAGGCCACCATACAGCTCAAAGAATCGTATAACCCCTACAATGTTCCTTGACGATTTCTCCGAATATGTCAGTGTACTCTCGGCATCCCCAAGCAAGTTGCTGATTGTTGGGGATTTTAATTTCCACTGGGATACAGATGATTCTGCTGCTCGCCACCTCAATGATATAATTCAAAACATTATCTTGAAACAGTTTGTATGTGCTCCTACACATGTGAGTGGCCATATATTGGACCTTGTCTTTGCACGACCCACGGACAACCTAATTGATTCAGTGGATGTTGCATGTTTTCTGACAGATCATGCTGCTTTGCATTGTGCACTGAATCTGACTAAACCTCAACCAACTAAGAAGCATATTTCCTATCGGAAATATGGATCTCTAGACCATGACAGTTTTTCCAACGATATTAGCCAGTCAGAATTGTTTACCAACCCGTCCAATGACCTCCAAACACTCATAGATCAGTACAACTCCACACTGAAGTCTATTCTGGAAAAGCATGCTCCACTGAAAACTCGCTGTATTACCATTAGACCAGCCAATCCATGGTATTCCCCGGAGATTGCCGATGCCAAGAGACACCGCAAGAAATTGGAGAGACGCTGGAGGAAAACCAGATCAGAATCTGATAGAAACCAATTTAAAGCGCAACGACTCTGTGTTGTTAATATGATCAACAGTGCCAAATCATCATACTTCAAAGAAAAACTAGCCAGCTGTGGGAACCAGAGAGACCTCTACAAAATTGTTGAATCTCTACTCCACAACAAAGGAAAAACTAAACTACCCACACACGACAATAAACAGGAATTGGCGACAACTTTTAGTGATTATTTCATAACAAAGATTCGGAACATTCGTAATAATCTTGACCGCGATCTAGATTGTATGCAGCCGTATACCACCGAGTCATCTCACTCTGATATTACACCATTGGAAGAATTCACACCAGCTCTGGATGAGGAAATCAGGAAAATCATCAAATCATCACCATCAAAGACGTGCGATTTGGATCCAATTCCTACCTGGCTCCTAAAGAACAATCTGAATATTTTGACTCCAGTTATCTCCAAAATTGTCAACCTGTCTCTTCAATCTTCTAAATTCCCACAGCAATTTAGAAATGCCCTGGTGACTCCTCTGCTGAAGAAACCCACCCTCGATCCTGAAAACCTCAAGAACTTTCGTCCCGTATCCAACCTTTCATTCATATCCAAAGTAATAGAGAAGGTTGTTTATTCCCAAATTACTGATCATCTGACTGAACACAATCTACATGAACCATTGCAATCTGCGTATAGAAAACATCATGGAACAGAGACTGCTCTTCTAAGAGTTAAGAATGATATTCTCCGGGCAGTTGACGATAAGCGTGGTGTGTTCCTTGTTCTCCTTGATCTCTCTGCAGCATTCGACACTATAGACTATGATATTTTATTCCACCGCCTTCAGTCCATCGGTGTTACTGGTCCAGCCCTGCAATGGATTATATCATATATATGTCATCGAACACAGACTGTGAACATCAATGGATCTTTATCATCTCCCATCTCACTTTCTTCTGGCGTCCCTCAAGGATCAGTATTAGGTCCCTTATTCTTCACAATATACTCCGAGCCTATTGCCGCTATTGTACGGAGGCATCAACTTCAAGTTCATTGCTATGCAGACGACACACAGATATATGGATCGTTTCATCTATGAAACCAAGACGATGAACATTCCGTGAGACAGCGTATTGAACAATGTGTTTGTGATCTTAAGCAATGGATGACCAGGAATAAATTAAAATTTAACGACGACAAGACCGAACTTCTAATTATCACTTCCAAACGTAGCCAGGATAAAATCAGATGCAACCAGATGCAATTTGGGACTTCTAATATTCAACGTTCTACGACTGCACGTAATCTTGGCATCATGTTTGACAGCACGATGTCAATGGAATCGCATGTCAAGAAAGTTTGCCAAACGTCATACTACCATATTAGAAACATCAACAGCATCCGCCGAATCCTGACTGATGAGTCGGCTGCCATCCTTATCCATGCTCTCGTGACATCAAGGTTGGATAATGGCAACTCACTTCTGTTTGGAATCACCAACACTCTCATGTGCAAACTTCAACATGTTCAAAACACTGCGGCTCGTGTCTTATCCCGAACACGGAAATTTGACCACATTACTCCAGTCCTGAGAAATCTTCACTGGCTTCCAGTCAAACAGAGGGTTGCCTTCAAAATAATCCTACTTACCTGGAAAGCCCTCAATGACAGCGCACCAACATATCTGCAGGATCTCTTCACCCAGTATTCCCCTAATCGCCACCTAAGGTCATCTGACAAACATCTTCTTGTGACACCAAGAACTAGAACATCGTATGGGGACTATGCCTTCTCAGTTACGGCGCCCACTCTATGGAACTCTTTGCCTCAGGAAATTCGTAGCTGTCAATCTTTACATACCTTCAAATGCCTTCTTAAAACATTCCTGTTTAACTCAACTTATAATTAGATTGCTGGTTTTGTTTCAAGTATACATACATGTACATGTATATTTAATTATTTGTAGAGTTCTGGACAGTTTCTTTTCTTCAAGCGCCTCGGAATATGTCTACATAGATAGATGGCGCTTTACAAATGCTTGTATTATTATTATTATTATTCATGTGCCATTCAAGTCAGTGACAAAAGGTGCCCAACTATTGCAGATGAGCAACAGGACACCAGAGTGAAAGTGTTACGATGGAAGATTTTTTGACGTTAATGGGCATCTTGAACATTTATTGGGAAAACGTGTGTGATTTTTTCGTCACAAAGCCCTATCAGAACAGTGAGACTCATGTTAATGAAGCCCACAGTGTCCTTCATTAGGGGCAGACTTTAGACAAGATTTTAGAAAGTATCTAAACTTCAGTCACTGTTTTCAGGAGCATTTTTTCTTGCTGTCACTGCAACTGCCAAGTCTACAAAGAAGGAAGGACATTTGTTCATTGATTGGAATGAAGTCCACCAGTTTCATAACATCCAGCATTGACAGGACAAATATTAAGTTCAGAATCGAAAAGAGACCTCCAAAGCTTCATGCCGAATAGCCTTTCATACTTGTTTAAATGCATAAATTTGTGGAGTCAATTTGGGCTTGTTTCAAAATATATATTTAATCATTGCCCCCCCCCCCCCCCCCCATTGTGATTGATGAAGCCCACAGTGTCCTTCATTAGGGGCAGACTTTAGACAAGATTTTAGAAAAGTATCTAAACTGCAGTCACTGTTTCCAGTAGCATTTTTTCTTGCTGTCACTGCAACTGCCAAGTCTACAAAGAAGGAAGGAAATTTGTTTCCAGGACAAATATTAAGTTTAGAATCGAAAAGAGACCTCCAAAGCTTCATGCCGAATAGCCTTTCATACTTGTGTTTAAATGCATACATTTTTGGAGTCAATTGGGGCTTGTTTCAAAATATATATTTAATCACCCCCCCCATTGCCCCCCCCCCCCCCCAATTGTCTCCTGTTGCAAACAAGGAGGCCAACATAATATTGTAGCCACAATGAATGCAAAATGGGAAGTCTTAATCATGGGCTGGAAAATCTTAAAAATCATCTTAAAATATGTTAGCAAAAGCTTGAATTCTATTTTAGATTTTAGAGTATTATGCAATCTATTTCAGCTCTGAATTTTGCATGGACCCCCCCCCCCCCCCCTCCTCTTGAAGGGCTTCGTATACAGCTTGCCTTTACCATCTACTGCTCCACAGTCGATCAGTACTGATGTGAGTGCCCCCCCCCCCCCTCCCTCATCCATCCCCCCCCCCCCAAAAAAATTGTCAGTTGTCCCAATATGAAAGAATCTGAAAGAAACTGACTAGGACACCGTGTTCAAGGTTCGCATATGATGCACGATATGGGGCAGAGGAAATCCTCCCCCCCCCCCCACCCATTTTGTGTTGGTCATTGTGTTCCCTGAATCTCAGGAATTAGGAATTATCTTCAGATGTCTAGGGGGAATAGGTAACAAAAGTCTGGAGGGGGGGGGGGGGGGGGGTACCCTCTGCCCCATATTGTGCTGGGTATATATAAAGGTTCGACCTATTATTGATTAAAAACGAATGTCACTTTTTCATATTTTTTGGGGGGTAAGTTTTTCCTTCTGCTTTGTAATACAAAATTATTAAATTTGTCTAAACCTTTATGCTCTACTCAATTTGTATCATTTTGTTTTGTATTTTGTATTTTTGATGAGAAATCAATGTTAGGCGCGACAAGCGAAGGGTAGATTAAGAAGCAAAGGGTAGATTAATCTGACGCCCAGGAAGAGGGTTGGGGCTTGTGTGCAGTTCTTGGGATTTTTTTGTAGGCCTACATGTAAACAATTGTTTGATTTTTTGGCTGCTGGCGCTCACGTACGTACGTGCCCCTCCCTAAATTCGCGTGCCTTTTACTTAGAGTTAAGTTTTTGTCTAAATTTCCCAACTTGCGCTTACATATTACTCCTTCCAACACATGTATTTTCAGTTTACCAAGAATTTCATCGTGTCTGTTGTCCTTCAAGTCGGTGAATCATTGGCTACGCTGCACTATTCGTAGTTTACCGATACTGTACAAACTACATGTACATTGTGCTCGAGATGTCGATTCTGCACGAAAATGTAAACATCATCTCTAAAAATAGAAAATTATAACTGCGCACGCGCGGAAGTGGTCCAATCAAAAGCTTTATATGAGCGCTAGCTACCGGTCCCCATATTATATACATATGCGGACCGGGAACCAGTCTAGGTTTTCGGATCCTCAATGCATTATAGACCTTTCCATTGTTTGTAAACATTGCCCGGAAACCCACGCATGCGCATTCCTTGGTTGGCAAATGTGTTTGGGGATATCGTCTGCACAACAAAATGGAGGATCATTCGTATGCAAAGTCACAGCCGATGTTGTCGGGTATCAGCCGAATTAGCGAAGAACACTCTTATTTTCCAAAGTCAAGCTGTTCCGATCTTTCTTCTTCATACGTGCAACAGCTAGACCAGATATCCAGAGAAAGGTATAATGAGAAATTAATGGTTGAATTCCCAAACGGAAAATTAGAAATTCCGGATCCGTTCGGTGGCGGATTGCAATACATCAACAACCCAACCCTGTGGCCTACCTGCTTCGAATATGGTGACATGTACAATTACCTCATTAATTCACTTGGGCCATACACAAAGGACACGATGAAATCCTTCAAGTCACTGGAGTCCTACAGCTACTTTGTGAAAGGATTTGTCCAGGCAGTACTACTACTGTACTCACCAGTTGGTGATAACAGCCCCGTGTGTGTACTTAGTCCGAGTAACTTGGACCCTTCATATCGCCTTTTTTAACATTTGGACATGATCTGGCGATAGCCTACTATCCAAGTCGATTGCACAATAGAGAATGGTCAAACACAAAATCCCCCCAAAAACATCAGAATTCAACCTTACAACGGCCACCAAAATTCTAGATACGCCACCACCTGACCAAGTGGAGTTCCGTGATCAGATAAATGTACCAAGGTTTACTTAACATCCAAATAAAAAGTGAAATTTTACCGTTTATTTCCCAGAGACCCCGCAGAACATGTCTTTTCGCCGTTTTGAAGTTCAAAAACACGTACAAACCTATCGCGGAAATTCATATATGCAAATTAGGTGAACAGCGCCGCTCATTATGACGTCATCGTACGTTCTTGCTTTACGCGCGTCATCGCCTTCGGTCACTTCCGAGTACGAACTCGGTTCAGTTTTATGAATGAACTCATTATGCATCGGGTATTGCACATGCGTATGGTAGAAGAACAAGCTAAGATGGCCGCTGTCTCGTGCAGAAAAAAGCGTCCGAATCGGTGAAGTTTTGGGTGAGTTATGACAGTTTAAAAACTTTTTGCGTCTTCCTCTTTTGGAACTCAAACTTCTTACTGTCTCAAGGAGTCCATATTTTTAATCATTTTATTCTTACTTACTAAATTTGGTTGGAAATCAAGTGAATTAGTTCCGAATAGTTCATTTGTTTAGCTGTCGAATGGTGTGGCACATGTGGGTGGTCGGATTGATAGTGCAATAGTCGCGAGTAATATGCATGGCCATTTTTAGATGAAACTGCCAAAACTTGCGAATAATTCTCAAGTGATCACGTGATGAAACACGTGCAAGAGCTAAACAATAGTGTTACTTACAATACAAAGCTTAAAAAGGATAACATTTATTTCTTTTCTGATGACTGAAAATGTGTCTTCAGTTTCACACACTGTAATTTCCTTTTTTTAGTATAGTTTTGCCAATGCTTTCGCTGCAACATCTTTCAACTGTCACCGACATCCCGACCCTGGGGGGACGGGGCGCTCCAACCCCGGATGGTGGGGATTAAAAAAATATATATATATATTTTTTAAATTATTTTATTATTATTATTCTTTTTTTATTGTGTGGTGTAGGGCCCTGTTCCCTATAAGGAAACAAAAAAAACCACTTTTATTAATGCAATTGCCAAACTAGTTAACGACATTACAAACCAACAGGTATGCCATTGATAAAGGGCAGGGTTTTAGTTTTTGAGGGAATTTTTTGGGTAAAGTGGCGATGAAAATAAAAGATGGCGATTGCATTTTCTACCGCAATAAACTGTTCAAAATTACCACAAAAAAAATGTCAAAAGAATTAAGTGAAGTCTGCTCTAGGTTAAAAAGTCATTTTTGAATGAGAAAAAATACCCTTGACTCTATTTTGATCAAAACTAAAGCGGGGCCCTACACTACACAATTGCCCGTTTTTTGTTTTTATCTAATTACATTTTCAGTGCAGTTCCCGACCTGACCGGGGGAGGGTGTGTGGTAAACTGAAGTGCCCCAACCCATGCGGTGGGCCTTGCATTTTTAATAAATATCGGACGGAATTGTTTGCACACATTTCATAATTTTTTTTCCAAATTTGTTGTCAGAAGTTACATATACTGACGCATTAAAGTTCATGTCCATATCAATGACAGGTTTAGTTAACTTGTTAGTTGAGCTTTAATGTTCCTTTAAATACAAATATACATGTACATGTTTCTGTTCATTGCTATTCGTAGTATTCTTTTAAATATCATAAATAAATGAACACTTCAAACCTGTAGTATTAACATTGGTAGATATAATTCTGCTTCAGAATTAGGAGTAGAAATCAGTCAATAAGGAACATGTACAGTTAAAATTGTTGAAATCAGCAAACATTTGTTGATAACCCAATTTTAGTTAATGGCCTGAATACATTCTTTTTCAGATCTCCGTCCATTGGTAGCTTTCCAAGTCCAGTAGATAGATGGAGCAGTCAAAGCATTCTTCCCGCGGACGTAGTATTGCAGCACCTAGTCTCCTGTTTGGGCCAAGAGTTGCCCCGCCAAACATGAACGCAACTTTGGTTGTGCCAACACGGACGAATGTGTGCCCATTTCTACCTATTAAAAAATGGATCAAATTAGGAAAATTAATCCACATGTCAATCAATTCTGGCACTTTTTATTTTCCTTTTTCAGACTGCCAGCCGAATTAATTTCACTAAAAAGAAAAATTGTACAGAATTTACAGTTTGGATGTTTTAAAGAATTAGACAACTGTACTATTGTTGGTATTCATTTTAACATTATTGATAAATAAACAGTTGAACACTTTTATTGTGAGTTCCTTGGGACTTATTGCCCTGTTATATTACAGGAACATTGTATAAGCAGTCACAAAAGTATTGTTATAGACCTTTCTTTCATTTACAAACATTGACTGTCACTTTGTATGCGTGGCCAAAGCTAACACAAAGTTGACTATTGATTTGCAACAACTTTGGTCTCAAAATGCACATTTTGATTCATCATTGTCGGCATGAGAGGCATTTTCTGTTACTATTTTAGTTTTTAAATATTGACGTGAGATTTTTTAACACTTTGTGAATTATTCTTTTGGTTTTATACTCCTGACCAGCCATAGTTTTGCCAACCACTGGTTGGCAAATATGCGCTTGTGATGCAGCTAAAGAAAGGTCTATAAGCATGATGTTGTATTGACAGTGCTCTCATTTTCAGTGTTAAACTGTATTTGCTTTAAAGTTCAAATTTGCTGTGATCATTAGCATTTAGATGTATAAAGCCACAATTTACTTTTTCCCATTTGTTTATTTTGCCTGTTATTGAATATTATGTTTTTCACAGGTGTATGCATTTGCGTGTTTTCATTTCTGCATCTTAATTGCCAGCATGAATACTACATGGATTGTCTTAGATTAATTAAGGTAATTGTAATAAAAAAATCTCTTGTATTATTCTCTTGAAAATTGGCTTCAAACATTTTCCCTTTAACGGGTGGTGTTAAGTTCATCAATGTGTGAATATACATTTACATGTACATGTAGTAATATGAAGTTAATAATATAAAAATGAAACTTATTACTTCCAATACACCGATTGACTGTTTGCTTTATTGTGGCTAATCAAATCTTAGATTAATGGCATCTCACTGTATTTCAAATTATATATACTGTAGTCTTAGTACAAAGACATGAAGATGAAGATGATCTGTACGATTAGGCATAACAATGGATGTTGCGGGTTCAACCACACTCTTGTGAATTTCTTTGTTTGTTCACCTCCAATAATTGATGGTAAGCAGCTGTAACACGTTCATATTTAACTTGATTTTCATTTTTGCCTTTTTTAAGATATAAGATCAAAATGTGGCTACTTTTCTGTAAAAATGCAAAGTCTTGGCTAAAAGTCGATATCAGGCAATGTAGCCTCAAATTTAGCCCAAAATAAGACATGCATGCAAAACCACGAGTAACCTAACAATAGAAAAGTATTTATGAAAAACGACAGTTAAATGTAAACGTGTTCTGTGATAAAAACAGAATTACAAATGATTCTCACCAGTAACCCATTCCGGTTGGAAAGAGAATTGCCACCAATTGAAGTCTGGAAAATTGGCTCCAATTATTGTTTTGTGCGTATGTTAAATACAAAATAAAAAAGTAGGCTCCCTGCCAGGTTGGATTTGTACATATTCTTCACAGTTCGCACAGCTACATGACATTTTCCCCGACCCACACATCTTATTCCCCTGTTCGTTTTTGAGAAGTATGCATTTCAAGTTTCTGAATATGGCTTTTCCGCTTGCATGACGTTTTGGCATTGATTTGGCCTAGCTGTTGTTAAAACATGTATAACATGTTGTTAACAAATTTTGCTGTTTGGACATGTTCCTTATCTTTTATAAGAGTTGTTCATGTAAAAAAACCACGTATAATGTGTTGTAATTAGTGAGCAGTGATTACAAAACTAAAAAATTTTCCTCTGATCCCTGACATCTGACCCGCGA
Source organism: Hippasteria phrygiana (assembly GCA_037893225.1). Classification (NCBI taxonomy): domain Eukaryota; kingdom Metazoa; phylum Echinodermata; class Asteroidea; order Valvatida; family Goniasteridae; genus Hippasteria; species Hippasteria phrygiana. Next base: position 513,460 of record JAZGUH010000032.1, on the reverse strand, counting down.
AACATAGACTTATTTCCAGTAGTAAATACCACCGTCTAAATAATGCGCAAAATACGCTGTAAGAATCTTTAGGCTGGCGCCGCAGCCAGTGGCCTTGTAAACCTATCAGATGATCGCCAGGTACTATTCTCTACCTCGCGACTTGCCAGTGCTGGGCGCCGTGCCACATGCACAGTACATCAAAATGGATCAACAGAACGTACTTCAACCAGCTGCGACTGGAAATACGACTGGGGAACACGGTCCGCCATTTTGTGGAGTCAAAAATTTGGTTCTACAAAATGGCGGACCTTTATTTGTCACGAAATTAAACAAAAAACACGCAATTTGAAGGGATATTTATGTGAATCTTTATATTCTACTTTTAAAAAAGCTTCCCAAACATATCCATTTCAGTTTTATAGCCCAAATCGCAAAATCAAAAGCAATGTGTCCCTCTAAAATAGTCTTGCAATTTTTTGAGCTGCCAAACTTGTATGAAAAGTTTCAGAGAACCCAAAATGCAAGACTCACTAAAACAAACCATTTGCTTAGCTATTCCTGTAATATTTCAAAACATGAAATTCCTTACCGGGCCCAGAAAAAAATCTGTATTGTCCAAATAAATTCACACAAGCAATTAAAACCCAAACTCAATTTATAAGTCAAACCCGTCTGTAATTTTAAAAAATGTGAATTGATTAAAACATGTATTTCAGCGATGTTGATGACATTGTTCTGTTTTGTCTGTACCGTACAATACAAAAATGCTCTGCTCAGCATATGATTTGTAAACCTTGCACTCTTCTGAGTGCTCCTCCCATATGATTGCCGCTTGTTTCCTCTTGTGAAAAAGCTTCAGGCGGCACAAGTCGCAGATATTCGGGGGTGGATCGTCTGAACGTCATCAGTTGTCACGTCTGTGCTGAAAATCACCATCGCTTCCTTACAATAGTTGGCAACCTTCTTTGCCACTTCGTTGGAAAACTTTATCATTGCTTTTTTCTCTCTTTCCTCATAACCGGCAGATTTTATGGAGGGAACTGAGGTGGAACTTTAAATCTAAAGCCATTTTCAAACGCGCATTACAGCAAAAAGTCATTCCACAAGCTAAATTTGGCCCAACCGAAATGGTATTGTTACCGAATACCGATTGAAGTATCGAATACCGTTAGAAGAAAAACCCATACGTAGTAAGTATTCGATCCCCTACCTCCATGCTATAACTAAATAGTCGGTATCCATAATCGAATAATACCGATGAGTTGCAATTTTTTAACATTTACTTCAACGATTATACATATGGCAGAGACCATTCACAATTTTAAGGAATGTATTTCTAAAAGATTTTATATGCATGCGAATATGCATGTCTTTTCAAATTATTACCAATGAGAACAGTTGATTAAAAATCTACCTTTTATCAAATATTTCATTTCCCTGTGTTGTGTAAATAATTTGTCACATTGTAAACGTATCTAAAATGTACATTGGCCCTATGGGATCGGACGTGAACATACATCTGTACATGTACATACATGACTGCATGCACAGTGTGGTACGCTACACACGGCGTGGGAACGTATCAAATTACATCGATGGCTCGGTGACCCGCGCGTCGATGCATTGTTATGCAAATTAAGCGGCAGCGCGTCGTTAAAAATAGAATGACTGGAGGGGAATGACCAGCAAATTGGCGCGCCAATCTGACGTCACAACAGTCACTGACAATTTTTGGCGTCAAATGTGTTGAAGTGCGCATGCGTGCAAATTACCGCACGGTCTATGGGACAGGTTTGTTTGTGAAAAGTGACTCCTCCATCTTGCATGACGTACGTCACCCTGATGCGCAGCGCCCGCATGCACCTAGTCTAGGTTCCAAGACGTTCTTAGCGGTGCGACGTATAGCGCGCACGGCCGGCCGACAGCGCCCTCTCGCCAGTTTGTGTTTGTGTAGCTAGAGGGTGCTGCCATGCCGGCCGTGCGCGCTGTACGTCGCACCGCGCTAAGGACGTCTTGGAACCAAGACTAGCATGCACCGCGCGACAACCTGTTTATGCCGGCGACTGTTTCGTGAAGAATTTCCTACCTCATGACGCGCGTGAAACCTCGAATCAATATACTACACATGCTACATGTATAACTCTATGATCTACACACGAACACGTACAGCGACCGTTTTACCACTCGCGAAGCAGTCGCCGGCAGGTTGTCGGGCGGTGCATGCGGGCGCTGCGCATCAGGGTGACGTACGTCATGCAAGATGGAGGAGTCACTTTTTGAACTTCAAAACGGCGAAAAGACATGTTCTGCGGGGGTCTCTGGGAAATAAACGGTAAAATTTCACTTTTTATTTGGATGTTAAGTAAACCTTGGTACATTTATCTGATCACGGAACTCCACTTGGTCAGGTGGTGGCGTATCTAGTATTTTGGTGGCCGTTGTAAGGTTGAATTCTGATGTTTTTTGGGGGATTTTGTGTTTGACCATTCTCTATTGTGCAATCGACTTGGACCCTACTAAACTATCGCCAGATCATGTCCAAATGTTAAAAAAGGCGATATGAAGGGTCCAAGTTACTCGGACTAGTGCATGGCGGGGTAAGAGAAGACTAACATTCTAAATACATGTACTTGTAAGTGCTTCAGAACATGGTGTATGAGTTTACATTTTGGTTTTACTTAGCTCGAAAATTCCAGCTCTTGGCTCATGACATGTGTGTGAGATTCGCCATTAGATGGCGAATCTCACATGTCATGAGCCAAGAGCTGGAATTTTCGAGCTAGGTTTTACTGGGGAGGGGGGGGGAGTACTAGTATGATCTTTGTATTTTAACGTTACAGATTTCTTAAAAAACATAATGTGCCAGGACATTGCCTTTCAATTTACTCCAGTCTTCTGCTTTTTGAAGAAAGATATTATATAAAACCAACTTTTGAAATTTACGTCAAGATTTTCACAAAATAGCATAATGGCCGTTGACATGTTTATTTAGGTCTTTGTGTGCCTCTGACAACTTTCAAATTTTCAGTCAATTTCCTGAAAGGTGACAGATTTCAGGCGAAAACATTTCTCTGGGTACCGTTAGTACTTTACCCACTTTGGTACTCGGTGGCATAGCAAAGAAGGTGGGAACCTCTCTGACCCCCACCTTTGGCTGTTCGCCCCCCCCCCCCCCCTGTTCTTCTTATTCCCCCCTGAGAGCAATCCTGGATGTGTTACTGGTAGAAGACAATTGTTATTAAAAAGTTTACATTAACATAGTCCTGGTTCCAAGATGCTACTTTCTGTTTGTTTTGCATGCTCTTTCGCACTGCACTTTAAAAACAATGTCAAAAGAGGCTGCAATTTACAGGACTTTGTTGAGTCCATTTCCACCAGCCAATTTTCCAGAGGCTGGCTTCAGTCCATTTGGGCTTCAGCTCTATTCCTGAAGCCAGAACAGAGACAAATCCAGGATTTAGAAGAAAGTGTTCACGGTGCGGGCATGCAAATAATTTCACAAAATAAAAAAATGAAGGGTCTTGGAATCAAGACAAACATTGACATGATTTGTTGGGATTTCTTTTTCAGTCTTGGAGAGGCATGCAGCCACATTGCAGCAGTAATGTTCAAGCTGGAGGCAGCAAATCGTCTGGGTTATACTTCACAGGCGTGTACTGAAAAAGCATGTCTTTGGAACCAAGACTGTCTGAAAGGGAAGTATTTAGACCCGTGTACACTCCAAGAACTTCACTTCACAAAGCCCAAACATGACAATCAAAAGAAGAGGTCAGTACATCCATTTGCAACCACCTCAACGGCAACCTTACAAGATCTGGACTTGGATGCATTGAAAAGAGTAAACCCCAATGCATGCATATTTTCTCTCATCCCAAAAGAAGATGAGGATACTGATACAGCATCAGAAAATGAAAATAATGTAAAAGTAGAGTGGGAGCCGAAACTACCAACACCGTTTTGTCACCCGAGAGGAAATGACATTCCTTATCAGATAATTACGGAAGAGCAAGTACATCTTATAGCTTCAAGCACATCTGGCCAGAGAAAGTCAAATTTGTGGCACCTCTATCGATTTAAACATAACTGCATCAGTTGTGGGATCTGTTGTAAAATTCATGGATGGGTCATCAAAGAGGGATGTTGCTTCACTTTGCTCCAAAATGCTTGGACTTAACTCATTTTTTCCAACTAGAGCCATGAAATGGGGGATTGATCATGAGTCAGTGGCCTAAGCTTGGCTTGTCTGAGACAGCGTTCAGAGTTGGAGGGCCATCAGAATCTTACAATGTGGAATATTGGGCTGTTCATAGACCCAGATTCACCATTTCTCGGAGCATCTCCTGATGCCATGGTTAGTTACACTTGTTGTGGGGTACAGTGTGTGGAGATTAAATGTCCCAACAACAAAAAAGATGCACACAACCTGGATCCACAAAGTTTTCATGGAGCCAAAGCCATTGACTGTTTAAATGTAACAGGGAAAGAACAAAATTATGCAATTTCTCTTAAGGAAAGACATGATTACTTATACCAAGTGTTGTGCCAAATTGGTGTTCTACACAAATTGAAAAATGTATCATCTGGGTTGTTTGTTATTTGGACATCCAAAGGTATGTTTGTGCAGAAGATTATTCATAATCAAGACCAGTGGAAAGCAATTAGGGAAAGCAGTGAATTGTTTTTTAAACAACATCTCCAGCCTGCAATTCTCAGGTTTTTAAGGAAGCCAGAGTTGTAATTAGGACTGATTTGAAATTTTTTCATCCCACTTTTTAAGGTTTGTGTAAAACGAACACAGTTGCAACAAAATATGCTAGCATTATTTCTTTTTTCTAATTCACAGGTAAATATGGTTCCTGAAAACTAGCATTAAAATGAATATACTATAAAAAAGACAGTGATAAGGCGAATTAAATAAAAATGTTTAGTGTCCCTGTCCGCTTCCTTTTTGTAGGCCGCCTGAATTTAAAAAGAATTTTACTGGTGGAAATGAGGTGAAAAACCCCCAAAATGCCAACTGATCCATGGGAAAATAGAATATAAGTTTACTAAAACTATTAGGGGCCTAAAACCACTGTAACATGTTCAGTTCTCTTGTCCAACATGTCCCTTCCTTTTTTGTATCTTTGAACAGTTGAGAAGCCTATGGTTGTCGGAAATTATAAAAAGAATGGCGGCCATCTTGAAAATAAGAATTAAAAAGCCACTCCTCCTTCCTTTAAAAAAATAACCGGACACTAAACATTATTTTTTACTTGGCCTAATAATAAGAGGTAGATGTTTGTTTTATTACAAATGCATGGTGTTTGGGCGGGTACATGTAGAACAGCTAGTGTTGTAATTTCATGTACTTTATGAAATGTTTGCCTTTAATTTGAAATTACAACTGCTGGTGTCTTTCTCTTCATGTTTTAAAATGGTCATATACATATAAATAACGGTTCATGTTGGTACCAGGTTTGAAGTTAATTTTATGTACCAGATGTGGTGCAGGGAAAAAGAGATTGCAATGATAAGAACTTATAAGGTCATCAACTCTTCGCAAACATGTAGGTTTGCATGCATGTGTGACTATACATCCTTGAAACTATAATAATTACATGTATCCCTAACCCTCCAGCGTATTTTGGCTAGAAACCCTGCCAGACGCATCAGATTGCATACTTTGTCACATTGACTTGTGTGCAGAGTGCAGCAAGGTCAAGCTGTCACCACTGATGCACTGTGCTGCTGTGCTGCGTCTGGCAGGGTTAAGGAATGTCCCTGTATGTGCTAAAAGTATGATTGTCTGACTTTGACCTTCCGGTGATCCCAGAAGAAAAGGCCAAATCGAAAAATGAACCACCAACAATTTCGACCAGTATTAGGATCTATCTGATCAAAAAAAGAGAAGCTTGTGAATTGAACTTCATGAGATATGTTTCAAAAATGTGCTAATTTTATACATGATGTCAATACATTTTTGCATGTCTACAAAATGAGCTAGCATGTAATCTTTTTGAAACAAGAAAAAGATAAATCAATAGGTGTTTGGGCCTCAGCTCTTATATAACTAATACAATTCTTTAAGGGTCATATTACAGTCTATGCGCTTGAGGATGAACAGGTAGGCCTAAGTTTTAAGATTTTGTTTAAATTGATCCAAAGTGGGACAGTTTTTTATATGGTTTGGGAGATTATTCCATAGTTTGAGCAGTGAATTAAAGGCATGTTGACCATATGATTTGGCAAGCACTGGATCTTTGGAACTAGAGCAGAGGGTGGTATTTCTTGATTAATTCTTGGAGATAGACTGCAGCTAATATGCATTTGTAAACCAGCCGGGATTTAACTGGTAGCCAATATAGCTAATGTAAAATTGAGGAAATTGGTCCATGTAAGCTTGTTTTGGTGACAAGCCTAGATGCAGATTTCAGTATTGGTTTGATGTAACATCTGTTATATATCGCAAATATTTTGATTGCATAGTGTAGTTAAAAATTTAACAATATTTACTAAATTTTATAAGCTATTTTATTTGTAAACAACTTACATATTTATGTAAATGTTTATACTTTAAAGACTGGTACATGTATATTTAAGTGAAATGGTCTGTGTAAATCCCAAACTGACAAGCTATTATTTCTTTGTTGGTAACTTACAAATAAGAATGGTGTATATATAGGTTTGATTGATCAGTGCAATGAAATGTTATTTATTGACATAGTAATATTTCATTCTTTTAAAAGAAGAGCCACTTTTACTTCACATTCCCTGGCAGAATATCTGTGGGAATGGTTTGAACTGGCAACAGAAGCCAGTCATTTTTTTCTGTCCTCCATGCAATCCAGTCTGCTATAACTATATTATTTTTAAATTGGAGATATATTTCACTGATTTCATGTCCACACTGAACACTTTAAGGAAATTATATTTTTATTATGAACTGAATGCATCAATGCACAAAAACACTTTAATTTGTACATACAGAAATGGAATAAATACATGAAGTTCAATTTGGTTTATCTTGTAAAATTAATGGTTTGGTGTTTCCCCCTTAAATTTGAGCCAGTCATTTTACTTTTATAAATATCTTAATATATTTCTGATCTGAGACCGTCTTATAAGACACTTTGGTTTGGTCCATTGCTGAAACAAAAACGCATTTAAAACAAAAACCTTATCAGGATTCAGGTTTGCATTTTGCAAAAAAAAAGTTGTGTTGCCCTCTGCGACCGACCCTAAAAGTCACAAAAGTCTGGTTGTGTTTTTTTATTATTATTTTAAAAGCAATTTTCAAAATCTCACCTTTTCCCACACAAAACGAACAAGTTTTATTAAAATAATTGTCTTTTAAAAATACAGCTACGATGGCACAATCGTGCATTTCGCCATTTCAATTATAAATAAGCCTACTTTTTGCCTCCTGACTTTAGAGTTAACTAGTGCACGCCCCAACCAGTTGATTGTTTCAGAACCATTTATAGCCTTTCTCCAATTTGATTTCTGTAATAGCCAACCGGTACCTCTTTCACAGTTTTCACCCACAAAACCATCCCTGCACCAGCAGACCACTGCGAAGTTTACCCCCGTACACGTGGCTCCATTCTGACACGGATTAACGCTCTCATGACACGGGCCCACTGTGAACATAAAAACCCAATCACAAACAGATTAGCCTATTTGGTTCAGCACTATCGTATATGTATTGTGGCCCTGAAGGGACATTCGCACATTTTCTGCGCACATTTTCTGCGCACATTTTCTGCGCACATTTTCTGCGCACATTTTCTGCGCACATTGTCTGCGCACATTGTCTGCGCACATTGTCTGCGCACATTGTCTGCGCACATTTTCTGCGCACATTTTCTGCGCACATTTTCTGCGCACATTTTCTGCGCACATTTTCTGCGCACATTTTCTGCGCACATTTTCTGCGCACATTTTCTGCGCACATTTTCTGCGCACATTTTCTGCGCACATTTTCTGCGCACATTTTCTGCGCATTGCGGATTTTATCGCAAAACAATAAAAATGTACGACATCGCAGAAATCTGCGCAGAAATGCGCGCATGTCCCTTTAGGGCCACGATAATTATGACTTCTATCAGCAGGGTGCATGCCACTAAATCTGTGAAAATCACTGCGCGCGAGCTCATTAATATTTTGTGATCCCTCCAGTAATTTTGAATAAGAGGTCCCTGGGGCCTATAAATTGGACTGATTGTAGAAATATTTGTGGAAATCAAGAATTGGTGACCCGTGGCTTCCAACTCGGGGAATTCCATTCACAAAAATGACCAATACGTGGGTCTATTTGGCATAGAGGCGGGGGGGAGGGCTACATTTAGACCTGGGCCCAGAGATGGGCCACCATTTTAGGGGTGGTTTGTGGGGAGGGGAGTATAAAAAAAAAAAAATTCCTTCAACTCTCATAAATTTGAAAAGAAAATTATTCTAGGAGTCTTAATCTTTAATTTCCAGTGAAAAAAATATTGCCACCTTACTCCTGAGCGTCACCAGGTGGCGCTCTTCCTTTCTATTTTTATGTTGGTTACAAAATGAGCGCCGTATTTAGTGGAGTGGAACCAGTGATCTCTATAGAGATCAGTGAGTGGAACCTATATGAAGCAAACATGGCGGCGCCCATATGCCAAGTGTACTCGCTAAAAATAGGTATGTTTCATGTTTTGAACTATGAAATCTCACAGAAAACACAGTAATGATTACACACATGATAGAGAACAAAATGGGTTCTGTCTTTCTTTTCTTTGTTTGCTCTCGCTGTCTTTTTATTCACATACACATTTCAGATAGATGCCTATCCGCCATGTTATCAACATGTTTACAATTATAGGTTGCGCTGAGGCTCATAAATTTACAAGTAAGTAGTTTGTCTGAATTGTTTCACCCAATATTTAGACTGAGATGTATATTTATTTATTTTTATTTGTAGCATGCCCAGGCTAGGGCTATCATGACTGCTGGAGAAAACGTTTGACCAATGCCATATGGTAGCAAAGGTAAGTTGACCTCACGCACGCGGTCTGTATTGTTTGTTATGCAGATTTCTTAAACCATAGCAAAATGGATTCCATCTGGAAGGCCCTAATTAAAGGCAAGATTTTAAGAAAGACTGTACACAGAGGCAGAAAAAATTGTTGGGTATGGACAGGATATGTCCAGCAGAAATATGGCATTATTAATGTTGTCATGCCTGGCTCAAAATCAAATTCACGCACAAGGATGCGTGTGCACAGGTTGACTTACATTGTTTATTCTGGAGTCCTTGATCTTCCCCGGGGGTATGATGTCAGTCACCTGTGCCACAACTCCTTGTGTGTGAATTTTGATCACCTGTCACTTGAGCCACACGCCATCAACACTGCAAGATCTCGTTGTAAGAGATGCCGTTTGTGTTCGGGCCATGGCCCATACAAGGATTGTCTTCTTTAAAATGTAATTAAGGAGAACTTTTTGGCTCACCATTAAGTTTGATAACTGAAATTACTCACCATTTTTTGATGCTACACTTTTTGCTTTTATAATTCATTTTTAATTGAAACGTATGCTGTAATTGTGCTCACTCTGAATTCTTTGCCAATCCACATCTGGAGGGATTGCTGACTTGGGTTCCAGTTGCCCTTTCTTTTTGTACAATGACTTGGCACAGTTGTACAAGTTGTATCGTTGTGCCCTACACTTTGCCCTTCGTATTTTATAATGTGTGCTCCTAGCCCGTTGGGAATGATATTTTTCTTTTCTGTCCATTTCAGCCAGACTTTTGGCAGCTGCAGATCCTGGCAAAACAGGACAACCTGCAGCTTCACACTTGAGGATGATTAAGTTGGCATGGCCATTGTTGACAAGGTGAACTGCGCTGTGGTCTCTTGAGAGAGCATTTCTGGAAAAGGTTAGTGTCCCTTTTGGATTAATACTTGAAAAAGCATGGTTCATGGACTCTGCTTTTTGTGTACTTGTCCCATATCTGGTTTTTTGCATTGCCTCGTGACCAATTCTCTTCTGAATTTTCAGTAAAAGCAGTTTCTTGTCAGACTCGAGCATTTTCAGTTTTCCCCTAACATGAACAGGAAGGTAGGGAAATCTGTTATTGCCATTGCAAACCAAGGACCGCTTTTTGCAAAGGTTGTGGCGACCTTGGTAACATTCGGGAATGGTTGAGGCAGCCTGTTCAGCCATGTCATACATTTGGGCAAAGTTTCTCCCACATTTCTTGAGGATTGCCCCTGCTTCTGCTTGTACCCTGTGACTTACATCGTCACCTAACCGGTCTTTTTTGTTTTGTTTTTCATTTTTAGTTCTACCAGGCATCATGTCACCACTGAATTTGGCCCGACTGATTGCTGAACTGAGTGATCGATTTAAGTAAGGTGGGTCAAGAAAGTGTTCTGGCTCGATACCTGCTTTAATTCTCATCTGAGACATAAAACCTTTTGCCATACACCCGTCCGCATCGCTTGTTACTCTTTCTGCCAACAAGGGTTCCTTACACTCTAGAAGTTTCTTGGCACATTGAATTCCCCCTTCTCTTTCATCCCCCATGTTGTAATTTGCTGGGCGTGTAGCACTACAAGAATATGTGTGCTCGTACCACTTGTTACAGCTGTGTTTGCCCGACATTTGATTTTCACATTTACAGAGTTTATTCTCGTGGTGGTACATTACTACCATTTTTTGGGTGGTTACATTCTCACATACTACGTCCCTAGTTTGGGTTGCCGGCACAAATGGTGTTTTGTTCCCGACAGTTTCTCAAGGGGTTATTGTATTGTCTATCTAATTCGACAGCAATCGGTTTTTCTCTGTCATAGCCCTGTAATTCTTGAATACCTTTGACCAGTTTTCTCTTTTCAGCCATACATCTAACATTTTCATTGATAATAATGTCCCCACATTTGCTTGCTGTTTTCTGCAGCCCACTGATTGAAGGAACAGTTGTACCCAATGCTGTCAAAAGTCGTCTTGCTCCTGTGGCTGCAATACCCGGTTGAGGAGACCAACCTAAAAGGCCATGTTTGGAGTTGCAGTGCGTCGGCCTCTGCTGACCTGAGGTATCTCTGAGTACAGCTTCTTCCTTCCTGTCGAGAAGTAGCACTTGTTGCATGACAGCACCTCTGAAACAGCAAGGCCCCAGTGTGTTTCTTGCTCTGCCTGTAGCTGAGGCCAGCCATCACAGTCAGGATTCGCATGCTGATGGTCCAGGGTAGCTCGAACACTTGTCTCAACTGTAGTGTTGACATGAACAATTCTGTAGCCGCCTGGGTTCAAGTTGTCGGCTCCTTCCCTTTGGAGTCTGCTTATCGGCGTTATTTCCTCAATTTTCGGTCGCAGCACCATCACAGTTTTATTAGTTCTGGCACCTGGTGGGTTGTAGAAAGAACCTCGCTCATCTCTGGGAAAGGCCAGTTGCAATTGTTCATTTGTGGGTCTGATATAGAAAGATGGAACATCAGCCTTTTCTCTTATCAACTGACATGTCAGACCATTGCCTTTTTTAAAATAGGCTTTTTTCCTCTTAAACATGCCCTTTCTGTAGCGAACCATGGTGGACCTTTCAGTTGGTGAGTAATTAGGGTTATGAAGAGTTTTTTGTTTATTCCATGTCACTATGAACAACAAAAGAATAATGGTGCAAAGCTATTGCATTTCATTCAGTGCATGCTTAAGTTACTGCTTCCCTGTTGTGCCAATAACCAAAGGCATTTTCTAAATATGAACTAGTTGGTAAAATGAAAATTATTAAATTCATAAAGCAAGTCAAAATGAATTCGATTTGTGACATTTCTCTTTTCTTCAGAGTTTTGGCTTATCTTGCCTAATAGTATAGTTTGAAAAAATGTCTGCGCAGTACAATAATGTCAACACTAGTTAACTAGTGCACGCCCCAACCAGTTGATTGTTTCAGAACCATTTATAGCCTTTCTCCAATTTGATTTCTGTAATAGCCAACCGGTACCTCTTTCACAGTTTTCGCCCACAAAACCATCGCTGCACCGGCAGACTACTGCGAAGTTTACCCCCGTACACGTGGCTCCATTCTGACACGGATTGACGCTCTCATGACACGGGCCCACTGTGAACATAAAAACCCAATCACAAACAGATTAGCCTATTTGGTTCAGCACTATCGTATATGTATTGTGGCCCTGAAGGGACATGCGCACATTTTCTGCGCACATTTTCTGCGCACATTTTCTGCGCACATTTTCTGCGCACATTTTCTGCGCACATTTTCTGCGCACATTTTCTGCGCACATTTTCTGCGCACATTTTCTGCGCACATTTTCTGCGCACATTTTCTGCGCACATTTTCTGCGCACATTTTCTGCGCACATTTTCTGCGCATTGCGGATTTTATCGCAAAACAATAAAAATGTACGACATCGCAGAAATCTGCGCAGAAATGCGCGCATGTCCCTTTAGGGCCACGATAATTATGACTTCTATCAGCAGGGTGCATGCCACTAAATCTGTGAAAATCACTGCGCGCGAGCTCATTAATATTTTGTGATCCCTCCAGTAATTTTGAATAAGAGGTCCCTGGGGCCTATAAATTGGACTGATTGTAGAAATATTTGTGGAAATCAAGAATTGGTGACCCGTGGCTTCCAACTCGGGGAATTCCATTCACAAAAATGACCAATACGTGGGTCTATTTGGCATAGAGGCGGGGGGGAGGGCTACATTTAGACCTGGGCCCAGAGATGGGCCACCATTTTAGGGGTGGTTTGTGGGGAGGGGAGTATAAAAAAAAAAAAATTCCTTCAACTCTCATAAATTTGAAAAGAAAATTATTCTAGGAGTCTTAATCTTTAATTTCCAGTGAAAAAAATATTGCCACCTTACTCCTGAGCGTCACCAGGTGGCGCTCTTCCTTTCTATTTTTATGTTGGTTACAAAATGAGCGCCGTATTTAGTGGAGTGGAACCAGTGATCTCTATAGAGATCAGTGAGTGGAACCTATATGAAGCAAACATGGCGGCGCCCATATGCCAAGTGTACTCGCTAAAAATAGGTATGTTTCATGTTTTGAACTATGAAATCTCACAGAAAACACAGTAATGATTACACACATGATAGAGAACAAAATGGGTTCTGTCTTTCTTTTCTTTGTTTGCTCTCGCTGTCTTTTTATTCACATACACATTTCAGATAGATGCCTATCCGCCATGTTATCAACATGTTTACAATTATAGGTTGCGCTGAGGCTCATAAATTTACAAGTAAGTAGTTTGTCTGAATTGTTTCACCCAATATTTAGACTGAGATGTATATTTATTTATTTTTATTTGTAGCATGCCCAGGCTAGGGCTATCATGACTGCTGGAGAAAACGTTTGACCAATGCCATATGGTAGCAAAGGTAAGTTGACCTCACGCACGCGGTCTGTATTGTTTGTTATGCAGATTTCTTAAACCATAGCAAAATGGATTCCATCTGGAAGGCCCTAATTAAAGGCAAGATTTTAAGAAAGACTGTACACAGAGGCAGAAAAAATTGTTGGGTATGGACAGGATATGTCCAGCAGAAATATGGCATTATTAATGTTGTCATGCCTGGCTCAAAATCAAATTCACGCACAAGGATGCGTGTGCACAGGTTGACTTACATTGTTTATTCTGGAGTCCTTGATCTTCCCCGGGGGTATGATGTCAGTCACCTGTGCCACAACTCCTTGTGTGTGAATTTTGATCACCTGTCACTTGAGCCACACGCCATCAACACTGCAAGATCTCGTTGTAAGAGATGCCGTTTGTGTTCGGGCCATGGCCCATACAAGGATTGTCTTCTTTAAAATGTAATTAAGGAGAACTTTTTGGCTCACCATTAAGTTTGATAACTGAAATTACTCACCATTTTTTGATGCTACACTTTTTGCTTTTATAATTCATTTTTAATTGAAACGTATGCTGTAATTGTGCTCACTCTGAATTCTTTGCCAATCCACATCTGGAGGGATTGCTGACTTGGGTTCCAGTTGCCCTTTCTTTTTGTACAATGACTTGGCACAGTTGTACAAGTTGTATCGTTGTGCCCTACACTTTGCCCTTCGTATTTTATAATGTGTGCTCCTAGCCCGTTGGGAATGATATTTTTCTTTTCTGTCCATTTCAGCCAGACTTTTGGCAGCTGCAGATCCTGGCAAAACAGGACAACCTGCAGCTTCACACTTGAGGATGATTAAGTTGGCATGGCCATTGTTGACAAGGTGAACTGCGCTGTGGTCTCTTGAGAGAGCATTTCTGGAAAAGGTTAGTGTCCCTTTTGGATTAATACTTGAAAAAGCATGGTTCATGGACTCTGCTTTTTGTGTACTTGTCCCATATCTGGTTTTTTGCATTGCCTCGTGACCAATTCTCTTCTGAATTTTCAGTAAAAGCAGTTTCTTGTCAGACTCGAGCATTTTCAGTTTTCCCCTAACATGAACAGGAAGGTAGGGAAATCTGTTATTGCCATTGCAAACCAAGGACCGCTTTTTGCAAAGGTTGTGGCGACCTTGGTAACATTCGGGAATGGTTGAGGCAGCCTGTTCAGCCATGTCATACATTTGGGCAAAGTTTCTCCCACATTTCTTGAGGATTGCCCCTGCTTCTGCTTGTACCCTGTGACTTACATCGTCACCTAACCGGTCTTTTTTGTTTTGTTTTTCATTTTTAGTTCTACCAGGCATCATGTCACCACTGAATTTGGCCCGACTGATTGCTGAACTGAGTGATCGATTTAAGTAAGGTGGGTCAAGAAAGTGTTCTGGCTCGATACCTGCTTTAATTCTCATCTGAGACATAAAACCTTTTGCCATACACCCGTCCGCATCGCTTGTTACTCTTTCTGCCAACAAGGGTTCCTTACACTCTAGAAGTTTCTTGGCACATTGAATTCCCCCTTCTCTTTCATCCCCCATGTTGTAATTTGCTGGGCGTGTAGCACTACAAGAATATGTGTGCTCGTACCACTCGTTACAGCTGTGTTTGCCCGACATTTGATTTTCACATTTACAGAGTTTATTCTCGTGGTGGTACATTACTACCATTTTTTGGGTGGTTACATTCTCACATACTACGTCCCTAGTTTGGGTTGCCGGCACAAATGGTGTTTTGTTCCCGACAGTTTCTCAAGGGGTTATTGTATTGTCTATCTAATTCGACAGCAATCGGTTTTTCTCTGTCATAGCCCTGTAATTCTTGAATACCTTTGACCAGTTTTCTCTTTTCAGCCATACATCTAACATTTTCATTGATAATAATGTCCCCACATTTGCTTGCTGTTTTCTGCAGCCCACTGATTGAAGGAACAGTTGTACCCAATGCTGTCAAAAGTCGTCTTGCTCCTGTGGCTGCAATACCCGGTTGAGGAGACCAACCTAAAAGGCCATGTTTGGAGTTGCAGTGCGTCGGCCTCTGCTGACCTGAGGTATCTCTGAGTACAGCTTCTTCCTTCCTGTCGAGAAGTAGCACTTGTTGCATGACAGCACCTCTGAAACAGCAAGGCCCCAGTGTGTTTCTTGCTCTGCCTGTAGCTGAGGCCAGCCATCACAGTCAGGATTCGCATGCTGATGGTCCAGGGTAGCTCGAACACTTGTCTCAACTGTAGTGTTGACATGAACAATTCTGTAGCCGCCTGGGTTCAAGTTGTCGGCTCCTTCCCTTTGGAGTCTGCTTATCGGCGTTATTTCCTCAATTTTCGGTCGCAGCACCATCACAGTTTTATTAGTTCTGGCACCTGGTGGGTTGTAGAAAGAACCTCGCTCATCTCTGGGAAAGGCCAGTTGCAATTGTTCATTTGTGGGTCTGATATAGAAAGATGGAACATCAGCCTTTTCTCTTATCAACTGACATGTCAGACCATTGCCTTTTTTAAAATAGGCTTTTTTCCTCTTAAACATGCCCTTTCTGTAGCGAACCATGGTGGACCTTTCAGTTGGTGAGTAATTAGGGTTATGAAGAGTTTTTTGTTTATTCCATGTCACTATGAACAACAAAAGAATAATGGTGCACTAACAATAAACATCCATTGCAAAGCTATTGCATTTCATTCAGTGCATGCTTAAGTTACTGCTTCCCTGTTGTGCCAATAACCAAAGGCATTTTCTAAATATGAACTAGTTGGTAAAATGAAAATTATTAAATTCATAAAGCAAGTCAAAATGAATTCGATTTGTGACATTTCTCTTTTCTTCAGAGTTTTGGCTTATCTTGCCTAATAGTATAGTTTGAAAAAATGTCTGCGCAGTACAATAATGTCAACACTAGTTAACTAGTGCACGCCCCAACCAGTTGATTGTTTCAGAACCATTTATAGCCTTTCTCCAATTTGATTTCTGTAATAGCCAACCGGTACCTCTTTCACAGTTTTCGCCCACAAAACCATCGCTGCACCGGCAGACTACTGCGAAGTTTACCCCCGTACACGTGGCTCCATTCTGACACGGATTGACGCTCTCATGACACGGGCCCACTGTGAACATAAAAACCCAATCACAAACAGATTAGCCTATTTGGTTCAGCACTATCGTATATGTATTGTGGCCCTGAAGGGACATGCGCACATTTTCTGCGCACATTTTCTGCGCACATTTTCTGCGCACATTTTCTGCGCACATTTTCTGCGCACATTTTCTGCGCACATTTTCTGCGCACATTTTCTGCGCACATTTTCTGCGCACATTTTCTGCGCACATTTTCTGCGCACATTTTCTGCGCACATTTTCTGCGCATTGCGGATTTTATCGCAAAACAATAAAAATGTACGACATCGCAGAAATCTGCGCAGAAATGCGCGCATGTCCCTTTAGGGCCACGATAATTATGACTTCTATCAGCAGGGTGCATGCCACTAAATCTGTGAAAATCACTGCGCGCGAGCTCATTAATATTTTGTGATCCCTCCAGTAATTTTGAATAAGAGGTCCCTGGGGCCTATAAATTGGACTGATTGTAGAAATATTTGTGGAAATCAAGAATTGGTGACCCGTGGCTTCCAACTCGGGGAATTCCATTCACAAAAATGACCAATACGTGGGTCTATTTGGCATAGAGGCGGGGGGGAGGGCTACATTTAGACCTGGGCCCAGAGATGGGCCACCATTTTAGGGGTGGTTTGTGGGGAGGGGAGTATAAAAAAAAAAAAATTCCTTCAACTCTCATAAATTTGAAAAGAAAATTATTCTAGGAGTCTTAATCTTTAATTTCCAGTGAAAAAAATATTGCCACCTTACTCCTGAGCGTCACCAGGTGGCGCTCTTCCTTTCTATTTTTATGTTGGTTACAAAGAGCAAGTTCGATCAAGGACTATAGTTAACCATAGTTCGACTAACTCTGATCGAACGCACGCTAGTCGACGATGGTTGGACTAGTCTAGTCGACGATTCGCGACCAGCCTACCGAGGTTGGTCGCATCGCTGGTTACCAATAGCCGTTTTAATAGCATAGTGCAGAGAGGACCAGTTATCAGAAAAATGGCGGAAAAAACGTAAATATTCAGCAGCAGTGAACGATCGTTTTTTGTTACTTTGTCTTTCTTTTAACATGTTGAAATAATGCACACGTTACCACTTGTGACATTGTTGTTATACTGAGCAAATATCGTCGGTCTTGCTTTCATCTATGAACTCGTCCAAAAACGTAAAAAAATAGCCACCGCCATTTTCTCATGGTCGCGTTAAACTGACAATAGTTTGACTAGAGTCGTTCGCACTTCAACTTCAGTGCTCATGCGCTACGTACGTCACGAACCAATCACTAGTTAACCATTGGTCCTTGATCGAACTTGCTCAAAATGAGCGCCGTATTTAGTGGAGTGGAACCAGTGATCTCTATAGAGATCAGTGAGTGGAACCTATATGAAGCAAACATGGCGGCGCCCATATGCCAAGTGTACTCGCTAAAAATAGGTATGTTTCATGTTTTGAACTATGAAATCTCACAGAAAACACAGTAATGATTACACACATGATAGAGAACAAAATGGGTTCTGTCTTTCTTTTCTTTGTTTGCTCTCGCTGTCTTTTTATTCACATACACATTTCAGATGCCTATCCGCCATGTTATCAACATGTTTACAATTATTTATAGGTTGCGCTGAGGATCATAAATTTACAAGTAAGTAGTTTGTCTGAATTGTTTCACCCAATATTTAGACTGAGATGTATATTTATTTATTTTTATTTGTAGCATGCCCAGGCTAGGGCTATCATGACTGCTGGAGAAAACGTTTGACCAATGCCATATGGTAGCAAAGGTAAGTTGACCTCACGCACGCGGTCTGTATTGTTTGTTATGCAGATTTCTTAAACCATAGCAAAATGGATTCCATCTGGAAGGCCCTAATTAAAGGCAAGATTTTAAGAAAGACTGTACACAGAGGCAGAAAAAATTGTAGGGTATGGATAGGATATGTCCAGCAGAAATATGGCATTATTAATGTTGTCATGCCTGGCTCAAAATCAAATTCACGCACAAGGATGCGTGTGCACAGGTTGACTTACATTGTTTATTCTGGAGTCCTTGATCTTCCCCGGGGGTATGATGTCAGTCACCTGTGCCACAACTCCTTGTGTGTGAATTTTGATCACCTGTCACTTGAGCCACACGCCATCAACACTGCAAGATCTCGTTGTAAGAGATGCCGTTTGTGTTCGGGCCATGGCCCATACAAGGATTGTCTTCTTTAAAATGTAATTAAGGAGAACTTTTTGGCTCACCATTAAGTTTGATAACTGAAATTACTCACCATTTTTGGATGCTACACTTTTTGCTTTTATAATTCATTTTTAATTGAAACGTATGCTGTAATTGTGCTCACTCTGAATTCTTTGCCAATCCACATCTGGAGGGATTGCTGACTTGGGTTCCAGTTGCCCTTTCTTTTTGTACAATGACTTGGCACAGTTGTACAAGTTATATCGTTGTGCCCTACACTTTGCCCTTCGTATTTTATAATGTGTGCTCCTAGCCCGTTGGGAATGATATTTTTCTTTTCTGTCCATTTCAGCCAGACTTTTGGCAGCTGCAGATCCTGGCAAAACAGGACAACCTGCAGCTTCACACTTGAGGATGATTAAGTTGGCATGGCCATTGTTGACAAGGTAAACTGCACTGTGGTCTCTTGAGAGAGCATTTCTGGAAAAGGTTAGTGTCCCTTTTGGATTAGTACTTGAAAAAGCATGGTTCATGGACTCTGCTTTTTGTTTACTTGTCCCATATCTGGTTCTTTGCATTGCCTCGTGACCAATTCTCTTCTGAATTTTCAGTAAAAGCAGTTTCTTGTCAGACTCGAGCATTTTCAGTTTTCCCCTAACATGAACAGGAAGGTAGGGAAATCTGTTATTGCCATTGCAAACCAAGGACCGCTTTTTGCAAAGGTTGTGGCGACCTTGGTAACATTCGGGAATGGTTGAGGCAGCCTGTTCAGCCATGTCATACATTTGGGCAAAGTTTCTCCCACATTTCTTGAGGATTGCCCCTGCTTCTGCTTGTACCCTGTGACTTACATCGTCACCTAACCGGTCTTTTTTTTTTTTTTTTTCATTTTTAGTTCTACCAGGCATCATGTCACCACTGAATTTGGCCCGACTGATTGCTGAACTGAGTGATCGATTTAAGTAAGGTGGGTCAAGAAAGTGTTCTGGCTCGATACCTGCTTTAATTCTCATCTGAGACATAAAACCTTTTGCCATACACCCGTCCGCATCGCTTGTTACTCTTTCTGCCAACAAGGGTTCCTTACACTCTAGAAGTTTCTTGGCACATTGAATTCCCCCTTCTCTTTCATCCCCCATGTTGTAATTTGCTGGGCGTGTAGCACTACAAGAATATGTGTGCTCGTACCACTTGTTACAGCTGTGTTTGCCCGACATTTGATTTTCACATTTACAGAGTTTATTCTCGTGGTGGTACAGTACTACCATTTTTTGGGTGGTTACATTCTCACATACTACGTCCCTAGTTTGGGTTGCCGGCACAAATGGTGTTTTGTTCCCGACAGTTTCTCAAGGGGTTATTGTATTGTCTATCTAATTCGACAGCAATCGGTTTTTCTCTGTCATAGCCCTGTAATTCTTGAATACCTTTGACCAGTTTTCTCTTTTCAGCCATACATCTAACATTTTCATTGATAATAATGTCCCCACATTTGCTTGCTGTTTTCTGCAGCCCACTGATTGAAGGAACAGTTGTACCCAATGCTGTCAAAAGTCGTCTTGCTCCTGTGGCTGCAATACCCGGTTGAGGAGACCAACCTAAAAGGCCATGTTTGGAGTTGCAGTGCGTCGGCCTCTGCTGACCTGAGGTATCTCTGAGTACAGCTTCTTCCTTCCTGTCGAGAAGTAGCACTTGTTGCATGACAGCACCTCTGAAACAGCAAGGCCCCAGTGTGTTTCTTGCTCTGCCTGTAGCTGAGGCCAGCCATCACAGTCAGGATTCGCATGCTGATGGTCCAGGGTAGCTCGAACACTTGTCTCAACTGTAGTGTTGACATGAACAATTCTGTAGCCGCCTGGGTTCAAGTTGTCGGCTCCTTCCCTTTGGAGTCTGCTTATCGGCGTTATTTCCTCAATTTTCGGTCGCAGCACCATCACAGTTTTATTAGTTCTGGCACCTGGTGGGTTGTAGAAAGAACCTCGCTCATCTCTGGGAAAGGCCAGTTGCAATTGTTCATTTGTGGGTCTGATATAGAAAGATGAAACATCAGCCTTTTCTCTTATCAACTGACATGTCAGACCATTGCCTTTTTTAAAATAGGCTTTTTTCCTCTTAAACATGCCCTTTCTGTAGCGAACCATGGTGGACCTTTCAGTTGGTGAGTAATTAGGGTTATGAAGAGTTTTTTGTTTATTCCATGTCACTATGAACAACAAAAGAATAATGGTGCACTAACAATAAACATCCATTGCAAAGCTATTGCATTTCATTCAGTGCATGCTTAAGTTACTGCTTCCCTGTTGTGCCAATAACCAAAGGCATTTTCTAAATATGAACTAGTTGGTAAAATGAAAATTATTAAATTCATAAAGCAAGTCAAAATGAATTCGATTTGTGACATTTCTCTTTTCTTCAGAGTTTTGGCTTATCTTGCCTAATAGTATAGTTTGAAAAAATGTCTGCGCAGTACAATAATGTCAACACTAGTTAACTAGTGCACGCCCCAACCAGTTGATTGTTTCAGAACCATTTATAGCCTTTCTCCAATTTGATTTCTGTAATAGCCAACCGGTACCTCTTTCACAGTTTTCGCCCACAAAACCATCGCTGCACCGGCAGACTACTGCGAAGTTTACCCCCGTACACGTGGCTCCATTCTGACACGGATTAACGCTCTCATGACACGGGCCCACTGTGAACATAAAAACCCAATCACAAACAGATTAGCCTATTTGGTTCAGCACTATCGTATATGTATTGTGGCCCTGAGCTGAAGGGACATTCGCACATTTTCTGCGCACATTTTCTGCGCACATTTTCTGCGCACATTTTCTGCGCACATTTTCTGCGCACATTTTCTGCGCACATTTTCTGCGCACATTTTCTGCGCACATTTTCTGCGCACATTTTCTGCGCACATTTTCTGCGCACATTTTCTGCGCACATTTTCTGCGCACATTTTCTGCGCACATTTTCTGCGCACATTTTCTGCGCACATTTTCTGCGCACATTTTCTGCGCACATTTTCTGCGCACATTTTCTGCGCATTGCGGATTTTATCGCAAAACAATAAAAATGTACGACATCGCAGAAATCTGCGCAGAAATGCGCGCATGTCCCTTTAGGGCCACGATAATTATGACTTCTATCAGCAGGGTGCATGCCACTAAATCTGTGAAAATCACTGCGCGCGAGCTCATTAATATTTTGTGATCCCTCCAGTAATTTTGAATAAGAGGTCCCTGGGGCCTATAAATTGGACTGATTGTAGAAATATTTGTGGAAATCAAGAATTGGTGACCCGTGGCTTCCAACTCGGGGAATTCCATTCACAAAAATGACCAATACGTGGGTCTATTTGGCATAGAGGCGGGGGGGAGGGCTACATTTAGACCTGGGCCCAGAGATGGGCCACCATTTTAGGGGTGGTTTGTGGGGAGGGGAGTATAAAAAAAAAAAAATTCCTTCAACTCTCATAAATTTGAAAAGAAAATTATTCTAGGAGTCTTAATCTTTAATTTCCAGTGAAAAAAATATTGCCACCTTACTCCTGAGCGTCACCAGGTGGCGCTCTTCCTTTCTATTTTTATGTTGGTTACAAAATGAGCGCCGTATTTAGTGGAGTGGAACCAGTGATCTCTATAGAGATCAGTGAGTGGAACCTATATGAAGCAAACATGGCGGCGCCCATATGCCAAGTGTACTCGCTAAAAATAGGTATGTTTCATGTTTTGAACTATGAAATCTCACAGAAAACACAGTAATGATTACACACATGATAGAGAACAAAATGGGTTCTGTCTTTCTTTTCTTTGTTTGCTCTCGCTGTCTTTTTATTCACATACACATTTCAGATGCCTATCCGCCATGTTATCAACATGTTTACAATTATTTATAGGTTGCGCTGAGGATCATAAATTTACAAGTAAGTAGTTTGTCTGAATTGTTTCACCCAATATTTAGACTGAGATGTATATTTATTTATTTTTATTTGTAGCATGCCCAGGCTAGGGCTATCATGACTGCTGGAGAAAACGTTTGACCAATGCCATATGGTACCAAAGGTAAGTTGACCTCACGCACGCGGTCTGTATTGTTTGTTATGCAGATTTCTTAAACCATAGCAAAATGGATTCCATCTGGAAGGCCCTAATTAAAGGCAAGATTTTAAGAAAGACTGTACACAGAGGCAGAAAAAATTGTAGGGTATGGATAGGATATGTCCAGCAGAAATATGGCATTATTAATGTTGTCATGCCTGGCTCAAAATCAAATTCACGCACAAGGATGCGTGTGCACAGGTTGACTTACATTGTTTATTCTGGAGTCCTTGATCTTCCCCGGGGGTATGATGTCAGTCACCTGTGCCACAACTCCTTGTGTGTGAATTTTGATCACCTGTCACTTGAGCCACACGCCATCAACACTGCAAGATCTCGTTGTAAGAGATGCCGTTTGTGTTCGGGCCATGGCCCATACAAGGATTGTCTTCTTTAAAATGTAATTAAGGAGAACTTTTTGGCTCACCATTAAGTTTGATAACTGAAATTACTCACCATTTTTTGATGCTACACTTTTTGCTTTTATAATTCATTTTTAATTGAAACGTATGCTGTAATTGTGCTCACTCTGAATTCTTTGCCAATCCACATCTGGAGGGATTGCTGACTTGGGTTCCAGTTGCCCTTTCTTTTTGTACAATGACTTGGCACAGTTGTACAAGTTATATCGTTGTGCCCTACACTTTGCCCTTCGTATTTTATAATGTGTGCTCCTAGCCCGTTGGGAATGATATTTTTCTTTTCTGTCCATTTCAGCCAGACTTTTGGCAGCTGCAGATCCTGGCAAAACAGGACAACCTGCAGCTTCACACTTGAGGATGATTAAGTTGGCATGGCCATTGTTGACAAGGTGAACTGCGCTGTGGTCTCTTGAGAGAGCATTTCTGGAAAAGGTTAGTGTCCCTTTTGGATTAGTACTTGAAAAAGCGTGGTTCATGGACTCTGCTTTTTGTGTACTTGTCCCATATCTGGTTTTTTGCATTGCCTCGTGACCAATTCTCTTCTGAATTTTCAGTAAAAGCAGTTTCTTGTCAGACTCGAGCATTTTCAGTTTTCCCCTAACATGAACAGGAAGGTAGGGAAATCTGTTATTGCCATTGCAAACCAAGGACCGCTTTTTGCAAAGGTTGTGGCGACCTTGGTAACATTCGGGAATGGTTGAGGCAGCCTGTTCAGCCATGTCATACATTTGGGCAAAGTTTCTCCCACATTTCTTGAGGATTGCCCCTGCTTCTGCTTGTACCCTGTGACTTACATCGTCACCTAACCGGTCTTTTTTTTTTTTTTTTCATTTTTAGTTCTACCAGGCATCATGTCACCACTGAATTTGGCCCGACTGATTGCTGAACTGAGTGATCGATTTAAGTAAGGTGGGTCAAGAAAGTGTTCTGGCTTGATACCTGCTTTAATTCTCATCTGAGACATAAAACCTTTTGCCATACACCCGTCCGCATCGCTTGTTACTCTTTCTGCCAACAAGGGTTCCTTACACTCTAGAAGTTTCTTGGCACATTGAATTCCCCCTTCTCTTTCATCCCCCATGTTGTAATTTGCTGGGCGTGTAGCACTACAAGAATATGTGTGCTCGTACCACTTGTTACAGCTGTGTTTGCCCGACATTTGATTTTCACATTTACAGAGTTTATTCTCGTGGTGGTACATTACTACCATTTTTTGGGTGGTTACATTCTCACATACTACGTCCCTAGTTTGGGTTGCCGGCACAAATGGTGTTTTGTTCCCGACAGTTTCTCAAGGGGTTATTGTATTGTCTATCTAATTCGACAGCAATCGGTTTTTCTCTGTCATAGCCCTGTAATTCTTGAATACCTTTGACCAGTTTTCTCTTTTCAGCCATACATCTAACATTTTCATTGATAATAATGTCCCCACATTTGCTTGCTGTTTTCTGCAGCCCACTGATTGAAGGAACAGTTGTACCCAATGCTGTCAAAAGTCGTCTTGCTCCTGTGGCTGCAATACCCGGTTGAGGAGACCAACCTAAAAGGCCATGTTTGGAGTTGCAGTGCGTCGGCCTCTGCTGACCTGAGGTATCTCTGAGTACAGCTTCTTCCTTCCTGTCGAGAAGTAGCACTTGTTGCATGACAGCACCTCTGAAACAGCAAGGCCCCAGTGTGTTTCTTGCTCTGCCTGTAGCTGAGGCCAGCCATCACAGTCAGGATTCGCATGCTGATGGTCCAGGGTAGCTCGAACACTTGTCTCAACTGTAGTGTTGACATGAACAATTCTGTAGCCGCCTGGGTTCAAGTTGTCGGCTCCTTCCCTTTGGAGTCTGCTTATCGGCGTTATTTCCTCAATTTTCGGTCGCAGCACCATCACAGTTTTATTAGTTCTGGCACCTGGTGGGTTGTAGAAAGAACCTCGCTCATCTCTGGGAAAGGCCAGTTGCAATTGTTCATTTGTGGGTCTGATATAGAAAGATGGAACATCAGCCTTTTCTCTTATCAACTGACATGTCAGACCATTGCCTTTTTTAAAATAGGCTTTTTTCCTCTTAAACATGCCCTTTCTGTAGCGAACCATGGTGGACCTTTCAGTTGGTGAGTAATTAGGGTTATGAAGAGTTTTTTGTTTATTCCATGTCACTATGAACAACAAAAGAATAATGGTGCACTAACAATAAACATCCATTGCAAAGCTATTGCATTTCATTCAGTGCATGCTTAAGTTACTGCTTCCCTGTTGTGCCAATAACCAAAGGCATTTTCTAAATATGAACTAGTTGGTAAAATGAAAATTATTAAATTCATAAAGCAAGTCAAAATGAATTCGATTTGTGACATTTCTCTTTTCTTCAGAGTTTTGGCTTATCTTGCCTAATAGTATAGTTTGAAAAAATGTCTGCGCAGTACAATATTGTCAACACTAGTTAACTAGTGCACGCCCCAACCAGTTGATTGTTTCAGAACCATTTATAGCCTTTCTCCAATTTGATTTCTGTAATAGCCAACCGGTACCTCTTTCACAGTTTTCGCCCACAAAACCATCGCTGCACCGGCAGACTACTGCGAAGTTTACCCCCGTACACGTGGCTCCATTCTGACACGGATTGACGCTCTCATGACACGGGCCCACTGTGAACATAAAAACCCAATCACAAACAGATTAGCCTATTTGGTTCAGCACTATCGTATATGTATTGTGGCCCTGAAGGGACATTCGCACATTTTCTGCGCACATTTTCTGCGCACATTTTCTGCGCACATTTTCTGCGCACATTTTCTGCGCACATTTTCTGCGCACATTTTCTGCGCACATTTTCTGCGCACATTTTCTGCGCACATTTTCTGCGCACATTTTCTGCGCACATTTTCTGCGCACATTTTCTGCGCACATTTTCTGCGCACATTTTCTGCGCACATTTTCTGCGCATTGCGGATTTTATCGCAAAACAATAAAAATGTACGACATCGCAGAAATCTGCGCAGAAATGCGCGCATGTCCCTTTAGCTTTAGGGCCACGATAATTATGACTTCTATCAGCAGGGTGCATGCCACTAAATCTGTGAAAATCACTGCGCGCGAGCTCATTAACATTTTGTGATCCCTCCAGTAATTTTGAATAAGAGGTCCCTGGGGCCTATAAATTGGACTGATTGTAGAAATATTTGTGGAAATCAAGAATTGGTGACCCGTGGCTTCCAACTCGGGGAATTCCATTCACAAAAATTACCAATACGTGGGTCTATTTGGCATAGAGGCGGGGAGGAGGGCTACATTTAGACCTGGGCCCAGAGATGGGCCACCATTTTAGGGGTGGTTTGTGGGGAGGGGAGTATAAAAAAAAAAAAATTCCTTCAACTCTCATAAATTTGAAAAGAAAATTATTCCAGGAGTCTTAATCTTTAATTTCCAGTGAAAAAAATATTGCCACCTTACTCCTGAGCGTCACCAGGTGGCGCTCTTCCTTTCTATTTTTATGTTGGTTACAAAATGAGCGCCGTATTTAGTGGAGTGGAACCAGTGATCTCTATAGAGATCAGTGAGTGGAACCTATATGAAGCAAACATGGCGGCGCCCATATGCCAAGTGTACTCGCTAAAAATAGGTATGTTTCATGTTTTGAACTATGAAATCTCACAGAAAACACAGTAATGATTACACACATGATAGAGAACAAAATGGGTTCTGTCTTTCTTTTCTTTGTTTGCTCTCGCTGTCTTTTTATTCACATACACATTTCAGATGCCTATCCGCCATGTTATCAACATGTTTACAATTATAGGTTGCGCTGAGGCTCATAAATTTACAAGTAAGTAGTTTGTCTGAATTGTTTCACCCAATATTTAGACTGAGATGTATATTTATTTATTTTTATTTGTAGCATGCCCAGGCTAGGGCTATCATGACTGCTGGAGAAAACGTTTGACCAATGCCATATGGTAGCAAAGGTAAGTTGACCTCACGCACGCGGTCTGTATTGTTTGTTATGCAGATTTCTTAAACCATAGCAAAATGGATTCCATCTGGAAGGCCCTAATTAAAGGCAAGATTTTAAGAAAGACTGTACACAGAGGCAGAAAAAATTGTAGGGTATGGACAGGATATGTCCAGCAGAAATATGGCATTATTAATGTTGTCATGCCTGGCTCAAAATCAAATTCACGCACAAGGATGCGTGTGCACAGGTTGACTTACATTGTTTATTCTGGAGTCCTTGATCTTCCCCGGGGGTATGATGTCAGTCACCTGTGCCACAACTCCTTGTGTGTGAATTTTGATCACCTGTCACTTGAGCCACACGCCATCAACACTGCAAGATCTCGTTGTAAGAGATGCCGTTTGTGTTCGGGCCATGGCCCATACAAGGATTGTCTTCTTTAAAATGTAATTAAGGAGAACTTTTTGGCTCACCATTAAGTTTGATAACTGAAATTACTCACCATTTTTTGATGCTACACTTTTTGCTTTTATAATTCATTTTTAATTGAAACGTATGCTGTAATTGTGCTCACTCTGAATTCTTTGCCAATCCACATCTGGAGGGATTGCTGACTTGGGTTCCAGTTGCCCTTTCTTTTTGTACAATGACTTGGCACAGTTGTACAAGTTGTATCGTTGTGCCCTACACTTTGCCCTTCGTATTTTATAATGTGTGCTCCTAGCCCGTTGGGAATGATATTTTTCTTTTCTGTCCATTTCAGCCAGACTTTTGGCAGCTGCAGATCCTGGCAAAACAGGACAACCTGCAGCTTCACACTTGAGGATGATTAAGTTGGCATGGCCATTGTTGACAAGGTGAACTGCGCTGTGGTCTCTTGAGAGAGCATTTCTGGAAAAGGTTAGTGTCCCTTTTGGATTAGTACTTGAAAAAGCGTGGTTCATGGACTCTGCTTTTTGTGTACTTGTCCCATATCTGGTTTTTTGCATTGCCTCGTGACCAATTCTCTTCTGAATTTTCAGTAAAAGCAGTTTCTTGTCAGACTCGAGCATTTTCAGTTTTCCCCTAACATGAACAGGAAGGTAGGGAAATCTGTTATTGCCATTGCAAACCAAGGACCGCTTTTTGCAAAGGTTGTGGCGACCTTGGTAACATTCGGGAATGGTTGAGGCAGCCTGTTCAGCCATGTCATACATTTGGGCAAAGTTTCTCCCACATTTCTTGAGGATTGCCCCTGCTTCTGCTTGTACCCTGTGACTTACATCTTCACCTAACCGGTCTTTTTTTTTTTTTTTTTAATTTTTAGTTCTACCAGGCATCATGTCACCACTGAATTTGGCCCGACTGATTGCTGAACTGAGTGATCGATTTAAGTAAGGTGGGTCAAGAAAGTGTTCTGGCTCGATACCTGCTTTAATTCTCATCTGAGACATAAAACCTTTTGCCATACACCCGTCCGCATCGCTTGTTACTCTTTCTGCCAACAAGGGTTCCTTACACTCTAGAAGTTTCTTGGCACATTGAATTCCCCCTTCTCTTTCATCCCCCATGTTGTAATTTGCTGGGCGTGTAGCACTACAAGAATATGTGTGCTCGTACCACTTGTTACAGCTGTGTTTGCCCGACATTTGATTTTCACATTTACAGAGTTTATTCTCGTGGTGGTACATTACTACCATTTTTTGGGTGGTTACATTCTCACATACTACGTCCCTAGTTTGGGTTGCCGGCACAAATGGTGTTTTGTTCCCGACAGTTTCTCAAGGGGTTATTGTATTGTCTATCTAATTCGACAGCAATCGGTTTTTCTCTGTCATAGCCCTGTAATTCTTGAATACCTTTGACCAGTTTTCTCTTTTCAGCCATACATCTAACATTTTCATTGATAATAATGTCCCCACATTTGCTTGCTGTTTTCTGC
The DNA here is from genome assembly GCA_037893225.1 of Hippasteria phrygiana. NCBI lineage: Eukaryota > Metazoa > Echinodermata > Asteroidea > Valvatida > Goniasteridae > Hippasteria > Hippasteria phrygiana. Next base: position 484,456 of record JAZGUH010000032.1, on the reverse strand, counting down.
AGCCCACTGATTGAAGGAACAGTTGTACCCAATGCTGTCAAAAGTCGTCTTGCTCCTGTGGCTGCAATACCCGGTTGAGGAGACCAACCTAAAAGGCCATGTTTGGAGTTGCAGTGTGTCGGCATCTGCTGACCTGAGGTATCTCTGAGTACAGCTTTTTCCTTCCTGTCGAGAAGTAGCACTTGTTGCATGACAGCACCTCTGAAACAGCAAGGCCCCAGTGTGTTTCTTGCTCTGCCTGTAGCTGAGGCCAGCCATCACAGTCAGGATTCGCATGCTGATGGTCCAGGGTAGCTCGAACACTTGTCTCAACTGTAGTGTTGACATGAACAATTCTGTAGCCGCCTGGGTTCAAGTTGTCGGCTCCTTCCCTTTGGAGTCTGCTTATCGGCGTTATTTCCTCAATTTTCGGTCGCAGCACCATCAGTTTTATTAGTTCTGGCACCTGGTGGGTTGTAGAAAGAACCTCGCTCATCTCTGGGAAAGGCCAGTTGCAATTGTTCATTTGTGGGTCTGATATAGAAAGATGAAACATCAGCCTTTTCTCTTATCAACTGACATGTCAGACCATTGCCTTTTTTAAAATAGGCTTTTTTCCTCTTAAACATGCCCTTTCTGTAGCGAACCATGGTGGACCTTTCAGTTGGTGAGTAATTAGGGTTATGAAGAGTTTTTTGTTTATTCCATGTCACTATGAACAACAAAAGAATAATGGTGCAAAGCTATTGCATTTCATTCAGTGCATGCTTAAGTTACTGCTTCCCTGTTGTGCCAATAACCAAAGGCATTTTCTAAATATGAACTAGTTGGTAAAATGAAAATTATTAAATTCATAAAGCAAGTCAAAATGAATTCGATTTGTGACATTTCTCTTTTCTTCAGAGTTTTGGCTTATCTTGCCTAATAGTATAGTTTGAAAAAATGTCTGCGCAGTACAATAATGTCAACACTAGTTAACTAGTGCACGCCCCAACCAGTTGATTGTTTCAGAACCATTTATAGCCTTTCTCCAATTTGATTTCTGTAATAGCCAACCGGTACCTCTTTCACAGTTTTCGCCCACAAAACCATCGCTGCACCGGCAGACTACTGCGAAGTTTACCCCCGTACACGTGGCTCCATTCTGACACGGATTAACGCTCTCATGACACGGGCCCACTGTGAACATAAAAACCCAATCACAAACAGATTAGCCTATTTGGTTCAGCACTATCGTATATGTATTGTGGCCCTGAAGGGACATTCGCACATTTTCTGCGCACATTTTCTGCGCACATTTTCTGCGCACATTTTCTGCGCACATTTTCTGCGCACATTTTCTGCGCACATTTTCTGCGCACATTTTCTGCGCACATTTTCTGCGCACATTTTCTGCGCACATTTTCTGCGCACATTTTCTGCGCACATTTTCTGCGCACATTTTCTGCGCATTGCGGATTTTATCGCAAAACAATAAAAATGTACGACATCGCAGAAATCTGCGCAGAAATGCGCGCATGTCCCTTTAGGGCCACGATAATTATGACTTCTATCAGCAGGGTGCATGCCACTAAATCTGTGAAAATCACTGCGCGCGAGCTCATTAATATTTTGTGATCCCTCCAGTAATTTTGAATAAGAGGTCCCTGGGGCCTATAAATTGGACTGATTGTAGAAATATTTGTGGAAATCAAGAATTGGTGACCCGTGGCTTCCAACTCGGGGAATTCCATTCACAAAAATGACCAATACGTGGGTCTATTTGGCATAGAGGCGGGGGGGGAGGGCTACATTTAGACCTGGGCCCAGAGATGGGCCACCATTTTAGGGGTGGTTTGTGGGGAGGGGAGTATAAAAAAAAAAAAATTCCTTCAACTCTCATAAATTTGAAAAGAAAATTATTCTAGGAGTCTTAATCTTTAATTTCCAGTGAAAAAAATATTGCCACCTTACTCCTGAGCGTCACCAGGTGGCGCTCTTCCTTTCTATTTTTATGTTGGTTACAAAATGAGCGCCGTATTTAGTGGAGTGGAACCAGTGATCTCTATAGAGATCAGTGAGTGGAACCTATATGAAGCAAACATGGCGGCGCCCATATGCCAAGTGTACTCGCTAAAAATAGGTATGTTTCATGTTTTGAACTATGAAATCTCACAGAAAACACAGTAATGATTACACACATGATAGAGAACAAAATGGGTTCTGTCTTTCTTTTCTTTGTTTGCTCTCGCTGTCTTTTTATTCACATACACATTTCAGATGCCTATCCGCCATGTTATCAACATGTTTACAATTATAGGTTGCGCTGAGGCTCATAAATTTACAAGTAAGTAGTTTGTCTGAATTGTTTCACCCAATATTTAGACTGAGATGTATATTTATTTATTTTTATTTGTAGCATGCCCAGGCTAGGGCTATCATGACTGCTGGAGAAAACGTTTGACCAATGCCATATGGTAGCAAAGGTAAGTTGACCTCACGCACGCGGTCTGTATTGTTTGTTATGCAGATTTCTTAAACCATAGCAAAATGGATTCCATCTGGAAGGCCCTAATTAAAGGCAAGATTTTAAGAAAGACTGTACACAGAGGCAGAAAAAATTGTAGGGTATGGACAGGATATGTCCAGCAGAAATATGGCATTATTAATGTTGTCATGCCTGGCTCAAAATCAAATTCACGCACAAGGATGCGTGTGCACAGGTTGACTTACATTGTTTATTCTGGAGTCCTTGATCTTCCCCGGGGGTATGATGTCAGTCACCTGTGCCACAACTCCTTGTGTGTGAATTTTGATCACCTGTCACTTGAGCCACACGCCATCAACACTGCAAGATCTCGTTGTAAGAGATGCCGTTTGTGTTCGGGCCATGGCCCATACAAGGATTGTCTTCTTTAAAATGTAATTAAGGAGAACTTTTTGGCTCACCATTAAGTTTGATAACTGAAATTACTCACCATTTTTTGATGCTACACTTTTTGCTTTTATAATTCATTTTTAATTGAAACGTATGCTGTAATTGTGCTCACTCTGAATTCTTTGCCAATCCACATCTGGAGGGATTGCTGACTTGGGTTCCAGTTGCCCTTTCTTTTTGTACAATGACTTGGCACAGTTGTACAAGTTGTATCGTTGTGCCCTGCACTTTGCCCTTCGTATTTTATAATGTGTGCTCCTAGCCCGTTGGGAATGATATTTTTCTTTTCTGTCCATTTCAGCCAGACTTTTGGCAGCTGCAGATCCTGGCAAAACAGGACAACCTGCAGCTTCACACTTGAGGATGATTAAGTTGGCATGGCCATTGTTGACAAGGTGAACTGCGCTGTGGTCTCTTGAGAGAGCATTTCTGGAAAAGGTTAGTGTCCCTTTTGGATTAGTACTTGAAAAAGCATGGTTCATGGACTCTGCTTTTTGTGTACTTGTCCCATATCTGGTTTTTTGCATTGCCTCGTGACCAATTCTCTTCTGAATTTTCAGTAAAAGCAGTTTCTTGTCAGACTCGAGCATTTTCAGTTTTCCCCTAACATGAACAGGAAGGTAGGGAAATCTGTTATTGCCATTGCAAACCAAGGACCGCTTTTTGCAAAGGTTGTGGCGACCTTGGTAACATTCGGGAATGGTTGAGGCAGCCTGTTCAGCCATGTCATACATTTGGGCAAAGTTTCTCCCACATTTCTTGAGGATTGCCCCTGCTTCTGCTTGTACCCTGTGACTTACATCTTCACCTAACCGGTCTTTTTTTTTTTTTTTTTAATTTTTAGTTCTACCAGGCATCATGTCACCACTGAATTTGGCCCGACTGATTGCTGAACTGAGTGATCGATTTAAGTAAGGTGGGTCAAGAAAGTGTTCTGGCTCGATACCTGCTTTAATTCTCATCTGAGACATAAAACCTTTTGCCATACACCCGTCCGCATCGCTTGTTACTCTTTCTGCCAACAAGGGTTCCTTACACTCTAGAAGTTTCTTGGCACATTGAATTCCCCCTTCTCTTTCATCCCCCATGTTGTAATTTGCTGGGCGTGTAGCACTACAAGAATATGTGTGCTCGTACCACTTGTTACAGCTGTGTTTGCCCGACATTTGATTTTCACATTTACAGAGTTTATTCTCGTGGTGGTACATTACTACCATTTTTTGGGTGGTTACATTCTCACATACTACGTCCCTAGTTTGGGTTGCCGGCACAAATGGTGTTTTGTTCCCGACAGTTTCTCAAGGGGTTATTGTATTGTCTATCTAATTCGACAGCAATCGGTTTTTCTCTGTCATAGCCCTGTAATTCTTGAATACCTTTGACCAGTTTTCTCTTTTCAGCCATACATCTAACATTTTCATTGATAATAATGTCCCCACATTTGCTTGCTGTTTTCTGCAGCCCACTGATTGAAGGAACAGTTGTACCCAATGCTGTCAAAAGTCGTCTTGCTCCTGTGGCTGCAATACCCGGTTGAGGAGACCAACCTAAAAGGCCATGTTTGGAGTTGCAGTGTGTCGGCATCTGCTGACCTGAGGTATCTCTGAGTACAGCTTTTTCCTTCCTGTCGAGAAGTAGCACTTGTTGCATGACAGCACCTCTGAAACAGCAAGGCCCCAGTGTGTTTCTTGCTCTGCCTGTAGCTGAGGCCAGCCATCACAGTCAGGATTCGCATGCTGATGGTCCAGGGTAGCTCGAACACTTGTCTCAACTGTAGTGTTGACATGAACAATTCTGTAGCCGCCTGGGTTCAAGTTGTCGGCTCCTTCCCTTTGGAGTCTGCTTATCGGCGTTATTTCCTCAATTTTCGGTCGCAGCACCATCAGTTTTATTAGTTCTGGCACCTGGTGGGTTGTAGAAAGAACCTCGCTCATCTCTGGGAAAGGCCAGTTGCAATTGTTCATTTGTGGGTCTGATATAGAAAGATGAAACATCAGCCTTTTCTCTTATCAACTGACATGTCAGACCATTGCCTTTTTTAAAATAGGCTTTTTTCCTCTTAAACATGCCCTTTCTGTAGCGAACCATGGTGGACCTTTCAGTTGGTGAGTAATTAGGGTTATGAAGAGTTTTTTGTTTATTCCATGTCACTATGAACAACAAAAGAATAATGGTGCAAAGCTATTGCATTTCATTCAGTGCATGCTTAAGTTACTGCTTCCCTGTTGTGCCAATAACCAAAGGCATTTTCTAAATATGAACTAGTTGGTAAAATGAAAATTATTAAATTCATAAAGCAAGTCAAAATGAATTCGATTTGTGACATTTCTCTTTTCTTCAGAGTTTTGGCTTATCTTGCCTAATAGTATAGTTTGAAAAAATGTCTGCGCAGTACAATAATGTCAACACTAGTTAACTAGTGCACGCCCCAACCAGTTGATTGTTTCAGAACCATTTATAGCCTTTCTCCAATTTGATTTCTGTAATAGCCAACCGGTACCTCTTTCACAGTTTTCGCCCACAAAACCATCGCTGCACCGGCAGACTACTGCGAAGTTTACCCCCGTACACGTGGCTCCATTCTGACACGGATTAACGCTCTCATGACACGGGCCCACTGTGAACATAAAAACCCAATCACAAACAGATTAGCCTATTTGGTTCAGCACTATCGTATATGTATTGTGGCCCTGAAGGGACATTCGCACATTTTCTGCGCACATTTTCTGCGCACATTTTCTGCGCACATTTTCTGCGCACATTTTCTGCGCACATTTTCTGCGCACATTTTCTGCGCACATTTTCTGCGCACATTTTCTGCGCACATTTTCTGCGCACATTTTCTGCGCACATTTTCTGCGCACATTTTCTGCGCACATTTTCTGCGCACATTTTCTGCGCATTGCGGATTTTATCGCAAAACAATAAAAATGTACGACATCGCAGAAATCTGCGCAGAAATGCGCGCATGTCCCTTTAGGGCCACGATAATTATGACTTCTATCAGCAGGGTGCATGCCACTAAATCTGTGAAAATCACTGCGCGCGAGCTCATTAATATTTTGTGATCCCTCCAGTAATTTTGAATAAGAGGTCCCTGGGGCCTATAAATTGGACTGATTGTAGAAATATTTGTGGAAATCAAGAATTGGTGACCCGTGGCTTCCAACTCGGGGAATTCCATTCACAAAAATGACCAATACGTGGGTCTATTTGGCATAGAGGCGGGGGGGGAGGGCTACATTTAGACCTGGGCCCAGAGATGGGCCACCATTTTAGGGGTGGTTTGTGGGGAGGGGAGTATAAAAAAAAAAAAATTCCTTCAACTCTCATAAATTTGAAAAGAAAATTATTCTAGGAGTCTTAATCTTTAATTTCCAGTGAAAAAAATATTGCCACCTTACTCCTGAGCGTCACCAGGTGGCGCTCTTCCTTTCTATTTTTATGTTGGTTACAAAATGAGCGCCGTATTTAGTGGAGTGGAACCAGTGATCTCTATAGAGATCAGTGAGTGGAACCTATATGAAGCAAACATGGCGGCGCCCATATGCCAAGTGTACTCGCTAAAAATAGGTATGTTTCATGTTTTGAACTATGAAATCTCACAGAAAACACAGTAATGATTACACACATGATAGAGAACAAAATGGGTTCTGTCTTTCTTTTCTTTGTTTGCTCTCGCTGTCTTTTTATTCACATACACATTTCAGATGCCTATCCGCCATGTTATCAACATGTTTACAATTATAGGTTGCGCTGAGGCTCATAAATTTACAAGTAAGTAGTTTGTCTGAATTGTTTCACCCAATATTTAGACTGAGATGTATATTTATTTATTTTTATTTGTAGCATGCCCAGGCTAGGGCTATCATGACTGCTGGAGAAAACGTTTGACCAATGCCATATGGTAGCAAAGGTAAGTTGACCTCACGCACGCGGTCTGTATTGTTTGTTATGCAGATTTCTTAAACCATAGCAAAATGGATTCCATCTGGAAGGCCCTAATTAAAGGCAAGATTTTAAGAAAGACTGTACACAGAGGCAGAAAAAATTGTAGGGTATGGACAGGATATGTCCAGCAGAAATATGGCATTATTAATGTTGTCATGCCTGGCTCAAAATCAAATTCACGCACAAGGATGCGTGTGCACAGGTTGACTTACATTGTTTATTCTGGAGTCCTTGATCTTCCCCGGGGGTATGATGTCAGTCACCTGTGCCACAACTCCTTGTGTGTGAATTTTGATCACCTGTCACTTGAGCCACACGCCATCAACACTGCAAGATCTCGTTGTAAGAGATGCCGTTTGTGTTCGGGCCATGGCCCATACAAGGATTGTCTTCTTTAAAATGTAATTAAGGAGAACTTTTTGGCTCACCATTAAGTTTGATAACTGAAATTACTCACCATTTTTTGATGCTACACTTTTTGCTTTTATAATTCATTTTTAATTGAAACGTATGCTGTAATTGTGCTCACTCTGAATTCTTTGCCAATCCACATCTGGAGGGATTGCTGACTTGGGTTCCAGTTGCCCTTTCTTTTTGTACAATGACTTGGCACAGTTGTACAAGTTGTATCGTTGTGCCCTGCACTTTGCCCTTCGTATTTTATAATGTGTGCTCCTAGCCCGTTGGGAATGATATTTTTCTTTTCTGTCCATTTCAGCCAGACTTTTGGCAGCTGCAGATCCTGGCAAAACAGGACAACCTGCAGCTTCACACTTGAGGATGATTAAGTTGGCATGGCCATTGTTGACAAGGTGAACTGCGCTGTGGTCTCTTGAGAGAGCATTTCTGGAAAAGGTTAGTGTCCCTTTTGGATTAGTACTTGAAAAAGCATGGTTCATGGACTCTGCTTTTTGTGTACTTGTCCCATATCTGGTTTTTTGCATTGCCTCGTGACCAATTCTCTTCTGAATTTTCAGTAAAAGCAGTTTCTTGTCAGACTCGAGCATTTTCAGTTTTCCCCTAACATGAACAGGAAGGTAGGGAAATCTGTTATTGCCATTGCAAACCAAGGACCGCTTTTTGCAAAGGTTGTGGCGACCTTGGTAACATTCGGGAATGGTTGAGGCAGCCTGTTCAGCCATGTCATACATTTGGGCAAAGTTTCTCCCACATTTCTTGAGGATTGCCCCTGCTTCTGCTTGTACCCTGTGACTTACATCTTCACCTAACCGGTCTTTTTTTTTTTTTTTTTAATTTTTAGTTCTACCAGGCATCATGTCACCACTGAATTTGGCCCGACTGATTGCTGAACTGAGTGATCGATTTAAGTAAGGTGGGTCAAGAAAGTGTTCTGGCTCGATACCTGCTTTAATTCTCATCTGAGACATAAAACCTTTTGCCATACACCCGTCCGCATCGCTTGTTACTCTTTCTGCCAACAAGGGTTCCTTACACTCTAGAAGTTTCTTGGCACATTGAATTCCCCCTTCTCTTTCATCCCCCATGTTGTAATTTGCTGGGCGTGTAGCACTACAAGAATATGTGTGCTCGTACCACTTGTTACAGCTGTGTTTGCCCGACATTTGATTTTCACATTTACAGAGTTTATTCTCGTGGTGGTACATTACTACCATTTTTTGGGTGGTTACATTCTCACATACTACGTCCCTAGTTTGGGTTGCCGGCACAAATGGTGTTTTGTTCCCGACAGTTTCTCAAGGGGTTATTGTATTGTCTATCTAATTCGACAGCAATCGGTTTTTCTCTGTCATAGCCCTGTAATTCTTGAATACCTTTGACCAGTTTTCTCTTTTCAGCCATACATCTAACATTTTCATTGATAATAATGTCCCCACATTTGCTTGCTGTTTTCTGCAGCCCACTGATTGAAGGAACAGTTGTACCCAATGCTGTCAAAAGTCGTCTTGCTCCTGTGGCTGCAATACCCGGTTGAGGAGACCAACCTAAAAGGCCATGTTTGGAGTTGCAGTGTGTCGGCATCTGCTGACCTGAGGTATCTCTGAGTACAGCTTTTTCCTTCCTGTCGAGAAGTAGCACTTGTTGCATGACAGCACCTCTGAAACAGCAAGGCCCCAGTGTGTTTCTTGCTCTGCCTGTAGCTGAGGCCAGCCATCACAGTCAGGATTCGCATGCTGATGGTCCAGGGTAGCTCGAACACTTGTCTCAACTGTAGTGTTGACATGAACAATTCTGTAGCCGCCTGGGTTCAAGTTGTCGGCTCCTTCCCTTTGGAGTCTGCTTATCGGCGTTATTTCCTCAATTTTCGGTCGCAGCACCATCAGTTTTATTAGTTCTGGCACCTGGTGGGTTGTAGAAAGAACCTCGCTCATCTCTGGGAAAGGCCAGTTGCAATTGTTCATTTGTGGGTCTGATATAGAAAGATGAAACATCAGCCTTTTCTCTTATCAACTGACATGTCAGACCATTGCCTTTTTTAAAATAGGCTTTTTTCCTCTTAAACATGCCCTTTCTGTAGCGAACCATGGTGGACCTTTCAGTTGGTGAGTAATTAGGGTTATGAAGAGTTTTTTGTTTATTCCATGTCACTATGAACAACAAAAGAATAATGGTGCAAAGCTATTGCATTTCATTCAGTGCATGCTTAAGTTACTGCTTCCCTGTTGTGCCAATAACCAAAGGCATTTTCTAAATATGAACTAGTTGGTAAAATGAAAATTATTAAATTCATAAAGCAAGTCAAAATGAATTCGATTTGTGACATTTCTCTTTTCTTCAGAGTTTTGGCTTATCTTGCCTAATAGTATAGTTTGAAAAAATGTCTGCGCAGTACAATAATGTCAACACTAGTTAACTAGTGCACGCCCCAACCAGTTGATTGTTTCAGAACCATTTATAGCCTTTCTCCAATTTGATTTCTGTAATAGCCAACCGGTACCTCTTTCACAGTTTTCGCCCACAAAACCATCGCTGCACCGGCAGACTACTGCGAAGTTTACCCCCGTACACGTGGCTCCATTCTGACACGGATTAACGCTCTCATGACACGGGCCCACTGTGAACATAAAAACCCAATCACAAACAGATTAGCCTATTTGGTTCAGCACTATCGTATATGTATTGTGGCCCTGAAGGGACATTCGCACATTTTCTGCGCACATTTTCTGCGCACATTTTCTGCGCACATTTTCTGCGCACATTTTCTGCGCACATTTTCTGCGCACATTTTCTGCGCACATTTTCTGCGCACATTTTCTGCGCACATTTTCTGCGCACATTTTCTGCGCACATTTTCTGCGCACATTTTCTGCGCACATTTTCTGCGCACATTTTCTGCGCATTGCGGATTTTATCGCAAAACAATAAAAATGTACGACATCGCAGAAATCTGCGCAGAAATGCGCGCATGTCCCTTTAGGGCCACGATAATTATGACTTCTATCAGCAGGGTGCATGCCACTAAATCTGTGAAAATCACTGCGCGCGAGCTCATTAATATTTTGTGATCCCTCCAGTAATTTTGAATAAGAGGTCCCTGGGGCCTATAAATTGGACTGATTGTAGAAATATTTGTGGAAATCAAGAATTGGTGACCCGTGGCTTCCAACTCGGGGAATTCCATTCACAAAAATGACCAATACGTGGGTCTATTTGGCATAGAGGCGGGGGGGGAGGGCTACATTTAGACCTGGGCCCAGAGATGGGCCACCATTTTAGGGGTGGTTTGTGGGGAGGGGAGTATAAAAAAAAAAAAATTCCTTCAACTCTCATAAATTTGAAAAGAAAATTATTCTAGGAGTCTTAATCTTTAATTTCCAGTGAAAAAAATATTGCCACCTTACTCCTGAGCGTCACCAGGTGGCGCTCTTCCTTTCTATTTTTATGTTGGTTACAAAATGAGCGCCGTATTTAGTGGAGTGGAACCAGTGATCTCTATAGAGATCAGTGAGTGGAACCTATATGAAGCAAACATGGCGGCGCCCATATGCCAAGTGTACTCGCTAAAAATAGGTATGTTTCATGTTTTGAACTATGAAATCTCACAGAAAACACAGTAATGATTACACACATGATAGAGAACAAAATGGGTTCTGTCTTTCTTTTCTTTGTTTGCTCTCGCTGTCTTTTTATTCACATACACATTTCAGATGCCTATCCGCCATGTTATCAACATGTTTACAATTATAGGTTGCGCTGAGGCTCATAAATTTACAAGTAAGTAGTTTGTCTGAATTGTTTCACCCAATATTTAGACTGAGATGTATATTTATTTATTTTTATTTGTAGCATGCCCAGGCTAGGGCTATCATGACTGCTGGAGAAAACGTTTGACCAATGCCATATGGTAGCAAAGGTAAGTTGACCTCACGCACGCGGTCTGTATTGTTTGTTATGCAGATTTCTTAAACCATAGCAAAATGGATTCCATCTGGAAGGCCCTAATTAAAGGCAAGATTTTAAGAAAGACTGTACACAGAGGCAGAAAAAATTGTAGGGTATGGACAGGATATGTCCAGCAGAAATATGGCATTATTAATGTTGTCATGCCTGGCTCAAAATCAAATTCACGCACAAGGATGCGTGTGCACAGGTTGACTTACATTGTTTATTCTGGAGTCCTTGATCTTCCCCGGGGGTATGATGTCAGTCACCTGTGCCACAACTCCTTGTGTGTGAATTTTGATCACCTGTCACTTGAGCCACACGCCATCAACACTGCAAGATCTCGTTGTAAGAGATGCCGTTTGTGTTCGGGCCATGGCCCATACAAGGATTGTCTTCTTTAAAATGTAATTAAGGAGAACTTTTTGGCTCACCATTAAGTTTGATAACTGAAATTACTCACCATTTTTTGATGCTACACTTTTTGCTTTTATAATTCATTTTTAATTGAAACGTATGCTGTAATTGTGCTCACTCTGAATTCTTTGCCAATCCACATCTGGAGGGATTGCTGACTTGGGTTCCAGTTGCCCTTTCTTTTTGTACAATGACTTGGCACAGTTGTACAAGTTGTATCGTTGTGCCCTGCACTTTGCCCTTCGTATTTTATAATGTGTGCTCCTAGCCCGTTGGGAATGATATTTTTCTTTTCTGTCCATTTCAGCCAGACTTTTGGCAGCTGCAGATCCTGGCAAAACAGGACAACCTGCAGCTTCACACTTGAGGATGATTAAGTTGGCATGGCCATTGTTGACAAGGTGAACTGCGCTGTGGTCTCTTGAGAGAGCATTTCTGGAAAAGGTTAGTGTCCCTTTTGGATTAGTACTTGAAAAAGCATGGTTCATGGACTCTGCTTTTTGTGTACTTGTCCCATATCTGGTTTTTTGCATTGCCTCGTGACCAATTCTCTTCTGAATTTTCAGTAAAAGCAGTTTCTTGTCAGACTCGAGCATTTTCAGTTTTCCCCTAACATGAACAGGAAGGTAGGGAAATCTGTTATTGCCATTGCAAACCAAGGACCGCTTTTTGCAAAGGTTGTGGCGACCTTGGTAACATTCGGGAATGGTTGAGGCAGCCTGTTCAGCCATGTCATACATTTGGGCAAAGTTTCTCCCACATTTCTTGAGGATTGCCCCTGCTTCTGCTTGTACCCTGTGACTTACATCTTCACCTAACCGGTCTTTTTTTTTTTTTTTTTAATTTTTAGTTCTACCAGGCATCATGTCACCACTGAATTTGGCCCGACTGATTGCTGAACTGAGTGATCGATTTAAGTAAGGTGGGTCAAGAAAGTGTTCTGGCTCGATACCTGCTTTAATTCTCATCTGAGACATAAAACCTTTTGCCATACACCCGTCCGCATCGCTTGTTACTCTTTCTGCCAACAAGGGTTCCTTACACTCTAGAAGTTTCTTGGCACATTGAATTCCCCCTTCTCTTTCATCCCCCATGTTGTAATTTGCTGGGCGTGTAGCACTACAAGAATATGTGTGCTCGTACCACTTGTTACAGCTGTGTTTGCCCGACATTTGATTTTCACATTTACAGAGTTTATTCTCGTGGTGGTACATTACTACCATTTTTTGGGTGGTTACATTCTCACATACTACGTCCCTAGTTTGGGTTGCCGGCACAAATGGTGTTTTGTTCCCGACAGTTTCTCAAGGGGTTATTGTATTGTCTATCTAATTCGACAGCAATCGGTTTTTCTCTGTCATAGCCCTGTAATTCTTGAATACCTTTGACCAGTTTTCTCTTTTCAGCCATACATCTAACATTTTCATTGATAATAATGTCCCCACATTTGCTTGCTGTTTTCTGCAGCCCACTGATTGAAGGAACAGTTGTACCCAATGCTGTCAAAAGTCGTCTTGCTCCTGTGGCTGCAATACCCGGTTGAGGAGACCAACCTAAAAGGCCATGTTTGGAGTTGCAGTGTGTCGGCATCTGCTGACCTGAGGTATCTCTGAGTACAGCTTTTTCCTTCCTGTCGAGAAGTAGCACTTGTTGCATGACAGCACCTCTGAAACAGCAAGGCCCCAGTGTGTTTCTTGCTCTGCCTGTAGCTGAGGCCAGCCATCACAGTCAGGATTCGCATGCTGATGGTCCAGGGTAGCTCGAACACTTGTCTCAACTGTAGTGTTGACATGAACAATTCTGTAGCCGCCTGGGTTCAAGTTGTCGGCTCCTTCCCTTTGGAGTCTGCTTATCGGCGTTATTTCCTCAATTTTCGGTCGCAGCACCATCAGTTTTATTAGTTCTGGCACCTGGTGGGTTGTAGAAAGAACCTCGCTCATCTCTGGGAAAGGCCAGTTGCAATTGTTCATTTGTGGGTCTGATATAGAAAGATGAAACATCAGCCTTTTCTCTTATCAACTGACATGTCAGACCATTGCCTTTTTTAAAATAGGCTTTTTTCCTCTTAAACATGCCCTTTCTGTAGCGAACCATGGTGGACCTTTCAGTTGGTGAGTAATTAGGGTTATGAAGAGTTTTTTGTTTATTCCATGTCACTATGAACAACAAAAGAATAATGGTGCAAAGCTATTGCATTTCATTCAGTGCATGCTTAAGTTACTGCTTCCCTGTTGTGCCAATAACCAAAGGCATTTTCTAAATATGAACTAGTTGGTAAAATGAAAATTATTAAATTCATAAAGCAAGTCAAAATGAATTCGATTTGTGACATTTCTCTTTTCTTCAGAGTTTTGGCTTATCTTGCCTAATAGTATAGTTTGAAAAAATGTCTGCGCAGTACAATAATGTCAACACTAGTTAACTAGTGCACGCCCCAACCAGTTGATTGTTTCAGAACCATTTATAGCCTTTCTCCAATTTGATTTCTGTAATAGCCAACCGGTACCTCTTTCACAGTTTTCGCCCACAAAACCATCGCTGCACCGGCAGACTACTGCGAAGTTTACCCCCGTACACGTGGCTCCATTCTGACACGGATTAACGCTCTCATGACACGGGCCCACTGTGAACATAAAAACCCAATCACAAACAGATTAGCCTATTTGGTTCAGCACTATCGTATATGTATTGTGGCCCTGAAGGGACATTCGCACATTTTCTGCGCACATTTTCTGCGCACATTTTCTGCGCACATTTTCTGCGCACATTTTCTGCGCACATTTTCTGCGCACATTTTCTGCGCACATTTTCTGCGCACATTTTCTGCGCACATTTTCTGCGCACATTTTCTGCGCACATTTTCTGCGCACATTTTCTGCGCACATTTTCTGCGCACATTTTCTGCGCATTGCGGATTTTATCGCAAAACAATAAAAATGTACGACATCGCAGAAATCTGCGCAGAAATGCGCGCATGTCCCTTTAGGGCCACGATAATTATGACTTCTATCAGCAGGGTGCATGCCACTAAATCTGTGAAAATCACTGCGCGCGAGCTCATTAATATTTTGTGATCCCTCCAGTAATTTTGAATAAGAGGTCCCTGGGGCCTATAAATTGGACTGATTGTAGAAATATTTGTGGAAATCAAGAATTGGTGACCCGTGGCTTCCAACTCGGGGAATTCCATTCACAAAAATGACCAATACGTGGGTCTATTTGGCATAGAGGCGGGGGGGGAGGGCTACATTTAGACCTGGGCCCAGAGATGGGCCACCATTTTAGGGGTGGTTTGTGGGGAGGGGAGTATAAAAAAAAAAAAATTCCTTCAACTCTCATAAATTTGAAAAGAAAATTATTCTAGGAGTCTTAATCTTTAATTTCCAGTGAAAAAAATATTGCCACCTTACTCCTGAGCGTCACCAGGTGGCGCTCTTCCTTTCTATTTTTATGTTGGTTACAAAATGAGCGCCGTATTTAGTGGAGTGGAACCAGTGATCTCTATAGAGATCAGTGAGTGGAACCTATATGAAGCAAACATGGCGGCGCCCATATGCCAAGTGTACTCGCTAAAAATAGGTATGTTTCATGTTTTGAACTATGAAATCTCACAGAAAACACAGTAATGATTACACACATGATAGAGAACAAAATGGGTTCTGTCTTTCTTTTCTTTGTTTGCTCTCGCTGTCTTTTTATTCACATACACATTTCAGATGCCTATCCGCCATGTTATCAACATGTTTACAATTATAGGTTGCGCTGAGGCTCATAAATTTACAAGTAAGTAGTTTGTCTGAATTGTTTCACCCAATATTTAGACTGAGATGTATATTTATTTATTTTTATTTGTAGCATGCCCAGGCTAGGGCTATCATGACTGCTGGAGAAAACGTTTGACCAATGCCATATGGTAGCAAAGGTAAGTTGACCTCACGCACGCGGTCTGTATTGTTTGTTATGCAGATTTCTTAAACCATAGCAAAATGGATTCCATCTGGAAGGCCCTAATTAAAGGCAAGATTTTAAGAAAGACTGTACACAGAGGCAGAAAAAATTGTAGGGTATGGACAGGATATGTCCAGCAGAAATATGGCATTATTAATGTTGTCATGCCTGGCTCAAAATCAAATTCACGCACAAGGATGCGTGTGCACAGGTTGACTTACATTGTTTATTCTGGAGTCCTTGATCTTCCCCGGGGGTATGATGTCAGTCACCTGTGCCACAACTCCTTGTGTGTGAATTTTGATCACCTGTCACTTGAGCCACACGCCATCAACACTGCAAGATCTCGTTGTAAGAGATGCCGTTTGTGTTCGGGCCATGGCCCATACAAGGATTGTCTTCTTTAAAATGTAATTAAGGAGAACTTTTTGGCTCACCATTAAGTTTGATAACTGAAATTACTCACCATTTTTTGATGCTACACTTTTTGCTTTTATAATTCATTTTTAATTGAAACGTATGCTGTAATTGTGCTCACTCTGAATTCTTTGCCAATCCACATCTGGAGGGATTGCTGACTTGGGTTCCAGTTGCCCTTTCTTTTTGTACAATGACTTGGCACAGTTGTACAAGTTGTATCGTTGTGCCCTGCACTTTGCCCTTCGTATTTTATAATGTGTGCTCCTAGCCCGTTGGGAATGATATTTTTCTTTTCTGTCCATTTCAGCCAGACTTTTGGCAGCTGCAGATCCTGGCAAAACAGGACAACCTGCAGCTTCACACTTGAGGATGATTAAGTTGGCATGGCCATTGTTGACAAGGTGAACTGCGCTGTGGTCTCTTGAGAGAGCATTTCTGGAAAAGGTTAGTGTCCCTTTTGGATTAGTACTTGAAAAAGCATGGTTCATGGACTCTGCTTTTTGTGTACTTGTCCCATATCTGGTTTTTTGCATTGCCTCGTGACCAATTCTCTTCTGAATTTTCAGTAAAAGCAGTTTCTTGTCAGACTCGAGCATTTTCAGTTTTCCCCTAACATGAACAGGAAGGTAGGGAAATCTGTTATTGCCATTGCAAACCAAGGACCGCTTTTTGCAAAGGTTGTGGCGACCTTGGTAACATTCGGGAATGGTTGAGGCAGCCTGTTCAGCCATGTCATACATTTGGGCAAAGTTTCTCCCACATTTCTTGAGGATTGCCCCTGCTTCTGCTTGTACCCTGTGACTTACATCTTCACCTAACCGGTCTTTTTTTTTTTTTTTTTTATTTTTAGTTCTACCAGGCATCATGTCACCACTGAATTTGGCCCGACTGATTGCTGAACTGAGTGATCGATTTAAGTAAGGTGGGTCAAGAAAGTGTTCTGGCTCGATACCTGCTTTAATTCTCATCTGAGACATAAAACCTTTTGCCATACACCCGTCCGCATCGCTTGTTACTCTTTCTGCCAACAAGGGTTCCTTACACTCTAGAAGTTTCTTGGCACATTGAATTCCCCCTTCTCTTTCATCCCCCATGTTGTAATTTGCTGGGCGTGTAGCACTACAAGAATATGTGTGCTCGTACCACTTGTTACAGCTGTGTTTGCCCGACATTTGATTTTCACATTTACAGAGTTTATTCTCGTGGTGGTACATTACTACCATTTTTTGGGTGGTTACATTCTCACATACTACGTCCCTAGTTTGGGTTGCCGGCACAAATGGTGTTTTGTTCCCGACAGTTTCTCAAGGGGTTATTGTATTGTCTATCTAATTCGACAGCAATCGGTTTTTCTCTGTCATAGCCCTGTAATTCTTGAATACCTTTGACCAGTTTTCTCTTTTCAGCCATACATCTAACATTTTCATTGATAATAATGTCCCCACATTTGCTTGCTGTTTTCTGCAGCCCACTGATTGAAGGAACAGTTGTACCCAATGCTGTCAAAAGTCGTCTTGCTCCTGTGGCTGCAATACCCGGTTGAGGAGACCAACCTAAAAGGCCATGTTTGGAGTTGCAGTGTGTCGGCATCTGCTGACCTGAGGTATCTCTGAGTACAGCTTCTTCCTTCCTGTCGAGAAGTAGCACTTGTTGCATGACAGCACCTCTGAAACAGCAAGGCCCCAGTGTGTTTCTTGCTCTGCCTGTAGCTGAGGCCAGCCATCACAGTCAGGATTCGCATGCTGATGGTCCAGGGTAGCTCGAACACTTGTCTCAACTGTAGTGTTGACATGAACAATTCTGTAGCCGCCTGGGTTCAAGTTGTCGGCTCCTTCCCTTTGGAGTCTGCTTATCGGCGTTATTTCCTCAATTTTCGGTCGCAGCACCATCAGTTTTATTAGTTCTGGCACCTGGTGGGTTGTAGAAAGAACCTCGCTCATCTCTGGGAAAGGCCAGTTGCAATTGTTCATTTGTGGGTCTGATATAGAAAGATGAAACATCAGCCTTTTCTCTTATCAACTGACATGTCAGACCATTGCCTTTTTTAAAATAGGCTTTTTTCCTCTTAAACATGCCCTTTCTGTAGCGAACCATGGTGGACCTTTCAGTTGGTGAGTAATTAGGGTTATGAAGAGTTTTTTGTTTATTCCATGTCACTATGAACAACAAAAGAATAATGGTGCAAAGCTATTGCATTTCATTCAGTGCATGCTTAAGTTACTGCTTCCCTGTTGTGCCAATAACCAAAGGCATTTTCTAAATATGAACTAGTTGGTAAAATGAAAATTATTAAATTCATAAAGCAAGTCAAAATGAATTCGATTTGTGACATTTCTCTTTTCTTCAGAGTTTTGGCTTATCTTGCCTAATAGTATAGTTTGAAAAAATGTCTGCGCAGTACAATAATGTCAACACTAGTTAACTAGTGCACGCCCCAACCAGTTGATTGTTTCAGAACCATTTATAGCCTTTCTCCAATTTGATTTCTGTAATAGCCAACCGGTACCTCTTTCACAGTTTTCGCCCACAAAACCATCGCTGCACCGGCAGACTACTGCGAAGTTTACCCCCGTACACGTGGCTCCATTCTGACACGGATTAACGCTCTCATGACACGGGCCCACTGTGAACATAAAAACCCAATCACAAACAGATTAGCCTATTTGGTTCAGCACTATCGTATATGTATTGTGGCCCTGAAGGGACATTCGCACATTTTCTGCGCACATTTTCTGCGCACATTTTCTGCGCACATTTTCTGCGCACATTTTCTGCGCACATTTTCTGCGCACATTTTCTGCGCACATTTTCTGCGCACATTTTCTGCGCACATTTTCTGCGCACATTTTCTGCGCACATTTTCTGCGCACATTTTCTGCGCACATTTTCTGCGCACATTTTCTGCGCACATTTTCTGCGCACATTTTCTGCGCACATTTTCTGCGCACATTTTCTGCGCACATTTTCTGCGCACATTTTCTGCGCACATTTTCTGCGCACATTTTCTGCGCACATTTTCTGCGCACATTTTCTGCGCACATTTTCTGCGCACATTTTCTGCGCATTGCGGATTTTATCGCAAAACAATAAAAATGTACGACATCGCAGAAATCTGCGCAGAAATGCGCGCATGTCCCTTTAGGGCCACGATAATTATGACTTCTATCAGCAGGGTGCATGCCACTAAATCTGTGAAAATCACTGCGCGCGAGCTCATTAATATTTTGTGATCCCTCCAGTAATTTTGAATAAGAGGTCCCTGGGGCCTATAAATTGGACTGATTGTAGAAATATTTGTGGAAATCAAGAATTGGTGACCCGTGGCTTCCAACTCGGGGAATTCCATTCACAAAAATGACCAATACGTGGGTCTATTTGGCATAGAGGCGGGGGGGGAGGGCTACATTTAGACCTGGGCCCAGAGATGGGCCACCATTTTAGGGGTGGTTTGTGGGGAGGGGAGTATAAAAAAAAAAAAATTCCTTCAACTCTCATAAATTTGAAAAGAAAATTATTCTAGGAGTCTTAATCTTTAATTTCCAGTGAAAAAAATATTGCCACCTTACTCCTGAGCGTCACCAGGTGGCGCTCTTCCTTTCTATTTTTATGTTGGTTACAAAATGAGCGCCGTATTTAGTGGAGTGGAACCAGTGATCTCTATAGAGATCAGTGAGTGGAACCTATATGAAGCAAACATGGCGGCGCCCATATGCCAAGTGTACTCGCTAAAAATAGGTATGTTTCATGTTTTGAACTATGAAATCTCACAGAAAACACAGTAATGATTACACACATGATAGAGAACAAAATGGGTTCTGTCTTTCTTTTCTTTGTTTGCTCTCGCTGTCTTTTTATTCACATACACATTTCAGATGCCTATCCGCCATGTTATCAACATGTTTACAATTATAGGTTGCGCTGAGGCTCATAAATTTACAAGTAAGTAGTTTGTCTGAATTGTTTCACCCAATATTTAGACTGAGATGTATATTTATTTATTTTTATTTGTAGCATGCCCAGGCTAGGGCTATCATGACTGCTGGAGAAAACGTTTGACCAATGCCATATGGTAGCAAAGGTAAGTTGACCTCACGCACGCGGTCTGTATTGTTTGTTATGCAGATTTCTTAAACCATAGCAAAATGGATTCCATCTGGAAGGCCCTAATTAAAGGCAAGATTTTAAGAAAGACTGTACACAGAGGCAGAAAAAATTGTAGGGTATGGACAGGATATGTCCAGCAGAAATATGGCATTATTAATGTTGTCATGCCTGGCTCAAAATCAAATTCACGCACAAGGATGCGTGTGCACAGGTTGACTTACATTGTTTATTCTGGAGTCCTTGATCTTCCCCGGGGGTATGATGTCAGTCACCTGTGCCACAACTCCTTGTGTGTGAATTTTGATCACCTGTCACTTGAGCCACACGCCATCAACACTGCAAGATCTCGTTGTAAGAGATGCCGTTTGTGTTCGGGCCATGGCCCATACAAGGATTGTCTTCTTTAAAATGTAATTAAGGAGAACTTTTTGGCTCACCATTAAGTTTGATAACTGAAATTACTCACCATTTTTTGATGCTACACTTTTTGCTTTTATAATTCATTTTTAATTGAAACGTATGCTGTAATTGTGCTCACTCTGAATTCTTTGCCAATCCACATCTGGAGGGATTGCTGACTTGGGTTCCAGTTGCCCTTTCTTTTTGTACAATGACTTGGCACAGTTGTACAAGTTGTATCGTTGTGCCCTGCACTTTGCCCTTCGTATTTTATAATGTGTGCTCCTAGCCCGTTGGGAATGATATTTTTCTTTTCTGTCCATTTCAGCCAGACTTTTGGCAGCTGCAGATCCTGGCAAAACAGGACAACCTGCAGCTTCACACTTGAGGATGATTAAGTTGGCATGGCCATTGTTGACAAGGTGAACTGCGCTGTGGTCTCTTGAGAGAGCATTTCTGGAAAAGGTTAGTGTCCCTTTTGGATTAGTACTTGAAAAAGCATGGTTCATGGACTCTGCTTTTTGTGTACTTGTCCCATATCTGGTTTTTTGCATTGCCTCGTGACCAATTCTCTTCTGAATTTTCAGTAAAAGCAGTTTCTTGTCAGACTCGAGCATTTTCAGTTTTCCCCTAACATGAACAGGAAGGTAGGGAAATCTGTTATTGCCATTGCAAACCAAGGACCGCTTTTTGCAAAGGTTGTGGCGACCTTGGTAACATTCGGGAATGGTTGAGGCAGCCTGTTCAGCCATGTCATACATTTGGGCAAAGTTTCTCCCACATTTCTTGAGGATTGCCCCTGCTTCTGCTTGTACCCTGTGACTTACATCTTCACCTAACCGGTCTTTTTTTTTTTTTTTTTAATTTTTAGTTCTACCAGGCATCATGTCACCACTGAATTTGGCCCGACTGATTGCTGAACTGAGTGATCGATTTAAGTAAGGTGGGTCAAGAAAGTGTTCTGGCTCGATACCTGCTTTAATTCTCATCTGAGACATAAAACCTTTTGCCATACACCCGTCCGCATCGCTTGTTACTCTTTCTGCCAACAAGGGTTCCTTACACTCTAGAAGTTTCTTGGCACATTGAATTCCCCCTTCTCTTTCATCCCCCATGTTGTAATTTGCTGGGCGTGTAGCACTACAAGAATATGTGTGCTCGTACCACTTGTTACAGCTGTGTTTGCCCGACATTTGATTTTCACATTTACAGAGTTTATTCTCGTGGTGGTACATTACTACCATTTTTTGGGTGGTTACATTCTCACATACTACGTCCCTAGTTTGGGTTGCCGGCACAAATGGTGTTTTGTTCCCGACAGTTTCTCAAGGGGTTATTGTATTGTCTATCTAATTCGACAGCAATCGGTTTTTCTCTGTCATAGCCCTGTAATTCTTGAATACCTTTGACCAGTTTTCTCTTTTCAGCCATACATCTAACATTTTCATTGATAATAATGTCCCCACATTTGCTTGCTGTTTTCTGCAGCCCACTGATTGAAGGAACAGTTGTACCCAATGCTGTCAAAAGTCGTCTTGCTCCTGTGGCTGCAATACCCGGTTGAGGAGACCAACCTAAAAGGCCATGTTTGGAGTTGCAGTGTGTCGGCATCTGCTGACCTGAGGTATCTCTGAGTACAGCTTTTTCCTTCCTGTCGAGAAGTAGCACTTGTTGCATGACAGCACCTCTGAAACAGCAAGGCCCCAGTGTGTTTCTTGCTCTGCCTGTAGCTGAGGCCAGCCATCACAGTCAGGATTCGCATGCTGATGGTCCAGGGTAGCTCGAACACTTGTCTCAACTGTAGTGTTGACATGAACAATTCTGTAGCCGCCTGGGTTCAAGTTGTCGGCTCCTTCCCTTTGGAGTCTGCTTATCGGCGTTATTTCCTCAATTTTCGGTCGCAGCACCATCAGTTTTATTAGTTCTGGCACCTGGTGGGTTGTAGAAAGAACCTCGCTCATCTCTGGGAAAGGCCAGTTGCAATTGTTCATTTGTGGGTCTGATATAGAAAGATGAAACATCAGCCTTTTCTCTTATCAACTGACATGTCAGACCATTGCCTTTTTTAAAATAGGCTTTTTTCCTCTTAAACATGCCCTTTCTGTAGCGAACCATGGTGGACCTTTCAGTTGGTGAGTAATTAGGGTTATGAAGAGTTTTTTGTTTATTCCATGTCACTATGAACAACAAAAGAATAATGGTGCAAAGCTATTGCATTTCATTCAGTGCATGCTTAAGTTACTGCTTCCCTGTTGTGCCAATAACCAAAGGCATTTTCTAAATATGAACTAGTTGGTAAAATGAAAATTATTAAATTCATAAAGCAAGTCAAAATGAATTCGATTTGTGACATTTCTCTTTTCTTCAGAGTTTTGGCTTATCTTGCCTAATAGTATAGTTTGAAAAAATGTCTGCGCAGTACAATAATGTCAACACTAGTTAACTAGTGCACGCCCCAACCAGTTGATTGTTTCAGAACCATTTATAGCCTTTCTCCAATTTGATTTCTGTAATAGCCAACCGGTACCTCTTTCACAGTTTTCGCCCACAAAACCATCGCTGCACCGGCAGACTACTGCGAAGTTTACCCCCGTACACGTGGCTCCATTCTGACACGGATTAACGCTCTCATGACACGGGCCCACTGTGAACATAAAAACCCAATCACAAACAGATTAGCCTATTTGGTTCAGCACTATCGTATATGTATTGTGGCCCTGAAGGGACATTCGCACATTTTCTGCGCACATTTTCTGCGCACATTTTCTGCGCACATTTTCTGCGCACATTTTCTGCGCACATTTTCTGCGCACATTTTCTGCGCACATTTTCTGCGCACATTTTCTGCGCACATTTTCTGCGCACATTTTCTGCGCACATTTTCTGCGCACATTTTCTGCGCACATTTTCTGCGCACATTTTCTGCGCATTGCGGATTTTATCGCAAAACAATAAAAATGTACGACATCGCAGAAATCTGCGCAGAAATGCGCGCATGTCCCTTTAGGGCCACGATAATTATGACTTCTATCAGCAGGGTGCATGCCACTAAATCTGTGAAAATCACTGCGCGCGAGCTCATTAATATTTTGTGATCCCTCCAGTAATTTTGAATAAGAGGTCCCTGGGGCCTATAAATTGGACTGATTGTAGAAATATTTGTGGAAATCAAGAATTGGTGACCCGTGGCTTCCAACTCGGGGAATTCCATTCACAAAAATGACCAATACGTGGGTCTATTTGGCATAGAGGCGGGGGGGGAGGGCTACATTTAGACCTGGGCCCAGAGATGGGCCACCATTTTAGGGGTGGTTTGTGGGGAGGGGAGTATAAAAAAAAAAAAATTCCTTCAACTCTCATAAATTTGAAAAGAAAATTATTCTAGGAGTCTTAATCTTTAATTTCCAGTGAAAAAAATATTGCCACCTTACTCCTGAGCGTCACCAGGTGGCGCTCTTCCTTTCTATTTTTATGTTGGTTACAAAATGAGCGCCGTATTTAGTGGAGTGGAACCAGTGATCTCTATAGAGATCAGTGAGTGGAACCTATATGAAGCAAACATGGCGGCGCCCATATGCCAAGTGTACTCGCTAAAAATAGGTATGTTTCATGTTTTGAACTATGAAATCTCACAGAAAACACAGTAATGATTACACACATGATAGAGAACAAAATGGGTTCTGTCTTTCTTTTCTTTGTTTGCTCTCGCTGTCTTTTTATTCACATACACATTTCAGATGCCTATCCGCCATGTTATCAACATGTTTACAATTATAGGTTGCGCTGAGGCTCATAAATTTACAAGTAAGTAGTTTGTCTGAATTGTTTCACCCAATATTTAGACTGAGATGTATATTTATTTATTTTTATTTGTAGCATGCCCAGGCTAGGGCTATCATGACTGCTGGAGAAAACGTTTGACCAATGCCATATGGTAGCAAAGGTAAGTTGACCTCACGCACGCGGTCTGTATTGTTTGTTATGCAGATTTCTTAAACCATAGCAAAATGGATTCCATCTGGAAGGCCCTAATTAAAGGCAAGATTTTAAGAAAGACTGTACACAGAGGCAGAAAAAATTGTAGGGTATGGACAGGATATGTCCAGCAGAAATATGGCATTATTAATGTTGTCATGCCTGGCTCAAAATCAAATTCACGCACAAGGATGCGTGTGCACAGGTTGACTTACATTGTTTATTCTGGAGTCCTTGATCTTCCCCGGGGGTATGATGTCAGTCACCTGTGCCACAACTCCTTGTGTGTGAATTTTGATCACCTGTCACTTGAGCCACACGCCATCAACACTGCAAGATCTCGTTGTAAGAGATGCCGTTTGTGTTCGGGCCATGGCCCATACAAGGATTGTCTTCTTTAAAATGTAATTAAGGAGAACTTTTTGGCTCACCATTAAGTTTGATAACTGAAATTACTCACCATTTTTTGATGCTACACTTTTTGCTTTTATAATTCATTTTTAATTGAAACGTATGCTGTAATTGTGCTCACTCTGAATTCTTTGCCAATCCACATCTGGAGGGATTGCTGACTTGGGTTCCAGTTGCCCTTTCTTTTTGTACAATGACTTGGCACAGTTGTACAAGTTGTATCGTTGTGCCCTGCACTTTGCCCTTCGTATTTTATAATGTGTGCTCCTAGCCCGTTGGGAATGATATTTTTCTTTTCTGTCCATTTCAGCCAGACTTTTGGCAGCTGCAGATCCTGGCAAAACAGGACAACCTGCAGCTTCACACTTGAGGATGATTAAGTTGGCATGGCCATTGTTGACAAGGTGAACTGCGCTGTGGTCTCTTGAGAGAGCATTTCTGGAAAAGGTTAGTGTCCCTTTTGGATTAGTACTTGAAAAAGCATGGTTCATGGACTCTGCTTTTTGTGTACTTGTCCCATATCTGGTTTTTTGCATTGCCTCGTGACCAATTCTCTTCTGAATTTTCAGTAAAAGCAGTTTCTTGTCAGACTCGAGCATTTTCAGTTTTCCCCTAACATGAACAGGAAGGTAGGGAAATCTGTTATTGCCATTGCAAACCAAGGACCGCTTTTTGCAAAGGTTGTGGCGACCTTGGTAACATTCGGGAATGGTTGAGGCAGCCTGTTCAGCCATGTCATACATTTGGGCAAAGTTTCTCCCACATTTCTTGAGGATTGCCCCTGCTTCTGCTTGTACCCTGTGACTTACATCTTCACCTAACCGGTCTTTTTTTTTTTTTTTTTAATTTTTAGTTCTACCAGGCATCATGTCACCACTGAATTTGGCCCGACTGATTGCTGAACTGAGTGATCGATTTAAGTAAGGTGGGTCAAGAAAGTGTTCTGGCTCGATACCTGCTTTAATTCTCATCTGAGACATAAAACCTTTTGCCATACACCCGTCCGCATCGCTTGTTACTCTTTCTGCCAACAAGGGTTCCTTACACTCTAGAAGTTTCTTGGCACATTGAATTCCCCCTTCTCTTTCATCCCCCATGTTGTAATTTGCTGGGCGTGTAGCACTACAAGAATATGTGTGCTCGTACCACTTGTTACAGCTGTGTTTGCCCGACATTTGATTTTCACATTTACAGAGTTTATTCTCGTGGTGGTACATTACTACCATTTTTTGGGTGGTTACATTCTCACATACTACGTCCCTAGTTTGGGTTGCCGGCACAAATGGTGTTTTGTTCCCGACAGTTTCTCAAGGGGTTATTGTATTGTCTATCTAATTCGACAGCAATCGGTTTTTCTCTGTCATAGCCCTGTAATTCTTGAATACCTTTGACCAGTTTTCTCTTTTCAGCCATACATCTAACATTTTCATTGATAATAATGTCCCCACATTTGCTTGCTGTTTTCTGCAGCCCACTGATTGAAGGAACAGTTGTACCCAATGCTGTCAAAAGTCGTCTTGCTCCTGTGGCTGCAATACCCGGTTGAGGAGACCAACCTAAAAGGCCATGTTTGGAGTTGCAGTGTGTCGGCATCTGCTGACCTGAGGTATCTCTGAGTACAGCTTTTTCCTTCCTGTCGAGAAGTAGCACTTGTTGCATGACAGCACCTCTGAAACAGCAAGGCCCCAGTGTGTTTCTTGCTCTGCCTGTAGCTGAGGCCAGCCATCACAGTCAGGATTCGCATGCTGATGGTCCAGGGTAGCTCGAACACTTGTCTCAACTGTAGTGTTGACATGAACAATTCTGTAGCCGCCTGGGTTCAAGTTGTCGGCTCCTTCCCTTTGGAGTCTGCTTATCGGCGTTATTTCCTCAATTTTCGGTCGCAGCACCATCAGTTTTATTAGTTCTGGCACCTGGTGGGTTGTAGAAAGAACCTCGCTCATCTCTGGGAAAGGCCAGTTGCAATTGTTCATTTGTGGGTCTGATATAGAAAGATGAAACATCAGCCTTTTCTCTTATCAACTGACATGTCAGACCATTGCCTTTTTTAAAATAGGCTTTTTTCCTCTTAAACATGCCCTTTCTGTAGCGAACCATGGTGGACCTTTCAGTTGGTGAGTAATTAGGGTTATGAAGAGTTTTTTGTTTATTCCATGTCACTATGAACAACAAAAGAATAATGGTGCAAAGCTATTGCATTTCATTCAGTGCATGCTTAAGTTACTGCTTCCCTGTTGTGCCAATAACCAAAGGCATTTTCTAAATATGAACTAGTTGGTAAAATGAAAATTATTAAATTCATAAAGCAAGTCAAAATGAATTCGATTTGTGACATTTCTCTTTTCTTCAGAGTTTTGGCTTATCTTGCCTAATAGTATAGTTTGAAAAAATGTCTGCGCAGTACAATAATGTCAACACTAGTTAACTAGTGCACGCCCCAACCAGTTGATTGTTTCAGAACCATTTATAGCCTTTCTCCAATTTGATTTCTGTAATAGCCAACCGGTACCTCTTTCACAGTTTTCGCCCACAAAACCATCGCTGCACCGGCAGACTACTGCGAAGTTTACCCCCGTACACGTGGCTCCATTCTGACACGGATTAACGCTCTCATGACACGGGCCCACTGTGAACATAAAAACCCAATCACAAACAGATTAGCCTATTTGGTTCAGCACTATCGTATATGTATTGTGGCCCTGAAGGGACATTCGCACATTTTCTGCGCACATTTTCTGCGCACATTTTCTGCGCACATTTTCTGCGCACATTTTCTGCGCACATTTTCTGCGCACATTTTCTGCGCACATTTTCTGCGCACATTTTCTGCGCACATTTTCTGCGCACATTTTCTGCGCACATTTTCTGCGCATTGCGGATTTTATCGCAAAACAATAAAAATGTACGACATCGCAGAAATCTGCGCAGAAATGCGCGCATGTCCCTTTAGGGCCACGATAATTATGACTTCTATCAGCAGGGTGCATGCCACTAAATCTGTGAAAATCACTGCGCGCGAGCTCATTAATATTTTGTGATCCCTCCAGTAATTTTGAATAAGAGGTCCCTGGGGCCTATAAATTGGACTGATTGTAGAAATATTTGTGGAAATCAAGAATTGGTGACCCGTGGCTTCCAACTCGGGGAATTCCATTCACAAAAATGACCAATACGTGGGTCTATTTGGCATAGAGGCGGGGGGGGAGGGCTACATTTAGACCTGGGCCCAGAGATGGGCCACCATTTTAGGGGTGGTTTGTGGGGAGGGGAGTATAAAAAAAAAAAAATTCCTTCAACTCTCATAAATTTGAAAAGAAAATTATTCTAGGAGTCTTAATCTTTAATTTCCAGTGAAAAAAATATTGCCACCTTACTCCTGAGCGTCACCAGGTGGCGCTCTTCCTTTCTATTTTTATGTTGGTTACAAAATGAGCGCCGTATTTAGTGGAGTGGAACCAGTGATCTCTATAGAGATCAGTGAGTGGAACCTATATGAAGCAAACATGGCGGCGCCCATATGCCAAGTGTACTCGCTAAAAATAGGTATGTTTCATGTTTTGAACTATGAAATCTCACAGAAAACACAGTAATGATTACACACATGATAGAGAACAAAATGGGTTCTGTCTTTCTTTTCTTTGTTTGCTCTCGCTGTCTTTTTATTCACATACACATTTCAGATGCCTATCCGCCATGTTATCAACATGTTTACAATTATAGGTTGCGCTGAGGCTCATAAATTTACAAGTAAGTAGTTTGTCTGAATTGTTTCACCCAATATTTAGACTGAGATGTATATTTATTTATTTTTATTTGTAGCATGCCCAGGCTAGGGCTATCATGACTGCTGGAGAAAACGTTTGACCAATGCCATATGGTAGCAAAGGTAAGTTGACCTCACGCACGCGGTCTGTATTGTTTGTTATGCAGATTTCTTAAACCATAGCAAAATGGATTCCATCTGGAAGGCCCTAATTAAAGGCAAGATTTTAAGAAAGACTGTACACAGAGGCAGAAAAAATTGTAGGGTATGGACAGGATATGTCCAGCAGAAATATGGCATTATTAATGTTGTCATGCCTGGCTCAAAATCAAATTCACGCACAAGGATGCGTGTGCACAGGTTGACTTACATTGTTTATTCTGGAGTCCTTGATCTTCCCCGGGGGTATGATGTCAGTCACCTGTGCCACAACTCCTTGTGTGTGAATTTTGATCACCTGTCACTTGAGCCACACGCCATCAACACTGCAAGATCTCGTTGTAAGAGATGCCGTTTGTGTTCGGGCCATGGCCCATACAAGGATTGTCTTCTTTAAAATGTAATTAAGGAGAACTTTTTGGCTCACCATTAAGTTTGATAACTGAAATTACTCACCATTTTTTGATGCTACACTTTTTGCTTTTATAATTCATTTTTAATTGAAACGTATGCTGTAATTGTGCTCACTCTGAATTCTTTGCCAATCCACATCTGGAGGGATTGCTGACTTGGGTTCCAGTTGCCCTTTCTTTTTGTACAATGACTTGGCACAGTTGTACAAGTTGTATCGTTGTGCCCTGCACTTTGCCCTTCGTATTTTATAATGTGTGCTCCTAGCCCGTTGGGAATGATATTTTTCTTTTCTGTCCATTTCAGCCAGACTTTTGGCAGCTGCAGATCCTGGCAAAACAGGACAACCTGCAGCTTCACACTTGAGGATGATTAAGTTGGCATGGCCATTGTTGACAAGGTGAACTGCGCTGTGGTCTCTTGAGAGAGCATTTCTGGAAAAGGTTAGTGTCCCTTTTGGATTAGTACTTGAAAAAGCATGGTTCATGGACTCTGCTTTTTGTGTACTTGTCCCATATCTGGTTTTTTGCATTGCCTCGTGACCAATTCTCTTCTGAATTTTCAGTAAAAGCAGTTTCTTGTCAGACTCGAGCATTTTCAGTTTTCCCCTAACATGAACAGGAAGGTAGGGAAATCTGTTATTGCCATTGCAAACCAAGGACCGCTTTTTGCAAAGGTTGTGGCGACCTTGGTAACATTCGGGAATGGTTGAGGCAGCCTGTTCAGCCATGTCATACATTTGGGCAAAGTTTCTCCCACATTTCTTGAGGATTGCCCCTGCTTCTGCTTGTACCCTGTGACTTACATCTTCACCTAACCGGTCTTTTTTTTTTTTTTTTTAATTTTTAGTTCTACCAGGCATCATGTCACCACTGAATTTGGCCCGACTGATTGCTGAACTGAGTGATCGATTTAAGTAAGGTGGGTCAAGAAAGTGTTCTGGCTCGATACCTGCTTTAATTCTCATCTGAGACATAAAACCTTTTGCCATACACCCGTCCGCATCGCTTGTTACTCTTTCTGCCAACAAGGGTTCCTTACACTCTAGAAGTTTCTTGGCACATTGAATTCCCCCTTCTCTTTCATCCCCCATGTTGTAATTTGCTGGGCGTGTAGCACTACAAGAATATGTGTGCTCGTACCACTTGTTACAGCTGTGTTTGCCCGACATTTGATTTTCACATTTACAGAGTTTATTCTCGTGGTGGTACATTACTACCATTTTTTGGGTGGTTACATTCTCACATACTACGTCCCTAGTTTGGGTTGCCGGCACAAATGGTGTTTTGTTCCCGACAGTTTCTCAAGGGGTTATTGTATTGTCTATCTAATTCGACAGCAATCGGTTTTTCTCTGTCATAGCCCTGTAATTCTTGAATACCTTTGACCAGTTTTCTCTTTTCAGCCATACATCTAACATTTTCATTGATAATAATGTCCCCACATTTGCTTGCTGTTTTCTGCAGCCCACTGATTGAAGGAACAGTTGTACCCAATGCTGTCAAAAGTCGTCTTGCTCCTGTGGCTGCAATACCCGGTTGAGGAGACCAACCTAAAAGGCCATGTTTGGAGTTGCAGTGTGTCGGCATCTGCTGACCTGAGGTATCTCTGAGTACAGCTTCTTCCTTCCTGTCGAGAAGTAGCACTTGTTGCATGACAGCACCTCTGAAACAGCAAGGCCCCAGTGTGTTTCTTGCTCTGCCTGTAGCTGAGGCCAGCCATCACAGTCAGGATTCGCATGCTGATGGTCCAGGGTAGCTCGAACACTTGTCTCAACTGTAGTGTTGACATGAACAATTCTGTAGCCGCCTGGGTTCAAGTTGTCGGCTCCTTCCCTTTGGAGTCTGCTTATCGGCGTTATTTCCTCAATTTTCGGTCGCAGCACCATCAGTTTTATTAGTTCTGGCACCTGGTGGGTTGTAGAAAGAACCTCGCTCATCTCTGGGAAAGGCCAGTTGCAATTGTTCATTTGTGGGTCTGATATAGAAAGATGAAACATCAGCCTTTTCTCTTATCAACTGACATGTCAGACCATTGCCTTTTTTAAAATAGGCTTTTTTCCTCTTAAACATGCCCTTTCTGTAGCGAACCATGGTGGACCTTTCAGTTGGTGAGTAATTAGGGTTATGAAGAGTTTTTTGTTTATTCCATGTCACTATGAACAACAAAAGAATAATGGTGCAAAGCTATTGCATTTCATTCAGTGCATGCTTAAGTTACTGCTTCCCTGTTGTGCCAATAACCAAAGGCATTTTCTAAATATGAACTAGTTGGTAAAATGAAAATTATTAAATTCATAAAGCAAGTCAAAATGAATTCGATTTGTGACATTTCTCTTTTCTTCAGAGTTTTGGCTTATCTTGCCTAATAGTATAGTTTGAAAAAATGTCTGCGCAGTACAATAATGTCAACACTAGTTAACTAGTGCACGCCCCAACCAGTTGATTGTTTCAGAACCATTTATAGCCTTTCTCCAATTTGATTTCTGTAATAGCCAACCGGTACCTCTTTCACAGTTTTCGCCCACAAAACCATCGCTGCACCGGCAGACTACTGCGAAGTTTACCCCCGTACACGTGGCTCCATTCTGACACGGATTAACGCTCTCATGACACGGGCCCACTGTGAACATAAAAACCCAATCACAAACAGATTAGCCTATTTGGTTCAGCACTATCGTATATGTATTGTGGCCCTGAAGGGACATTCGCACATTTTCTGCGCACATTTTCTGCGCACATTTTCTGCGCACATTTTCTGCGCACATTTTCTGCGCACATTTTCTGCGCACATTTTCTGCGCACATTTTCTGCGCACATTTTCTGCGCACATTTTCTGCGCACATTTTCTGCGCACATTTTCTGCGCACATTTTCTGCGCACATTTTCTGCGCACATTTTCTGCGCACATTTTCTGCGCACATTTTCTGCGCACATTTTCTGCGCACATTTTCTGCGCACATTTTCTGCGCACATTTTCTGCGCACATTTTCTGCGCATTGCGGATTTTATCGCAAAACAATAAAAATGTACGACATCGCAGAAATCTGCGCAGAAATGCGCGCATGTCCCTTTAGGGCCACGATAATTATGACTTCTATCAGCAGGGTGCATGCCTCTAAATCTGTGAAAATCACTGCGCGCGAGCTCATTAATATTTTGTGATCCCTCCAGTAATTTTGAATAAGAGGTCCCTGGGGCCTATAAATTGGACTGATTGTAGAAATATTTGTGGAAATCAAGAATTGGTGACCCGTGGCTTCCAACTCGGGGAATTCCATTCACAAAAATGACCAATACGTGGGTCTATTTGGCATAGAGGCGGGGGGGGAGGGCTACATTTAGACCTGGGCCCAGAGATGGGCCACCATTTTAGGGGTGGTTTGTGGGGAGGGGAGTATAAAAAAAAAAAAATTCCTTCAACTCTCATAAATTTGAAAAGAAAATTATTCTAGGAGTCTTAATCTTTAATTTCCAGTGAAAAAAATATTGCCACCTTACTCCTGAGCGTCACCAGGTGGCGCTCTTCCTTTCTATTTTTATGTTGGTTACAAAATGAGCGCCGTATTTAGTGGAGTGGAACCAGTGATCTCTATAGAGATCAGTGAGTGGAACCTATATGAAGCAAACATGGCGGCGCCCATATGCCAAGTGTACTCGCTAAAAATAGGTATGTTTCATGTTTTGAACTATGAAATCTCACAGAAAACACAGTAATGATTACACACATGATAGAGAACAAAATGGGTTCTGTCTTTCTTTTCTTTGTTTGCTCTCGCTGTCTTTTTATTCACATACACATTTCAGATGCCTATCCGCCATGTTATCAACATGTTTACAATTATAGGTTGCGCTGAGGCTCATAAATTTACAAGTAAGTAGTTTGTCTGAATTGTTTCACCCAATATTTAGACTGAGATGTATATTTATTTATTTTTATTTGTAGCATGCCCAGGCTAGGGCTATCATGACTGCTGGAGAAAACGTTTGACCAATGCCATATGGTAGCAAAGGTAAGTTGACCTCACGCACGCGGTCTGTATTGTTTGTTATGCAGATTTCTTAAACCATAGCAAAATGGATTCCATCTGGAAGGCCCTAATTAAAGGCAAGATTTTAAGAAAGACTGTACACAGAGGCAGAAAAAATTGTAGGGTATGGACAGGATATGTCCAGCAGAAATATGGCATTATTAATGTTGTCATGCCTGGCTCAAAATCAAATTCACGCACAAGGATGCGTGTGCACAGGTTGACTTACATTGTTTATTCTGGAGTCCTTGATCTTCCCCGGGGGTATGATGTCAGTCACCTGTGCCACAACTCCTTGTGTGTGAATTTTGATCACCTGTCACTTGAGCCACACGCCATCAACACTGCAAGATCTCGTTGTAAGAGATGCCGTTTGTGTTCGGGCCATGGCCCATACAAGGATTGTCTTCTTTAAAATGTAATTAAGGAGAACTTTTTGGCTCACCATTAAGTTTGATAACTGAAATTACTCACCATTTTTTGATGCTACACTTTTTGCTTTTATAATTCATTTTTAATTGAAACGTATGCTGTAATTGTGCTCACTCTGAATTCTTTGCCAATCCACATCTGGAGGGATTGCTGACTTGGGTTCCAGTTGCCCTTTCTTTTTGTACAATGACTTGGCACAGTTGTACAAGTTGTATCGTTGTGCCCTGCACTTTGCCCTTCGTATTTTATAATGTGTGCTCCTAGCCCGTTGGGAATGATATTTTTCTTTTCTGTCCATTTCAGCCAGACTTTTGGCAGCTGCAGATCCTGGCAAAACAGGACAACCTGCAGCTTCACACTTGAGGATGATTAAGTTGGCATGGCCATTGTTGACAAGGTGAACTGCGCTGTGGTCTCTTGAGAGAGCATTTCTGGAAAAGGTTAGTGTCCCTTTTGGATTAGTACTTGAAAAAGCATGGTTCATGGACTCTGCTTTTTGTGTACTTGTCCCATATCTGGTTTTTTGCATTGCCTCGTGACCAATTCTCTTCTGAATTTTCAGTAAAAGCAGTTTCTTGTCAGACTCGAGCATTTTCAGTTTTCCCCTAACATGAACAGGAAGGTAGGGAAATCTGTTATTGCCATTGCAAACCAAGGACCGCTTTTTGCAAAGGTTGTGGCGACCTTGGTAACATTCGGGAATGGTTGAGGCAGCCTGTTCAGCCATGTCATACATTTGGGCAAAGTTTCTCCCACATTTCTTGAGGATTGCCCCTGCTTCTGCTTGTACCCTGTGACTTACATCTTCACCTAACCGGTCTTTTTTTTTTTTTTTTTAATTTTTAGTTCTACCAGGCATCATGTCACCACTGAATTTGGCCCGACTGATTGCTGAACTGAGTGATCGATTTAAGTAAGGTGGGTCAAGAAAGTGTTCTGGTTCGATACCTGCTTTAATTCTCATCTGAGACATAAAACCTTTTGCCATACACCCGTCCGCATCGCTTGTTACTCTTTCTGCCAACAAGGGTTCCTTACACTCTAGAAGTTTCTTGGCACATTGAATTCCCCCTTCTCTTTCATCCCCCATGTTGTAATTTGCTGGGCGTGTAGCACTACAAGAATATGTGTGCTCGTACCACTTGTTACAGCTGTGTTTGCCCGACATTTGATTTTCACATTTACAGAGTTTATTCTCGTGGTGGTACATTACTACCATTTTTTGGGTGGTTACATTCTCACATACTACGTCCCTAGTTTGGGTTGCCGGCACAAATGGTGTTTTGTTCCCGACAGTTTCTCAAGGGGTTATTGTATTGTCTATCTAATTCGACAGCAATCGGTTTTTCTCTGTCATAGCCCTGTAATTCTTGAATACCTTTGACCAGTTTTCTCTTTTCAGCCATACATCTAACATTTTCATTGATAATAATGTCCCCACATTTGCTTGCTGTTTTCTGCAGCCCACTGATTGAAGGAACAGTTGTACCCAATGCTGTCAAAAGTCGTCTTGCTCCTGTGGCTGCAATACCCGGTTGAGGAGACCAACCTAAAAGGCCATGTTTGGAGTTGCAGTGTGTCGGCATCTGCTGACCTGAGGTATCTCTGAGTACAGCTTCTTCCTTCCTGTCGAGAAGTAGCACTTGTTGCATGACAGCACCTCTGAAACAGCAAGGCCCCAGTGTGTTTCTTGCTCTGCCTGTAGCTGAGGCCAGCCATCACAGTCAGGATTCGCATGCTGATGGTCCAGGGTAGCTCGAACACTTGTCTCAACTGTAGTGTTGACATGAACAATTCTGTAGCCGCCTGGGTTCAAGTTGTCGGCTCCTTCCCTTTGGAGTCTGCTTATCGGCGTTATTTCCTCAATTTTCGGTCGCAGCACCATCAGTTTTATTAGTTCTGGCACCTGGTGGGTTGTAGAAAGAACCTCGCTCATCTCTGGGAAAGGCCAGTTGCAATTGTTCATTTGTGGGTCTGATATAGAAAGATGAAACATCAGCCTTTTCTCTTATCAACTGACATGTCAGACCATTGCCTTTTTTAAAATAGGCTTTTTTCCTCTTAAACATGCCCTTTCTGTAGCGAACCATGGTGGACCTTTCAGTTGGTGAGTAATTAGGGTTATGAAGAGTTTTTTGTTTATTCCATGTCACTATGAACAACAAAAGAATAATGGTGCACTAACAATAAACATCCATTGCAAAGCTATTGCATTTCATTCAGTGCATGCTTAAGTTACTGCTTCCCTGTTGTGCCAATAACCAAAGGCATTTTCTAAATATGAACTAGTTGGTAAAATGAAAATTATTAAATTCATAAAGCAAGTCAAAATGAATTCGATTTGTGACATTTCTCTTTTCTTCAGAGTTTTGGCTTATCTTGCCTAATAGTATAGTTTGAAAAAATGTCTGCGCAGTACAATAATGTCAACACTAGTTAACTAGTGCACGCCCCAACCAGTTGATTGTTTCAGAACCATTTATAGCCTTTCTCCAATTTGATTTCTGTAATAGCCAACCGGTACCTCTTTCACAGTTTTCGCCCACAAAACCATCGCTGCACCGGCAGACTACTGCGAAGTTTACCCCCGTACACGTGGCTCCATTCTGACACGGATTAACGCTCTCATGACACGGGCCCACTGTGAACATAAAAACCCAATCACAAACAGATTAGCCTATTTGGTTCAGCACTATCGTATATGTATTGTGGCCCTGAAGGGACATTCGCACATTTTCTGCGCACATTTTCTGCGCACATTTTCTGCGCACATTTTCTGCGCACATTTTCTGCGCACATTTTCTGCGCACATTTTCTGCGCACATTTTCTGCGCACATTTTCTGCGCACATTTTCTGCGCACATTTTCTGCGCACATTTTCTGCGCACATTTTCTGCGCATTGCGGATTTTATCGCAAAACAATAAAAATGTACGACATCGCAGAAATCTGCGCAGAAATGCGCGCATGTCCCTTTAGGGCCACGATAATTATGACTTTTATCAGCAGGGTGCATGCCACTAAATCTGTGAAAATCACTGCGCGCGAGCTCATTAATATTTTGTGATCCCTCCAGTAATTTTGAATAAGAGGTCCCTGGGGCCTATAAATTGGACTGATTGTAGAAATATTTGTGGAAATCAAGAATTGGTGACCCGTGGCTTCCAACTCGGGGAATTCCATTCACAAAAATGACCAATACGTGGGTCTATTTGGCATAGAGGCGGGGGGGAGGGCTACATTTAGACCTGGGCCCAGAGATGGGCCACCATTTTAGGGGTGGTTTGTGGGGAGGGGAGTATAAAAAAAAAAAAATTCCTTCAACTCTCAAGTAGTAAGGGAGATGCCGATTCTGCGACAAATCCTATTTTTTCACTTTCTTCCCCAATTTTACTGTAGGTACATACGTCAAATTTTTTATAAACAAAAATAGTCTAAAAATCACCCAAAATTTTGCTGGGGTACTACACACCAAAATTTGCACAAAATCAAGAAAATAAAAAGTGTTTTCCATAGTCCACAAGCGTACGAAAACGCCGGGGCGCCCGGCGAAAAAGATATTGCTCTAAAATAACATGATTTGTCGCAAGCCAAAAAAAATTAAATAATTTTTGTATTTTTTTTAAAAATATTATATTGCCATTATAAAAGATGGAGACACAACCCATGATTCGAGGATACAATAGATGGAACAAAATATCTTTAAAAAGATATATCGATAAGTATAACTTATCTTTAGGAACACCAACTGGACGCCGTAATACGTATATCAGGCGAGATTATATTCGAGCTATAAAAGAAGAAGACAAATTAAAAAATTTGAGAATACGATCTAAAGCTTCGTTAGCGCAACTCGCGCACGATAAAAATATTCGGGTCGTCTCAACGGGTAGAAATGGTCGAGCGATAAAAAAAGATTACGTCGAAGCTATAAAAAGATTTAAGGAGCAAAATACTTTTCGAGAAGCAGACTTTCGAGAGACTAGAAGATTTGAAAACAGTTATAGAAATTTGGAATTGATTCCGCGTCTGTTTATCGACGATCCAGAGCAATTTTACAACACCCATACGTCGATGATCAAAAACAAAATCATAGCTGAATTAATAAAAATAAAAACGATGAAACTACAGATCGCTATGAAAATAAAGTATGTAAAAAAATCAGGTATTAAGACTACAACACAAACCGCTATTCATTTTAGTTACCAAAATCGAGTCTTAAACAAGAGCGAGATAGCTACAACTATCGGGAAACAATATGAAACGATATTATCTCAGATAGATAAATTTACGAATAAAGGAAGTGGTTGGACTATAGATAAAATAGTCGCGTTTTACATAAACATAAACAGAGTTACCCCTAGGCGCTTCTTACGTAAAACTACCCGAATATATAACTAAAAAACACGCAACCGTCAACATCATAAATGAAGATCAAGAGTGTATAAGATGGTGTTTAAGAGCCGCCCTAGGTATATATACCGATAAAGTTAAAAACCAAATAGAAACCAACCCGCTGTATAGTTGGCAAAAAAACAGAGCTTCTAATTATAAAACCGATGACGGGTTAAACTTCACCAACATAGACTTCCCCACACCTATAAATCAGATAGTGAGAATAGAAAGACAAAACGATATAAGTATAAACGTGTTAGGATATGACACAGACTGCAAAAATAAAACCTATCCACAAGATAAAAGGGGCTTGATATATCCGCTATATTTATCTAAAAGACCATACGATATAGAAACTATCAGTTTGCTATTATATGACGGTCATTATTGTTGGATAAGTGACTTACCTAGATTCTTATCTGGTGTTATTAATAGTCAGCATCGTAAACTGTTTTGCTTGAGATGTTTAACGCATTTTAATTCGAAAGAGAAGCTGGATAGACACGTAAAAGATTGCGAAGGAATAGACTCTGCTTTATCTACCGTTAAAATGCCGCATGAAAGCGCGAACAAATACTTGGACAAAAGCAAATTAATGTTTAAAAACTTTAAGAATTTACAAGATGCACCCTATGTCATATACGCCGATTTTGAATCTATCTTGGTACCCTCTACACCCTACGAGTGTAGCTACGCGAGTACGAGCGTAGCTACGCAAGTACCAGAAAGAGAGACTGAGGGTAAAATCGCAACGCACAAAGCCTGCGGTTATTCGTACGTTGTAGTTAGATGCGATGGCCGACAGATCAAGCGAAAGACTTATAGAGGTGAACGCGCTATAGACAATTTTATAACCTCGTTGCAAGAACTTGAACCTAAGATTAATGAATTACTAGCTCGCATTAAGCCGATAATATATACGCTAAAAGAAGAAAAAATTCACCTAACGAGTGCTGGATTTGCGAAAAACCAATTTATCCAAATTACTCGTGTAATTGTCAGTGCTATAAGCCTGTAGAACCCAAAAGTAAAGAAGAACTGGAAGAATACACGTACGAAAACGAAAAGGGATACATCGAGAAAACATGTATGTTCTGCCAAAAGAAAATTAACAAATTTCGAAAAGTAAGAGATCATTGTCACACTACAGGCAAGTACAGAGGAGCCGCGCACGCTTACTGTAATCTTAAATTACGAGTAAAACCCGGTGAAACAAAAATACCGGTCGTCTTTCACAACTTAGAAAATTATGACGCGCACTTGATCATGCAGGGTATTTCTAAGTATCAACAAGATATCTGGTGTATACCCAAAAATTCAGAAAAATACATTTCATTTTCGATCGGTCAATATAGATTTATCGACTCGTTTCATTTTATGTCTAGCGGTCTCGACAAATTGGTAACGTCTTGCCCGAGAGACGCTTTTAGGCTACTCCTGAAACGTTATGGCGAAGAAAACGCGGACCTCTTATTACAAAAGGGTGTATATCCATACGAGTACATGGACAGCTTTGAACGATTTAGCGAAACTACTTTACCGCCGAAAGAATCTTTTTTCAGCGCTCTAAAGGACGAACATATAACGGACGAAAACTACGAAAGAGCGCAACGAGTATGGCGGACCTTTGATATAAAAAACATGGGCGAATATCACGACTTATACGTAACCACAGATACTCTATTACTAGCAGGCGTATTCGAGAATTTTAGACAAATGTGTAGAACGAATTACAAGTTGGATCCAGCCAACTACTTCACAGCACCGGGATTAAGTTGGGACGCTCTACTAAGACATACTAAAATAGAATTAGAATTATTAACCGATGTAGATAAACATATATTTTTTGAAAAAGCGAAAAGAGGAGGAATATCGAGCGTTGGTAGTACGCGCTATGCTAAGGCCAACAATAAGTATCTGAAAGATTACGAGCAAGATAAACCCGATTCGTATATTCTCTATCTAGACGCCAACAACCTCTACGGATGGGCCATGAGTCGACCGCTACCTTACGGAGGATTTAAATGGGTCAATACGAGTCAATTTACCCACGATCGCATCATGATGTTAAAAGATAAGGCTTCAACGGGATATATGTTCGAAGTTGACCTGGAATATCCAGCCGAACTACACGATCTACACAACGATTATCCTTTAGCCGCTGATAATATAATCATACCTGAAGAATGGTTATCGGAGTATCAACGAAAGTTGGCGAGCGAGATAGGAGATGGTGCTAAGGTAAAAAAATTAACCGGTACGCTATATCGCAAAGAAAAATATGTATTGCACTATGTCAATTTGAAACAGTGTTTGAGGCTAGGCCTAAAACTAACTAAAGTACATCGGGCGTTACAATTTAAACAAAAACCTTGGATGAAATCGTACATCGATAAAAACACGCAACTCAGAACGAAAGCAAAGTCGGATTTCGAAAAAGACTTTTTCAAATTGATGAATAATTCCGTATTTGGTAAAACGATGGAAAATGTCAGAAATAGAATAGATGGTGTGCTACTGAGAAACGATCAAGTAAAAGAATACGAAAAAATAGTTTCTAAACCTTGTTACAAGTCTACTACAGCGTTTAAAGAATGCGGTCTCTCATTCGTGGAATCGTACAAAAAGAAAACGTATTTAAATAAGCCCATCTATTTTTTTTTATACGACGATACTAACAAGAAAGTTATCGGTAAATTTAAAGACGAATGCGGAGGAAAAGTCATAAGCGAAGCTACTTGCATCAGATCGAAGATGTACTCGATTTTATACGGAGACGTCGTATTAAAAAAGGCCAAAGGCGTAAACCGAGTGGTTATAAACAACGATCTATCTTACGAAAAGTATAAGCGATGCGTTTTATCGAACGAATGCTATTCAAACAAGATGATTCGTTTTGGAACTGAGCGTCACATGATATACACGGAGTCTCAAGTCAAGCAATCTTTAAATCCTTTAGATACGAAGAGATATATTTTACCTAATGGTATAGACACTCTGGCTTATGGTCACTGTTCTAACCAGAACAAGACGATCGATAAATATCTACTCGAAAAATAAATATCTTATGGTTATTATCGATTAAAGTGCCATCGCGGTCTCTGAAAGAAAAACTCAGTTCGGGTATTTTACTCCTAATTAGCGGTATGGTAATTTTTCTTTTATTTTGTAACGTTGCGATTACATCCGATTCAGATGTAACCGGTATAACGTCTAACAAGTCCGTGCTCCTTCCATTATAGAAATTATTAGACGTAGATAATTCGCCGCAATGTAAAAAAATTGTATTCACAGTATTCATATTATAATACCCTACAAGTTCACCATTAAGGGGTAACCATACGCGCGGTAGACTCAACACTTTTTGAGTATATTGATCGAATCTAATGATAATTTTTAGATCTACC
Organism: Hippasteria phrygiana; assembly: GCA_037893225.1. Lineage (NCBI taxonomy): Eukaryota > Metazoa > Echinodermata > Asteroidea > Valvatida > Goniasteridae > Hippasteria > Hippasteria phrygiana. The sequence goes on along the minus strand of JAZGUH010000032.1, from coordinate 442,977 downwards.
GATGGTGCGATACTACCGACATTAAAAACAATTATTTTATTAATCTTGTCCGCGGAAACTCTGACGAGGGATAATTTATTAAGTTCAGCTATTAACCCATCGGTATCATAATTTCCAGCTGGAATTACCATTTCACCATTAGTTTCACTTTGACCAGTAAGTAAACTCCATTCTATAGTCATACGTTGAGCTATATTATAAAAACCGATGGTAAATATCGCGCTGTTTAAACTCATACAGTAATTTCCCTTAGAGTTATCTATAGGTTTTGATAGACTAAACGTTTGTTCGTTACTAGCCATTTCAAAAACGTGCGATTCCATTTTATTAGAACAAAAAAATCTTCAAAAATCGCTTAAAATTTACCTATCGTCAAGTTAAAACTAATCTTTTTTCCTCGATTATTTATTAAATCGCCGTCTCGGTCTCTGATACTAAAGCTAAGTTAGTTTATCTTATCACGCACGAGTCTACGAGCGGTTAATCTTGCACGCTCGACAATCGTATCGTCTCTTTTCGTTATCGGTATAACGTCTAGCAAGTGCGTTCCCCTTCCGTTATAGAAATTATTAGACGTAGATAACTGATCGCAATGTAAAAAAATTGCATCGACAGGCATTGTATTATAATGCCCTACGTAATCTACGCCAAAAACTAAGTTTTTGATCGATATTCCCAACAATTGTTTAATGTTTTTATCAAAGCGTAGAACGCTATTTTCTTCCGTTACATTTAAAGATATTTTTTTATTAAGTTTATCTACAGAGACTTCTAACCAAACTAATTTACTGAGTCTCTCTTCGATCCAATCTATATCGTAATATCCAGCAGGAATATCAATTTTACCATCCGTACTACCCGTTTTTTTACCAGTGCTTGGATCGATTTGATGTATAAAATAGAGAATTTCGCTATTACTAGGCATGTTGTAGAAGCCCGCGGTTACTATCGCGCTGGTTAAACTCATACTGTAATCTCTATTAGAGTTATCTATAGGTTTTGACAGACTAAACGTTTGTTCGCTATCAAACATTTCAAAAACGTGCGATTCCATTTTAAATATTATTTATAAGATTAAAATATTTGGTTTATTAAAAATAAAATGAAATTCGCTCAATTTGTGAAATTTTTAGACCCTAATAATCGACCGGTAACGAATGCTCCAGATATCGCGAATCTAGCTGCTCGCGTAGGGCGTACTCAAGTAGCTACGCAAGCACAAAGCGTTAGCGACAAGCATGAAGCGATAAGCCCGGCTCTAGATATCATGAATCTAGTTAGAGATCAAGACGACTCAACGACTAGCGACAAGTACGAAGCGATAACCCCGGAGAGTACCCCGTTGAACATGCATTTGAGTCAACCTAACATCATCGTAAACGCCAACACAAACGCTAGTTTTATCGCTCGACTAGTTGATATATTTAGCGCTTATAAAATGTCCGACGTAAAACACGACGAAGTGGTCGAACGTTACGCATCGGACCCTATGACGTTTTATCAAAATCAACTCAACTTTGCATTTTGGTGCGCGACTTCTGGTTGCGGCGTAGGACTAGAATCGTTGCTACATAAAAACCCCGTAATATCGGCCTTATTCAAGTTTCACGTATATTTCACGATCAGAAAGATACTACACTTTCTAAAATGCCCAGTTCCAAACGACAATATATTCGACGATCTAAACAATAACATCGATAAAGGCGCTTATAGCGATATTTGTCGATATTTTAATGTCGATCCAAACTTGAGTTTTAAACAGACCGTAGACTTAACTTCTAGAGGATTAGGTACCGCTTATTTTTATGCGTTTAAAATAAACAAGTACTCGCCAGATATACCTTTACCCGTACCCGGTAAAAATTATACCCCTATTAAGCTTTACAAGGTTTCGGCTGAATATGACCCGAGTACGGGTAAATATGTGACAGCTAATAAATTGTGGGAATACGATTATGAAGCTATGAACCCCGGCGCCACCTACATGGGATTTGTAGAGTCGGGCGATGCGAAACATTTTAGTAAAATTACGCTCGCGTATATCAGACAATCCGCGGACGTTGTACGACTCGGTTTTAGAAATTTTATACTCCAGAAGAGCTCGTTTACCGACGTTGGTATAGAAAAAATAAACGAAAGCATTAGAACGTACGTGTACGCCATACTCGGTGCGCAAGCCCAAACAAAAACGAGTATACTAACTGCAGGTACCGGATTAGATGCGCAAAGACAATTTGAAAATATAGTAGAAGATATCATCAACAGCCGTACGGACTTGGAATCTTCTATAGCCAGATTTCAAAATTCTTTACAGTACGCTAGAAGCTCGTTAAACTTTGTGATTAGCCCTGGATTGTACTTAATTCCATCAAATATGGAGCTTTTAGTCGGTATTCACCAAGGTTATAATAATAATATACAGATAGCTACACCCGGCGCATCGATAGGATTAAATATCAACTTGAACTCAGACGATTTAGACCCGTTACCAACCCCACCCTCTCCCGTAAAAAAGAGTCGTACGCCCTACGAGCGTAGCCACGCGAGTACAGTAACCCAGCAAAATTTAGACGATTTAGACGATTTAGACCCGCCACCAACCCCACCCTCTCCCGTAAAAAAGAGTAAGCTAGATACCCAGCAAAATTTAGACGATTTAGAGAATTTAGACCCGTCACCAACACCTACACCTCTAATCTCAGACGTACTCCCTACGGTCGTAGCTACGCAAGTACCCCCACCACCCCCTATCTCTACGGTCGTACGCCCTACGAGCGTAGCTACACCACCTACTCAACCGCCAGACTCGCACGAACAAGAAAAAACTGCTTTAGTCGTTGGTTTAATAGCCGTTGCTGGGGTTGGGTATCTAGCTTACGATATTTTACGTCGCTGAAGAAGGTGGTAACTCAGTATCTGACGGAACGACCATTAATTCTTTCTTAACGAACGATCTCTTGGGGCCGTGAGTCAGCCAGTACAACGCAGGCTGTCCGGGGTTTGTCGTTCTCCTTCTAATCGTATACATTTCTAAGCTCCAAATAGGATCGGTAGCTCTTCTTCTAACGTCTTTTTCGAGCTCTCCAGGAGCGTAAAGATATCTAACGATATCGTCATTTACGCTTAGCGCGACTTCAGGGCTCTTGAGCCCCGAGGAACTCAATTGTTTTATTTCTAACTGAGACATAGCCGCTGGAGGAGTTAACGGTTTGCCTTTCATAGTCGATATCAATCTAGTTTCTTCGTCGTTTAACGCTTTTATGACATCGGGCAATCTTTTTACCCACTCGCGGCTGCGCTCGGTAGGCTCTAACATTTCTTTAGCGTATTGATGACCGAATAATCTTTCGGCTAAAGTACGATTAAATCTTTCTACTATACCTTGAGCTCTATGATTGCCAACCTCGCCTTTCTGTACTGCGACGTTGCGAGTCCGCATCAAAGTATTAAATTCAGCCATAAATTCTGTACCGGGGTCTACTTTTATCGTGAGAGGCCAAGACAAGGGCGATCTTTTGTAAATCTTTTTTATCGCCTCTACAACTTGAGTACTCGTTTTGTTCGTCAAGGGTTCAGCTTCTTTATATCGAGTGGCCACATCAACGATCGTCAACGCGTATTTATATCTTTTACGTTTAACTACGTCGTGAGGTAGATACAACAGATCCGCTTGATGTTGTTCATTGGGCCGCCCTATAACCTTATTGAGACTCGTAGGTCTCGGTATAAAACTGGGGGCAGGCAAATAAATTTGCCACATGGCTTGTTTTCTTAACCAATTTCTAACGTCTGGCTCGGGCACGTTGGCTTTTAACGACAATTTTTTTATAGCGCCTGCACCTTTCCAATATCCTTTAGGGCTGTAAAATATTTTACTTAGTTTTGTTTCCATTTTATTTTATACTTTGTAAAAATTTTAACGACTTATTAAAAATGGCGAGTGCATTAATGATGATTGGTGGAGCTCTTGTAAACGCTTTAGCGTTTAGCGGATCGAACTTTCTATTTTCGAAGATGGGTGGGTCGTCGGCTGAAGAACGTAAACGACACGATTTAGCTTTAGAACAATTAACTCGAGCTAAACAAGAGTGGGTGGAACAAAGAACCAAGGTTCTAGATTATCTAAACGATCGACTACATAAAGAAGCCAGGGCTCAAAAAGATTTTAAAAATGTAGATGACGCGTTGAGACTATATAACGAAGTAACCAACGAAGATATGCGATTACCTCGTGAACCTGTATTGTCAGACTTTTACGTGCCCAGCGAAGGTCAAAAAGATGGTGAAATTGCATTTATCGTAGGAGGCACTACTGTTTTAGGATTTTTAGTTTACAAGTTTATTTAAAAGTGTTTGCTTTTGTTTTAGGTTATTTAGTTTATAAGTTTGTCTAAAAGTTTAAGTTATTTAAAAGTTTTTTTGCTTTTTATTTTGTTTCGTTAAGTAAAATGAACGCAATTTATGGAAGCAAACTGAATCCGCACAGAAGTTTAAAAAATCCTAGAGCGTTGAAGGGATTGAGACAATCGATGGTTAATACTCATAATCCTAGTACCGCGTCGGCTGGCAGTCTGTTGATCGTTGAATTTCCTATGTTGAGTCAAGACGATGTAGTCGTACCGAGTACTGTACGATTAGCTTTTAATATAGACTTAGAATCTGAAGGCACTGGCGAAGATGATGCAAGAACTCTATATTATAACGTCGCCCGAAATTTAATTAGTGGCGTAAGAATCAAACTAGAAGGTAAAGATTTCGTTGCGTTTACGGATGCCGATGTATATAACGCGTATAAAGACTTGTGGCGACCAGCCAGCGCGAACGATGCGTATCGAGGACTCGAAGATAGCAACGTTACGAAACTCAGAATCGGCGCTAGCAGTGGGGTTGCTGATGCGAATGGTGGAAAAGACAAAGCGATTGCCAACGCCTACGGTAACCGATATTACATTCCTCTAGATTTTGAAATGCTTACAGATCATCAGCCTTTTAGTCCATCGACGCTCAAAGATAGACTAACTTACGAATTTACATTTAACGATCACGCGAGCGTAGTAAAATCTACCGATAATAACGCTAAGTATAAAATTTCGGGGTTAGATCTCGAGTTTGAAACGGTGACTAATAAAACATTGGCCGATAGTATCAGACAAAAATATCGAGGTAAAACTCATTTTCTATACGAAAAAGTTCAAAGATATACGGTTTTAACGTTAAACAAGTCCGATACTACTTGGAACATTAATCTTAATCAAGCCATTAGAAGTCTCAAAGGTATACTTCTTTTATTTAAAGAATCGGGCGAAAAAGATCCTCGAATTTTTTATAATCCAAAGATCGAAAAAGTAGACGTTACGATAGAGGGTAAGCCGAATCAATTGTATAGTCAGGGCATGAAGCGTTATCAACACTGGGATGAGATTACCAAGTTTTTCGGCGACTCTAATACAGAATTTGGTGCCAGCGTGTCCAAAGACTTAGGCTTACACGATATGACGCTAGGAGATTACTTAAGCACTAGTTACGGTCTTTGGTTAGATACGAGGGTAACCGACGACAACAAAAGTCACGGTTCTGGCAGGAAAATAGGAGACGTAGGTGGGGGTATTTCTCTCCATTTAGAAAGAGAGGCTGAGACAGCTGGTGGACTATCGTGTTACGTTTTCTTGGTGATGGATGGTCAGTTGGTGTTAGAAGATGGACGATTTAGCGGTAGTTACTCTTAAAATAGTCCTTACTATAAATAAGCAATGTATAAAACGTGCCCCTTAAAAGATTTAGCTGTAGTTACTCTTAAAAGAGTAAATTATCTACCTTACTATTAAATATGCCCCTTAAAAGATTTAGCGGTAGTTACTCTTAAAAGAGTAAATTATCTACCTTACTATTAAATATGCATAAAACGTTTCCAAAAACACCACACTGCGCGTTAGTATGCGGTAGGACTAATTCGGGTAAAACCAAATATATTTTAGATCTATTAGAAACTGAGTATAAAGATCACTTTGAAAATATCGTAGTTATTTGTCCTACGTTGAGCAACAACAAGACTTATCGCGAGAGACGTTGGTTGTGGTTAGACCCCGAGATATACCTATGCGATTTAGAGGTAGAAAAGGTGTCTCTCAACAAAGCTTTAGAATTTTATAGAGCTCGATTTAAAGGATCGCACGTTCTGTTTTTGATAGACGATTGTAGCTCGGAACAAGACATAAAATATCGTAAGGCGGCGCTCGGGAAAAACACTTGCGTTTTAACGAAATTGGCGTTTAGCGGTAGGCATGACAATCACTACTGTTGGTTGATGACTCAAAAGTATAATTGCGTAATGACAGATTTTAGAGCTCAAACTGCATTTGTCGTATTGTTCTATTGCAAAGATAAAAATAGTTTCGATCAATGTCTCGATGAAAATGATGCGGTGCCTTTAGAAGAAAGATCGAGAATTAAAAAGATTTTAAGAGATGTGCCTTTTAGTAAATTATTGGTAAAAACTGATCCTCCAGTCTGTTGGCAGTTGATCTATAGTTGATCTATAGTTGATCTATTAGATAACTGTTAGATAACTATTAGATGATTTATAGATAACTGTTAGATAACTAATAGATGATCTATAGATAACTATTAGATAACTGATAGATAACTGTTAGATACCTGTTAGATACCTGTTAGATACCTGTTAGATAACTAATAGATGATCTATAGATAACTAATAGGTGATCTATAGATTATCTAGTCATCTATAAAATATGATAGAATATCTAGACCTATTATTAAAACTAGTAATAGCCATCAACTTATCTTTATTTTCTTACGATTATATTTCTTGTAGAAATAAGATTAAAAATATAGTTCTATTTTAAATGAGCAAGTCGATAGAATCTCTAAGCACGTTATCTCAAGAACCTCATCTAACAGTAGCTGCTACACCCAGCTTAGTGACGACTGTAGCGACAACCCCAGAAGCAACTATGCCTAAAAATAGACTTTTAGGCGTAGTTGCTTCCGGTGATTCTAAAAAATATTTCGGTAAAGAATACTCCGTCAATGAAATAGAGAGCTTGACCGCGGAAAAACAAGAAAAACTATATAAAAGATACGAAGCCAAGCTCGGTAAAGAAATGATAGTCAGTTTGGGGAGTTGCGTGTTGACCGTTTACGCAAAAGCTTTAGGTGCGACTTTGCCGCTGGCTTCACCATTCGGTTATAAACTTTGTTTAGATTCTGAAGAAGCCCTTATCAACGACTTAGAAAAAGATCCCGTTATTTCTAGCAGCTTGTCCAGTTTACTTTGCGAAGTGCATTACAATTATGGGGTTTATTTATCTCCTTTGGTGGCTATGTTGATCACGACTAAACATTTACAGGTAGATAGTAGTAATAATAGTATTACAAATAATAGTAGCATTACTATAAAAGATGAGTCTAGAAACGACAACGACAACGACGGATCAAGTAGCAGAGACTCCCCAGCCTCCCCAAGAGCCTCCCCAGCCTCCCCAAGAGCCGGCTCAGTCGGCTCTATCAAGAGTCACAAAAAAAAGAGCAAAAGACCCTAAAAGAGTAGAGCAAGGTAAAAAACTGGCCGAAAGAAACAGAAAGATGAAAGAACAAATACAAAAAATGCAAAGTATAGAAGAAGAACCTCCCCAGCAAACGCCAGCGCTAACGATGAGAGACATTCCGAGCTGGGGATATGCGATAGTTGGTTTGGTTGTTTTAGGAATTGGATATCTCGCGTTTAAAAAGAGTAAACCTGTAGATTCGCAGCGAGAGGTGGGGGTAGGAGTTACGATCGCAACTTCAACCCCTAAAGTTGAAGAATTATTAGAAATGGAATAAATAAAAAATAAAAAAATGTTTGTACAAGTAAAATGGATACGAAGAACGTTGCAAATACTCTTTATCACGGCGCTGTGTTGAGTTTGTTGACCGTAGGTTATACTATGTTAATTAAAAAAACTTTTGAAAATTAAGCCCGCCGATTTAGGAAAGCTAGACGTAGAAGATACGATTAAAATCACCGCTACGGTAGGTAGCGCTCTAGCTACTCAGACTTGGTTGGTGAGCCAAGGAGTAATTCCTCAGAATGTAGTAAATACTACGTAAAATATAAAATATACTACTTATTAAAATGGCTGAAGGTGGAGAAGATTTCGAAACGGGCGACCGAGGTCGAGAAGACGAACAAAATGATGCTGATGCTGATGCTGATTTCGAATTAGACAGAGACGATGAAGAGCCGTTTTCTGATTATCAAGAAGAATTAGAAAATCGGTTAAAACTACTACTACTAAATGAAGATGGCTCTACAACAATAGAAAAACTTAAGGTGGCGTTGTTAAAAGAAAAACTATCCAATTTCTATAAATATGCATATGAGACTACTGGATATACAGCAGATATTGAAGATACTACTAATTTTAGAAGTGATAAAGATGGGGGATTATCTGTAAGATGGGTTAGAAAAAATAAATGGATTAAATTAACACAAAAAAATCCGCGCTTGTTTTTACAATTAAAAACTATTCAACGTAAAACTAGCGCAGAATTTATCAGATATAATCTTGGTTTTGTTGATTATAAATCTGGCAGATCCATTAGTAAACCTCAACAAGAAATAAGCCAGATACACCCCGAAAATATTGAGATGAGTGACCTTCCAAAAGCGGCCGATGATGTTGACGATATCGTAAAAAAAGTAGTCGTAGATGTATTGAGAGAAGAAGTAGATTTAACGAAACAAGATGTTGATTTTACTGGATTACAATATGAAGTAGATATACTACTTGATATAGCAGATCAACGAAAAAAAGAATTAGATGAACGAGCTAAAGCATTAGATGAAATAGTAAATACATTAAGGGGGCGAGTAGAAACATTAGATAGATCGAGAGAAGTAGTAGCTAAACGAAGAACAGCATTAGATGAACAAGGAAAAGTATTAGCTGAACGAGAAACATTAATGGCTAAAATTACAGGATTAAAGAACCTTAGAGAAATTGCTGGTTTAAGCAAAGCGTTAGAAACTCGCAAAGGTGAGTTAGAATTAAATTTAGCTCAATTAAGAAGGTTAGATGATGAAATTAATCAAACCAAAGCTGAACTAACTGAAGCAACGAGCGAAGGAGAGAGACGAGAAATAGCCAATCGATTAAAAGATCTAAATGATGAAAGATCCGCTGGAATGACAGCGGCGCTCGAAAATGAACGAGGACTGAAAAGTCAAATCGCTAGAATAAAGAAACGATTAATAAAATACTAGATGGCGATACCTCGCTAGGAGAAAAGATTAGAATTCTGTTTCGAGAACAGGGCGTGACGGTCGTTAGTATATTGGCCGCGTTTGCTTTAGCTATAAGTACGATCGTTTCTTCTTTGGCGGCGGCTATTGGTGGCGGCGCTGCAACAGCTGCTGCAGCGGTTGTTCCTGCTCCGACCCCGGTTCCACCTAAGCCCGGAGGTAACGTGAAAGATTGGATAAGTAATCATTTAAAAAACTTGTCTAATTTGCTAAAAAAGCTGGGGGGTAAGTTATTATCCGCTTTACCGGGTATTTTGGGTGCTATCGCGAGTTGGTTGTTTAATCTATTGAGCAAGAGTGTCGGTTGGTTGGCGGAGCACGTGTGGACATTATTGGTAGGTGTTGGTACTTTGATACTAGTATACATGCAAACAAATTTAAAATAATAAGTCATATAAAATATACGACTTTATAAAATGACCGCAGAATCCGTTTACCCTAAATTGCCTGATGTCCCGAGTGAAACGAATGAGTCTTCAGTCTTTAGGTTAAATAAAATCGAACGAGTGCAAAAAGAGATATCTAACGAGAGAGATAAGAGAGAACGGTTACACAAAAAGTATAATAAAATTATTACCTGTTTATCTAACGCAGAGACAGTTATAGAATGTTTCGGAGCTTTATCCGGTACAATAGGCATAGTCAGCGTTGTCGGTGTTATTAGTATACCTATAGGCGTGGTGTTAGAAGGATTAGCTATAGGATGCGTGGGTGTAAGTTTGGTATTAAAACGATTTAGTAAAAAGTTTAGAGGTAAAGCTAAGAAACACGATGAGATTAGAGTAGTAGCAGAAACAAAATTAAATACGATAAATGAATTAGTGTCTCAGGCTGTAGACGATGGCGATGTAAGTCACGAAGAATTTGCTTTGATTAACGATGAATTAAAAAAGTTTTATGGAATGAAAGAAGCTATTAGGACACAAACTAAAGCGAGAGAAGAGTCTGTTTCTAACCAAAAAGAAATAGACGATCAGGTTGAAAAGAAAGTTGTCGAGCTTCTAGCGAAAGAAAAAAAAGATCTTATCGCAAAACTTACAACTTTAAATTAGAAATATGTAAAGAGTATGAGTGTGATTCTAACGTGGGTAGAGATGAGCCTCCTAGCTATACAAGTGCTCAAGAGAGTTTAGAGACTAGGCCTAGCGCTCCTTGCAAAGAGTAGTTGTAGTTAGTAACGCAGTAGATCTATGTAACACAAAAAAAAAACCCTCATCTCTACTGAGTGTAGAGATGAGGGGTTTTTTTTGCCTTATGACAAATCATTTTTTTTGCCTTTTTCGCTCGGGCGCCCGGGCGTTTTCGTACGCTTGTGGACTATGGAAAACACTTTTTATTTTCTTGATTTTGTGCAAATTTTGGTGTGTAGTACCCCAGCAAAATTTTGGGTGATTTTTAGACTATTTTTGTTTTTAAAAAATTTGACGTATGTACCTACAGTAAAATTGGGGAAGAAAGTGAAAAAATAGGATTTGTCGCAGAATCGGCATCTCCCTTACTACTTCTCATAAATTTGAAAAGAAAATTATTCTAGGAGTCTTAATCTTTAATTTCCAGTGAAAAAAATATTGCCACCTTACTCCTGAGCGTCACCAGGTGGCGCTCTTCCTTTCTATTTTTATGTTGGTTACAAAATGAGCGCCGTATTTAGTGGAGTGGAACCAGTGATCTCTATAGAGATCAGTGAGTGGAACCTATATGAAGCAAACATGGCGGCGCCCATATGCCAAGTGTACTCGCTAAAAATAGGTATGTTTCATGTTTTGAACTATGAAATCTCACAGAAAACACAGTAATGATTACACACATGATAGAGAACAAAATGGGTTCTGTCTTTCTTTTCTTTGTTTGCTCTCGCTGTCTTTTTATTCACATACACATTTCAGATAGATGCCTATCCGCCATGTTATCAACATGTTTACAATTATAGGTTGCGCTGAGGCTCATAAATTTACAAGTAAGTAGTTTGTCTGAATTGTTTCACCCAATATTTAGACTGAGATGTATATTTATTTATTTTTATTTGTAGCATGCCCAGGCTAGGGCTATCATGACTGCTGGAGAAAACGTTTGACCAATGCCATATGGTAGCAAAGGTAAGTTGACCTCACGCACGCGGTCTGTATTGTTTGTTATGCAGATTTCTTAAACCATAGCAAAATGGATTCCATCTGGAAGGCCCTAATTAAAGGCAAGATTTTAAGAAAGACTGTACACAGAGGCAGAAAAAATTGTAGGGTATGGACAGGATATGTCCAGCAGAAATATGGCATTATTAATGTTGTCATGCCTGGCTCAAAATCAAATTCACGCACAAGGATGACTTACATTGTTTATTCTGGAGTCCTTGATCTTCCCCGGGGGTATGATGTCAGTCACCTGTGCCACAACTCCTTGTGTGTGAATTTTGATCACCTGTCACTTGAGCCACACGCCATCAACACTGCAAGATCTCGTTGTAAGAGATGCCGTTTGTGTTCGGGCCATGGCCCATACAAGGATTGTCTTCTTTAAAATGTAATTAAGGAGAACTTTTTGGCTCACCATTAAGTTTGATAACTGAAATTACTCACCATTTTTTGATGCTACACTTTTTGCTTTTATAATTCATTTTTAATTGAAACGTATGCTGTAATTGTGCTCACTCTGAATTCTTTGCCAATCCACATCTGGAGGGATTGCTGACTTGGGTTCCAGTTGCCCTTTCTTTTTGTACAATGACTTGGCACAGTTGTACAAGTTATATCGTTGTGCCCTACACTTTGCCCTTCGTATTTTATAATGTGTGCTCCTAGCCCGTTATGAATGATATTTTTCTTTTCTGTCCATTTCAGCCAGACTTTTGGCAGCTGCAGATCCTGGCAAAACAGGACAACCTGCAGCTTCACACTTGAGGATGATTAAGTTGGCATGGCCATTGTTGACAAGGTGAACTGCGCTGTGGTCTCTTGAGAGAGCATTTCTGGAAAAGGTTAGTGTCCCTTTTGGATTAGTACTTGAAAAAGCATGGTTCATGGACTCTGCTTTTTGTGTACTTGTCCCATATCTGGTTTTTTGCATTGCCTCGTGACCAATTCTCTTCTGAATTTTCAGTAAAAGCAGTTTCTTGTCAGACTCGAGCATTTTCAGTTTTCCCCTAACATGAACAGGAAGGTAGGGAAATCTGTTATTGCCATTGCAAACCAAGGACCGCTTTTTGCAAAGGTTGTGGCGACCTTGGTAACATTCGGGAATGGTTGAGGCAGCCTGTTCAGCCATGTCATACATTTGGGCAAAGTTTCTCCCACATTTCTTGAGGATTGCCCCTGCTTCTGCTTGTACCCTGTGACTTACATCGTCACCTAACCGGTCTTTTTTTTTTTTTTTTTCATTTTTAGTTCTACCAGGCATCATGTCACCACTGAATTTGGCCCGACTGATTGCTGAACTGAGTGATCGATTTAAGTAAGGTGGGTCAAGAAAGTGTTCTGGCTCGATACCTGCTTTAATTCTCATCTGAGACATAAAACCTTTTGCCATACACCCGTCCGCATCGCTTGTTACTCTTTCTGCCAACAAGGGTTCCTTACACTCTAGAAGTTTCTTGGCACATTGAATTCCCCCTTCTCTTTCATCCCCCATGTTGTAATTTGCTGGGCGTGTAGCACTACAAGAATATGTGTGCTCGTACCACTTGTTACAGCTGTGTTTGCCCGACATTTGATTTTCACATTTACAGAGTTTATTCTCGTGGTGGTACATTACTACCATTTTTTGGGTGGTTACATTCTCACATACTACGTCCCTAGTTTGGGTTGCCGGCACAAATGGTGTTTTGTTCCCGACAGTTTCTCAAGGGGTTATTGTATTGTCTATCTAATTCGACAGCAATCGGTTTTTCTCTGTCATAGCCCTGTAATTCTTGAATACCTTTGACCAGTTTTCTCTTTTCAGCCATACATCTAACATTTTCATTGATAATAATGTCCCCACATTTGCTTGCTGTTTTCTGCAGCCCACTGATTGAAGGAACAGTTGTACCCAATGCTGTCAAAAGTCGTCTTGCTCCTGTGGCTGCAATACCCGGTTGAGGAGACCAACCTAAAAGGCCATGTTTGGAGTTGCAGTGCGTCGGCCTCTGCTGACCTGAGGTATCTCTGAGTACAGCTTCTTCCTTCCTGTCGAGAAGTAGCACTTGTTGCATGACAGCACCTCTGAAACAGCAAGGCCCCAGTGTGTTTCTTGCTCTGCCTGTAGCTGAGGCCAGCCATCACAGTCAGGATTCGCATGCTGATGGTCCAGGGTAGCTCGAACACTTGTCTCAACTGTAGTGTTGACATGAACAATTCTGTAGCCGCCTGGGTTCAAGTTGTCGGCTCCTTCCCTTTGGAGTCTGCTTATCGGCGTTATTTCCTCAATTTTCGGTCGCAGCACCATCACAGTTTTATTAGTTCTGGCACCTGGTGGGTTGTAGAAAGAACCTCGCTCATCTCTGGGAAAGGCCAGTTGCAATTGTTCATTTGTGGGTCTGATATAGAAAGATGGAACATCAGCCTTTTCTCTTATCAACTGACATGTCAGACCATTGCCTTTTTTAAAATAGGCTTTTTTCCTCTTAAACATGCCCTTTCTGTAGCGAACCATGGTGGACCTTTCAGTTGGTGAGTAATTAGGGTTATGAAGAGTTTTTTGTTTATTCCATGTCACTATGAACAACAAAAGAATAATGGTGCACTAACAATAAACATCCATTGCAAAGCTATTGCATTTCATTCAGTGCATGCTTAAGTTACTGCTTCCCTGTTGTGCCAATAACCAAAGGCATTTTCTAAATATGAACTAGTTGGTAAAATGAAAATTATTAAATTCATAAAGCAAGTCAAAATGAATTCGATTTGTGACATTTCTCTTTTCTTCAGAGTTTTGGCTTATCTTGCCTAATAGTATAGTTTGAAAAAATGTCTGCGCAGTACAATAATGTCAACACTAGTTAACTAGTGCACGCCCCAACCAGTTGATTGTTTCAGAACCATTTATAGCCTTTCTCCAATTTGATTTCTGTAATAGCCAACCGGTACCTCTTTCACAGTTTTCGCCCACAAAACCATCGCTGCACCGGCAGACTACTGCGAAGTTTACCCCCGTACACGTGGCTCCATTCTGACACGGATTAACGCTCTCATGACACGGGCCCACTGTGAACATAAAAACCCAATCACAAACAGATTAGCCTATTTGGTTCAGCACTATCGTATATGTATTGTGGCCCTGAAGGGACATTCGCACATTTTCTGCGCACATTTTCTGCGCATTGCGGATTTTATCGCAAAACAATAAAAATGTACGACATCGCAGAAATCTGCGCAGAAATGCGCGCATGTCCCTTTAGGGCCACGATAATTATGACTTCTATCAGCAGGGTGCATGCCACTAAATCTGTGAAAATCACTGCGCGCGAGCTCATTAATATTTTGTGATCCCTCCAGTAATTTTGAATAAGAGGTCCCTGGGGCCTATAAATTGGACTGATTGTAGAAATATTTGTGGAAATCAAGAATTGGTGACCCGTGGCTTCCAACTTGGGGAATTCTATTCACAAAAATGACCAATACGTGGGTCTATTTGGCATAGAGGCGGGGGGGAGGGCTACATTTAGACCTGGGCCCAGAGATGGGCCACCATTTTAGGGGTGGTTTGTGGGGAGGGGAGTATAAAAAAAAAAAAATCCTTCAACTCTCATAAATTTGAAAAGAAAATTATTCTAGGAGTCTTAATCTTTAATTTCCAGTGAAAAAAATATTGCCACCTTACTCCTGAGCGTCACCAGGTGGCGCTCTTCCTTTCTATTTTTATGTTGGTTACAAAATGAGCGCCGTATTTAGTGGAGTGGAACCAGTGATCTCTAGAGATCAGTGAGTGGAACCTATATGAAGCAAACATGGCGGCGCCCATATGCCAAGTGTACTCGCTAAAAATAGGTATGTTTCATGTTTTGAACTATGAAATCTCACAGAAAACACAGTAATGATTACACACATGATAGAGAACAAAATGGGTTCTGTCTTTCTTTTCTTTGTTTGCTCTCGCTGTCTTTTTATTCACATACACATTTCAGATGCCTATCCGCCATGTTATCAACATGTTTACAATTATAGGTTGCGCTGAGGCTCATAAATTTACAAGTAAGTAGTTTGTCTGAATTGTTTCACCCAATATTTAGACTGAGATGTATATTTATTTATGTTTATTTGTAGCATGCCCAGGCTAGGGCTATCATGACTGCTGGAGAAAACGTTTGACCAATGCCATATGGTAGCAAAGGTAAGTTGACCTCACGCACGCGGTCTGTATTGTTTGTTATGCAGATTTCTTAAACCATAGCAAAATGGATTCCATCTGGAAGGCCCTAATTAAAGGCAAGATTTTAAGAAAGACTGTACACAGAGGCAGACAAAATTGTAGGGTATGGACAGGATATGTCCAGCAGAAATATGGCATTATTAATGTTGTCATGCCTGGCTCAAAATCAAATTCACGCACAAGGATGCGTGTGCACAGGTTGACTTACATTGTTTATTCTGGAGTCCTTGATCTTCCCCGGGGCTTTGATGTCAGTCACCTGTGCCACAACTCCTTGTGTGTGAATTTTGATCACCTGTCACTTGAGCCACACGCCATCAACACTGCAAGATCTCGTTGTAAGAGATGCCGTTTGTGTTCGGGCCATGGCCCATACAAGGATTGTCTTCTTTAAAATGTAATTAAGGAGAACTTTTTGGCTCACCATTAAGTTTGATAACTGAAATTACTCACCATTTTTTGATGCTACACTTTTTGCTTTTATAATTCATTTTTAATTGAAACGTATGCTGTAATTGTGCTCACTCTGAATTCTTTGCCAATCCACATCTGGAGGGATTGCTGACTTGGGTTCCAGTTGCCCTTTCTTTTTCTACAATGACTTGGCACAGTTGTACAAGTTATATCGTTGTGCCCTACACTTTGCCCTTCGTATTTTATAATGTGTGCTCCTAGCCCGTTGGGAATGATATTTTTCTTTTCTGTCCATTTCAGCCAGACTTTTGGCAGCTGCAGATCCTGGCAAAACAGGACAACCTGCAGCTTCACACTTGAGGATGATTAAGTTGGCATGGCCATTGTTGACAAGGTGAACTGCGCTGTGGTCTCTTGAGAGAGCATTTCTGGAAAAGGTTAGTGTCCCTTTTGGATTAGTACTTGAAAAAGCATGGTTCATGGACTCTGCTTTTTGTGTACTTGTCCCATATCTGGTTTTTTGCATTGCCTCGTGACCAATTCTCTTCTGAATTTTCAGTAAAAGCAGTTTCTTGTCAGACTCGAGCATTTTCAGTTTTCCCCTAACATGAACAGGAAGGTAGGGAAATCTGTTACAGCCCCGTGTGTGTACTCCGAAGCAGAGTGACCCACTCACAAAGCCTGACAAAACCCCCTGTGTGAGTGCTTGGATAATGGTCAACAAATTCACAGGATCGGTGGTTGCTGCGCACTGCATGTGCATGGCGGGGTAAGAGAAGACTAACATTCTAAATACATGTACTTGTAAGTGCTTCAGAACATGGTTTATGAATGTACATCTTGGTTTTACTGGGGAGAGGGGGGGGGGGGTGTACGATCTTTGTATTTTAACGTTACAGATTTCTTAACAAAATAATGTGCCAGGACATTGCCTTTTGAAAGAATAGGCCTCTGCATAATTTACTCCAGTCTTCTGCTTTTTTAAAATTACGTCAAGATTTTCACAAAATAGCATAATGGCCGTTGACATGTTTATTTAGGTCCTTGTGTGCCTCTGACAATTTTCAAATTTTCAGTGACAGATTTTAGGCGAAAACATTTCTCTTGGTACCGTCAGTACTTTACCCACTTTGGTACTCGGTGGCATAGCAAAGAAGGTGGGAACCTCTCTGACCCCCACCTTTGGCTGTCCCCCCCCCCCCCCCCCCCAGCCCCCGTTCTTGTTATTCCCCCCTGAGAGCAATCCTGGTCGTGTTACTGGTAGAAGACAATTGTTGTTCAAAAGTTTACATTAACATAGTCCTTTAAAAACAATGTCAAAAGAGGCTGCAATTTACAGGACTTTGTTGAGTCCATTTCCACCAGCCAATTTTCCAGAGGCTGGCTTCAGCTCTATTCCTGAAACCAGAACAGAGACAAATCCGGGATTTAGAAGAAAGTGTTCACGGTGCGGGCATGCAAATAATTTCACAAAATAAAAAATGAAGGGGCTTGGAATCAAGACAAACATTGACATGATTTGTTGGGATTTCTTTTTTCAGTCTTGGAGAGGCATGCAGCCACATTGCAGCAGTAATGTTCAAGCTGGAGGCAGCAAATCGTCTGGGTTATACTTCACAGGCGTGTACTGAAAAAGCATGTCTTTGGAACCAAGACTGTCTGAAAGGGAAGTATTTAGACCCGTGTACACTCCAAGAACTTCACTTCACAAAGCCCAAACATGACAATCAAAAGAAGAGGTCAGTACATCCATTTGCAACCACCTCAACGGCAACCTTACAAGATGTGGACTTGGATGCATTGAAAAGAGTAAACCCCAATGCATGCATATTTTCTCTCATCCCAAAAGAAGATGAGGATACTGATACAGCATCAGAAAATGAAAATAATGTAAAAGTAGAGTGGGAGCCGAAACTACCAACACCGTTTTGTCACCTGAGAGGAAATGACATTCCTCATCAGATAATTACGGAAGAGCAAGTACATCTTATAGCTTCAAGCACATCTGGCCAGAGAAAGTCAAATTTGTGGCACCTCTATCGATTTGGTTGCATAACTGCATCTGTTGTAAAATTCATGGATGGGTCATCAAAGAGGGATGTTGCTTCACTTTGCTCCAAAATGCTTGGACTTAACTCATTTTTTCCAACTAGAGCCATGAAATGGGGGATTGATCATGAGTCAGTGGCCTTCGCTTGTCTGAGACAGCGTTTAGAGTTGGAGGGCCATCAGAATCTTACAATGTGGAATATTGGGCTGTTCATAGACCCAGATTCACCATTTCTCGGAGCATCTCCTGATGCCATGGTTAGTTGCACTTGTTGTGGGGTACAGTGTGTGGAGATTAAATGTCCCAACAACAAAAAAGATGCACACAACCTGGATCCACAAAGTTTTCATGGAGCCAAAGCCATTGACTGTTTAAATGTAACAGGGAAAGAACAAAATTATGCAATTTCTCTTAAGGAAAGACATGATTACTTATACCAAGTGTTGTGCCAAATTGGTGTTCTACGCAAATTGAAAAATGTATCATCTGGGTTGTTTGTTATTTGGACATCCAAAGGTATGTTTGTGCAGAAGATTATTCATAATCAAGACCAGTGGAAAGCAGTGAATTGTTTTTTAAACAACATTCTCCAGCCTGCAATTCTCAGGTTTTTAAGGAAGCCAGAGTTGTAATTAGGAATGATTTGAAATTTTGTCATCCCACTTTTTAAGGTTTGTGTAAAACGAACACAGTTGCAACAAAATATGCTAGCATTATTTCTTTTTTCTAATTCACAGGTAAATATGGTTCCTGAAAACTAGCATTAAAATGAATATACTATAAAAACAGTGATAAGGCGAATTAAATAAAAATGTTTAGTGTCCCTGTCCGCTTCCTTTTTGTAGGCCGCCTGGATTTAAAAAGAATTTTACTGGTGGAAATGAGGTGAAAAACCCAAAAAATGCCAACTGATCCATGGGAAAATAAAATATAAGTTTACTAAAACTATTAGGGGCCTAAAACCACTGTAACATGTTCAGTTCTCTTGTCCAACATGTCCCTTCCTTTTTTGTATCTTTGAACAGTTGAGAAGCCTATGGTTGTCGGAAATTATTAAAATAATGGTGGCCATCTTAAAAATCCACTCCTCCTTCCTTTAAAAAAATAACCGGACACTAAACATTATTTTTTACTTGGCCTAATAATAAGAGGTAGATGTTTGTTTTATTACAAATGCATGGTGTTTGGGCGGGTACATGTAGAACAGCTAGTGTTGTAATTTCATGTACTTTATGAAATGTTTGCCTTTAATTTGAAATTACAACTGCTGGTGTCTTTCTCTTCATGTTTTAAAATGGTCATATACATATAAATAACGGTTCATGTTGGTACCAGGTTTGAAGTTAATTTTATGTACCAGATGTGGTGCAGGGAAAAAGAGATTGCAATGATAAGAACTTATAAGGTCATCGACTCTTCGCAAACATGTAGGTTTGCATGCATGTGTGACTATACCACCAACAATTTCGACCAGTATTAATCTGATCCAAAAAAGAGAAGCTTGTGAATTGAACTTCATGAGATATGAGCTAGCATGTAATCTTTTTGAAACAAGAAAAATCAAGGTGTTTGGGCCTCAGCTCTTTTTTAACTAATACAATTCTTTAAGGGTCATATTACAGTCTATGCGCTTGAGGATGAACAGGTAGGCCTAAGTTTTAAGATTGTTTAAATTGATCCAAAGTGGGACAGTTTTTTATATGGTTTGAGCAGTGAATTAAAGGCATGTTGACCATATAATTTGGCAAGCACTGGATCTTTGGAACTAGAGCAGAGGGTGGTATTTCTTGATTAATTCTTGGAGATAGACTGCAGCTAATATGCATTTGTAAACCAGCCGGGATTTAACTGGTAGCCAATATAGCTGATGTAAAATTGAGGAAATTGGTTCATGTAAGCTTGTTTTGGTGACAAGCCTAGATGCAGATTTCAGTATTGGTTTGATGTAACATCTGTTATATATCGCAAATATTTTGATTGCATAGTGTAGTTATAAATTTAACAAGCTATTTTATTTGTAAACAACTTACATATTTATGTAAATGTTTATACTTTAAAGACTGGTACATGTATATTTAAGTGAAATGGTCTGTGTAAATCCCAAACTGACAAGCTATTATTTCTTTGTTGGTAACTTACAAATAAGAATGGTGTATATATAGGTTTGATTGATCAGTGCAATGAAATGTTATTTATTGACATAGTAATATTTCATTCTTTTAAAAGAAGAGCCACTTTTACTTCACATTCCCTGGCAGAATATCTGTGGGAATGGTTTGAACTGGCAACAGAAGCCAGTCATTTTTTTTAAATTGGAGATATATTTCACGTCCACACTGAACACTTTAAGGAAATTATATTTGTATTATGAACGTATTATGAACTGAATGCATAAATGCACAAAAACACTTTAATTTGTACATACAGAAATGGAATAAATACATGAAGTTCAATTTGGTTTAGTGTTTCCCCCTTAAATTTGAGCCAGTCATTTTAAATATCTTAATATATTTCTGACCTGAGACCGTCTTATGAGACACTTTGGTTTGGTCCAATAACTGGCCATGAGAAACATTACTGACATGCAAAAGATTGGTTCATCACACTTATATTCCAATATTTAAACGTAGTGTACATGATTAGTCATTGTTGCAATTTTTAGAAATGGGCGGATTTGGGGGTTCAGTATTTTATAGGAAATATCGTTCCACTGACCTGCTCAAAGTTTTACGTTGTTGGATGGCAAGAAAAACGGCGCTCGTTTTCAACCGTTGGGCGGATGATAGCCTTTGGTCAAGGCGCACATGGCTATACCGGGGGGCGCCACTCGCGCCTTGACTGAAGGCTACAGGGCAGTTTTCCAATGATTTCAAACTGGAAAACGATATACATTTCCACTTTTCTTGACAACAACAGCACAACTGGTGTCATCATTTCACAGGATGATTGAGACTACATGTAAGGTATTTCGTAACAATTCAGTATACAAAAAATGGAGGATTACCAATCGTGGACACTACCTTTTATGCGTTATTCAGAAAACCTATATTTTGATATCACAGAAAAGTACACTCATTTGTCAAGGATAAACCAGCATACATGTACAAGTATCTGCGATTGAAACATCATGCTGCACACACTATAATTATTTCATCAATAGTTTTGACCAATGTTATGGGAACAACATGCTGCAATATGTGAAATTCCTTTATACGTCCAATTGCCCTTTCTACATGAATGCGAACATTTGACAGACTTCGTGAACCTGCAACTTCCTGTCCTGATAGTTGTTTCTTTCCTTTAGTGAATGCAGGAATGGCAAGGGTGGCACCGTGTACAGCAAGTTCCTCAGCAATAGTGAACCCTCTGTCAGCTAAGATGACGTCACCAGGAAACAGTTTCTCATAAAACCCCTCTTTTGGGTTAATGTTTTATCTGAAACTCTACCGACAAAAACATGACTGCACCAGTGGGTGAAATGCCTATTAATACCTTAATTGTATTGTGATGTTTGTAGTGGCTGTATGTGTGTGCTCTAAGCTTTAGATCTGAAGGCCGTTGCATAATTCAATATTTCAAAGCAGTCAGCAATATCATCAAAAGCTAAATCAAGCCTAAGCTTCATTAAAACTAACAACAGCTGATCTTTTAAATTAAGACACTTGCAATATGAAGGAAGACCAGTGTAGAATTTACATTTTTTGTCCGATTTAATTTTATCATTGGACCATTTCAACTTGTCTACTGTCCTGTGTAGAGAGCAAATATCAGACTTGCTATTTCATCACCGTACATT
Organism: Hippasteria phrygiana; assembly: GCA_037893225.1. Classification (NCBI taxonomy): domain Eukaryota; kingdom Metazoa; phylum Echinodermata; class Asteroidea; order Valvatida; family Goniasteridae; genus Hippasteria; species Hippasteria phrygiana. The sequence continues at coordinate 421,074 of JAZGUH010000032.1, read as the reverse complement.
TTGTGTGGGTCATCACAGGGTTCCACAGTCTGGCTTGATGAATCAGTTGTTTTCTTTCCATCTTGTGCAAAATCACATTGCTGAAACAAAAACGCATTTAAAACAAAAACCTTATCAGAATTCAGGTTTGCATTTTTCCAAAAAAAATTGTGTTGCCCTCTGCGACCGACCCTAAAAGTCACAAAAGTCTGGTTGTGTTTTTCTATTATTATTTTCAAAGCAATTTTCAAAATCTCACCTTTTCCCACACAAAACGAACAAGTTTTATTAAAATAATTGTCTTTTAAAAATACAGCTACGATGGCACAATCGTGCATTTCGCCATTTCAATTATAAATAAGCCTACTTTTTGCCTCCTGACTTTAGAGTTACACAACGTGTAGTATTGTTTTGATGATTTCAAGGATAGTAAAAAAAATTTTAAATAAACAAATAAAGTAAATAAATAAATTTAAGGTTAACACAAGTTTTTTTTCCCCTTACTATACTTTTGTTGCTGCACTAGTATTTAGAACATACAATTAGATTTTATCACTGTGCACCAGAGCTTGAAACCAACTACACACAACTGTTTGTCAGTAAATAAGATAATTTTTTTTTAACCCCAACAGTGCTGAATCCATTGATTTTAATACAAATTTACACGCACCCTAGGGGGTTATAATAGGGTTAAAAGAATGCAAATATGTAAATCAAATGTCATGAGAAAAATAAACATACTTATTCACCAGGTCAGGTCCCAACAGCGGAGTTGATGAGTTGGTGGTTGGCTCAGTACATGTAGGCCTATCTTGCACGTCTTGGGGAAATTTCTCTAGCCTTTGCTTTAGCTCTGAGCGTTTCTTGCACCTCTCATAGCGCTGCAGATCCTACTCTCCTTTCCTCTTTTGGTCAGGTGCGGACTCGCTGAATAAGGATGGCTTAAAATCAACATGATTTTTATCTCTAGAGTAATTTCCTGTAGAATACCAAGCATTAAAAAGCAATAAACAAAATTAAATCAAGGTGATGAATCCAAATAAGCCTAGTTAGCTTCCCCATAAGACCTGATGAATTATTTCAATTGACATTGTAACACAATTTTGAAAGAAACTGATGCAATAGAGGGCTTCACTAAGAACTATGCAAAACAGAAGCGTTTTACCTGAAGAGCTCTCATCTTTGAGTTGGAATTGAAACAATGAATATAATTTAAGTCTAAGCTTGTAGCGAGAGTGGTTTGTGTTTTGGGGATCTCAAAAACAATTTGTTGATCGTTAAACATTCTAAACACGTGGTGAAATATTAGTGCCTGAAAGAACAGCACAATCAATCTTATTTTGTCCTAGAAATGAGAAAAAAAGAAAACCCTTCAGTATGTTTTTTTACGGGAGATGTTGGGGTGTTGCGGCTGTTCTGGCAGCCAAACGAGCCGCTGCAATGTGTTTGTGCAGTCAAGCGTAACATAAACAATAATCCAACAATGGATTGAAACAGCACAAACAGCAGCAAATGGAGTCATCCGGCCTGGTGGCACTTTTTTTTTGACGCCATATAGCATCTTCTGTACGCAAAGGGTTAAGTTTTACGTTTTTAATCAAATGGTTATTTCTATTTAGATTTTATTTTCTTCCCTTTGATTTCAGTGGTTTTGACTTTTGGAGAATTTGTTTTAAAAGGAAAATAAAGTCCGAGAACCATTTCGTCGAAAAACTAGACAGTCGAGTGCTGTAACCACTGCGATTAGTAAAATCTTTCCGAATTTCTTTTTATTCGGTCAACATAGCCTAGGCCTATCACTGTATCAGTATCAATCATGCATGGTCAGATGGTCAAAGATCATCGACAACTGTGCCAGGAGTGGTTAATAATCCTGCCTTAAAAACAAGTGGGTTTGTCAAAACAAAAGTGCAAATAAGTTTAACTGATTGATGGTGTTACTGACTGTTGCGAATTCATAAAAAAAACAATTATTAAGCTCTGTCAAATAAAATCGAACAATAAATTAACTGACCGGAAACAAAGTGTTGGCTGCAGATCCGATGGTGTTCCGACAGCTGCCATCTCAGCTGGTCGCGGTGTCGGCGTATGGTACGGATCCAGGCCCTACGTTGCACAGAATACGCCTCGGAATCCGGAAAACGGAAGAATTTTGTTTCTGAGTCTTTTCTGTGTCTATTACTACAGCAACAACAGCTTACAACCATGTTCAGTCAATGTGAAACCGCCGACAGTGATGCTTGAATTACGCGGGAGATTTGTTTACATATCGCTTCAGAGTTTGCCAACCAAAATGGCGGATTTGTTTTATCACGTGATTCGTGACGTTTCGATAGAAAGGTCTATATAATGGCACATCATATGTTGTCTTTATTCATTACGCTTGTGGTGATTGGTCAGAAACGTGCAAGTAAATTACATGGAAGTTTAATGAAATTCTCTTAAATACTACACAAACATATTATAGATTTATTTTAGACAAATGAAATTTATGGAAAGAATTATTAGAAAATAAAAATGTACCTTTGCGAAAATGCAACATCATACGATAAAAATTGTAATTCATCATCTTTTCAATAAGTTGTCCAATTGTATCACGCGTAGTAATTTCACGTTGTGTGCATGCCGGCCGTACGCGTACGTTGGTTCGGGGTTCGGCGGGGAATAACGAAGTTTATGGATGTTAACAAACCTTTCAATAATTTCTCTTTCGGAACGTTTTCCCATTATTCATTAACTGCTGAAATTTAACGCAGTATATTCCCATGGGGATGCTTCGTTTCAGGCTTTGAATATGAACTGATCAAGAAACGTTTGGTCAAAGAAAAACAACTAACTGTGTTAGTGTCAATCAAGAACTTCAGATTTTCAACATGGCGGCGCCCATGCCCATGGGTTTATCAAAGCGTGATTTGGACGAGTTGCGTCCGACAGTTGATGACATTGTTCGGAAAGTGTTAGGTTTCTCAGAGCCAAGTGTAACAATTGCTGCCCTGAATTGTGTTAGCAAAGGAATGAACCAGTTAAAAACAATCGGTAAGTTCGATGTATTTGTTTAGCGCAATTTTTAAATTTGCGCGCGCAATTAAAAAAAAATGCGCACAGGGATTTGTACTTTAGGTAAAGTATGCGCGCGCAAATTTTAAATGTGCGCTTCGGACAACAACTCACGCACGATATCTGACACGAACTACATGGTAGACATGAATTTTATAATTACATCGGCATCAGACGCATGGCGGCCGTTTTTGACGAGTTCTCTGCATGTTTCTAGAAGGCATTTTGTATCCGACTCCTCTACAACAAGCCTGACACTAGTGACAGTAAGGAGAACAAATTATAGCGTTCTTGAAGGGGTTGGAACTGTCTCCCAGTCCTACGACTACTTTCAAAAATTTTGTGAAGAGGAGAGGGTTTCAAGTTTTGAGTTTTTCAGCTCTTGAGCTACACTATGTCGTGAATATTTGCAAATTCGTATATTACAATGTGTGTGTAGCATTTATTTATTTGATTTGCAAATATGTGAACTATATAAGTGAATAAAGTTTACGATGTGAATTTTATTGCATATATTTTGTCGCATATCTTTGTGGTGATGTCATCTGTTGAATTGACCTTTAATTTAGGGGCCGTCCATAAAGTATGTACGTACAGGAAAACAAAATCCTGATTCACTATTTTTTGCAGAGTTTGCTCTTGACGTTTCATGAGTGGTTTATTGAGATACATGAGATAGTGAATAACGCTTTTCACAAAAATATATGTTTGAACAAGAGGCAGTTGATATACAAGACGTATATTTGTTTTGTTCTTTTGTTATACCTCCAGTACAAGAGCGATTTTGGACAGCACGCGGGTGAAATTGATACAAAAACTTGTACACCTGTATGTTTCCGGTGTACACTCCCGGTTTATAAAGCAGTCTTTTTGTTGCGGCTAAAAATAGGCTGGAGTTGGCTGGCGGTGGCGCTGGGTTATAACTGTTTTTCGATGCACAAAAGCTGGTCCTGGTAGTTATTTATATGAGATATTACATTGATTTCATGACAATTTATTAAAAGCAAATTGTCGGTTGCGTACGGTACGCATTGGCTTTGACCCCTCCCCCCCCCCCTTCCCGGCTGTCCGCATGGTGTACGCAATGTCAACCCCCCCACCCCCTTCGTGCGTACGTACTTTATGGACGGCCCCTTCTCATCTGTTATCCCCTGAGATTCTGTGCTTAGACTTTATGAAGTTGGGTCATGTTTGGCTTGACAATTTATTTGCCTTCGCATGACATTAAGGCGCCGTCGGGGGGGGGGGGGGGGGGGGGGGATATTCATTTTCGGAGGTGTTTTTTTCATTGTGGGAAATGATCTAAACCTCTGATCGGTTAACTTCCCAACATTTAAAAGAAAATGGCAGATTAACCCTAACCTTCCCAAATCCTTAAAAATCCTCTTTGCAAAATGGAGGAATTTGGAGGATTGAGGGCACTGGGAAGTTGATGCATCGGAGGATTTTGCAGGATTGAGGTTACTTGGGGTTTTTGCCCCTGCAGGAATATGGAGGATCCAGGTTATCAGGCTCAATGTGATACATGAGGACTTTGGAGGATTGAGGTTACTAGGGGTATGCAAAAAAAAAACCTAGAGGATTTTGGAGGATTCATGCTATGGTCCCCATAAGAGGATGTTGGAGGATTCAGGTTACATGCGGGGAAAATGATGTAGGGAGTTAGGGTTAAGAAGCAATCTATAATTTGCATTCTTCACACAGCAACTGAGAGACTACTAGATAAGATTATAGGTTTTTTTTACTATGAAATAACTTATAAGGTCAGTAGTGGGAGATTATGTTGTCACATGGTCATGATGGTGCACCCCTCACGTACGCGTCCGAACTTTACAATTTATTTGCTTGTTCCTAATAGATTGAGCACTGTTTTAAATATTTTCTAGCATTTTTACGAAGTTTTGATATTCTGTTTTTGTTTTACACTTTTCTACTGGTTTTCCATACTTTTGCCAAACCTCAGGCTTAAATTGTATCCCAGCCCCGGATCCCAGCATCCCTTTTCAAGCGCTTTGTCACAGAAATTAAGAACATACAGTTCGTGTGCAACCCTGTTTATTGTTTGAATAATAAGGATTGTGTGATTTTCAAAAATTTCGCTTCATCTATAATGCGCAAATTTTAAATTTACGCAAGCAAACTAAATTTTCGTTTTCAAAAATTGCTCAGCGCGCATTTTAAAAAAATGCGCGCCTTTGAAGATTGCGCTCAACATATTTATTCATGTTCATACAAATAAGGGTCATGCTAATTAGCGTCAACAAAGCGTCAACAACTTATAAAAGCACTGTTAAGCTTAAACATGTTATTCACAATATTTAGTGGGCTCCTATGATTATTTAAAAGTATCATTAGTATTTAAAAGTATCTTAAAATGTGTGATTTTTAAGCGAAAAAGTACGACATCAATTTATTCAACGGTGCTTTTTCCCGGCAGCCATCTTGTTTTTCTGGGACACGGTCGTGCTATTTAGCGTCAACAAACCCGATCAGCTTTTCTGAAGCTTAAATGTGCATTTTGAGCTTGTTGACGCTTTGTTGATGCTGATCGGGTTTGTTGACGTTTGTTGACGCTTGCTGACGCTAAATAGCATGACCGTACAAATAGGGCTGACGATATTGACTTTTTTCGTAGTCGATTTTTTTCCCTCGCGATATCGCCGATATGGCGATAAAATCGTGAACAAATTTCAGCATGATTAAAAAGTTTGTTCATTCTACATAATCGCCGGACGCGTTTGTCGCCAGTCATTGTTTGAGGCCGTTCTTAGGCCAACCATCAATATTGAGAAACAGCGTAGTCTAAGCTTTTTCTGCGGATATCTGGATCAAAGCCTTTTCTTTGTTACCGCTACTAGCCAAAGCCATTACCCTATACACTCCAGACTATTGTTACCTAACATATCCCCCTAGATTTCTTAAAGGAATTCCTGAGATTCGGGGAACACAATGACCGACACAAGGGTGGGGGGGGGGGGGGTGGTTTCCCTTGCCCACATATCGTGCTTCAAATGGCCAGAGCTTGGCTGGCTAATTTGCATGTAAATGAAATTACTAATTACAATGAAGTGCGGAGTACGCTGATTGTATACTTTAGATTTACTGACAGCTTGTCCATTATTATAAACTTAGACTTTACACCGGAAAAAATAGTTTTCTCCCCTATTTATATTTTTCTGCGAGTTGTTGAATCACATGGAATTTTTTTAATTGAATCAGCATTTTAAAAGAATGATCCCAAACCGAAACAAAATGTTCCCTAAAACGTCTAGAGTTTTTAACCACAAGATTTCGTCAGAAGAGAAAATATAAGTAGGCCACTGTACGTTATTAATCGGTATGTTCGATGTGACCTTGTTCCCCTTTTAAGACAGATTATTTTTAATGAAACATTCAGGATGACTTTGAAATGCTGGTAGGGGAGCACCACATGGCTGGATTTGTGCAATATTTTGATCTCTCCATCACCCAGTGCCCGCTGGATAAATGTACTCTCCAGATGCCACGTGTGGTTGGCATGGAATATTTTTTATTTTTTTTCGCAGGCTTTGCAGTCCAGGGCGCCCTACACAAAGAAACTCTGGAGCTGAACCCATTGTATACATTTTGTTACATGGTATTACAATGTATAAATAATTGTATACTTTGCAAAAGTTGAGCTGTCAATCACTTCATAATGTTTCAGTTCTAGGGGTGCAGGATATTTTATTTCAGACGTACTTTTCTTTCATGGCGAATGAATACTGACATTGTAATGAGTATACTGATTTTTAAAGCATGTAGCTTGTCGGAACAGGTGAGCATTAATATTCCAAGCAAAGGATACAATAATCCATCCTTCCGTTTAATTCAGCCACGGAAGGGTAAAAATTATTCTCCTTGCTCGACGTTAAATACGGCAATCGATGAATTTATTTAATCAGCTATGTTTCCCCTTTGTGTTATATTTGTTCTGCTTGCTCTAATTTTTCTTGTGATTTTCACGGCAATGTTGCGTTCAGCCCGCCCACTCGACTATCGATGGGTACCACCAGCGAATTGTGTAGATACCAACAGTCAATCCGCGTGAACCAGCTGATATATTTAGAGCTTATCAGCAGGATGCACGAACCACGTGCGAGCATGCAGAGGAGCATTTCTCAATGAATGGTTGAAATGGATACGCCCACTAATTTGCATAGATTTTAATATTTTGAGAAGTTTTCAGGGTTAACTTTATGAAAATTACTCTGGGGCTAACACAAAGGGTAACACCAGTGGTTTAAGTTTTGAAAACAACTCCTTTGCAATACAATCGGCATAATTTGGTCTAAATTGCGGTGAAAATTATCATTTTCTAGCTTTCTACCATGAATAGAAATTACACTATTTTTGTAGACTATCGGATCGCTCGTTCAATGTCATTTGGTGATTTTCTTAAAACGTCCCCCGCAGTACGAATCCACGATCCACAAAGTGGTTAATTAATCTTATTTACACTATAAATAAAAAGTTCGAAAGGATGATGTCATTTCGACTTGAACCTCGCTTACAAGGAAATAAAATTTTGCGAAATTGCTGGTAAAAAGAAAGTATCAACAATTTTTAAAGGGGAAATAGGGGTTCCGAAAAAGATCGCCAATTTTAAAAACGATATCAGCGATATCTCGATTTTTCGATTTAAAAAAACATGTAGCCGATTTCGATTTTTGGGCGGCGAATATCGCATCATCGCGATTTTATCGTCGTATCGCCCAGTACTACGTACAAATGACGTCACATCTTTCCCTTCGGCTTCACCTAGTTAAAAGACACGCCATGTGTAACATGGCCCCAACCCCCCCACCCCCCCCCCCCCCCCCCCCAACCCATTGATCTCTGTACAAAGTTCAAGCGAAGTTCCCGGATGTCCGACCGCGAGAATAGATCTTATCGCAAATACATGAAATAGGCCTAACTTTAGGCCCAGGCCTACCACCTGGTTGAGACGTCACATTGGTCAAAAATTCATTGTGGGATAGCTTGAAAATTCCAGCTCAAGGCTCATGGCTTAGGCCTATGTGAGATTCGCTGTTTAGAGCTGGAAGACCTTGCATAGGGTTCACAGCGGTTTTTTCTTTGAGCGCCGATATCTTCCGTTTCCCTGAATATATCGACCAAACACTCGCCCAAAACGCAGACTAGTCATTCATGCAGCGACTGATCCCCTCAAAATGAGAATACGGTCAAGTTAAACCCCCCAAAAAGATGAATTTTTCGTGCAACCCGGAGCATGCACAAACGAGCTGTGTACATTTGTACAAAACAATGGGAGTGGATTCTTGAACATGACATGAATGATGGTTTGCGATCGATTAACCCCCGCCAGCGGCACTGCGCGTGCCTCGGGGCTCGATGTACAACGGCTGTTTGCTGATTGAAGCACTGACAGCGATCAGTGATCAGGCGGTCACTCTATTGTGTGCATTCTTGTTGTGGACGATGGGGCTGGTACATTCTGCAGACGTGATGGGTTGGTGGGGTCTCGCTCTAAGTTTTATGTGGAACCGGGCAAGCTGAGATTTGTTTGGGCTGTCTGTGTCCGGGTTTGGTCATAACGGAATATAATACGGCTTGGCACTGCTGGGGTTGCCAAGCTGGGTTCGTTTGGTAGATGGGTAGTTTCGGGAGCCTGGCTGGGGTTTCTAATTGCGGGGCGACCTATTTTTGTGGAACGGGGAGGGCGGGATGTTGTGAGAATAGGCGGGGGGGGGGGCTTCGTTCAGCAACAAAAAATGTTCATGGACTGCAATCCCAGGGGGACTGGGGATACATCATCAGACTGAGCGTCATCAATAATAATGCACTAGCCCTACTGAGATGTTTAAGACTAGCGGCTGATCATCGGTGTGGCTGCCCCTCCCGTGCACTGAATTTTGAAGGAGTCATGGTTTTGAAGGATTTGGGGTGCCTGGCAAGTTGACAAGGTACGGTTGTTTATAATGAAGTGCCAGGGTGGACTGTGCAGCCAAGCGAAACAGACACAAGAGGCTTGTGCAGCCAAACGTAACAGACACAATAATCCAACAATGGATTGAAAATGCAGAGAATGGCATGTATAGACGTCTTCCGGCTTCAGAGGGTTAAAGTGTGTACAGCTTTGGCAGAGAAAATGTGTTACTGAGGTGCACAGAATAATGATTCTTCTTGATGTGTGGAATTGATAAATGTTTCAGATTTGTTAAAGCCACTAATTGAAGAGTCCGCACCCAAATTTGTGGAGAAACTGTTTGAGGCGATTGACAGGAGCCAGAGCAGTCGAGATGAGCATAAAGCGAAGAAGAGGACGATCAAAGTAAGTAGATGTAAAAAATATAAAATAAATTCATCAAGTTAGAGTTTTGGAGTTAGAAAAAACACAATTGCTCATTAACCCTAACCGTCCCATAATCCAACACCGTTGTGTTGTAATTGGATGCATTCAAGACCCATCACTGTTGAGCCCTGGAACCATTAAGTTTACATAGAGCTGTGGTGCTCCCAATTTGTCCAAGTCCAAAAAATGTGCCCTAGGTATACTGAACAGTGTTGGATTTTGACAGGATCCAGGACACTTATTAGAAAAATTCCCACAGGGGTTAGGGTTTAATGTACAGCATTTATGAACTAACCCCGCTAAATCCAACAAGATCCAACAGCTGTCAAATTCTGTTATATTTTGTTGGATTGAGCAGCCAACATCTTGTTGGATCCAGCAGGGTTGAACCTGCTTTTGGGGGAGATCGACCACGGTTTTAGCCAGAGGGGTGTCTGAGTGTCTTTTGGACAACCCTGTTTGGATTTGTGGACTGTTCGGACACCAAGTTTGTTTTGTCATTTGCATGTAAATATATTATGGCTGAGCAATTTGGACTCCATATTTTCAATTTACAGCAAATTTTGACATCCTGTTTTCAGATCCTGGCTAAAACACTGGGATAAGCTGTATTTTGTTGGTTTCTGCAGGATTTGAATGCATGTGTGGTATGTCAAGGTTATTGTAAAATTGAGCAGCATTCACACTTTGGTTAATTGTTTGATTGTTGGTATTGCTGGATTTTGGCGTACATGTAGTTCAAGTACAAAAATATCTGAAGCAGGGTTAGGGTTTTAAGTTAACATGAAATTTCTTTATCTGGCATTTGTGTGTTTGGGAAAGATTTTACTTCAACCCTCCTATACTTATAACTATCACAGCCTATCAAACACCAACTCTCACAGTTTGTGTGTGTTTCAATCTGTCACTTGATAGGTTTTGATATATAGGGTAGCTAGCTCCATGTTGGCCTTGAGAACAGGAGGGTTAGTAGCCCCACCAAAATCAGTCGGGAACAGCAAAATCTTGGAAAATAACCAACCATCCTTGATAACAAGTGTCTAAACATGTGGCACAACCTGTTATTTCAAGATTTATGTCGGCAAAATCAGTAAACAAAAATGAGGCAGAAATCAACATGTGTATATGCCACTTTGAGTGACCTGCAACACAAAAAACACAAGCCGCATTCCTCCATATTGCACAAATATTTCCTGACTTAAGTCTCAAAATTAAAGGTTGTACTACACAGTCCCGTTATTGGCATACAGTGTATGAGCACCCCATTAACCCTAACCCCTTGGGTAACTTTACTAGAAAGTCTCCTGAATCCGCCAAAATCCACCTATTTTGTCCTGCACAAAAAGTTGGTTTTTGGTGACTGCTCAATATGGAGGTATCCTGAATCCATCAAAGTACCGCTAGGCTTACAATCCTCAATCCATCAAAATCCCCCAGTTTTTCAATATGGAGGTATCTTGAATCCACCGAAATCCTTTAAAAACAGGGGTATGGATTTTGATGGATTAAGGTAGGTCAGGGTTAAATAATAGCCGAACAGAAGGGGGTTAATGTTAATTTTTTTTCTTTTGATGTCGTATTTTTTTCTAGGATGATGATGTTGTTGATATCAAAGCCAAAAAAGCCAAGTCAAGGTTTGAGAGCAGTGAGGTAGCCGGGGACGAACCTGCGATGGTTGAGCAGTGGACACCCCAACAGATCAAGGAGATGATGGCGTCTGCCAGGATGCAGATTATGGCCAAGAGAGACCAACAGGTAGTCATCAAATCTAGTCTTTAAATAATAATAATAATAATACCGGTATGAAGGAGGTCACTGGTTCAAATCCCACTACTGCAAGTTTTGTTTGTTTACCCTGAAAATTCATACAAATAATCGAGTTAATTTCCCTTGTAGTTTGTTTGACGATATAAATTGTATCCTCGTTGAGTGATCCAACGATGTCGCTTCTCTGGTTGTATCTTAAAGTTGGGTGTGATCCCTGGCTATTAGGCTTGGGCGGTATTTCGGTATTACCGTATAGTGACGTGTTTTTTTTAATACCGGACAATACCGACTGATGATCCATAAATACCGGCGAACTCGGTTTGGAATTTAAATACCGTGGTATTCCCCCTAATGTTCAGAATGTTTGCAAAAACCCTCTCAAAGATAAAGAAAAACAACCACATTCACAGTTTAATCCATTCTCCAATCATCCAGTGTTCTGCCTTGCAGTGGAAAGATAAGACCTAATTGTGGAGCTCGACTTGGTAACCCGATACTCCAGTGGCTGCCATTCTACCAGAAATGCCTTTGAACTTTCGCTTACACCGCCGCATTTGCGGTTAACTTTTTGGGTGTGCAGTGTCTGGGACGGAAAGTTCCAACAATGTTGTACACAGGGGCGTGTTTTGGCTGAATAACCAATTGTCTCTTTGGTTAATTGTTTTGGGGATTTGATTCATCATGCCTAAATCTTGCCCGATTATAATTGCCAAAAAAAATAGCGATGAGAAAAAACCCAAATTGGGTCTTTTAAAATGACTGCCGAAACACGACCCGGGCTTGTTCAGTCATGGACCGATGTCATGTACAAAATGTATTATATGTGTACGTGTATATCAATTCGAAGGGTGTAAATACGAAGGGACTGTGCCGAATCTTGCAAATGCCGTCCAGGGAAATTTAACAAAAACATTCCCAAAAAACGTAAGACAAAGGCCGTAATTTCTCACCGTGGGGAATTCCCTTGTGCGCGCATAATACGTGATCTCTACTCTCTTTTGTTTAACGATCTATGTACATGTACTCAACAAACTACTCATGCTTTTTCCCCCATGGTTTGTTGCGTGATGTGGGCCGGCGCATGCAATGCATATGCAGCGAGACGCACGTCTGATTGGCCATCTTAAAAGACGTTCAGAACACATCTTATTCATATTTTGGGGCTTGTGTGATGTGGGCGCGGCCAGCCATGCGATGCATATGCAGCGAGCCGTACGTCATTTTAAAACCGGCTGATTGGCCATTTAAAAAGACGTTCGGAACGCATCTCATTCATGGTTTGGGGCCACCTCGATTCTTGCTAGCGTCAGTAAGTTGCCACTTCGTGATTGTCTCGACATAAACTGTGTTGTGAACTTTTAGTGCTGGCACGAGAATACAAATATTTCTGAAATAATTCACTCTCTGGGGGATTGCCATTGCCCATTGCATTGGCTGCTCAAGTGAACGACACCGTCCACCATCTTTCCACTCCACGCGATGCGCGAACGTATGTAAAAAGGGTACAAGCTTGATGTAAGCAGGCGCGACCGCAGTAGTCTACGCGTGGATATGTCCCATGCATGAGAGAGGTAATGTGGCGGCTGCTGGCGACAGTTGTTCGTACAGCGCGCAACGGCCATTGAGCAACATCATACATACAGTGGGCTTGCTTATGTACCAGCGCTGGGCGCTGTTGTTGCGCACGCAGTGTTGGAGTCGCTGGTGACCAGGGGCTGGCGCATGACGTGAATCACTGTCGCTGCATGGTACCAACTGCAAAGCACATGTTCCAGCTGTGCATACGTGAATGCGATGTGCAGTGTAGGTGTGCGAGGCATGATATGCACGATTGCCAGGGTCGTTGACGGTCGGTATTTTTTAAACAAATGACGTGGCAAACGACAATAAGTACATGTTGATATATTTTTGCAAACAAATAGATTAATATTGGCACTAAAGCATAGGAGTTTTTGCAAGTTGATACATGTAGCAGCATTCACGCTGCCATACTTTTGTAGATGTGCGTGGTCGATCTGTGGCGTTTTTTTTCGATGACGTACCATGTAAGTAATACCCCAATTTAAATAATACCCGGTTTTAGTGAATACCGCGGTATTTTTGAAATGTAAACCGCGGACTCCTGAAATTTGATACCGCCCAAGCCTACTGGCTATACGGCATTATGACTTCTGACTGGTGCCCCTCGAACAAAGACACTGACAGTTATTTTGGGACCACCAACACAGGGCAAGATAGCTCATTTGGTAGAGCACCGGTACGGTATTCCGGAGGTCGCAGGTTCAGATCACGCTCCTGGCAGTTTTCTTTGTTCACTTTGAAAATTTGTGAAATAATAATAAAAAACTGTGCTTATACAGTGTTAACCCTTTGCGTACGGATGACGTCTGTGGACGCAAAAAAAAGAGTGCCACCAGGCCGGATGACGCCATTGGCCGCCGTTTGTGCAGTTTCAATCCATTGTTGGATTATTGTTTATGATACGCTTGACACTGCACAAACGCATTGTAGCGGTTCGCTTGGCTGCCAGAACCGCCGCGACACCCCGACGTCTCCCGTAAAATACCGTGCCCAAGGGGTTCAGCTGGCTTTCCATAAGTATGTTGACATTTTAGGCCTATGGCAGGCTTTCAAGTATTCCTACTTTTCCTACTTTTTCCTTCAAATTCCTACTTTTTACTACTTTTTTTTATCCCAGAACTCCAAAAGATGAAATCTCATTGAATATATTTCATAAGTGTTACACACTGTTACATAAAAATCATGCACTTAACGGATTGGGTGCAGGAGTACCGCAACTGTGCTTCCAAGAGCTTAGTTGAGGATGGAGCACAAGTATTGTGAGTACAGAACATGTCAAGTGAGGCTTGTGATGCTGTGGACATGGGCAAGTATCAATGAAACCTACTCCTGAAAGCCCGCAAAAGTCCTACTTTTATACTGATTTTGTCCTCCAAAGTCCTACTTTTGTCCTGTTTTTGTTTGTTTAAATTTGGATCCTACTATTCTACTTTTTTACCTTGGTCTGCTTGAAAGCCTGCTATGGGTAAAATAAGATAAAATTGCAACATCTTTTGACACAAAACGGTCCGTAAAATGCACTTATGGAAAGGCAGCTTCAGTAAAAAAAAAGATGTATACTGTAATTGAACCCCATGGCCGCCGTCCGTATTCAAGGGGTTAACCCTGGACCTGTATGTAAACATAGCAATATGTTGAAATAAATTCATTCCCTGGTTTATTTTTAATCTGCCCAGCCAACCAAACCTCAACCTCGAGCCCCGCCAGCCCCTACTACCTCTGCACCTCCAGCTTCCTCACAGCTGCTGATGAACGAGGCGCTGGACAAGGCCCGACGGGCAGCCGAGATCCAGAACCGGATCCAGGCCTCGATGGCCACGGCCGGCCTGGGGCAGCTGGTACTCCAGCAGGCCCTGGCCGGGGTCAGCATGAAGCAGGCCGAACGACCTCAGGCAGAGGATAAGCCACCAGCTCCTGTGTCAAAGTAAGCTGTGGTGTATTGGAATTTGTATACTTTACTTTTTCAAGAACATTACCATCTTTTCAAAAACAATTAACAAAATACAAAGTAAATAGAAAAGTACTGATGGAGGCATGGTGACAAAAAGCCAAAGCTTATAAAAGCATGCCTTTGAACATAATATACACAAAACAGCTCATAGGGTAGACAAACAAAATAGAGGACAAGCACACACCAGCAAACGACGACAAGGACTGGACAAACAAATATACATTAGAATAAGTACATGAAAATAAACATAGGACTCATTATAAGCAAGCGAGGAACGATGGCATGGATGACAAGACGAAAAAAGAAAAACAATTATATATATTAAAAAAACTAAGGCAAAAAGTAAATAAGGACCAAATGAAATGAAAGACGAAGAAACTATGTTACTTTATTCATTTTAATTCTTTCTGGTAATGAAACCAAAGATTTATTAAAAGCACACATCGCACTGTCCCGAATATTCGATCGTCAACCGAATATTCGAATCGCTTTTTGCCGGTTCGAATATTCGAAGATATATATATGCACGTACAGATTCGACTCTGATGCTATTTTAATAGAAAAATTACGGCACTTAGCAGTGTCAAATGCAGCATTTTTGTTGACGATAACTTTTTGTGGACGGGGGTTTATTGTTCCTGTCCGTAAAACCCTTGACAGGCTGTAGTTTGGTTTCTTGTTATACGTACCCGTAATGATCTTGATACAACAGGCGCATGCAAAAATAATTTCGAACGGGCTGTCTATAATATCGATCGCTGCACGTAAAACACCGGCGTGCTTTGCGTGAAACTTTTTACCGACACGGCATGCAATTGCAGCTGACCCGTGAAAAAGTTGATCGGCGAGTATTGAATATTCGGTCAAACACAGTTTCGAATAATCAATTATTAAAAAAACAAGCACGAATTCGTGCAGGAGCCGCGTCGTTGGTGACTTGCGTGTGTGACAGTTTCATCGTAAACACATGCACAGTACAGCCTGCGGTCTCATAGCCTGCGGTCTCACAGACTTTGCGTGTGTGAGAGTTTCGTCAAGGAAAACTGTCACGTGACTAAATGAATTTGGCACAAGAAGAACAACGCCAAGTGCTTATAGAGCCCCGTCTTTGATGTGACGCGGCTAATAAACAGCACTGTAGCTCGAAAGCATGAAGAAGCCTGTCAGAAGACAAAGAAATGTTCAGAATGATTTTCTGGGGAAAATCTACAGAATCAGGCGGCCCTGGTGGGATTCGAACCCGGGTCATTGTGGTGGAAGGCGAGGAAAGTACCAATAGGCCAATCCTATCATGATTCTATTCAGGTTATATCGTAAAATTGGGTGTGATCCCTGGCTATATGGCATTCTGGGTTTATGACTTCTGACTAGCACCCGTTGAACAAAGATACTGACAGTTTGGGAGACCGCCAACATAGGGCAAGATAGCTCAGTTGGTAGAGCACCAGTACGGCGTTCCGAAGGTCGCAGGTTCGAGTCCTTTGAAAATGTGTTTCAATTTACCTAGTCAGTTTCCCTTGTGGGTGAAACAAAAAATCAGAATATCACCAACAAGAGAAATAACTTCTGTGGAAACGGAACATTGCCGGCTTTATAATCCTGACACGTTTGTGGTTTTCCCATAACAGGCCCACGCCACTGATATTGAATGAGAAGGGAGTGACGGTAGACGCAGCAGGAAAAGAAATCACACTAACACATCGAGTGCCTACATTAAAGGTAAATACCCCAAAATAATCCCACTCCTGTCAGTTTTTTTTTTTTTTTTACTCTGAAATTTTTTTCAGATTTACCAATTCAGTTTCCATTGTGGTTTGTTTGATGAGTTATAAACTAAAAAGTCATATCCCCATTGAGTGATCCCTACAATGTCACTTCCCAGGTTGTATCGTAAAATTGGGTGTGATCCCTGTCTATTCTGGGTTTATGACTTCCGACTGGCGCCCACCTGAACAAAGATACTGACAATTTGGGAGACCGCCAACATAGGGCAAGATAGCTGAGTTGGTTGAGTGCCGGAACGGTGTTCCGATGGTAGCAGGTTAAAATCCTGCTCCTGCCAGTTTTCTCTGTTCACTTTGGACAAAAAACAATAAAATAATTTGTTTTAAAGCTTGTAAACTTCAAAAATAGGAAATAGATTGGTTATGCATTGTTTGAATTTTATACAAATCTCCACCAGACCAATGTATAGTAATGATCCAGGAGACCCTGCAGAGCCTGTTAAAATGTACTAAGGACACTCTGCTGTTAACTATTAGGCCTGTTAACTATGTACATCTATTATACTTGGTCTTAGCTTGTTTATAATTGAACATTTTTAAAGAAAATGAAAATATAACAGGAGTGAGATTTTTCCATTTTTTTCTCTTCTGTTTTCAGTATTTTTGATGAGACATCTTTTTTGGTCCTTAACCCTAACAGAACTCAATCCATCAAAACCCAACAGCATGTTTGGTTGGAATCTGTTAGGATGGGTACTGGACCTTCAAACAGAGTTTGGCATGTCGCCACCAGAATCAGTCCAACAATTTGTGTGTACAGTTTACCATATGGTGTTGGAATTTGCAAGTATGGGTATGGTTCCTAGTAAATTATACTAGGGGGTTAGGGTTAAATTGTTTTACCATTCCAAAATGACCTTCTAATTCTAATGACCCTGTTTTTTGCACCATATCTTTTGGTAGAAAATGCCGTTTTCTTCATGCATTTTTCAGCAATGCCATAGAAGTCAAATGCCTCCGAATGTTTCATAGATTTTTTTGTTTTCCCTCAGATCTCACGCCTGGTCTTAGCTTGTTCATAATTGAAAATTTGTGAAGAAAATAAGAAATAAAAAAAGGCAGACTGTATTCGTTTAAAGTTTCTGAGGTTAATTTTTTTTTAAAATTATATAATTTAAAAAGGAATCTTCAGTCCACTGGTGTAGTTAAATTCCTGGACACAGTCCACTGTTCCAGTGCAAATTTTAAGCTTTGTTTGGGAAAGGAAAGTTTTCTGGAGTAGTGTTCAATATTTTATTATTTGGAGGATAAATAGTATATCTTTGTTCATGCTAGGCAAATATCCGAGCTAAGAGGAGAGAGGAGTTTAAGATAAACCAGTTGGAGAAACCTCAGGATGCGGTGAGCGAGGCATCAAAGTTCTTTGACGGCAGCATAGCCCAGCCACCAGCCCAGCGCAGCCGACGAGGGTTCAAGTTCCACGATAGGGGGCGGTTTGAGCAACTCGCCCAGAGGGTCAGAGCAAAGGTACGCGGTGATGCAGTCACAGATGGTTCCTGTGTCATTAAAATTTGGAAATTTGCTATGATTTTTGCAATTAGTTTTATTTTGATTTTTTTGGGGGGGGGGGGGGGTTGATTTTGGGCAACACACCTCTCCCCCACAAAAAAAAAAAAAATTCAATTAAAAATGAATTACAGCAAAACAAAATTTCTGTAAGAGATATTTTGAGTTATCTGCCTTTATTTCCAAATGCTTGCTTTTTATCCAATGCATTTTTTACAGTCTTATTGTTTTTATGTCAGTCACTGTGTTGAAAGTTTGTAATTCTTTATTTAGTTTTCTTTTGTTGTAACTGTTTAATGTAATCGTGCTGTTTTATCCGATTTTAAATCAAACATTTTTAGTCTTTTGACCTTTTGTTTGATCTCTATATGTATTAAATAAACCGCAAATTAAGTGAAATGAAAGAAGTGCAAGTTGAAAACATAATTATTTCTTTAAACATGTTCTAGCTTTCAATATTAAAAAAGTAGATCTCAGCCTTGAATTATTAAAGTGTTCCAACAAAATCACACAATTTCACAGGATTTCAATTTTTAATAAGCCAGTTCGGTGTCTCAAAGGTCAAAGGTTATTCGGGATAAAATTGCTGACGTAATGTCACGTGATGTTACGCGGACGCCCATTCTAATTGAATTTAACACGTGCACGTTGTGCCACCACCTTTTGCGTTCACGCGGACACGTTAGGTCACACGGGTCATTCGGGATAAAATGTCATTGCACATGCGCAGTTGAAATACAGAACTGGCTTATTGTTGCTACTTTTTAACATTAGTTTGTCTGGAATGGGTATAATGTACACGTAGGTGTATCGTACTCAAAACGGTGGTCCCCAAAAAAGAGGACAAATGCAGGATTGTATTCAAGAATTTGAGAGAGCACTCATTGCATGTTTTTACTTTCTATTCAACAGTCTCAGTTGGAAAAACTTCAGAGTGAGATTGCTCAGGCTGCCAAGAAAACCGGAATTACATCGGCAACGAAACTCGCTCTCTTTGCACCAAAGAAAGAACTGGTAAGTAGCTAGGAAAAAGCTCCACAGTTAGCAACAGTATGGATTCGGTTGATTCACAACTCGGTGCGCTGCCAGCGGCAAGCCGGGACAGGCCAATTTCCCACTTTCGGGGTCGACATCACGTTGTATTAGATGGTGGACAGTACAGCAGTATGGATTTCGTGTGAATGCGAGTGGATGAGTTGAAGCAATTTTTGACTAAACGGAGAATACTTTGTGCAGGAAAGAAGAGAGAGGAGTTGGTAGATTTAGCGGAGAAGGGGTCTAAAAAGTACGGTCGATGCATTGGCGGTACCCACTTCCGGTTTTGCATTGCCGACTTTTTCCCATGATGCACTGCGTAATTTGGCCTCTCCCCGGTTGCCGCTGGCGGCGCACCGAGTTGTGAATCGACCGAATTGAACAAGCTCTTTCTGTTGGTATAACGATCATGTCTGGACAGCGAAAAACACAAGCACCACAGGTTATTGAAACACGGTGGATATGTGGGCATTTCCACACAAATGGGGTACGATTGACTGCAAATTTGGGATTTGAGAGGGGGACACAGTAGTGTACTACAAAAAAAGCAAGATATTTTGTTCAGTTGTTTCCTGTACATTTCTAAAGCAGCAATGATCATGTGTATAAAAAACATAGAGTAATTAGTACTTTCTTATCAGTATTAACAAACTTTCTGTCCATGTTACGTACGTAGCATTCTGAGCATACATATCTTGAAAAATTTGCCCGGAAAGTCTTAAATTCTTGGAGAGCACAATCCTCACCAATGGGGAATGTACAAGGGGAAAGAGGACAAACTGGATATTATTATCCTGCTTCATTTGCCAATCCCATGTCACACTTTTGTACCCCTTTATTGTGGAAAGGCCCGTATGTTTTGCATACTTTATGTGTGCCGTTTCCTTAAACTCGACATTGGTAAGCGACAGGGGTGCTCTGGCTTGTCAAGTAAACTCAGCATTGGTAAGGGAAGGGTCAAGTACAATGACCCTTGTGTGGCTCAAACCCACAATCTGTAGTATCACTTAGATCTCAAGTCGGGTGCACTAGACTTTGAGGGCACGACACTCCTCATAGTTATGCATGGTCACTTAGTTATGCATGGCCAGTTGTCATCTATATGCGCATTCCTGCACCTACTCGATTGACAGTTTGCCAATTGTTTATATTAATCTTGGCTGCACAAGCCTGTCTTTGTACACCAGCACCCCATCAGTAACAGCCCGACACAAGGGGTTAAGAATCTGTTTGATTGATACGATCAAACATTTTGTACTTTCGAATTAAATACCACCCTAAGTCAGCAGCATTACCAATTTGCAATTTCCCATTGACAAACCACAGAGAGAAGGGGAGATACCAGACACAGAGTGGTGGGATACCTACATTCTACCCAGAGACTCCTACAGAGATTTGCGACGTCAGGAAACACACAGCAGCAAGCGGGCCAGTGAGAAGTACGTTGGGATTACCAACCTGGTAGAGCATCCCATTCAGATCAACCCTCCCGGTAAGTTGGGAAATCTGAGGATTAACCCCAACCCCCACCTCAATCCTCCAAAATCCTCCTTGCAGTTTTGGACGATTTTGGAGGATTGAGGATGAATGTGTTTTTAAAAAAAAAGGAGGATTTTGGAGGATTGAGGACGAATGGTGTTTCAAAAAAAGGAGGATTAAGGATGGATGGTGTTTGGAAAACGGGAGGATTTTAGAGGATTGAGGGTGAATGGTGTTTGAGAAACAGGAGGATTTTGGAGGATTGAGGTTGAATGGTGTTTCAAAAAAGGAGGATTTGGGGGATTGAGGATGAATGGTGTTTGAGAAACAGGAGGATTTTACAGGTTTGAGGGTGAATGGTGTTTGAGAAACAGGAGGATTTTGGAGGATTGAGGATGAATGGTGTTTCAAAAAAGGAGGATTTGGAGGATTGAGGGTGAATGGTGTTTGAGAAACAGGAGGATTTTGGAGGATTGAGGATGAATGGTGTTTCAAAAAAGGAGGATTTTGGAAGATTGAGGATGAATGGTGTTTGAGAAACAGGAGGATTTTACAGGTTTGAGGGTGAATGGTGTTTGAGAAACAGGAGGATTTTATAGGATTGACGGTGAATGGTGTTTGAGAAACGGGAGGATTTTGGAGGATTGAGGATGAATGGTGTTTGAGAAACAGGAGGATTTGGAGGATTGAGGATAAATGCATTTTGGGGGGCAGGGCAATCAGAGGATTTTTGATGATTAAGGATGGTTCCTAGGGGGGTGCATTTACGGGTAGTACGGGAATCGGGTACCCAATTTTAAAAAGCATGGGTGTTCAGGTGCCTGTTAAAGAAAGCCAATTCCAACAAATAAATCTCGAAAATTGTCATTCGTAAAGAAATGGTATGTATAGAATTCATCAATTTGGGAGTCAGAGGATGTTAGGTATAGCTAAATGTTTGGTATAGCGGTTTCCCTTACAGTGAAGTTCTACTTTGCAACCTTTTAAGTTGTTAGTCTTGACCCCATATTTTGAGAAAATGACGTGAACAAATGTTAAGATTAATTAAAGCGAGGTTTAAAACTTTGGGATATGATAGAATAGTGCCTAAAAACCCAAAATGTATATATGTTGTGTGTGTGTGAGTTTGTATATGCCGGCAATCGTGGACCTAGGACAAAAGAATTTGGGCGTAGACAAAGGGGTCCACGTTTGACCTAACGTCCACGATTGAAAATCGTGTACAAAACCAATGGGAGGCCTTCCGAAAAAGTTAGAGTATAAACAAAAGAGGAACAATGGGAGGTCCACGGTTGCACCCGTTTACATGACTGTGTGTGTGTGTGTGTGTGTGTGAAAGATTGTTTCTGCCTGTAACTCCGAAAGCCATGTTGTGACTTCCGGCTCATTTCGTGCTGCCAGGTCACATTTATTGATCACTCTTCCCTCCCTACTGCTTTCCACAGCCGAGATGACGCAGACGGTGACGATGCCTATCTACCTGACCAAGAAGGAGAGGAAGAAACTCAGGAGGCAGACGAGACGAGAGATCCAGAAGGAACTTCAGGAGAAGGTTCGGCTCGGGCTGGAACCCCCACCAGAGCCAAAAGGTAGCTAAGATTTTTGGGTGATTAACCCTAACCCTGCTAAATCCAACAAAATCCAAGAAAATCCAGCAAAAAAACCACCAGAGCCAAAAGGTAGTCAAGACTCTTGGTTGATTAACCCTAATCCTGCTAAATCCAACAAAATCCAAGAAAATCCAGCAAAAAAAACCACCAGAGCCAAAAGGTAGTCAAGACTCTTGTGATTAACCCTAACCCTGCTAAATCCATAATGGAAATAATTCAAATATTTGAATATGTGACCCGCTCTGCAAAAAGGGCACATAAGTCGCTGTATGCTTTTACGAGTTATAGGCCGTTCAATGTGAAGAGGGTGAAAAATTCTTCAAACAAGTGATTTTGAAGAGAGGAAATTTTTGGCATCTTTGATACCTATATTATTCTATTTCATAACTAAAATCTTTGATTTCAGTGAATAAAGTTGGAAAAAGAATGTGTTTTTGTCGAGTGCTTCCATCTATTGCTTTGCTTTTTGTTTTTTTAAATGGCTTGTTTCTCCTTAAGTCATTTCAAGAAATTCCTAAAAACAA
Source organism: Hippasteria phrygiana (assembly GCA_037893225.1). Taxonomy (NCBI): domain Eukaryota; kingdom Metazoa; phylum Echinodermata; class Asteroidea; order Valvatida; family Goniasteridae; genus Hippasteria; species Hippasteria phrygiana. The sequence goes on along the minus strand of JAZGUH010000032.1, from coordinate 398,467 downwards.
ACATGCAAATTTTCAAATATCTCGTGATTGCAAAATGCTAGAGATCTCAGACATATACCATATGAAAGCTTATAAAATGGCCTTTCCAGCTATATATAAAACACTATTTTCAAATTTTGCAACATAAGTGCCCTTTTTGCAGAGCGGGTCACATATTTGGTTGTCCAGATGGCTGATTTTTGGGTCAACAAAGTATGTACAGATGTAGACTAATTAATGCATGAAACTGCTCATTTAATATCATAACAGATTCTCACTTTTGCGTCTATTGCCAGCACCAAGGAATGATTTAGTAAAGGTTTAGCACATGAGCAAAAATGCAGAAATACTTTATCGCCCTGGTGAGAAAATTTAGGAACCAGGTACCTTCATCATTACGTGTTTGTAACACAGATAGATAGCCTGCTGTCATACAATTGTTTGGATAGGAATCAGTCAACACAAACTACAAAATAACCTGTCAATGTTTCGACAACAATTATGGCTAGAAATAGATTTCAAATGAGCTTATATCATGTTTATAGCTGCTATGTGCATGCTCTGAATTATGGGGGGGAACCCAATTATTACACTGAACTCCATTTGGGCTTCCTAAAGTACATTTTTTTTCTTGTGCCGTACATGAAGATTGACACACATTTATGCATGTTGTGTCCAGCTTGTAATTCAAAATTTGATAAATTATAATAATAATGTCATTGCTTCATGTAATGTCATTGGAAAGCTCATCATGTGTCTAATGCTAGCAAATCTAATGCTAGCAAATTAGCAATTTGTCAAACCACAAGGGAAACTGATAAGGCAATTACCTAATTACCCTTACAATTAGGGGTGTGCATTAATGGGTAGTGTGGGAATCATGTACCCAATTTCAATACAACATGGGTATACAGGTACCCATTTGGTATAGCAGTTTCCCTAACAGTGAAGTTCTACTGTGTAACCTTTTAAGGGAAACTGACCAGGTAATTACCTACTTAGTTTCCCTTGTGGTTTGTTTAACAGTACTATTTGACAGTGCTCATTGAGTGATCCCTACAATGTCACTTCCCAGGTTGTATCGTAAAGTTGGGCGTCATCCTTTGCTATACGGCATTCCGAGTTCATGACTTCTGACTAGCATCCCTCAAAGATACATGTATATGTAGCTCAGTTAGTGGAGTGCGAGTATGGTATTCCGGAGGTCGCAGGTTCAAATCAAGCTCCTGCCAGTTTTCTTTGTTCAAAATATTAATTTTTTTTATGATACGCTCTAAAAACACGGGCACAGCAGCTTTAAATTAACCACAACATAATGTAAAAAAAAAAGATTTATTTTTTGTTCACAATGCTGTGGAGACACCACTCTTGTGCCTCAAATGACATGTTTATATCCTGACGCACAGATAATACTGAATTACCCGAACCATTTCTTTTGCCTGTTGCTATAGTGAGGATGGCCAACCTGATGCGTGTCCTTGGCAATGAAGCTGTCCAAGACCCAACCAAAGTAGAGGCTCATGTCAGAGCTCAGATGGCAAAACGACAAAGGTAAAGAACACGGAGGGAAAGACGAGGTTTGAAAGGGTTTCTGTTGTCAGGAATTTACTGAACAAATAAAGGAATCCCAAATTGACGATCTGCGCACTTCCGTGTTTGAAAGCGAGGATCTCAAGGCGAAGTAAATAACTAAGGATGCCGAACGTGCGCTGCAGTTGCACGCTCCGTTCGTTTTGCTCACTACGCTTTATTTCCTTATAAAATATTTTCCTGTTTTTTTTTTTTCAACACCCATTCTCGTGCCTGATGAATGGATTGAGTATGTGCAGGAATGCACCTATAGACATCAACTGGCCAGGTGGTCTTTTTCAAACAGTGGCTATGGCCATCATCTGTATTCAAGAGGTTAACATGTCAGCAAAACATTGCCAAATACATGTGTAATTATTCACTCGGGGCATTCTAAACCTACTGAATAATTCCTATATAAAAACAGGCTTTTAATTTATTGAAATCGTTTTGTTAAATTACTGACGAAGTGGAATATATTTTTTCTCGGGTAGGTCCTTTTTTACCTTAGAATTTGCTTTAGTGTAAAGGTCAAAGTAATGTGATATATAGTTGTGAAATGGTGATCACGGTAAATGGTAACTTAGGGAGACACTCTAAAGGACTCTTGCACAACTCAATCGATCCCAAACCCAGTCCCAAATTTTCCTGATAAAGGTTGTAAACCAGGAGGAATAATACAAGACCATTTGTAGCGCTACAATTCTGCCTATAAATAGGTGAAGTCATAAAAAAGACATCAAAAAGTAAGTTTTATCCAGCAAAGTTGCTCTCCATCTCCAATGAATTTTTCTCTAAGTTTGTTGTGCCTCATGTAAAATGTGCGGCTGAAAGAGACATGTACCAGTGCCTCAAATTGATTTATTTGGCAAATTAAGTTCTTTGACATCAAAAGAATTGTCAACTTAACAGTTTTCCTGTGTGCGTTGACATACATGTACAGATTGCCCGATTCGTTTTGTCAAGTGACGGTGTAAACATTTCTAGACAGTTTTTAACTCAAGATCTAACAGCCAAACAATATCGATTTTCATAAAATTAAGTATGCAAATGAAGATACCTATGATATGGGCTAAACTTTTTAGCGCCATGTTCTGTGGATATGCTATTTTTATGTATTTTTATGTGCCATTGAAGTAATCATGATGGTTTTTTACCCCCATCAGGAAAAAGTCTGCATAAGCATGATACCCCCATTTTTTAATATAAATTTTGCCATCGGAATCAAAAAAGCACTTTAACATCATCAGCTCTTGAATAGTGACGACGGCCATAGTCGCAGATCGAAAGAGACCACCTGGCTGGTTGCCATCTGGCGCATTCCTGCACATACTTAATCCATTCGTGTTTCAACTGTATTCTTGAATGGGAGCGTAATGAAAAGATGGAGCTTTTTAAACAAAGTTTTCATTCACACAAAAAGGGGGCTCCAAGTGCCATGAATAGGACCACTCTATTCAGTGTGGTGCCTACTGTTTGCATTTACGCCTGGCTGCAGAGCCCGTTCTTGGCATACCAGCACCCCATCAATAACGGCCGTAGGCATGGGGTTAAACTTTGCACTCGAAAACATTTCTTACTTCCAGAACTCACGAAGAAGCCAATGCAACGCGGAAGCTGACGGCCGAACAGCGCAAGGATAAGAAGGTACGCAAGCTGAAAGAGGACACGTCGGAAGGTATCCACGTGGCCGTGTACTGCGTGCGGGACCTGAGTAACCCAGCCAAGCGTTTCAAGATAGAGGCCAACTCCAACCAGCTGCACATGACGGGCATGGCCATCTCCCACAAGGACGTCAACGTGGTGGTGGTGGAAGGAGGTGGGCTAAAAAATGAGCTTAAATGGGAAATATTCGTGTCTGTCCAATTTGTACAGTATTGTAGAGTTGTAATCGAGTCAGTCACAGGTCAGCTCACAAGCTACATGGGATGAACAATGACAAAGGAATGCTGTAGTTACAAGGTGTGTTTAAATAGCCTGTTACGTGACTTGAGACGTGACTTGAGACGTGACTTGAGACGTGACTTGAGACGTGACTTGTGACGTGACTTGTGACGTGACTTGTGACGTGACTTGTGACGTGACTTGATTAACAACTCTGCCAGGTGCATAAACAAATGTAAGCTTCTGCTTTGTCAGTTCATTAGATCAAAAATGTTGTATCACTGGTTAAAGGTAATATACAACCAAGATCAAAACTACCAAATTGTTATGAAAGACCTTACTTGACAGTTTAGTAAATGATGGTCTTGGGCATCCTGTGAAATCTTGGCACCTGGTGTGCTGTCATTTTCAAGAAAAGTGGGATTTTGTAGCAATTTCCAATGATGGTCGGCTGACCATCATTGGAAAAAAAACTGACTTTTTCAAATACTGCTTTCAATTTACCAAATTTAGTTTATATTATACGACGCCTGAATAAATACTCCCCGGCATCCGATTGGTGGATCGTCTATCACGTGCATTGAATTATTCGTCCCATCACACGATGCGAACCCGCACCGCCAAAAAAAGTTCTATCACATGGTTCTATCAAACGGTAACGCGTTTGATAGAACTTCCCCGCCGCTACAACACTGTCATTAGACTGGTTCCTGGTCCCTCCATTGTCCTTTGGACTTCAAATGTATGTTATATACATATGGGGACCGGGAACCAGTCTAGGCTGTCATTCACACAAAATGGCGGACGGTATTTCCGAACCGCGGTTTGTTTTCCTAACAGACGACGAAATATTGGAACTCGTAGGCGATGCTGACGCTGCTAACACAAAGAGACAAATGAAATATGCAGTCAAATGATTAGAGGAATTTGCAAGACACGCAGGAACAATAATTAGAGCTTTAACTGATTCGGAACTGGACCACTTTTTGTCGCAGTTTTATGCAGGACTTAGAAGGTAAACGGCACGTTGTACACAAAGAAATCCATGCATGCAATCTGTCGAGATTCATTCAGGCGTTGTATAAAGCAAATAATGAATGTTTCACATTCGTGCAATGGTAAGAATAATTTCATGAGGTGACAGATTGAATGTTCCATTCCATGAGGCGAACCCCATCGCACTCATAAACATTCATTATTTGTATACTAGTCCACATTTTGTTATATCAGTTATACATCCGTGAACAGGTGCAAGCCAGCTTGTCTTGTTCCCTGACCTGACAATTCCCGGATGTCTTTAAGTTGCTCCGTTTCATTTGAAGTAGGGTCAGGGAACCAGACTACAAGAACAGCATTTTGTTCTTGGTTTTTCCAGCATCTATGAACATAGAACTTTAAACAGGTCATTGCAATAATATTTGCTACACAATATTAACCCCCACATTCATCCCTTTGTGAAAATGACAGCACAAGAATGTTTTATATTACCTTTAACTCTAACCCTGCCAGACGCAACACAGTGCATCTGTGGTGACAGCTTCACTTTGCTGCACTCTGCACTCAAGTCAATGTGACAAAATACGCAATCTGATGCGTCTGGCAGGGTTTCTAGCCAAAATATTTGGGGTTAAAGCTGATTTGAGGTTTTACATGTGGAGTGTGCAAATTTAGAGAATTTCTTTTTCCTGGAACACCATGTTAAGTAACCAGCTCCAAAAGAGAGGTATGATTGTGAAAAGAACCAGAGATATTAACCAAGGATATTAACATCTGTATTTTCTCAGAACCTTACTTCACTTCTGTGGCATAAATACAGGGGGGAATGGGACCCCCAACCCCCCTACCCAACCCTACTAAGGCTGAGTCAATATTTGAATATTCGACCTTCCATTTGATTGAATATTCAAATATTCGGTTGTCCGGACGCCCGATTTTTGGGTAAAGAAAGTATATACAGAGGCAGTCTAATTAACACACGAAACTGCATATTACATCATTATAACAGATTCTCGCCAGCACCAAGGAATAATTTAGTACAGGTTCAGCAAACGTGCAGAAATACTTTTTACCCTGGTGAGAACATTTTAATTTCCCGACAAAAAGTAGGTTCATAACACAAAGATAGCCAGCTGAGGTCTGTTTCCTCCTGGTACCCCCCCACTGAATAATGCAGTTGTACACAAAGTTAAGCCTACTGTATCCCGCATATTGGTCCAAACTTAAGCTGCGGCTTCTCTGTTAGAATTAGTCACATGTGGATAGGTGAAGTTCTCTCAATATCGCTGGTTTGTTGTCCAGCTCATGTCACGGGGCATGGCAGACTCAGCTCTAATGGGGGTGGAGCATTATAAGTCTAATAACATTTATAGAATATTTTATAAAAACAATTTACAGACAAAAAATTAAAAAAATAAAATAAAAATTATTACACTCGGTATTTTTAAAAATAAATATATTTTTACCCACCTAATTTTTTAAAAACACGTCACATGACTACTAAGGAATCAGACGAACAGAAAACTCTCTCAGAGATGAAGTTCTAAATAACGAGAAAAGACCCTATCAAGAGAGTCTGTGTGTATTTGCACCACCAGAGGGTTTCAGACGTACCACTCTACCAACTTGTCGAGCTATCAACCTTATTGCAGACTTTCACATGATAATTGGTTGTTTGTCGTGGTTTCAGGACCTAAGCAGCAAAATAAGTTTGAGCTTTTGATGATGCGTCGGATCAAGTGGGGAGAGGACAAGAAGAGAGGGGCAGATATTGGTAAGAAATGGAGATATTCAAATATCTTGCGGGGATGTTAGCTTGCATCCGTGGACAAAAATTTGCCTTGATTTTAGCAAAGAATTAGCTTAAACTATAGAAGAATTTCTCTGTATATCATAAGCGAGCCTCAGTACTGAGCAGAGATTTATATATTCTCGGTTTGTAGAACTTCAGATATTTTGCTTTTGTTTTAACCTCGTGACTACGGATGACGGCCATAGCCGCAGTTTGAAAAAAGACCACATGGCCGGTTGTAGTCTATAGGTGCATTCCTGTGCCTACTCATTATTTTTGAACTATAATGTTCTTGAATGGGAGTGTAATGAATAGATGGAGCTTTTTCAAACAAAGATTTCATGTTAATATACGAAAGGGGGCACCGAGAGATGTATAGGACCACTCTATTCAGTGTGGTGCATATTGTTTGCATTTATGCTTGGCTGCACAGCCTGTTCTTGACATATCAGCCCCCATCAATGAGAACCAGACGCAAGGTTTAATCTCTTTCCTGTTAGCACTGAATGCATAGATCAAATCAGTCATTTTCCATCATGACAAGTGTCACATGAATGAGGTCGGACTGGAATTTAAGTTCAAATCACTAGTCATGCAAACTGATCTGTTATCTGGATAGCACACCGGCTGTTCAAGTTGAAGCCTCTGTCCGCCATGTTACCACTCCCAGTACAATAAGTTTGCCAAAATTGTCCCCAGGGTCTACTTTCATCCTCATTCTCCTTACATAGAGATCGGTGGTAAAATGGGAGTGTTAATATGGCGGTTGCTGGCTTCAGTTGCTTGTACAGCGCGCAATGGTCAATGAACTATCCAGTTTACAGAGATCAGTGGTCATGCAACTCTGTTCAGCAGAGCCTTAAAATTACAAGTATGGTTGGGATAAAATGGAAGGATAAAATGTTTTCAAGTATTGAGCAACTGCATGGAGCTTTGCCGAGCAAGTGAAATTACCAGCCGCAATGTCATATTATAAATACTTACTACTTGCGGCTGGTTCTATGCAGAAAATAATGCAGAGCTTTTCCTGAAAGTAATTTTGGTATGGCCAATAGAGTTGAGTTTCCAGATTGTTTTACACTTACAAAATTGGTGTGAAAAATGTGTGGTTGTCATTAAACTTCAAGCAGACCAGCACAGTGGAACGAACGCCATTATCCCGAATATTTGGGAATAGTAAACAGCCTATTGGGCTCCCAAATTGTATTCAATTCATTCTACTATACAATATTTGTAGTGGGTCCCAGGATGTTTGTTATAATGGAGCTCTTCTATACTTATCTATCTATATATTTGTTGCCAGTGTAATACCAGATTAAAGGTAATAGACAACATTTGCAAACATCAAAAAACAAAAACTGCCAAATTATTATGAAATACCTTACTTGACTGTATGTGAATAACAGTCTCAAGCATCCTGTGAAATCATGGCGCCCGTTGTGCTGTCAGTTTTAAGAAAGGTGGAATTTTTGTATCAATTTCCAACGATGGTCAGCCTATCATCATTGGAAAAGAAGCTGACTTTTAAATGCTGCCCCAAATTTACTAAGTTTTAGTTAGTCCACATTTTGTCAAACAATCCACAAGGGAAACTGACAAAGTGAACAAAGAAAATGGGCAGAAACGGATTCAGACCTGTGACCTTAGGAATACCTTAGAAATATCTTGCCCTGTATTGGCGGTTTCCCAAATTGTCAGTATCTTCGGGTTTATGATTTCTGACTAGCACCCACCTAACAAAGATACTGACAATTTGGGAGACCGCCAACATAGGGCAAGATAGCTCAGTTGGTAGAGCGCCGGTACGGTATTCCGGAGGTCGAAGGTTCAAATCCTGCTCCTGCACACTTTGTTTGCAATCCCTTACACATACATGAACAGGTGTAAGCCAGCTAGTGTGGTTCCCTGATATGACAATTCCCCAGGGTCAATGAATTGCTTTGTTTCATCTTAAGTGGTGTTGGGGAACCAGACTATAACAGCATTTTCCCTGGTTTTTCCAGCCCCTATGAAAAGAAAACTTTTAAACAGGTCGATGTGACAATTTTTGCTAGAAAATACTAACCCCCAAATCAATCATTTCTGAAAATTGCAGCAAAAGCAAATGTTGTATATTACCTTTAACCCTAACCATCCCTAACCTGCCAAAATCAAACACCCCATTTGTGTTGAATTTTGTGTGATTGGGTACTGTAGAGCCTTGGCACCATCACTTTGCATGGGACTTGATGCCCTGATTTTGTCCAAGTACAAAGAATGTGCCATTGGTTTACTACACAGTGTTGGAGTTTGTGTGGTTAGGGAAGGATTCTAGTAAAAAGCCTTGGGCTGTTAGGGTTAAGCAACCGTACACAATTTTTGTGCGGGCACCATTTTTTTCCAAATTCCAATCCGTGCTGCTTCTCCCTTCGTTGCAGACTCTGACGACTCGGACGACGAGTCCGAGTCCAAGGTCAACAAGTGCACCCTCGTGTGGCAAGGCATGGTCCAGCAGCGCTGTTTCAGCGAGCTCAAGTTCAAGCAGTGCCCGACGGAGTCCATGGCGCGAGAGCAGTTCCGCAAGCACGGCGTGGAGCACTACTGGGCCCTGGCTCACGGCCAGCGCATCCTGGAGGCTACGGAGGATGTGTAAATGTACCCCGGGGGATGTACCCGCCCACCCCTGCTCCCAAAACCCTGCCGAAAGAAATGTGCGGTCAAGTTGGATTGTTTTTTTCGTCTGTTAGAATGTGTGATCTGATCCTACAAAATGAGTCTAGAACTTTGCTATAACGAACACCGCTAGCTCAGTGGTCGAGTGGGTAAGACATCTGCACTAGAGGTCGTGGGTAAGGGTACCAAACAAATAAGCCTGTGAATATTTTTTCCCACAGGCTTTCGGAAAGCACTGAATATATACAGTGCTTCATACATTACGTTGGTGGAAGGGCACACATGTCTAATTTAGATGAATGCTTCTTGATATGAAATGAACATCAAGACTCTTAAGGTAAATTTGCACATGCGTAACTTTACCATGCAGAATTCACACAAGTCAATGAAAGTGCTTCTATTTTCAAATGCAACAAAATCCTGCAACACGATGTGCATTGATTTTTCATATTTATAGAAACACTGAAAGCGTTACATAGCAAAATTGTGTACGTTTAAAATTGGCCTTGTAATGTTGGGGATTACTCTTTGTTCTGTGAAAAAATCTGGGATATCCGCTCTTCATTTTCACGTAATGGTTAAGTGTGCAATGGGCAACATGAACATTAAGGAGATAGCTCCATCATTTCATGTACTGTACTGTTGAACGTTCTGTAATGGAACCAAGTGCTTGAAACCTGGACCCAGTTCAGGGGATAGGATCACACACTCTATTGATGGAAGTGTCAAGCACCTATTTTAAATACATCCATAACTTGTATTTTATTTTTGACATTGCCGTTGCATATATATATACAAGCACAACATCAGTAAATAAATTATTTAAAAGAAAAGAATACATTTAATTTTTAGTTGACCCAAAGTCGGACAGAGTTGACAATGGAATTTAAAAAAATAGGGGTGATAAACTGTGTATTTTTCTCTTCGACAGTTTATAGTTTGTTTTTAATCCTTAATGGTTTTTCTGCAAGGACCTTCCTTAAAAACATAAAAAAAAAAAAAATAACAATCATAATGATTTGCCGACGAGTTTCGCTTAAAGCTTATTTTAAAGGAATACATGTACTGCCATGCCGCGTTTTGTAGTTTTTACGCCTTTGTCTAAATAAGTGCACCTAATCAAAAACTTGGGCTGGGAAGTTTGAAAGCAGTTGAAGCTTTAAAATAAGTAATGATCAGTCTTTGCTAGCTTTTGTGGCCCATTTTACTGTTTATTTGGAGTGATAGGGAAAGTCATAATTTGCAGTGTAGATGGATGTTGGCCTACTATAAACACGTTGACTGCCAGCCATAATGTATAGGGCGCCACCACATTGCCATTGTGCAATCTGGACATACAGCGCATGCGTCCATACTGATGAGGTGCTTTCAAGCTGTCTCTATCGATCACAACCATTCCATACATTGATGTACTCATACTGCCAGCAGCGTATTTGATTACCATAACAATAGCGTTTGGTTCACTACGAGTATACTCGTAGTGGCAGAATCCGGTACACCCGTCACTACGAATATACTCGTAGTCGGCAGTCAACCTGTTCCATATCAGAAGATGGAATATGACCTACGAAGAAGTGACGTCACGCTGTGATTATCAAATTTGCCAAGTGAAAAAGATTACATCGTTATAGTATATGGTTTCTCTGACAAAACTATACTTTGAAAATACTGGATTGATCTGGATTGTGGATTGATCTGAAATGTACACATCGGCAGATATTTCTCGAAGGCACTTTTTTTGCCTTTGAGAAAGAACTTGCTAATTTTGAAATGTTAGGCCAGCTAATTTTCAGGGTCGAGATTTCTGATACATGTATTTCCTGATTTCAGGATTTTTGTCAAGACGTGTTTCAGATTTCTGGAAGATTTTTGTTTGTCCCAAAATTGTTTTTAATCATTCCAAAATGACCTGAAACAGTCTAAATTCTGATGACCCTCTTTTTGGAATTTTGAACCAGTCTTTTGGTAGAAAATGCCGTACAAATCAAAATGCCTCCAAATGTTCGTGGATTTTCCATTTTCCTCAAATCTCACCCCTGTAATTTTGTTGAAATGTACTTTGTACATAGATGCTCATTTTGAGGATTATTTTCACATGTAAGTCTGGAAAAAAAAAGCAATTTAATGTTTGTCACAATGACAGGCAGAAATGATCCCAACTTGTATGTACTGAAGTGCATGTCTTGGTATCACAGTACACTCTTCTGTCTCTGCCTGGCTGCTTGAATGCAACAAGGTCAACACAGTGTGACGTCATTTCTTCATTGGGGTCTAAGCTTATTATAAAAAAATAGTCCCAATTCTGATTAAATTTAATGGCAATTCCTACACTATTCATAAGATGGAATTTGCGTCGGGATGATGTAAATTCAATATTGGGTTTTGCCCTTCACCGACGTATTTCGCAAACACTGTATACTCTGTGTTGTCCCGAGAAATTATTTGGGGAAAAAACACTCGGGTGGGATTCGAACCCACGACCTCCTGCTTTCTAGTTCAGATGTCGAGTAGTAAGACATCTGCACTAGAAAGCAAGAGGTCGTAGGTTCGAATCCCACCTGAGTGATTTTTTTCCAAATAATCTCTCGGGACAACACCGAGTATACAGTGTTTATGAAAGACGTCGGTGAAGGGCAAAACCTAATATTGAATTCCTACACTATTTGCATGATATAATAGAGACTCCGTCGCCTATATCTGGCCAATCTTGTAGAAGCATGATTCGCTTTGAGTATTCGTTTCTCTCTGGTTCTTTCAGACGTGTCTTGATGCAGAACCTTCGCATCTCTATAAAGGTTGCATTTACCAAAAGGACATGACCACACGGCAACATTATTTCATGCTACAGCACATGGTAAGCAGCGAGAAGCAATTTTAGTACAAGGTGAGAAGAGTATTGTTAAAAGGGCGTTGCACGTTTAAAATCCCCCAAACAAATATTTATATAAAAGTAAATGGGTAGAAAAACAAATAAGTAAAATTTAAACAAATCGAAAGTAGAGAAAACTAAACCCCCACTAAAAAAAACCAAACAAAAAATCTGATATAATTTATCCTTCAAGTACATGCCTAATATAGTAGACTGCAAATTTTCTGTGGTGCAAAAAATTAGCAATTTGGTACTAAAAAAACCTTGTAAAATCTGGCCGTTTGTCCTGATGCCTACTTTGTGTTGTTCATTTAATAATAATAATGGCTTACTATTTTATTTTCGGTAATAAGGGTGCATGTAGAATGTGTAAAAATACAAGGAACCAAGACTTTTCAGATGAATATGAAATTCCATTTGGAGATTATAGTTTTTTTCTTAAATGTTAGATAAATCCGTATTAACGGCAGAATCCAACAAAGGGCAAGTTCTGTTGGATGTTGTTGATGCAAACATAGAATAGCAGTTGGATTTTGTTGGATTCAGCATGTTGGATGCAGTAGGGTTTATAAAAGAATGAGGGTACTTCAGGTGTAAGGACAAAGCCGATTTTTGCCTTCTGACAGTTAAATATAATTTTAAATTGAGCTTATAGTGACACATTTAAGCATCTTGTGTTTGTTAACCTCTTAGCAGCAAGATTGCAGACTTATCTTCATTTCTGTATTTTAGGCAGTTTTGATATATGCAAGTGCCACAAAATAAGACTAAGCAGACAGGTAAATCCACCAACAAAAACCAAAGTTTTCTTCAAAATTGTTATTGGACCCGATGGAGGTTTCTTGCAATTGTAAGCAGAAATCTCCGATAGTAAATTAGGTCATAAACTTCTAATACCGTTTCCCACGAAATGGGTGGAAAGTCCCACAATTTGAAAATCAAGATATTTCCTGAAAGTACAGGTTAAAAAAAGCTTTAATTTGAGAAAATGAAGCTCAAGTATATCTTTGCACACTTTAACAGGAGTTCAAACACCCCCCCCCCACCTCAAAAAAAAAAGAGATCCATTCTTTTTAACCCCCAAAATTTACTTTTCAGTGAAAAATTGTTTCTGCTTGTAACTCAGAAAACCACAGCGACTTTCCGCTCATTTTGTGCTGCCAGGTTACATTTTACAACCACCCCATCTGATGTATTGCAATTTTGTTTACGGCCCTCCTATTGAAGCCGAACCTGACCTGCCTGTTTCAGCTTATCTTGTGGCACCACCCACAGCCAGTGCCCACCCAAACTAGACACAGGTTTCTGTTGTGCTTTTTGCTACCTGTATTCTAGATGTAGCACGGTGTGAAGCTGGTATGGTAAGAAAATAGTGCGGCGAAGCGCGGCATCGCACTTGACCGAGCAAACAGGTATTTGTATATAAATGTATTATATTTGTTTTAAAAGTTTTTTGGTTTTTTTGTTTAAATATTGTATTTTGTCCTCTAGGTAGTATTTTAGAAAGAGTTGTGAATACCATAAGACCTTAAGATTAAATACTTTTTGAACTTTTATTTGGCCAATTAAAAAAGAAAACATGTTTAGCTTCCAGGTAAAAAAAAAAAAGAAAGAGGGGCTTTTTATTTTAAAGATGGCAGCCTATTTTTTTTTTTCGACAACCATAGGTTTTTAAACTGTTCAGACACAAAAAAGAGACATGTTGGACAAGAGAATTGACATTTTTACTGTGGTTTTTGTATTTTCAGTAAGCTAGTATTTTATTTTCCGATGGATCGGTAGATATTGAGGTTTTTTTATTCACTGGTAAAAATTAACAAAACAAAAGAAAACAGGCAGGCGGAGATGCTAAACATTTTTTTTTCTTTTGAATTAGTTAATTGAAAATACAAAAAGTTGTAGCCCAAGCAAAACAAACCATTAAAATGAGGTGAAAAGTAACCGGTCAAGAAGACTACCTGCACTTGGTTTTTGTTCAACGCAAAATCTAACAGTGTAAGTAAATGTACAAAGTGTAATAGGACTCTCTTAAAATGAAACGGTTGTATTTATATGTACTTAATCCAATCATAATTTTTTCCATTGATTCAATCCTCGGGACATAAAATCAGGAGCCTGTTGTGCAAAACTTTAACCAGTGGTGCACCCATGGAAAGGGGGTGGGGGCCAGCAGTAAGACCGCTTTTGAATCATTGATGTACCACGTATTATACTTTTTTGTAATATGCCACATACATGTACATGCGTTCAAAAACAAGACCTCGCAACACTGGTTCTAACTCGATACATTTCATAGTGTCTGCATCTTTATACTACATCAGCAAAGACAAATTCTTGTTGATATACAGTCAAACCCTGATAATAAGAGCACTGTTAATACAACATCCTGCTTATAACAAGGAAACAAAATAGGTCCCGAATCTTTGTTTTCCATTACTGATAATACAAGGTACCTGTTACAACAAAGTAAATTGTAAAGTTCCAACGACCTTGTTATGAAGGTGTTCGACTGTAATATACATCCTTAGGTCCTTGAGTACGGTTATTGTAGTGAGGCGTCCAGGTGCCCCGTGCAGCGAAGCCTAACATACACAATAATCCAACAATGGATTGAAACTGCACAAATAAATAGTGGCAAATGGCGTCATCCGACCTGGTGCCACTGTTTTTTTGGTGCCATTTGGCGTCATCCGTACGCAAGGGGTTATAATGCCTTTAGCAATCAAGGTGTGTGAGGTCAGCAGCTGGTCATAAATCTTAAGAATGTGAAGATTATGTATATACGCACATTTTAAATTGAACCATTTTGCTATTTGCATAACATGCTTATTCAGATCAGAACACTGCGGACACCCAATGTTTTTAATTTCCACTTATGTACGCGACAGTACTTGAGTTTGATACTTTTCCTCTGGTATAAATGCGTTTTTTTGTTTGTGTATTTCTACTGTATAGTATCAACAAATCAAATAAATCAATTTAAAAAAAACCACTCATTGTTTATTTCTGATCGTTCTTAAGGCAGCTTTTGAAATTAAGGAATTGAATTTGTCTCAAACATACAAATTGCTGAAGCAGAAACCCAATTAGTGCAACTGAAAGTTTGGCATAAATACCAACATATCAGCAAAAGTGCCCAGGAAGAGAACAACATTTTCAATTTTAAACAATATCAGATGTGTCACCTGTGACCTGGTAGTACCCGATGGAGAGCTGATTAAAATAATCAGATACAGGGGTGAGATTTGTCAAGATTTTTTGGTAGGGATTTCAGAATTTTTTGAAGGCGTTTTTAACCTGTGAAAGTGGATAGGTACCTTTAGGCAAATACAAACTGTTGACCTGGGGTCCTCGTGGATTTGTTGGCCAATCTCCACCCAACAGATACATGTCGTTGAAAATCAGATAATCCACGTTGTCATTGCAATCGAAGGGAGAGAAATCAGGCCTCAAAAATCCCCCTCTTCGGCCCTTTAATTGTACCTCACAGGCTACTGTTTCTTGGCACGTATGGACAGCCATTCGAAAAAAGAAAAAAAAGAGTTCACATCACTTATTTTCCCTTAATATGACTTAAAAACTACCAAAAAGTGTAAATCTGATGCAGAAACACAAATTTAGGAGGGAACAATTTTCAACTTATTCTTTGAAAATACTTTTTCTGTCATAGACTTTGTGCACGAGGTAACATGTATAAGTCATGTCCGGATATGGAACTCTTTCACAAATTAATATACAATTCTATATTTTCTCTGAAAAGGGTACATTGTTAATTATATTATTTATACGTCAACAAGGGTGTCGGCAGCTTCTTAGATGCAAACAAATATAGCCCCCCCCCCCCTGATCATTTGCATGTGAATCCAATGTTTTGAATATGCATGTATATGGCCTGAAAAGTAGGTCATGTTCCATTCTATTCCGCTAACAACCTTCATTTGTTTTGATATAGGAAAACATAGTTAACCTAGTTCCCACACTGGTACCATGGAGGACATTTTTTTGCATAGACCTATAGGTGCCACACTAAAATCGAACCACTGACTGTTAATAGGTTCAATATCCAAATCTGGAGGCACACCTTGTCATACTCCTCGATGCCCATGAGTTCACAGCCAGAAAGGGGTAGATTTCATTGGTACGGGCATGCTACATAACTTTTTCTGCCCTAAATCTGGACCTTCCTGCCTGTTCCCACCAATATACTCTAGCTGTACCTAGCTGTAGAACAAAAAGCTATGCCAATAGCTTTTTCCTTGTTCTGTATCTCTATGGAATTCTTTGCCTGGTGCATGTTTCCCTTCATCTTACAATCTTTCTCTGCTTTATGAGGAATATTAATTCCTACCTCTTGTATCTTTGATTCTTGTTTGGAGCGAACTTGCATACACAAATTTCATCATTGTTGAAGCACTTGCAGCATTTTCCCCGTTTTGATTTCTGTAAACCTTAAAATGTCCAGCTAGCATCAGTATGTGCTATATGTACAATACGTGACCCAGAGCTGCCAACCAATACGGATTTAGGTGTAAAAATACGGATTTTGTGAAATCCGACCATAATAATCGGGCATGTGAAATTTTCGCTGTTTTCCAAACTTTGCTTCTTTTTTGTGACTCCATGTTTTTAAGTCCATCTGCACATGTACATTTTGTTCCTTTACGCCGAGTTTTAAGTCGCTAGTGCTATTTGAGGCCGTGTCTGAATCACTTGGTGTACACAAAGATCGTATGTCTTGTCGATGTTCGGCTGGGAGTACATGAGCATGGACTCATCATATGGGAAAAAACCTTTTGAGCGTGCGTATTGTGCCTAGCGAGTCCGTTGTTTGGGGGACTTAAATCACGCAACAATGAAATTCATAGTCGGGTTTCGCCGTGTATTAATCCAGTAGCTAGACACGCATGCTTACTGTACATGTACATGCAATTGCAAAATGATTTATGAATATACTCGACAAGATTTGTCCACAAAATCCTGCCGATAACCAACAAACGCTTGGATCAACAAGGATAGTCAAACCTTTCGACAAAAAGTGGACCAATGGCTGTGTGGATAATTTCACTTGTATAACGCACCGTGCATGGGGGCTGCTAGTTGGCCGGGCACGCCGGCCCGTTGTATGCACGGCATGGAATATTTTATCGCACCACGGCACAGTGACTATGCGAGCAGTTTGTGATATGG
The DNA here is from genome assembly GCA_037893225.1 of Hippasteria phrygiana. NCBI lineage: Eukaryota > Metazoa > Echinodermata > Asteroidea > Valvatida > Goniasteridae > Hippasteria > Hippasteria phrygiana. The sequence goes on along the minus strand of JAZGUH010000032.1, from coordinate 381,539 downwards.
TGACGGCAAAACAAGTTTTTGTTTTGTTTAGTTTATTGGTTTTGCTGCTTAATAGGCTATTTTAGTATGTTCATTCATTCTGAATAAAACATGATTGCGATCCCAACTGAACAGATGCAACTTTACTTTTAAAAATAAAAAAAATTGGGAAACAGTCCATGGGTTTTTAAACCATTGCCGTTACAGTGGTAGGCCTATGTGGACTATCCTGTGCGAAAAAAAATCTGACTTTTAGGTAATGTTTAAATTTCATGAAAAATACATATTTTCTTTAAAATAGCAAAATATTCTAGTCAAAAAAAGAAACGCAACTTTTTTTTAAAGTGGTATATTTCTGCACACTTGGTAGAAATTGATTTACTTTTGCAATGCGCATACTAAGGAAAGTGACTTGCTTCATTTCACACGAGTTTGCATTGGTCACGGTTGATTGCACATCGTCAAGGACAAAAGGGTCATTTGGCATGGGCAGTGCTGGACCAGATTACGTAACTGGAAATTGAGCTCTATGACTATCCAAAATCGTGGAGGGGATCTCGGGCATACAGAAAACCAAATTCATTACACAGTTAGGCCGTCAGCAGCAATGCCACGACTCTGTTCTAGAGCGCGGTCGCGCGTGCTCTTAACGTGCACGAATCCACCATTGGCCGTCTCAGAGACAGGCACCAGGCCACTGGGGATGTTGCCGACCGACGAAGAAGTGGTCGACCCAGAGTCGCCATATGGTGCTCCTCCAACTGCAAGAGAGACCCCTGGCAGGCACAACAGACGCATTAGCGACCAGACTGTGCGGAACAGACTGCATGCTGCTGGTCTGCGAAGTAGGCGCCCGTTTAGAGGTCTCCAGTTGACTACAGAACGGCGGTGCATGCAGCATCGGCAGTGGACTCAAAGGATGTGGAGCCAGGTCTTGTTTACGGACGAGTCCCGGTTTCGCATATCCCACAATGATGGCCGTGTTAGGGTCTACAGGAGGCATGGGGAGCGCTATGCTGACTGCAATATCGTAGAGCAAGACAGATGGTGCTGTCATGGTGTGGGCCGGCATTGCCGCCAACAGCCGCACCGATCTGATTGAGATTCGGGGCAATCTGAATGGGCAACGCTACCGAGATGAGGTCCTGGCAGCAGAGGTGGTGCCTTTCTTGCGCCAGCATCCCAATATCCAACTGCTACAGCAGGATAATGCACGTCCGCATGTTGCCAGAATTGTTACCGATTATCTGCGGCAGCAAAATGTGGAAACCCTTCCATGGCCTGCCTTTAGCCCCGACATGTCCCCAATAGAACACCTATGGGACGAACTTCAACGGCGGGTTCATGCCAGGCCTGTAGCGCCCCAGAACGCACAGCAGTTGGCGGCCGCGCTTTAAGAAGAATTTTTCGGGGGTGCAATCAAATTTTGTTGGTATAAATTGGTTTCGAAAAAAAACTTGCGTTTCTTTCGTTGACTAGTATACTTATGAGTTTTAAAAGGTTGGCATCTCTGGTGACCTGTTCCCACAAAATGGGTGTAAAGTCGCAAGATTGTGGTGTTTCCTGAAAGTACAGGTACGTAAGCTTTACTTTGATATATTGTGTGTTGTGGTACTTCATTAGAGTTGTCCGAGTCTTGACCCCATGTTTTGAGAAAATGAAGCCCAAAGTTTGTGATCTGTGACAATAAGTTAAAAATAAATCTGCTCATTTTGTGGTGCCAGGTCACAAATGTCCTGAACTTAAAAATAGTAAAACTATTAGGTAATATCATCTGATGCTGTTGTTGAGGTATTGCACAAACATGCTATGGAGCTTGGATACATCCTCCACTGGGTGCAGCTTGGTGTATGTGATGAACTGGCGTCTGATACGCTGAAGCTCTGCAGCATTGATGCTCCTCGTCAGGTTGATGTAGGAGGAATACTGTTAAGGAATACAATAACTTGTCAAATGGCAGGGCTTATTAGACCAAGAGGACCAAGTCCAATAGTTTAGGCACTGGTCAGACAGACTCCAAGATCAAGCTACACTTGTGGTCTGCAGCCGATTTCACGAAACCGTGCCTACTTACGCCATGACGTAGGACTTTGCGCTATAAAAATGTTGCGCAGCTGCACTACACCCTTGCGATCCATTTTACGAAATAGTGCGTAGCTGCGCGGACAAGGCTCAATGCTGCTTTTACGACAACTGTTAAGTACAACAATAAAAATACATGGAACAGTCGTGAAATTGAACTGTGGGGCTTCACTTTTGAAACTTCGCTCCGAAAAAAAAAAAATTGGTGGCAACTTTTGGAAATATCTCACAGGTTAAACCTGCAGTGGATGATCATTTCATTACTCTCTGAAATAATCTAGTGAATTTAATAAATAATTTGAGCAACTAATGGCTCTACTATGCTCACACTCGGCTAGCTAAGTCATAATTTCGATGTTCGTGTGGACAACTTAAGCCTCCTAACACGAGTGCGTAAGTTACGCCATAATTTGTGGCGCAAGTCATTGACTTTACGCACTGCATACCTTTCGTGAAATCAATTCTTTAAATGTCAAAGATGTTGCGTAAGGTTTCGTGAAATCAGCTGCTGGCAATTTTTCTTACACTTTCAGTGAAGTCTGCCTGTTTATGTTCAAGTCACAGGTCACATCACACTTGCAAACCCGCACATAAAATCTTTTGTGAATGGATTCTTGTCCAGTGAATCACTATATGAAAAAGGATATTTTATCACCAGTTCCAGGGATGCTAATGCTGTCGCCCGGTAGACTTGTCTTTTGAGCTGCAATAAGTGTCTGTGAAAAAACTATTTCAATTAATCACTGTTAACCTGAATACGTTGACGACGGCCATATGATGTTTGAACTATATTGTTCTTGAATGGCAGTGTAATGAATAGATGGAGCTTTTTCAAACAAAGCTTTCATTCACACGAATGGGGGGCTCCAAGTGAGATGAATAGGACCACTCTATTAAGTGTGGTGCCCATTTTTTGCATTTACGTTTGGCTGACACCAGGTGGTTTAAAGAAATCTGTTTCTGGGGGATGTGTCGCCTGTTGTTGGAATTTAAACACATACCTGCACCAATGTTTAATTGTTTGTCAATTTAATGGTAACTGCTAAGCATGATAAACACACTGAAATGCGCATTCAGTACCCAAGTACGCACACAATAACTGTTCTAGATGCTCACAGACGTGTGTGGGAGACACATAAAGCACGGCCCACAGCATTTACACCCTGCATTTGTACGAAGCGCCTGCTAGTGTTTACAGAAAATTGAATCGGGGAGTGACCTTCATGCGAAACGTGCTAAAAATTGCAAAGCTAGGAGTCCAAAAAATTAGTGAGTGAGGTTAATAATATATGTCGGCCGCGACGATGCAGCACTAGTTCTTGCGTTCTAGATCTAGCATCGTAGAATTTCGAATATGGCACCCGCTCGAACCTCGCAATGAACTGGTTAATTTTATACATAATTGAAAGAATACAACAATTTTGAAATTTATGTGCACTTCCTGATCTGTACAACATCTGATCGTATTTTCCTAGGAAAATCAGAATATATTCAATTATACTGCGCCGTACATGTTTTTCCACGATTTTGCCTACCCATGTACACATTTCTTGTATAGCGTATTGACGACACACGTAACATTGATCAGATTAAATAAATGACTCGTCTTACGAATGACGCAAAATTGCGACGAATAATTACGCTAAATAGATAAGTTATGTAAGAAAATAATCCTGAATAAATAAGCTTCCTAGACAACTATTTCATTAATTACCAATTTAAGTGAAAATTGTAAAAAACAAGCAATATTTTCTTCCCTTTCAAGAAACCGCCTTTCAACTCGCCTCTGAGAAAAAAACGATACAGCCCACACAATTTATTACAGTTGTCTAGGCGGCCCCGTATTTTTGCTGTCTCCTGAACTCTTCAGATCAAGCCTGCCGAACCGTAATAAGCTGACATTGCGAACAAGTATTTTTTCACAATTTTTAGCATGCCTTTTAATGACGATCGGTAGCTAGGGAGTCAGCTGAATTTGACACGACGTCATCGTGTAGATTTTTATTGCGGGCCAATCAGCGATGCGCATTAGCTTTGTGGTGGCGCTGTGGCCACTGTGCAGGGTGAATGAGCAGTGTAAACCCTTTGGGCCACCCAGTTCCTGTTTTCGACAATTTCAATTGTTCTTGACTCACACACACACACACACACACACAGCACATCCTTTGTAATCATGGCCTTGCCTAGGACAGTTTCACAGTGTTGATCAAGAAAATGATAAGTCGGGGGGGGGGGGGGGTTTGTAGTTTAATGTACTGGCATGTGGTTTGCCTCATGTTTGTGACTTACAGTTACTATTTCTTGGGTAATCTTGTCCAACTCGTGCAAGAAATTGGTGGCCGACAGTGGTTGCTGGGAAAAAAGATCAGAAAATACACAATTGTTTATCTATCCTCTGGCGTACTTAAGTTAAGTACATGTACATGTAATCGTAATTTTCCATGAACAATTGCATGTACTACAAAAAAGACCAAAAAAAAACACACACACACACACACAAAGTATCGGGACATCACACTTGGCATTAACCCCTTGAGCCCGCTTGTTATAATGGGGGTGCCATGTCGGCTTGTGTAGCCAAGCGTAATGTACACACTAGCCCAACAATGGATTGAAAATGCAGAGATTGTGTGTATAGAGATCAACCGGCCAAGTGGTAATTTTCAATCCGCCTCTATAGAGGTCATCTGGACTCCAGTTGTTTTGAAGTTTTAATTAGGTCTTAATATATAAAACAGTTCTCTTTTACAATGATCTCAGACATGTATAAAAATAGTTTAAATCACTGGAGATAACACAGTGAGGTAGACAGCTGTTGAAATAGATTGAAACAATCACAGTTTCCTACTCTGCCGTCTGCCTACCCTCTTTCCAACCCAACTTTGCCACCCCTTAAGCACATCTTTTCTCGTTGAGAGATCAAGACTTTAGACAAATTGGGAAAGTTAATTCCTGCACAAGACAAGTTCTATATCACCTGGCTTACATGTAGAAGCTCATCAACCAAGGCCCGTCTGACTCACACACCACTCCAACTGATACTAACCAAGACTGGACAGGCAAGGAGGGCAAACATTTCAGTTGCAGCTAGTGGTTTTACATCACCTGGCATGGAAGCTCGTCAACTAAAGGGCTCTCCCTGACAAACACACCCCATACCAAACTTTATTCTGATACTGACTGAGACTTTGGACAGGTTAGGAGAAGCCTTCAACCAGAGTTGTAATCAAGTCAATCACAAGCTACATGGGATAAACAATGGCAAAGGAATGCTTTTGTTAGAGTGTTTGAATAGCTTGAGACATGGCTTGAGACCAGGATTGTGAAGTGACTTGTGAGTGACTTGATCAGAACTCTGCCTTCAGCCAACTGGTGGCTTCACATCACCTCCCACAGGAGCTTATCAAATAAGGTCATATCTTTAACACCCTTACACCACCTTTAGGCCCGAAATCCATTCTCGCCTGGTATGTATACCGGACCTGGTATCAAACCGGTTTGAACCTAGACCGGTATTATGCCCCTCCCGGACCGGTACAAGTCCCCTTGCTCGTCAGTATTTCAAAGCCACTCTAATGAATAGACTTGCGGTCGAGCTTGGCAAGTCTGCTGCCTGGCCCTCCAGAGCATTTACAATGGAGAGTTTATTGACTGACTGATAATACGTGTATGTGTAGGTGATCACTGTGAACGCTGTGCAGTCAAATCTGTCCGGCGGCAAACTCTTTGAAACTGAGCGAATGTTTAAGGCCTTTGTTCACCCGTGGAGGATTATTAACAGATTAAAGTCACCCCATTATTTGCGTCCAATTGACTCCCAAACCGGGCCAGGCTTCCAGTAGAGGCTGGACTGGTATCCAACCCGGTTTGGGAGAATTATGAACCGGTTTGGCTACCGGGGCCCGGTATACATACCGGGCAAGAATGGACTTTGGGCCTTACTCCTACTGCTATTAGCTGAAAGTATGGATAGATTTAATGTGGAGCCTTCCTTTTAAAGACAGCTTTATATCACCTGACATTGAAGCTCATCAACCAAGGTAACTTGTCGAGATACCAAACCATTACTCCCCTGATACTATTAGACTGTAAGCAATAAGCGGGAGAGCCTTCAAGTTGCAGCTGATGGTTTTACGTCACATAGCATGAGGCCCATCCGCTCATTCTCCGAACTCGCACACCCCAAACCCTCCTAACTGATACTCACCGAGACTGTGGACAGGTTTGGCGGCGGAGCCTTCCTACTGAAGATGGCGTCGCATATCGCCTGGCACGGAAGCTTGTCATTCGGGTGCACTACGAATAGTGGCGAGTCCCAGCGATGTCTGGATTCAGGCGGCTCAAACCGCATCACCAAGGCATCTAATCTGGTAAAGAGAAGACATCAAGAGAAGAAATGATACATGAGTAACCCATGCATGGTGCGATGTAGAACAAGGTGAACAAACAGTAATTGCTGATACTGTTGTAGGTTTTATGCGGTTGTCTCATCCCCTCCACCAACTTGACTTAAACAAAAAAATGTAAAGCTAGAAAAACTTGTCTTGGTGATATCATTCATTCATAAATGCCTCAGCGAGTTTCACTATCCCTATTGGTCGAGAGCCTGTCACGTGGGTGTGTTTAAACGGTTGTTTAAACACAGCTGGAAGTTGTTTAAACACGGCGCGGTTTGTGTCACACGAAATGTAGAGTCCTACAAAATCTGGTCCATTTTATTGGTTGAACACTCGAGCGACCAGTCACTCTCCTAATAACGCAAGCACAATACTACCGATGCGTCCGTATTTAGAGTCCATAATTTCACGCTACACCGGCACTGCTGCGTTCTGCACCACGCGTCGCGCGCGCGTCAAGTTCCATATAAGGACATGTTTACCACTACTCGCGCGTGGCACGAACCATTAAATAGCTGAAGGGGTGTTTTACAAACCAAGTTAAAACAAATTGAACAAAATCATTGGAAATATATAATTTTCGGTGGTTTTTGCTTAATTATACCAAAAGGTATTTTATGAATGGGAATAAATATGTGCTGGGCCGGTTTTAAACGTACGTTTAAAACCGCCTTGGGGCCAGGACGCTGATAATGACCCTCGCCTTCGGCTCGGGTCATTATCAAGCGCCCAGGCCCCAAGGCGGTTTTAAACGTACGTTTAAAACCGGCCCAGCACATATTTGTTCCCTTAATATTGGGTTTTGCCCTTCACCGACGTATTTTATAAACACTGTATACTCAGTGTTGTCCCGAGAGATTATTTGGAAAAAATCACTCGGGTGGGACTCGAACCCACGACCTCCTGCTTTCTAGTGCAGATGTCCTACCACTCGACCACCGAGCTTGTCGGAGTCGGTTGGCTGGTTGGTTCAAATCTGATATAGCGGCGGGTACCGCAGCCAAACTATTCATAAGATGGAACTTGCCTCGGGTTGGCTTTCCTCAATTCCCACTTCTGGTGAAGCAGGTTTGATTCCAACCAGGTTAAAACATGTGGATTTGGTTTTCAAAATTGTGTTCAGGCAATGGGGTTGTTTTCTTGTACAATGGAAACTGCAATGGTACCCCATAAGTTGGTCTTTGACAGTACCCCAACAGGAGAAATTCTAAATATTTGGGATAATGGGAGAACAATGCAAGTACCCCACAAACCCCAAGTATGAGGGTGGGTGGGTTTGTTTTTGCATTCAATAGGGGACCTTTAACAATAGAGGACAATAGGATCTCCGGTTGAGAAAGGTCCCCGTCTATAAACCGTGTACAAAACCACTGAGGGTCCTTGCCAAAAAAGTAAAGCATGAGTAGTGAACGTGTTGGGGTATTCAAACCGCAGACGAAAAATTCCGGAGAACAAAAGAGAACAATATCGTCTGCGATTCCCAGCGTACGTCCGCGATTGAGATCGTGTACAAAACCTATGGGAGCCTTCCGAAAAAGTTAGAGTACAAACAAATGAGGGAATAATAGGACGTCCGCGTTCGACGGTGGATACGCGTTTGGGTGTGTGTGTGTGAGTTTGTATATGCCGGCAATCGTGGACCTAGGACAAAAGAATTCGAGCGTAGACAAAGGGTCCACGTTTGACCTAACGTCCACGATTGAAAATTGTGTACAAAACCAATGGGAGGCCTTCCGAAAAAGTTAGAGTATAAACAAAAGAGGAACAATGGGAGGTCCACGATTGCACCCGTTTACATGACTGTGTGTGTGTGTGTGTGTGTGTGTGTTTGGCTTCTATTTATACTGAGAAAATCCTTGTTCAGGCTGGGCCCCAATGTCGAAAAGTAATACAGTACCTTTTACACTCCCCAAGATAAAACCAAACATTTACACACAAGAATTAACTTGCACATTTTTCTGACTATCGCTTGCCACTATAAATTACAACCTGGGAATTGTAAAAAAAAATGTAATTTTAAAGTGGGGGGGATTCAATTAACAGCTTGATCAAGCTCTCCGCTTATCCATCAGTTTTCACTCACATTTCTTGCGTGTACCTTTCCTCCTCTGGTCTTTGTGCATTCCATTCAGAAGCAACGTCTGCAGCAGTTTCACAATAAATCTGAAACAAAGTAATCCTATTTGAATTAAACTTGGCTTTTTGCACTTTCAGAAGCCAGTTTTAACATGTACATCAAGGTTACGTTAATGCACTTTAACACATGCACACGTATGTACTTCATCCATTATTTTGGTTGGGGATGGAGGTGACAAATAATTCTTCTAACAGCAAAACTGAAACAGAGCCCTGATCTTACCTACAGGTTAACTATTTTCCTTCTCAGAATTTGAAATGATGAAATATTAAGCAGAACTTACGACACAGTGTGGTGTTTGTGATGATTTGACAGCACAGTACAATTCATACCTGAAACCTGTAAGAAACAGGAAAAGGAAATGTCATTGACTGAAACTACCGTAAACAGCTGAAGGTCAATTCACTCTTTGCATGGTGCACCATATTGGAACAAAAGTGAGGCTATCCATATATGCAGAATAGAGTGGGATATAAATGCCGACTTTTTAACATTAAATTTGATTTCCACTATTTAGTTTCGCTTTTAGAGGGCTTTTCATGTGGCACATCACTCGTCACTTTTTCTCGGCATGACTATGAGCTAATTCTGGGAACTTCTGGGAACTTCTATGGGAACTTCTGGGGAAATCAGATATTTATTCAGTTTGAATAAAATTGAGATAACCGGATTTGAAAATCTCCGATTTCTCCCACCGCTAATACAGAACAAAGACTCTTCCAAGTTTTTACTAGGTAGGTAGGTTGCTAAAGCTTTTATGTGAGAAAGCAGAGAGAAAATAGGTGACATAATATGTAGTGTTTTTTTTCTTTAAAAATTAAAACAAATTTAAATCTTGCCCGACCCTTTTGCAACTCCAAGCAGATTAATAGAAACTGCATGGAACGGTAGTGAAGTTGCCCCTCAGCTTCTCCATCCTCCCCCATGACTTCTTTTGGTTCAGCCCATCCCTCACATCACCCACCACACCCCTGAGGAAGGTGTGCATCAGTCCAGCTTGTTTGGTGGTTGCATTGTTCCTTGTACTTTGTTTGAGCTCCGGACATGGAATTTGAAATTGCCATGTGCTGTGAGTCATAGCTTGTGCAGCCAAGCGTAACGTACACAATAACCCAACAATGTATTGAAAATGCAGAGATATACACATGTATATACATGTAGATGTCATCCGGGCTCAATGGGTTTACATGCGTTTCATAGGCCCTAGGCCCCAGTGTTCCATAGGCCCTACGCGCCCTACACGTAGGCACGTATTCAACACCAACATCGCTGGGAAGCACTGGGGCCTCGTACAGTGTATACACGTATACGGTTTGCGGTCAGCTACCCAGGCTAAAGTAAATATATATATATATATTGTTGTTTTTTTTGGGGGGGGGTGGGTGTTAACAAATTCCTTACCTTTGATGTAGTTGAGCGAGTCTAGGATAAGAACACTGTCCTTGGAGAGTTTTCTGTTGATGGGAACCAAAAAAGTAACAGGGTGTGGATAAAATTGGGTAAGTCAAGGTTTTTAAGTTTTTATGGAAGTCGCCCAATAATGGGTAAAGGGCTACAACAGAGGTGGTGGGGTTGGCCACAATTTTACGTTGCCAGCGTTACCACACTTATAGTTTTCCTGGGTCCAGATCAAAAAAAATAATAATAGCAATAATGCAGTGCTTATATAGCGCTTTATACAAATGTCTCAAAGCGCTTCACAATTATTACCCCTGGTCATCAGGCGATTCGAGATCAGCGCAATCTGTTCTCTACCCTCACATTTATACTCCTCCCATTTATACTCCTGGGTGGAGAGAGACAATTGTGGTAAAGTATCTTGCCCAAGCACACAAGCACCATAATCCCCTGGCGGGGTTCGAACCCACATACCATCGCACGTGAGTCAGACACAGTAACCATTGGACCACGGTGCCCCACATAAATAGAGGATTAATCTTCAGTTGATACAAAGATACCAAAGAAATATTTCAGATCTGTAGACCCAGGCGGTTAGTTGTGCATGAGTAAGGGATTGGAGGTAAACATCAGTCATAACTTCTCTTGATTCTAACACCCACACCCCCCCCAAAAAAAATATATATTCAAAATAGAAAAATTGGGGGGAAAATTTACTTTCCTATAAGTGACTCAATTTGGTCTTGCGCATACCTTATTACAGCTGATTTCAGTGTCCCACAGATCTCCAAAGATACAAAGTTACCAAAGAATTATTTCAGACCTACATGTACATGTATAGACCCAGGCGGTCAGTAAACAGTGTATAAGTAAGGGGCCTGGAGGTAAACATCAGTTATTACAATAACTTCTCTTGATTCTATAACACCCTCCCCCCCCCCAAAAAAAAAGTTATGTTCAAAATATAATTATTTTGGGAAAAATTAACTTTCCCATAAGCGACTAATTCTGGTCATGCGCATACCTTATTACAGCAGATTTAAGTGTCCCACGGATCTCCTTTTCCTTTTTAGAATCTGAAAGAAAATATTTGAGGCAACAGTCAGTGAATGACACCGCCATTTTCTTAAACGGGATGAATGGATCATTATTTTTAAAGGGGGTGGAAGTACATGTACAATGGAAAGCTTCGAAATTCTCCAATGAAATGTAAAGTACATGTAAGTATGCTTATTCGGAGGATTATTTTTCCTTTGTATTTGGGGCCTGAAGAAAAACCACAGCTTTTTGTCCTTTCTCGACGTACATGTACTGTATGAAGCACTTATGTCCAGTGCTTTCCGAGAGCCTGTGCACAAAAGTCACAGGCTTACTCGCGCGGGACTGGAACCCGCAACCTCCTGCTTACTAGTGCAGACATCTTATCCACTCCACCGCCGAACTTGCCGGGGTCGGCTGGATGGTTCGAATAACTTGACTTGCTGACTTGACTTGAATCGGACTCGAGTCGCACCTTTTTTTTACTTGAGACTTGACTTGACTTGACTTGGAAAAAAAATGACTTGGGACTTGAATTGACTTGAAAGAATATGACTTGTGACTTGAATAAATATGACTTGCTATTAAACATTAACACTTCTGTTAAAATAAACACAAACATACAGGTATCAGTTAAAAAACAAGCCTATACATGTAGCGCATATACAGGGTGTCTTTAAAAAAAGGAAACCGAGATTAATCTGTTTATTTCTCAGATACTGCTCAATTTTGTTTATGACACCAAGAAATCCATGCTACCATCACGGATGACTGAGCACAAATTATTACGAAATACCTAGACTGGAAGTTAATAGTAGTCTCAACCATCCTGTGAAATGATGGCACCAGGTGTGCTGTCGTTGTCAAGAAAAGTGGAAATGTATATCGTTGGAAAACTGCCCTGTAGCCTTTAGTCAAGGCGCCCGTGGCTACCCGGACGTGATGGCATATCAAGGGGCACATCACGCGCCCAGATAGCCACGCGCGCCTTGACTAAAGGCTATCATCCGCCCGACGGTTGAAAACGAGCGCCGTTTTTCTCTCGTTTTTTTCGCCATCCAACAACGCAAAACTTTGAACAGGTCAGTGGAATGATATTCCCTATAAAATACTAACCCCCAAATCCGCCCATTTCTGAAAATTGCAACAATGAACAATCATGTACACTACCTTTAAGTTCTTACCCTCTCCACCACCCCCCTCTCCCCCAAAAGAATTCCAGATGTCCGAATATATTTTACCACATTGTCAGTGGCTGAATAAGAATATTTTTTGTTTGGGGGGGGGGGGGGGGGGGACAAGGCTTGGACTAATGACTTTCACATGTACTTGTAATGACGCTCACACAAATATACTTTGTACTTTGCTTGCTTGCTTGCTTGCTTGCATTTATTTAACTAACACAACCACGACTGCATGTACAGTACACGTATGATCCAGTTTCAATACAACCAATCAGCAACACTGATGGCCAGATAATTACCAAAGGTACATGATTGTTAAAACACATACGTGTACAAAATGTACATGTACATGTAGCATGACTAGGAAACATTGCCAGCCTTGTACATATGTAAGAGCATAAAAGTCTCCTGATGACAACAAGGTGATGATATGTAATGCTGTCAACTGATCTACTTCAAGAGTACAGGCCATTGCTTATGAGTGCTCCGTTTTGCTAAATATTTTTACATTTATAGGTGTGGTTTGTAAATTGGAAGACCAAAGGTTTAGCTAGTTCATCAGAGGCTAAAATTATTATTTTTTTTAAGGCAACCTGATTTTTAGAAATGTTTAAAACTGCTTACAAAATTTAGACTATTCAGTGTGTTATTACATGTAATAATAATAATGTGGTGCTTACAATGCTTTATACAAATGTCTCAAAGCGCTTCACAATTATTACGCCTGGTCATCAGGCCTGAGATCAGTTCTATGCAGTAGTTCGAGATCAGCACAATCTGTTCTCTACCCTCACAGGTATCCATTTATACTCCTGGGTGGAGAGAGATATAATTGTACATGTACAGTAGTATAAAGTGTCTTGCCCAAGCACACAAGCACCATAATGCGCCGGTGGGGTTTCCAACCCAACCCACATACATGTACATGTACAGTCGAACCCTGATAATAAGAGCACCGTTAATACAACATACTGCTTATAACAAGGGAAAAATAGGTCCCGAGTCTTTGTTTTTCTTTGTTTTCAATTACTGATAATACAAGGTACATGTACCTGTTATAACAAGGTAAATTGTAAAGTCCCAAGGACCTTGTTATAAAGGTGTTCGACTGTACCATCGAACATGAGTCAGACACGGTAACCATTGGACCACGACGCCCCACAATGTAGTTGCAATACCTCTGTGTGATACTCATGTCATTTTTTGTATGTGACCTGACACCACAAAACAGGTGGAACGTAGCAAAAGTTGCAAATTGAGATTATGGCATGCAAAAACACATACAATAAGCTTACATTTGATGTACAATGTAGCTCAATCCTGGACAAACAACCTTTTGAAGTTTTTGGAGTCTATCTTGACCCCTCATTTTGAGAAAATGACGTAGGAATTTAAAAAATGACGCTTTTTTATCATGTTTAAAATCCCAAAATTAACTTTTCTGTGAAAAATTGCTGTTTCTGCTTTTAACTCGGAATTATGGTGCGACTTTCTGCTCATTTTTCGTGCTGCCAGGTATCGTCTTTACTTTTCTACACATCTAACATTATCCACATTAAACATGTGACCAGCCCATCAGGTTGCCTGTTGACTGACCAAGACCAACGGTTTTGGATTCAAATGCACAAATTATAAGTTCCAGAATTGGATTCATCTGTTATTTCATCATCCATCAATGAGGGAAAAATCGGATAGGAGGGTCGGTCGGTCGGTCAATTATTTTTATTTTTAGTCGGGAAGTCGGAAAGTCGGGAAGCAAAAAGTAAGCTTATTTTAAAGCGAGATGGCAAAATGCACGATTGTATCATCGTAGCTGTTTTTTTAGTTAAAGACAATGATTTTTAAAAAAATTGTGACTTTTAGGGTATAGGATGCAAAGGGCAAATACATCTTTAGGGGCCTGATTTTCTGCCAATCTTAGTGTTTAAGAACTCAAGATAAATTGCTCTTACAATAATTTGCTGTAAAAAACAAACAAACATGCATCCGATTGATAAAATTCTACATGAGCCGCTTGGCACTTTCTTTCAATGTTCTCTTCTTTTGAATGAATCACAAACCATAATCACTAGGCAATAGGCAAAAATGTGTATCCATGGATGCTACTTGACAGAATGTCACCTACATGTACTCTACATACAGACCAGCAAACCGAAATTATCATAAATTTAAATGTACAGAGCAGTCGTAAATAGGGGTGTGCATCAAAACCGGGTACCTGAGTACCTGACCGTTCATGTCAGGAACCGGTTCCAGATTATGGAATCGAGTACCCGTACAACTTTACATTATTGCATAGTAACTTCCCAGACAATGAAAAAGGAAAGGTTTTGAATGTTATTTGTCCAGGAATTTTTAAAATTAAAACCCGACTTCATGGGGAAACCAGCACAGATTTCACATTATGACGCTCACGAAAGTTGACAATAAAAGGGAATTTACCAGTCGTTTTTATAGTCTGGGTATAGATAAAAGCCTCGACGAAACATAATAGCATGCAATAAATACAACTGTATAAAGCTTCCGAAAACCGACTTTTGTGATATGCCGGCGCATGCATGTGCCGGCACAATCACATGAGTTTTTCAAACCTTTGTCTGAAATCAGACTTTTTGAATCTCAGAGAAAGACATTGGGCTGAATAAATAAAAAATAGAAATTGCTTAAGAATTCAATGTACCAAAAATAATTGCAAATTTTACAAGTTTTACACGTTAATTTTCCTATTCAAGGTCTCCGGATGCGTGCTACCAGGGGTGAACTTTCAGACTCTATTGCTTGAGCTTTTGCTAATAAGCAATTGCTAACTTTTATTTATTCGGCCCATTATTACAACTTTCGGGATTGAAAGTTTTGGTTTGGGTTTCTTTAACGGGTACCCGGGTCCCCGTTTTTTTCTCAATAGGATACCCGATTCTTTTACTACCCGTAAATGCACACCCCTAGTCATAAATTATTATCTTTTTTAACATTTGGTAATATTGGATCCTGGACCTAGCCAAGTCCTACAATGTACCTCTAAAACATTATATTTACATAAAACACTAACAATGTTTGTTCAAATATAGAACAAAACTATACTCTTGAATTGATTTCTGCTGTCAAAAATCAGATTTGGGTCAATCCATGAAGCTGGGACGCAACATTTTGCTACATTTCCAGTTGCATTCCATCTATCGACTAAATTATTGAAATATTTATTCCTGATATTTGTCCGGATTTATTCCTGATATTTGGGCACGTTTTGTTCCATTCGAACATTAGTTTACTGAGAAATTTGACATTTTATGAAAAATTTAGGACTTAAATGGAACCACCATGTCTCTTTTACATCTTTTTGTCGTGTTGCAAGATTTATTGTACAAAACTTCTCTGCATATAGTAATACATGTAACTGACCACAAAATGGAACCACGTATTTCCCTAAGGTTATTGTACATATATGTTGATACAAATTACAAGGGATACACAGGCGTTTTTGCATCCCTGTGGAGACATGGCATTGTTCTCCCTTTGTCCCTGTATTTAAGCAAACCCCCATAGACTTTGTACACAACCTAACCCATAGAATTGCCCTGTGGAGACCTACATTTTTTGTATTCAGTCCCTTTGTCTCTATTGTTTTTATGTCTCCACAGGGTACAGTATATCTCTTCACACAAGTGTGTAAACACCTTCAATCGTGGACCTCATATTGTCCCTCTTTTGTTTGTACTGTAACTTTTTCGGAAGGCCTCCCATATGTTTTGTGCACGATTTTCAATCGTGGACCTTGACACAATCGTGGACCCTATTGTCCTCTTTGTTAAAGGTCCACGGTTTGAATAGCTATACAAACTCACTGTATGTTGAAAAATATGTTTCAATGTAGCAAATGTGACACTAGGGTTACACCATGTTAAATCATTTACATGATTCACTTGTATTTTAGGTACAAGATTAACTGGGGATTTAACTGGGGATTAAACGGGGTCCATTCTGTGTGTTGTACTTAACCATGTACAGGTAACAGGGACACCGTGTTCCAACTTGGTGTAATTACCCAGATGGCAGTTGTGCAAAACAAAAGTTTAGCCTACCATCTTTTCTTAATGAAGTGCCCCCATCCACAGAACTCGGTGCACCCTCAGGGCCCCCCCCCCCCCCCCCCAAAAAAAAAAAACTTGGATCCCAGTTACACCGCTGTCTTGCAGCCTTATTACAATGTATTAGACAATGAGTTTTCCACGCTAACACACCCTTTCACCTTGGCATACATAATTTTACTTTTTGGACCTCTTTGGACTCGGATGGGCATTCCATCCTCATCCTTACCAGCTCCCTCGCTAGCATCCCCCTCAAAATGAAGCTCTGCGTAAGGCATCTCCAGTTCTGGCCTCACTGTAGAATGCGGCAACACCGATTGGTTCGAATGATCATTCTCCCATGTCGTCATTTGTATATTAACAGACCGTCTATGTTTCGTCACGGGAACGGGACGGTGTCTTCTTCGGAGTAGCAAAAATGCTATTGCCACGGCAACAAGAAGAAACAATATACCTACTGTCCCTCCTAAAATCAACCCTACGACCGTTGAATGAGCACCGCCCGCAAGCACAGGTTTTGCATCTTGGGAAGGTTCCGATGACAGCCTCGGAGAACCGGTTACCTCTTCTGCACGGGATGCAGGAGCATTTGTGGCTTTGGAGTGAGGGGAACCAGTTAACCCTTCAGTGACACGCAACACAGTTATTGTCGTTGCTATGACATCATGGGAACTAGTCCTGTCTCTCACTGGCGATGAAGTAGTGGTGGTTGCTTGAACAACGGTCAGCAACCCATCATCAGACACATACTTGCGATCCACACTGATGAAATAAGCAACGCAGAAAAATGTGTGTCCGCTATCTACAAGACTCGCATTCTGTATATGCAGCATGTAAGAAGTCAGGCTGAATGATGCAGAATACTTGTCAGGATCCATATAGACAGTAAAGCAGTCACTGACATAATATTGTGATGTGTCATTTCCGTGCCATCGTACAATCCAATACAGATGGACATCACTACTCAAGCAGTCAAGATGATGTGCCATCTGGCAAGTGAGGACTGCACTATCTCCGACTCCAACAGTCACATTATCTGGATGGTGGCTGAAGAACTCTTCAGACTGCGATGTTCTCACAAGACATGCAAGACCTATTATTACAGCTTGGTATGTACAGGTTACTAAACTTGGTGACATCCTGTTCATGAATATTGTACCAGCCTGAATGTAAACTCTCTCCCATTTAGGCAGTACTAATTTTCAGTTTAGAAAAATTACAGGAAAACTCATCTCACTACATGCCCAAGCTCTTTCGTACTCCTAGGATGGAGCTACTGTACATGGGATGAAGTTCCTTTCTCTTTGAGCACATGCAGGATTCGAACCAGCTCCCTCAGTTCTCCAGTGAAACTTTCCCACGGTATGTGTACTAAGTGCACTACATGTACACATCTGTCCAATGTACAGAGCATTCTGAGGTTGATGGTACGTGTACATAACCATGGTTGCAAGCATCACGCACTACTCTTCAACTTGCAGCTTCATTTGTAGTCCTTAATTGAAAGCTAGGGAGTTAGGATAAAGTTGCTTCCCCTTTGACACAGCAAAAAGGCTAATTCGGTATTCGAACCAGCTCCCTCAGATCTACAGTACAGTGCAGCCTCTCCACTGAACTGCACGTACCACACATGATCTGTCCAGTGCAGTTAATGCTTACAGTTGATGCCCGCAAAAGGTAAGGTACTATGCATGTGGGTCGAGTGCATGTTTAACATCACCTTGTATTAATCAACACATCAAGCAAAGTTCCACAAAGTGTCCCTTGTTAGGGGGAAATACTGGCGGCCTAATTACTTGACGTGTTGACATCAACATGCCAGTCACTGCTGAAAACCCTGGGACTTTTTGATGTGGTTGACAACTTGACAGTACAGTTGTGTTGATGGTGTCTGCAGTCAACAAGCCCGACATCTACAGGTACCATCAAATCTGTGTTGCAAAACTCGTAACAAATTCTCAATGTGCCTGACGTGTAAGTTACAAGTCTTAACATCAATGAAACCAAGAATGCACTAGCGTTGCAATGCAGAATTTTAAAGCACTCATCAATCTGGGTATTTCCTTGCTTCCAGTATACAGTTTTTGTTTCACTTTCATATTAAATGTGACCATGCAAATAAAAAAGGGGTATTTTGAAAACACACACAGGCAGGGCGAAAAAATCTTCACGTAAGTGATTTGTTTTGTTTTTGGTTTGTTGGCTTCTGTTTATATCTATATTTTTAGAATTTATTTTCAGAAACATTAATATTGATAAATAAAGATGAAAAAATTAATGTTGATAAAAATTACTTCTATCTTATTTCTTTGCACTTTTTGTGTTTAAAGGCCTGTATCTCTAAATGCACTTACGTTAAATTGGGAAAATAGGAGTATACAAATGTCAAGATATCTCGAGAACACAAAATGCCACAGGGGTCAAACCTACACCAAATTAAAGCTTACGGTGTGACAAATTCAACTATGTATATAACTAATTTCTCAAATTGTGCGACATAATAGCCCTTTTTGCAGAGCCGGTCACATGAAAACACAAGTAGACGTGACTGTATAAATTGTAAATTGCAGGGTACAGGGTCATTCTGTCATGTCACACTATGCATCTTGGATACTATTTAAATTCATGAGTACAAATTAAGCTAAATTTACAATGTGCCAATCCCAGACCGGACTCATCGACTTACAGTCATGTGATTGGACACTGTTTCGCAAGCACACACTTTACTGCAATAGGTCAGTTAACTACCGGTACATACATTTAAACTGATGTACTGCAGTCATCTTGCTTAAATGTTAACTATTTCGTTGCCATTTTCACGCTGTGACGAATCGCATATGCAAATTCAAGAATGCCTTTATGACAAAGGCATTCTAGAATTACATGTATTTACAAAAAAATAAAAACACAAAAACACAAACCCAAAACCACCTTTCATACATGTACATCCTTGTAACGTACCATCCTTCTCCATGGGCTACATGTACATTGTACATTGTACATTGTACATGTACATGTACATGTACATGTACAATGTGCGTGTTCCTTCACTAAGATCACCCAAGGCATGACAGTGAGAAACACCATTCAAAAACAATGTTCTCCATTTATCTCCAACCTACAAAATATGTCTTCCGGCACACCAAGCTCACCACTTTTAAAAAGTATCCACCAAGCTTTAAAATGTGTCCGCTATATAGGTTCAAAATTCTGCATTCTAGGGCTGTTCATTTCAGAATCATTTAATATTGGATTATTCAAGACTGGGTTTGACCGAATATTTGAAACCTGTCGATCAAGTTTTTCACGCGTCATCTGCAACTGCATGCCGCGCCGGTAAAAAGTTGCTCAGTGTTTTACGTGTGGCGATCGATATTATGAACCGCTCGATCAACACGTATCAAGATCATTACAGATTTATAAGTATAACGTTCTGATAACAAGAACCCTAACTCCAGCCTGCATTATGATTTTTGCAGTGTCTTAAGGGTTTTACGGACGGGAACAATAGAGCTCCGACCACAAAAAAGTTACCATTGACAAAAATGCTTAGCATTTAACACTGCTAAGCGACGAAACTTTTCTATTAAAATAGCATCAGAGTTGTATCTGTACGTGCAGATAGATATTTTTGAATATTTGAACCAGCAAAAAGGTATTCAAATATTCAGTTGATGATCGAATATTCGAATATTTGGTATATTGGGACAGCCCAAGCTTATACATGTACATATGTAGTAGATTCGGAAAATTTTGCTCACCAATACTCCAAACTGTACAATACAAAGAGATCCAACAAAAAGCTGTTAACCATGTTAACGCTAAAAAAAATAACAGTGCCTGCAGTGCCTACATGTATGTTCCTACCCCCCCACCCCAAGCTTTTCATGACTGCATGCCCCTGTCCAACTTGGAGAACACTGGTTAGACACGTACATGTAACTATACATGTACGTATTTGCCTGACTACTGTAAATGTAAACATGCATGTTTACATTTCATGCTTTCACTTTGAGCAGTCATCTGGATTTCTCATCGTGTTAAAACAAGATTACACATTCTCCTAACAACTTGCCATTTCAAGATTTGGGAATTTTCCCATCTGGTATGGGGGAAAAAAACAACTTTCATTATCGGAACCAATTTTCAAAATACAAGTACATGTAGAATGTAAATGTCATAATAATTCACCCTTGGTTTAACCAAGTTCATATACACTTGTTTAAAATCGTTTTTCAAAGTATATAGAGCCAGGTGTGATTCTACTATACATGTACATGTACTTGGGGAGGGGAAAGGTTTTGAGTACCCAAATTTCACAAATTTCAAAAAAATCTCAAGATTTTTAGGTCTAACGTCCATAATTACACCCATAAAATTGGCAGACTAAAAAAAAAAAAAAAAGTTTGGGAGTGAAGAACTTTTTTGTGTGGGTGGGGTTGGGTTGTTGAGCCCCTGCCCTCATAGTATATGTACATGGGTTATTCCATAAATTAGGGTACCAACTTTTGACATTTTGACCCAAAATGGAAAAATTGATTGACAGGGGATTTATTAATAATTTTCACTATAACTTAAAGATATTGACATTCCTGATTAATTGTAGCCAAAATCAGACATTATTTACTGGAGAAATGCCAAAATATCATGTCAAAACCCATTCACGGTTTCACGTGTAAAGGGGACACCAAATTAATTTTCTGCTATTTTTGTGATAATTCATGCTCAATGTGGTGTGTTTATTTTAAAATGTATTACCCAGGATAAAACATTAAGGTTTATTGTGAAAATAACTTGATTAGACTAAAAATAACAATTTGGTGCATGATTGCGTATGGGGACACCATTTGGTGTCCCCATTTACACGTGAAACCTAGTAAATGGCCCAAAATTAAACATTTCCAAGCATGCAATCTTTGTTATGATTTCACACTTATCAAGTGGGACATGTAATTAATGATGATAGATTTGGATTTGCCAGTGAACCCAATTATCCTTTTTTTTCTCAGAAACATTACACAAGTTTCACGTGTAAAAGGGACACCAAAAAAGTGGGTCTTGTTTACACGTGAGACATTTGGGCTAACACACTGTCAATCTCGGTCAACTAGTTATTAAATCATTTAAATATGGTGCCATTCTTAAGCAGTATTAAATAACATGCTTTAACATAATGAGGGACATTTTTTAATACACATATGTGCACATGCTAGTATTTGAGAACCAAAAAATGCATTTCAACAGCAGTTTTTAAAATGTCGCAGCTTTGGTGTCCCTTTTACACGTGAAACCGTGAACTATTTAGGACACCATACTGTCAGGAAATTAGTCAGATGTTTCATCCTTTGCTACCAGATATTTACATGTAGGTACAAGTACTATAATTTGAGCAACTAAAATCATTTGTATATATATTTCACTGTTGGTAATACAAGGGAAACAAATATCACAATGTAAAGAGGGACACCGGCCCCCCACATTTATGGAATCACCCACATGTATGTTAACCCTAACGTCGTAGGCATTACTTTGGCATAATAAACTGAGTACTACAGAATACTACATGTACTTATAAGTATTTTGTAGCACCGAGTCTCTCTGTGACTGATGAATGGGTGTGTAATGACAGCAGTCTAGATACTGACAATACTTCTAGTGTACATGTAATACAGTTACAAGTTACTGGGTAAATTATATTTGTGTCAATGAATTGGATGGCTAAGATAAAAAAAGTATCATCTCTGAAAACCAGTAATTCATACTGTGTTTCCGCCTTAGATGATAAACATTTTACATACATTTATACTACGTACATGTACACTATTTGGGGTGAAGTACCAAATACTAAAAATTACTACAGGCAATGCACACAAGTAGAGTACTGCATACTACATTTTACTACTACATTTTGTAGCTTTAGGTGATGTTAGGTTTAAACAAAGATTTTAAAATTACCCATGATCATGTGACACTGACAGGCTCTTCACTAATTTAGTAATAGAAATCAGTGGCGGATCTACGGGGGGGGGGGGGTTTTGGGGGTTTAAACCCCCCCCCTTGGGCTGACAAAAAAAAAAAAAAAACCAGTGTCGGGTGTCCAAAAATCGGCACGCTGGGGTGTGTAGGCCAATCACCTCAGGTAAACCCCCCCCTTGGGTAAAACCTAGATCCGCCCCTGGAAATACTTGTGTTGCCCTTAAATGGAAAAAACAATCGTGAGGGAAGCTTCATTACATGTCACAAGTTTAACAATTTTATAAGCTCATGGTACACTTTTCTTTAACTTTAATTCCTTAATTAATATTTGTTTCGTGTGCATTAACTTGTGACTCTTGGTTAATCAAAGGGTTAAATAGGTTTTCCGATGATAAAATTGCAACAAATAAGGGGATAAAAGTGTGATGACCCGGTCTTTACCACGTCAATAATAACCGAGGAGGGGCGTGACCGCTGTTAATGGACCGAGCCGAAGGCGAGGTCCATTAACAGCGATCACGACCCTTCGAGGTTATTATTGACTGGTAAAGACCGGGTCATCACATTTTTATCCCCATTCAAAAATGCCTTCTTACGAAAAATGCAAAAACCTCCCGTAAAAAGGACAAAATGCAAAGCTTTTTCACCCTACTTTTTCTCCCATTTGCTCAGTACAAAACACATGCGCGTGAGGGCGCTCCGCGCCTGTCTGTCGCGTGCGCGTACGCACACGCACGAGATGCAGCATTTTATACGCGTGCATTAGCGTTATCTTACATTATGAATTTCAGTACATCTAAGTTGTGCGCGCACCTACTACGCTCTCCCTGTTGCGTATCGGCTGAGAACAGCTGTATGACGCGCCATGTTTAAACAACTTCCAGCCGTGTTTAAACAACCGTTTAAACACACCCACGTGACAGGCTCTCGACCAATAGGGATAGTGAAACTCGCTGAGGCATTTATGAATGTATTTTAATGTTCATGGACAAGCATAAAGTTCCCATTGAATTCCATGAAACCACTTCATTGGACTTGCATCCAGCTGACCCACTTAGAAATGTGCATGTACATACATTTTGTAACACGCATGTCTTCAAAGAAAACACTTCACATCAGATGATACAATGTATTTCCCCAAAATGAAGTAACTTGAGGCTACCGACTACTGTTCAGACATAAATTCCCTGTGCAAAGGACTCTAAAGGAGTCATTTTTCCAGTCAAGTGCACATTTATAATTGTGATAAAGACAATGATGAAAATAGCACCGATCTGCGCACTTCAGTGCTTAGTAAACAACTCAGTATGCTGAAATTGCTGTGCTGCCATTTATGGTATGGTCCATTCATGCATGAATGAATGAATAAAAACATCACTTTCAACCCAGAAGTCCGAAAACAGGGCTGATGTGAAATTCATATCTAACATGCCTGCAGAAGTCAGATGATTACTGTAACTACATGTACATGTACAGCATACTATGTACATCAATTATAATGTGATTTATTCTATCATTTGATTTTCTGAAGAAATCTGTCTAAACTTCCTGGTAAAATCGGTACAATGTGCTTTTGACAAACTATATTGTATTTGCTGTATATTACTTAAATTTATGAATAAATCAACATACAAAATTGGTATATTACATGTACATGTACAATGTACATTGTGTAGCTTACAAAGCTACACAATCAAAACATAATTCTGCTTTAACCCTAACAGCCCAAGGCTTTTTACTAGAATCCTTCCCTAACCACACAAACTCCAACACTGTGTAGTAAACCAATGGCACATTCTTTGTACTTAGACAAAATCAGGGCATCAAGTCCCATGCAAAGTGATGGTGCCAAGGCTCTACAGTACCCAATCACACAAAATTCAACACAAATGGGGTGTTTGATTTTGGCAGGTTAGGGAAGGTTAGGGTTAATCTACTTTAACCCCTTGAGTACGGTTGTTTATCGTGAGGCGCCGGGAGGTACCATGTCGACTTTGCAGCCAAGCGAATCAGACGCAAGAGGCTTGTGCAGCCAAGCGTAACAAACACAATAATCCAACAATGGATTGAAAATGCAGAAAATGGCATGTATAGCCGTCATCCGGCTTGGTGGCAATTTTGTTTTTGGCGGCTATAGCCGTCACTTGGCTTCAAAGGTTTAAATTAGTCATTTTGCAATGCATACATGTACACAGGTACAATCATTTAGAACTAAATTTGCATTTAAGACAAACCCAGCTGCTTAAACATGAAGCAAAATTGATGAATAATTCAAAAGTTTGATTCTGTTCTAAACACACAACCTCCATTAAAAAAAATTGCTGCATGCTCGTATCAAGCGGATATTTTTAAATATCTATAAAACAGTGTACTAGAGTTAACATGCAGATCCTTTCATCTGTACACAAGAGTTGCACAAAAGCCAAGTCAGGACTACTGTTGTTGTTTTATGCTGCATAATTTTGTTCTTGGAAGAGTAACAGTGTCCAATTGTTCACCATTGGTCACCATTTCAGCCCTCGCAAATCTCTATCTGGTACATGTACAATTATACACTGTACAATCAAACTGCACTTGTTTACAACACCTTCCCAGCCTTGTTAACCTCAGCATAGATGACCTGGTCTTGCTTCTTAGGCCGACGCTCCTGCTCTCTATCACCAGGAGGGCAGCCTCCAAAATCGACCTCAGCATACTTGAGCCTATCACCCTCCTCCTCTGAACCACTTCTTGTGGCATTCAAGCCTTGCTCAGTACTGCACAGCATGGGCATGATGCCCGGTGTGCCTCCTGCAGCAGACAATGAATGGTCACTGCATTCCTGCATCTCAATAGTCTCTGGATTGTGTTTATTGGGAGGGGGCGTAATCATACATGCAGACTATGTGTTACGATTTTGAGTCAATGTGATGGAACTTTTGTTTCAGGGCCTTGGTTAACCGATTGTTCATTTTGGTTGAACTTTTTGCTCTTTACAAGATGAAGTGCTTTTTAAATTTTGAGAATAGCAAGAAAGAAAGAACCGGTGTGTGCAGGCAAAATTCAAAGAGTGATCAGTTTATCATATTTTTTTGATCATCTCAGGAAATAGCCGCAGTGAGTCAAAGTTCGTTTAGGGGGTAGGGAGGGTGGGGGTTGTTAAAGCATGGAGGTAAGGCATCAACAAAATCTCTCTTTCCATTCTTTTTTTATTTGTGGGAAAGGTTGGATGAAGAAAGATTCTGTTGAGCAAGGTCTCATTATCGGTTTGTACGTAAGTGACTGGTCTTGCAGAAATTGTTTTTGTATATTTACGAATAGGTTGGTGGGTATGCCAGCCGTGTGGATGTGTGACTGACCCACCCAAAGCGTAATTTCTTTCTTTCATTTTAAAAAAAATGGAATACGCTTCGAGGGAGTCAGTTTTAGCCACTATTTCTGCAAGATGACAGTCACGGTATGTGCTGGCTACGTTAGAAGAATAATCAGTGGATTCTTTGATGGATCATTCCAAGAAGTAGCCGCAGCGAGTCCGAACTTATCTGGGGGAGGGGGGGGGGGAGGATTTGTAAAGGCATCAACAAAATCTCTCTTTCCATTCTTTTTCTATTTGTGGGAAAGGTTGGATGAAGAAAGATTCTGTTGAGCAAGGTCTCATTATCGGTTTTTACGTAAGTGACTGGTCTTGCAGAAATTGTTTCTGTATATTTACGAATAGGTTGGTGGGTATGCCAGCCGTGTGGATGTGTGACTGACCCACCTAAAGCGCAATTTCTTTCTTTCTTTTTTTTAAAAATGGAATACGCTTCGAGGGGGTCAGTTTTAGCCACTATTTCTGCAAGATGACAGTCCCGGTATGTGCTGGCTACGTTAGAAGAATAATCAGTGGATTCTTTGATGGATCATTCCAAGAAGTAGCCGCAGCGAGTCCGAACTTATCTGGGGGAGGGGGGGGGGGGAAGGATTTGTAAAGGCATCAACAAAATCTCTCTTTCCATTCTTTGTTTATTTGTGGGAAAGGTTGGATGAAGAAAGATTCTGTTGAGCAAGGTCTCATTATCGGTTTTTACGTAAGTGACTGGTCTTGCAGAAATTGTTTCTGTATATTTACGAATAGGTTGGTGGGTATGCCAGCCGTGTGGATGTGTGACTGACCCACCCAAAGCGCAATTTCTTTCTTTCTTTTAAAAAAAAAAAAAAAATGGAATACGCTTCGAGGGGGTCAGTTTTAGCCACTATTTCTGCAAGATGACAGTCCCGGTATGTGCTGGCTACGTTAGAAGAATAATCAGTGGATTCTTTGATGGATCATTCCAAGAAGTAGCCGCAGCGAGTCCAAACTTATCTGGGGGACGGGGGGGGGGGGGGGGGGGGGGGGGGGGGGGGGGGGGGCGGAAGGATTTGTAACGGCATCAACAAAATCTCTCTTTCCATTCTTTTTTATTTGTGGGAAAGGGTTGGATGAGAAAGATTCTGTTGAGCTAGGTCTCATTATCGGTTTTTACGTAAGTGACTGGTCTTGCAGAAATTGTTTTTGTTATTTACGAATAGGTTGGGGTATATGCCAAGCCGTGTGGATGTGTGACTGACCCACCCAAAGCGTAATTTCTTTTCTTTCTTTTCTTTAAAAATGGGAATACGTTCGAGGGAGTCAGTTTTAGCCACTATTTCTGCAAGATGACAGTACCGAGTATGTGCTGGCTACGTTAGAAGCACAATAAGTGGATTCTTTGATGGATCATTCTAAGAAGTAGCTGCAGCGAGTCCGAGCTTATCTGGGGGAGGGGGGGGGGGGGGGGGGGGGAAGGTTTGAGTAACGTCATCATCAACAAAGCCGATCCTCATTCTTCCTTGTTTTTCTAAAACAACCACCATAAAACATGGTGGAGTTGGAGGATGAACGACTCTGTTGGTGGTGCTCTCCTATTTAATAATTTTATATTGGTGCTGGTCTGCAGAAACTGTTTTTGTGTATCTATGTAATTCCGCTGGTTGGTATGCCAGCCGTGTGGCTGTACATCGACTCACCCAGAGCGTGGTTATTAATCATTTCTTATCTGTGGAGCACGCTTCTTGGGAGTCGGTTTATGGCCACTGTTTCTGCAGAGTGTCAGTCAGCGGGTTAGTTTTGTGGCACTGTCAATACACCAAACGTCCGGGGGCCAATTATTTATGTCTTTCCCGAGAGAGCGGGAGTTCAAAAACTCGTCTGGTTTTGGCCACGCTAGGACATGTTTGTGCGTAACAACATGTGGCTTCTTGTTTGAATTTACTCAATGACTTATTTTTACCGGTGATAATATGCTGCGCCCCATGCTTTTCTTTTTTTAGAGAGGGGTAGCAAAGCATATTTTCTGTGCTTTTTTCGCACTTCATCAGTCACCATCTTTTCCGTTTTTTCCTTTTTGTATGCAAGCTCATGATAGCAGAGAAATCTTGCACATTTCAGCCATTCTTTTTAGATGATCGAAGTAAGGGGATTTCGACACTTATTTTATTTTAAGGTTTGAAATCCACTGCTTACTGATCATTATTTTGTTCTTCTAGTAGTCCTACAAGGATTTGAACATTCTCCTCATCCAGATTTTTCTTTTTTGGTCGGATTGTGGAGGTGTTTTAATCCTAGACCGAAACAGGTCATCTTTGATGTTTTTATGCCGTTTGTATGCCAAGATGGGTTGGGTTTCGAATATCGCATTCAGATATTCATTTTCGCTTATTAATGCCAATGTTGTAGCTCAAGAGAGATCGTCCTTGTCACATTTTTCCGCTTTCAGTTGAGTTTGCGGGAACGGACAGATCTTTTCTTGGCTTCGTTCGTTTTGTTGTGTTTTTTGGCTTTAATTGATTCTCCTTGCCATACTCAGGCAGACTCAATCTATTATGCAGTTTGTATTTTGCTCTTTGAGATCTGCCAGAGTACGTGGAGTTTCTGGTTAGTGTGGCATTCGTGTTGCGACTTCTTATAGTGTAGGTCAGGACCTTGTGGTTTTTATCGTGCATGCGCACTGTGTTATTCGGTCACGGACACTACACACAGAAAATGTGATACGTGTGTGTGTGGGTGGGTGGGTGGGGGAGGGATGGGTTGGGGAGATACATGATATGTGTACACATCGGCAACGTTAGTGTGGCTATAGATTTCAACAGCCATCAGAGCATGTATTAAGTTTACATGTAGGTCATGTACATGTATATATTAATATACCGTAGGTGTCGAGTCAGGAGTCGCCGTTCTTTTTGTTAGGTTGTTTTTATAGGTTGTTTTAATCCTATGTATACAGGGAAGCTAGATCCTGACTGACACTTTTTTGTTGTGGAGTGGGAAAGAAAGTGGAAAGGTGACTATAGGTTAAGCTTTTAGCTATAACAAATGCTCTCTGATTGATAATTGGACAGGTATACCATGTATGTGTTTAGGCCTCAGAAAAAAGAGTGTCAGTTTTCAAGTTCTGCAGGAAACCAAGGGAGAGTTAGGGCGGGTGGAAAGAAAATGAAAATAGGATGGGAAAAAAGATTAAAGAATGAGAATATATAGATTTTATTTGGTTACGGCATGACATTTGTGATCTCTTCTTTGAGGTTTTGGTGGCTCTGAAAAGAGCCATATCATACATGTGTTTAGGCCTCAGAAAGAAGAGTGTCAGTTGTCAAATTCTGCAGGAAACCAAGGGAGAGTTAAGGCGGGTGGGGAGAAGGTGAAGACAGGATGGGAAAAGGAATAAAGAATGAGGATTTATAGATTTTGTTTGGTTACGGCATGACATTTCTGATCTCTTCTTTGAGGTTTTGGTGGCTCTGAACCGAGCCATATCATACATGTGTTTAGGGCTCAAAAGGAAGAGTGTCAGTTGTCAAATTCTGCAGGGTCCTTTATGGGGCATGCAGTGGGCGCGGAGGGTGCGGCTTGGGCGCTTTCTTTCAGCGAGGTTTGTGCGCTTGCGCGCTGATATGCAAATGTAGGTAAACAGAGGTGAGATGTTTTCTGTATTGGAATCTGGAATCCAATTAGTTTTGGGAAGTGCCGTTTGCGGTGCTGTGTTGATCAGTAGTGCTGCCCATAGACTGCTTTGATTGCACTTCAAGGCATTGGGCTTGTTGGGTTCTGCTGTCTCCTGCTGCGACACCAGATATCCGCAAAGGTTTTCCAGAATCTATTATCTTGAATTTATCTTCAATTTCAGTCTTGGTGATTGACTGCATGAACCATTTGAAGTTCACTGCTGTTCGGGTATCAGTTCTGCAGTGGAAAACTGCTTCAGAGTTGTCAATAACATTTAGAACAAGTGGAGAAATGCAATATCAGTGGAGTAACAGAGCACTGTGAATACTATCCGATTCTCCATAATTCAGCCCAGCAACCCAGATAAACCTTGCGCAGTTGTCGGTCAACTTTAGATTTTGTCTCACTTGATAAGGTTCTTTGTGATACCCGTCATCCTTCGGTCAGTGTTCTGTTCTTGTGGGACCAAATAAGTGTGGTCCAGCCACACTTACAAAACCACCTGACTGGGCTGGCGGTTGGCTGGGATGTACAATATAAGTCTTAACTCTGCCTTTAAATATACAGAGTAATAGTGTTCAGTGTAAAAACCACAATGCATCCCATGATACCCATCATTGGCTGACATCTGCACACAGTTATCACATACGTGTACATGTATGATGAATCAGGAGTACTTAAAAGGCTACCACAGTACTTAGCCAATGTACATTGTACACTAGCAGGAGATTAAGACCAGAATATCAAAGAGTTCTCAGGCCTCAAATTTAAGATTTTCTAGGGCACGGCTATTTTGCCTTCACCCTTTCAGGCAGTGTCAATTTACCAGGAACTTTCCTCACATGAATTACCGCATTTAGTGACTGCCTTGTAGGCATAGAAAAACTACAAAGACATTGTACTGTTGGTGAAACTTACAACTCCAAATTACAAAGTTTTGGCATGCCACAAATGTTCATAATCCCCTCCAAGTGCAGATCAACCACACTCCCATCCAATACACAAAGGGACACTTCAGATTGATACCAAGCAAGTTTTCAGGCCATTCTGAACACACACACAAAAATAAGTGCACGGCACGAATTGCACATAACCCCTTGACCTCCCCCCCCCCCCCCCCCCCCCCCACAAAAACCCCAAATCATACGACATCATCTGTTGCTTGTGGCAAAACCCATAACCCTATAATTTGTTTCAACTGCCTAAACCAAAGAGCAATGCCAACTTCACAAAGATCAGGCAGCTTACCAGCATAGACGGTGTTCTTGTCCATCCCAATTTTGTCATCTCCGACAGTCATCACATCTCGCTCACTGTGGTTTGAAGCAAGGTAATCTTGTAGTTCTTTCGCCCGGCAGGTTTTCCCACTGCAAGGTGGCCCACAGACCACCACAAATGGCATTTTTTGTGTGTGTTACCTGTATTTTGAAGGGAAAACGGAACAAACTGGGAATTAACAAACTCAACAAATCAACAAAATTACATTGTAGCTGACCTAACGTTTTGAACCGGAGATCCTATGCAAGGTCTATGGAGTGCAGTGTAGATGCAGTAGCACAACATGCTTATTAAATGGTGTAATTGTTTTGGTTGAAAATGTTATCAGGGGGAAATTTCTCACAGAACATGCAGAATGTTTGTACCATGTATGTACGGTATTCCAAAAACATCTAGGGCTAGGCAGGTTGACCTCTTGAATAAGTATGACGACCATCGCTGCGGTTTGAAAAAGACCACCTGGCTGGTTTTGTCATATGTGCATTCTTGTGCATACTCAATCCATTCATGTTTCAACAATAAATGTATTGTTTATTGCCTTTCTTGGCAAACCAGCCCACACCAATGACAGACGGACGCAAGGGGTTAACTCTATTTTCCTAATTTATGAATGAGGTGTTGCAAAACAATATCGGCCGTTCCCACTCATGGCGCTGGCACTATTAAACATTTTATTTTTATGGAAAGCTCCGGGAATCACCTCAGGAGGCCAACTTGACTGGATCACTCTCATAACTTGACCAGTCCATATTTTTATGATCAGATGCTCAGTGGCAGCGGCAGACTCTACAATTGGGAGGGGGGGGGGGGGGCAGTCAAAATAATATCTGATTTATAACAAATTCAAAGCTTCAAATCGTATTTAGAAAAATGTGACTCGACTTGACTTGGGCAATCTTGACCTGACAACATTACATGTGGGCCTACATTGTACATGTACCAAGATTTAAACAAGGTGGTTCTCGAACCACACGTCTCACCTGCTTAATTTAACGTAAATCATGTTCTCTGCACATTTTGACACCTCAATCGGCACAATAGCACAATGACCAATTTTACAAATCCAGCCTCTTTTACAACTTGCCCTGACATGACCTTTGACCTGAGTACTTGACCTTTGACCCGACCATCATATAAAGGTTACAATAGTGCATGCATGACCCAAGTTTGATTCCAATTGGACTTCCAGTTTTCAAATGAGAAAAGTTGGACAATTCCAGCCTATTTTAGAACCTGACAGCAAATGAACTTTGACCTCAGTACTTGACCTTTGACACAAGCATCATATAAAGGTTGCAATATTGAATGCACGATCCAAGTTTGATTGCAATTGGACTTCAACTTTGCGTACAACACCAATTTGTTGAAACTTTAACCAATTATACGGACTACGTACTACGGACTTCGTACAATGTACTCAGACTACGTATACACTACGGACTACGTACGGACTACGTACAGAAATAGTGATTGCATAGTCTCTTTCTGAACTTCGTTCAGGCAAGACAAAAATGAAAATTGAAAGGAAAAATTTTGGGTATGTCACAAGTTTGGGATAAAATGGCATAACCAGTTCTTTTCAAGTTCGGCACAACGGGTAACAAAAGTGCAATTTTTTTTTCACTGAAATATTGTCAACATTTATCAAACTAGAGCATGTAGAGTTGTTAGGAGTACCGGTACATGGATTTGGCCAATTTAGAGGATGATTGCTTGATGTCACAAATGTTGGAATGAGTGAATGATTGATACTAACTTATTAGTAACCAGTAGCATATCCAGCTTTTTGTACCAGGGAGGGCAAACAACGTCTGAACCGTCATAAAACCGTCGCAAAAACACTATTTCCTTTTGTTTTTTATGACGGGGAACTTGCCCGCCCCCCCCCCCCCTACAACCTGTTATTTCAAGATTTATGTCAGCAGAATGTGTAAAATTGAGGCAGAAATTAACATGTATGTGAACACTTTGACTGAGTGACCATACACTGTGCCAAGAACATCTAACACAGAAAACACTTGTAAGCTTTCTTCCCCTATATTGCACAAAGATTTCCCAAATAAATTCTCAAATTTAAAGGTTGTGCCAAGTGTTTATACAATTCTGAACACAGATGGATGGTTATTTTCTAAAATTTGGTAATCGTTACCTTTAGGACCCCGTTCCATATAAGAGAACGAAGGAGACAGTTTATGTTTCGGAACTTACATGTACCTCAAATATTTTGCAATGATACAGGCAGGAAAAGTCACTCTGTGTGCTTGAAATCATCTAATAGTTCGCTAAGATATCATGTTGAATATGAGCAAGCTTAATTTTGTGGAAAGAGGGCAGGGTTTTGATTTATAAGGGAAATTATGGGGTAAAACAGCAACATCTTTGATTGCAAACAAAGGTAGGAAAGTCACATTTTCTTTGAAAGTGCTTTTCAAAATTACAACAAACATACCTAATCTGAAGAAAAAAAGACTGCTTTAGCCTGCAAAAGTCACTTTGGTACTGACTACTGTAGTACTGTAAAGTCATCTGCAAAAGTCAGTTTTGAATGGAACTCATAAACAAAATAGAGTTTTTAGAGGTGTCCTAAACTAAAGCCCAAAAAAAGGTAACGATTTAATACCCAAAATTTGCTATTCCTGACCGATTTTGGTGGGGGGTATATTAAAGTAAAATCTTTCTGTTAGTAATGTATGACAAGATGATTATCAAAAGCACTAAAAACGTTACTAGCTATACCTAAGTTGTACCTGGTAGAACCATGGAGAACTAAGACACATTTCTCCATAGTAGAA
Organism: Hippasteria phrygiana; assembly: GCA_037893225.1. Lineage (NCBI taxonomy): Eukaryota > Metazoa > Echinodermata > Asteroidea > Valvatida > Goniasteridae > Hippasteria > Hippasteria phrygiana. Next base: position 348,211 of record JAZGUH010000032.1, on the reverse strand, counting down.
CACACTATCTGCGTCTGCTGCATGCCCGACACAAAACTGACAAAAATATAGCGAACAGCAGATGCTCAATGGAGGGCGCTTTTATGTGCGTGTTTATAATAACGTTTCAGGCACATTACATGGTCGAAGTTCATCTTTCGTCTCTCAGTGACCAGTCATGGTCTTCTTTCACGATCTATTTACCTTAATTAAGGGTCGGTGACACTGAGTACCAAGTATCAAAATGACAGCGAGTACACTAAGTAAATACAAATGGCTTTATACTATAATATCACCCCGGAATCTGTCACAATTTCAGTGCTTTCCGTACCGTCGGGATCTGTCTTTTTCCTTCCGCTGCGGCCGTGGTTGTTCCTCCCACCGGAAAATGATTAGCATGCGGAGAGGATTGTGGGGCAAGGATTCGCGCCAAAATCAAATTCCCCGCGAAATCTTCCAGAATTTCTTGGGTCCCACCACCGTAGCCACAGTGTCATCCAGTACGGAAATAACTGATGAGCAAATGCCTGCCCCTGAAGAGACAACCTGCAGTGGTCCACCGACTGTCAAACGCGCCAAATTCGACACAGATATGCCAATCAACACAGCAGTTATGCCGCCGGTGCTGCTCTTTGCGAAGCTTTCGGAACACGCGCAGGCACCGAAGAAGGGAACAGAGTTAGCCGCAGGATATGATTTGTACAGGTAGGCCTACTCATTCCTCCTCCATGGCCTACTGAGGCACCAGTAAAGTAGTAGAATACGTACATTGTAATGTAGGCCCGAGTTTTTGGTGTCATGGCATAGGTTTTATTGGCGATTGTGTAGTGTCAACAGTGCACTCACTTTTTCCTGGAGCGGCCGGCCCATCGCCCATGTGGCATAGAACTACACCAACTTCAGGTCATCGTAAAATGGGGGTGATTTCGTCTTTGGCCAAAAACAAACAAACTTTTATTATGTTTATTCCTTCATCTTTCAATATATGTAACATTTTATAATTTATATTCGCGAATAAATATTGAAAATAAGACTTTGTACCGACCTTCAAATCGCGCTCGGCGTATGATCCCCTCGACATACATGTACATAAGAAAACCACCCCTTTTTGGAAAGTAGACATTCCCTAGTTTCATATTGTTTGAGTTGATCGAGTTGATTTCTGACGTCCGTGAAGCCGCTGAGAGATGGTGGGCGCCATGTGTACGTGTATGCATGGCGGTGAGCTGCCGTGCGATTCACACGCCGAAATTTGTGAAAGGTTTTTTTGGCTGGAATCACACAGAACTCAACAATTTGGTTTTACATCCTGAAGTGCCAGGTATGTAGATTTATTTTATGTATTTATATGGTTTTAACGAACAAAGTTAATAAAGATAATTACAAAAATGGGAAAGATTTTTACTTTTACCCCCCACCAAAATCGGTAAGGAACAGCAAATTTTGGAAAATAACCACCCATTTGTGTTCATAATTGTATTTAAACACTTGGCATAACCTTTAATTTTGAGAATTTTGTTGGGACATTTTAGTGTAATATAGGGAAAGAAAGTTTGTGTTTTCTGTGTTAGAAGTTCTTGGCTACATGTACATGTAATAGTCACTCCAAAGTGTTCACATTCATGTTGATTTCTTCCTCATTTTTTACAGATTTTGCTGACATAAATCTTGAAATAACAGGTTGTGCCACATGTTTAGACAGTTGTTATCACGGAGGGTTGGTTATTTTCCAAGATTTTGCTGTTCTTGACCGATTTTGGTGGGGGGTATTAAAGTAAAATCTTTCCCAAAAATGTTACGTTTGGTTGTCTGGGGGTGGGTTTTAGTGAGTGAACGGCAACTTCACTGCGCACGCGTGCGCGAGAGCTAGACGGGTCGGTCACGTTATCACGTTCGATTTGTGCAATGCTGCGCATGCGCAGAAAGGTAAAAGCATTCGTGCGATCACCGTTCCTCCCTCTGATAGTTTCTAATTGAATTTGTGGGACTTTGCACCAATTTGGAGTTAGGGTGAAATTTAGATACTGACTATTTGGGAGACCGCCAACATAGGGCAAGATACATGTACAATGTAGCTCAGTTGGTAGAGCGCCGTCACGGTAACCCGGAGGTCGCAGGTTCGAATCCCGCTCCTGCTAGTTTCTTTGTTCACTTTGAAATTGCTATTAACTTCACGGCTATGTTAGCCGACTTATTCTTCTATTAATCTTCACAGCTCTTGTAGCCGACTTATTCTTGTATTATTCTTCACGGCTCTTGTAACCGACTTATTATTCTTCTAATCTTCACGGCTCTTGTAGCCAACTTATTATTCTTCTTCTAATCTTCACGACTTACTAGCCGACTTACTCTTGCATCTTCACGGCTCTTGTAGCCGACTTACTCTTCACGGCACTTGCTAGCCGTCTTCTTCTTCTTCGCAGGGAACTGTTCCGGAAGCGAACAGCTCCCCGAATGCCAACAACGTGCGCCTTTTATACTTTTTGGCAGCGTAAATCTAGGGCAACGCACTTGGATTGGCCAGACTCCGCGTAGCGTTTGCAAATTAGTCACTCACATCGATCAGTTGATTGCATAGAAGTATGTACAGTATTTGTTTTACGTACAAATCCTAATTACTGCACAAAAGATATGTGTGTGTTCGGCATTACGTGCATTGTGAACAAACTCACAGCGGTCCTTAACCAGTTACGTTATGCATACATCACTGTCGTAAACTCGCTCAACTTTCTGTAAGAAATACAGTCGACTCTCGGTAATAAGAGCTCGGTTAACACGAGAACCCGGTTAAGACGAGAATTTCTGTTGGTCCCGACCGAATTGTGCACATTCTTATGGGAGAAAATTTCATTAATACGAGCTCTGTTTACGCAAGAACTCGGCTAAGACGAGCATTTTTTGCGGCCCGATTGAGCGCAAATGCATGTACATGTTTGTATTGTTATCTATTTTCCACGAACATTTTGGAAAACAACCTGTCAATCAGCGAATCCATTCAATTTGAAAAGTAATTGTAATGTTCGTTAATTCTGCAGTGCGGTTTTCACTCCGCGTACACATCACCTGTTTGTGTCTCATGCCGCTATGATAATGGCGCGGTCATAATGCTCGCTAATCCTGCTCTGCGGTTTTCACTCCATGTAGACATCAGCTGTTTGTGTCTTGAACGTGCCGCTAGAGGGGGCTATTAAAAGGTGGACAATGGGCGATTGCGGTTCCCGTGCCGCTATAGAGGGGTTTGTTTATGGCGGCTTTCATGCCGCCGGAACGCGTAAACTGTGAAAACAGTAGCGTGCACTTGCTTTCGTTCCAATTCCAACCAGCAGGAAAAAAATAACCCAACCATTTGGCGCCCTCTTTTGTTCAGTTATATCAATCCCGTTTGTAACTCAAAATATTTAATTTACCCCCAGGATTATCAATTTATTTTAGAGCTTATTAATCCCCAATAGTCGCACCCCAACATTTCAAATTTTACCGTAAAAAATAGTCATTAATGAAGACCCCCCACGATCGAGAAACGCCCTCTGTTGTCGACAAAAAAATGCACTGGTTTCCTCCCTTTTGTGCCTTATGGTAGTTGCCGTGATGGTTACCAACTAACAAGAGCCCGGCCCCATCAAGATTTTTGTGTATGATGGAAATACTTACGTGCGTGTAGCTAATAATGCAGTGGTTTGCAGTGATCTTGGCAGCTCAAATCGCCCGGTCAGCGAACTCCAGAGGTTTTGTTCTTGTGCTCCGGTGTTGTTTTATTAAATATTACTGCTTGTTTTATTAAAAATCTGCTTGCAACATTTTCATACATGTAACCAATATAAAGCAATACAATTTTATCGACACGATGTGCGTGGCGTTTACATTGTAATTCGTCACACAATCCACAAGGGAAACTGACTAGGTAAATTTGAATACATTTTCAAAGTGAACAAAGAAACTGGCACGAGCGGGATTCGAACCTGCGACCTCCGGGTTACCGTACCGGCGCTCTACCAACTGAGCTATCTTGCCCTATGTTGGCGGTCTCCCAAATTGTCAGTATCTTTGTTCGAGTGGGCGCTAGTCAGAAGTCATAAACCCAGAATGCCGTGTAGCCAGGGATCACACCCAATTTTACGATACAACCTGGGAAGCGACATTGTGGAGATCACTCAATGAGGATACGACTTTTGAGGATCTGACTAGCGCCCACTCGAACAAAGATACTGACAATTTGGGAGACCGCCAACATAGGGCAAGATAGCTCAGTTGGTAGAGCGCCGGTACGGTAACCCGGAGGTCGCAGGTTCGAATCCCGCTCGTGCCAGTTTCTTTGTTCACTTTGAAAATGTATTCAAATTTACCTAGTCAGTTTCCCTTGTGGATTGTGTGACGAATTATATGTTAAAAAGTCGTATCCTCATTGAGTGATCTCCACAATGTCGCTTCCCAGGTTGTATCGTAAAATTGGGTGTGATCCCTGGCTACACGGCATTCTGGGTTTATGACTTCTGACTAGCGCCCACTCGAACAAAGATACTGACAATTTGGGAGACCGCCAACATAGGGCAAGATAGCTCAGTTGGTAGAGCGCCGGTACGGTAACCCGGAGGTCGCAGGTTCGAATCCCGCTCGTGCCAGTTTCTTTGTTCACTTTGAAAAAGCGTTTACATTGTGTTTGGGGCCTATCCACGCATCACATTTATACACAATAAAGGAGAAAACCTGCAGCTCGGATAGGACGAGAGCCCGGATAATACGAGATATTTGCGTAAGTCCGGAGGACCTCGTATTAACGAGAGTCGACTGTAACAACTTTAAGTTCATTGGTAAGTCATCAAAGTTAATTAAATGCATCTATATAATCATCAAAGATTTGTCCTGAATTCTCACGAACAGTGGGTAAGTCCAGTCAGTGACAATAAAATGTGAACGTTCAAATAAGCATCATTTTTGACTGTATCGTTTAAAGACAAACTCTAACGTTACTTTATAGCCGGATCTATTTCACTCTGTGGGAAAGTTATAATATTAATAGAAAGAAGCGATTTTTGTCACAATACTTTCCTTTTTCTTTTCTTTTAAATTTAGGGTGTTTACTGTTCTTCCCATGTTTTCTCCTGATTACTCTCTCTGTCTCATTTTTCCTTTCCGATCTTAATTTTTTGCTGTCTGTAATCTGCACTTAATCTAATCTTTCCATCTTGATTTCCCATTGATATTTTAATAACATCTTCGTGGAGACTTTTTGTTATTTTATTTTTTTTATTGTTTTACTCATTACAGATCACTGGCAACAGAACCTTGCACCATGCCTGGCCCTCCTTGAGTCACTAAGAATTGCCATTGAGCATTGCTCTCTAAAGCCGTGTCCGCACTGGACTTTTTTTTTTTGAAGGTTTTACAGAGACGATGGTAAAATGAAAAATGGTTAAATGTGTCCACTGTCCGCAATTGGACTTTCGACACGGGGAAATTTTACAGAGACCGTGGGAGAAGTAATGAGCTTTCAATATAACGACTCATGAGGGCGCTTTGCGTGACCTTTCTACATTGATACGATTGACCCAAATCACACGTGCCTTTTCATTTTTCTGGCAGATGTGTACAAGCAGACCTACGTCTTAAGCACTAATCAAACTTCCGACTGTATCAATAATAAAATCTGCCATGATTGTGACCAAAAGAGGAACACACTGGAATTTCAGGCCTTGAATTTTGAAATTTTTAGGGCAAGGCCACTTTGGCCTTGAATGAAGCAAAATTATGGAGGGCACCAAGGCCAGTAAGTAGGGCACCAAGGCCAAATTATATCTGCAGGGAGGGCGCGGCATTGTTGAAGAAAACACATGTGTTTTCTTGCTCCATGCTAAGAGTAAGAGTAAGACTATGAGACCAAAAACATACTGCTTCCGATCACATGGGTATTCAATTATATGCGAATTTCAGCCTAAACTAAACGCTACGAAAGCTATAACAAAAAATTGCCACAAAAAGTGATCAAAACTTGCCTTAATTCATGTCAAAAATATTTACGGTCGATAATTCTTAAAAATAATGGAGAATTTAGGTCGTACACACCACTATGCACAACGCTAAACCACGATGGGAAACTGGCCAACACCGTCTGTTTATCGTACGGTGGTAAGCGTGATGCACTGTGTGTGCAGCGGGCTATGAACCTCGTGTTGCGGCAGGAAATGTCGGGGAAACACGCTGCGGTGTACGAGCGGTACAACCTTGAAATAAATTAATGAACACGGAAAAAGCATACACAGACAAAAGAGATGAAGTTCTGTGAATTAACGTGCAGAAATCTTCTTTCTCTAATTATTCGTCGAAACTTTTGACAATCGGAACACCGCGATTGAGCCGCGCGTGTTGTGACCAAAGTTAGTACATGAAGTTACTGTATGTATGTATGTAGCGTGCCGGCCAAGGCGTGCTTCATAGCGCCGCACCTACGGGCGCGTTTCCTCGTACACGAACATCGATGCCTATTGTGAGGCGCACACGTGCAAGTACTGAGAAAAAAAAAGTCAGTTGACTGCACGTAAACGTTGCCGTACATGTACATACTCCTGCTGCTTTGTGTATGTACGAATACACACATTTAATCTTGCAGTGGGGGTGTTGATGCTTGAAGTATCGGCATACTCCGAAACTGGACCAGCTGATTCAGTTTGTGTGCAAAGTATGTGCATATGCTGCACGTACATGTATTGTGTGCATGTGATTCTGTACTGTACGATCGCCAACGTGTTGTGCAGCAAAATTTTATGAAGGGCTGGCATGACATCGAAAAAACAAATGATATGAAGGATTGTAGTGAGTGGCTGTGTTTTTGCAAAAAGGGCACGGCGGTCAAGGTAAATATGGGGCAAGGCAAAACTGGCCGTGAAGACGGAGATTTTTTGTGGGGCACCTCGGCCAGTAAGAAGGCAACGACGGCACTGGCCGTCGTGGCCGTCGTTCATTTCAAGCCCTGGAATTTTGAAACTTCCCACACTACATGTATATGCACTGCATGCACCGCACCGCCCGGTAAAACAATGCAAAGCGCATGCGTGACCTTGCGCTCGGGCCGGATGTACACTTTCCTGAGCTGCTTTTACCGACTCGCACTGTCCGCACTGGACTTATCGTCTCGGGAAAAGTTACCTGGTCAGTTTTCCTTGGCAACAGTTGCCCGGTAGAAGTAACCGCTGGACTCAGGAAAAGTAACTGAGAGGAAAATGTCCCAGGCTGTCCGCACTGGACTTAAAATGGGAGAAGTACCCTAAAAAGTCCAGTGCGGACAGGGCTTTTGCAACAGTGCTTTTAAAGGTTTTTACATAGCTATAAATGTGCATTTTGAAGTGAATAGGATTTTGTGTGTCTAAGTTATTGCATTTCGCATGTTAATTATGTATATTATACACAGGATAATTAATTAGTATTTGCCTACATGTAATTGAAGGCATAAACAATTACAACTGAGGAGAAGGTGGCATTCATCATAAACAATATTTTTGCAAAATTTAAGGGCTATAGCTATCATATTAAGTGATATATTGCATTTACGCATATAAATTAGGCGGTTTTCCCTATATCCACTGTACTTAATAAGGAAATTAATTATTGTCCTCATTTGCATATTTGTTGGTATAACAAGCTGAAAACCCTAGGGGATGTGGTGTTTAGCATAAGGAACTATTGTGCAAAATTTCAATGTACAAGTAGCACTTGCATGTATTTTAACTGAGTTAATGGCATTGATGCATATTACAATGTAGTTGGACTCGGTCCATTTGCAAAAATTGAGGAAAATGGCAAGTTTGATCGCCATTCCAAAAATGAACTGGAGAAAATTCCTTTCTTTTCTGGACTTGAAGATACTAACCTGTATAATGGATAAATGGAAGAAAAACAAGGTTAGTGATAACAATTACATTTTTATACACTGTCAAAATTTGCCAAAAGTCATTTTTGTCAAATTTGGGCACTTTTGGGCAGAAATCAGTCAAAATTCTGCATTTTCAAATGCTCGTATCTCCAAAAGTACATGACCAAATTCGGTGATCTTGGTGTCATTTTGTTCCTTTTGCAGAGCTGAATCCAAATATATAAACAGTTTAGTCACAACTTTAAAAAATTGTTGACATGCCTACTATCAGGGAACAAAAATCCACTTAATTCACAGTTAATGGAACTGCCAAACTAGTTAGCAACATTACAAACCAACAGGTATGCCATAGATAAACTGCAGGGTTTTAGTTTTTTAAGGAAAATTTTGGGGTAAAGCGGCAATGAAGACGACAAAATGCAACGCAAAAATAAAGATGGCGAGTAATATTTGGTCAAGCCCAGTCTCGAATAATGGAATACTAAATTATTCGAAAATTAACAGCCCTATTGTGTTAGCACATCCTCTGACGCGGACTGGTAAAAAAGGTGAAAAATCCCTGTTCCACACTGTCACCGTAAACTGAAGCAATATGAATCACATGAAGCAACATGACCGGGTACAAAGGTCAGGCGTGGGCCAATCACATCATTCATACTAGGACTGTTAATTATTCATGTTAACGTGGTTAAATCTTAAGAGCCGAGGGCCCAATTTCATAGCGCTGCTTAACGGTTAAAGCAGATAGCAGGAAAATGTGCTCAAGCATTAGCAATAGCATTTTATGGCAAAGTCGTGCTAACGCTTGCGCGTGCATGGAGATTTTGTTGCGTCACTAAATTTAAGCAAATCCTGCTTCCGAAGTTCGGGCTATTTCTTTGCTGTGCTTACTGCTTACATTCAGTCTCTATGAAATGGGCCCTGGTGTGCACAAGCGCAGCAAGGTTGAAGGTGAGTGCATGCGGTCATGCTATTTAGCGTCAACAAGGGTCAACAAGCGTCAACAAAGACAATCAGCATCAATAAAGCGTCAAGATATACATGTATGTGTACTTTCCAACTTCCAAATCTACATGTACATGTATGTCACACAATTTCTATGACTCTCAGGGAACTTGTTTTCTAAGAAAAAATGAAGGAATTTCACCTACAAAGCACCATACGAAATACATTTAAAAAATTCAATCCCCTCACTTTTGCAACTCCCCTATAAAAAGTGGTCCAGCACAAACAAGATGGCAGCCAGTGAGGCTGCGCGAAACGGTACCGTCGCGAGTTAAGTTTTCGCGTATTATGTCACACATTGACAAGGTTTTGAAGTTTGTTAATATACTTAATATGACTGTTTGGAAATAAATGACAATGTGAAATAGTTGTTTACGCCTAAACTTTCGTATTTAATTTGTTGACGCTTCGCTAAATACATGTAGCATGACCCAGTGCATGTAGCCTATGAGTCATGACAATAAGTAAAATACCAACTTTGGGGGTAAACGTTTGCAGCGGTTTTTGTGTACACAGTGCAGAAAAAAAAGGTTTTTTTTCTAGTAGTAGTAGTAGGGTGGGCAATGAACAAATTCAACTTGTTTGAATTAAAATTTAAATTGACAAATATGAAAGTGCAGATTACATGACTGTTTTCAGGCCTACATTTTGAATTTTGGAAAAGGGGTTGTCAAGTAACATGGCCAAATGAAGATTTCAAAATATGACCGACTAGACAATGGTAATGCAAATGCATACAAATGTGTAAAATAGGGATTTCAGTTCACCACATGTATTTTATTTACACAAAATCTCATGAATTTCACTTCTTTAGCATGATGTACATGTATGTTAGATATTCATCATAAGTGTATTTTCTTGCAGGTTGAACATGACAATGTGCAGATAAAGTACCTTAAAGTACCCTCTTTCAAAAATTTGCCATTTTTATTTATTCTTTTACAAGGAAAACATCAAACAAATGTTAACCATTTTGCAAATTTGGCTTTACTGGCACTCTGATATTAACCACTGAAAACGGTATACTGCACATCATTATTGAGATATGATGTCTATCTTTTTCACCCAGATGGGTGGTCTTCAAGATGGGGTCAACAGTTTGGGTGGTCTGGGTTTTTTTTTTTGTCTTTTTTTGGGGGGGGGGGGGCGGTGCTGGCCAGAAGGTTAAAAAAAAAGGTTGGTCGGAAATGTGAAACAGAATTTATAAACAGCCTTTATTCATTTTCCAGTGCCCAAGATTGCGTCATCCGAGCTCAAGGCAAAGATACAGTGATGACCGACATACAGATTGAATTGCCCCAGGATTGTTACGGAAGAATTGCCCCTAGATCTGGCTTGGCCCGCAAAAACCACATTGATGTTGGCGGTAAATCTTTGAGTTTCACTTTTCATTTGTCAAAAAATGTTTGTTTGTTTGATTGTTTGTTTGCAGCTGAATGTAGAAAAACTGCATGCAGAGGGTAGAAATTAGACACAAAATGTCCTCGGCCATTAATCAGCTTATCTTCCATGGCATATTTCATAACACACAAACCGTAGCCAGATTTTCTTGAAATGCTGTTAAGTCACAAAATGTCAAGTGGTGGGATATAAATTCAGATTGTTTAACATTTGGTTTGAGTTCCTCTATTCGGTTTCGATTTTAGAAACCGAGTATTCAAAAGCGACTTTAAAAAAAATTAAGCCTTACATATTTGTTTTGTGACAGGCTAAAGAAAACAACTGGAACATCCTCCAATTTGCTCCATGGTCTCTGATTGTAAAGTTCTGCATTCACTCGCTAGTGGTCTTCTTGATATAATGAATAGCCTGCCCATCCTTTTTTTTTCTTCCAACATTACAGCTGTGCAGTATTTTTATAAAGGCCCAGTGGTCACTGAATCCTGCAAACTACATGTCCAGTCATTGGGAGGGCTTTTCCTGCAGCATCTCACTCATTACTTTTTGTCGGCATGATTATGAGCAACATGGGATTGGGAACCTCCGGTGAAATCGGATAACCGTTATTCGGTTTGATAAAATTAGGATAAGCGGTTTTTTAAATCTCTGATTTCTCACACCCCTGAAAATGTCCGATGTCTGGCCATAATTTCACCCTCTGTGTAGTTTGTAACTGGTAGGACATTTTTTTGCATGGTGCATTTTAAAAGGTCGACACCATGCTGTGTAAAGTAGTTTGACTAATTACTATACACGTCATACATATTCATGATTCATGATAACTGGTGCATTCACAATCACTTGCCATCCACTATTTTTGCTGTTTACCAAGCGTGCACGCACATACGCATGCGTAGTAGACTAACGCATTGGTTACCCATGCGACAGTCTACTGTACTACGCATGTGCTTTACAAAGCAATCATAGAACTGTCGCACGGGTGTAGTACGCACGCGCGAAAATCGCCCTAGGCACACGTAAATGTTAATCCATGTGTAAATCGACATTTTTCTGAGTTCAATGATGCTGAACTACATGTGTAGATAACATGTAAAACAAATACACGTATAACATGGGTTTTTTTTTCGGATGTATAGTCAATATTACACATGTACATGTAGCTTCCCTCGGTATTAGAAGTTGGCAAACTAGTTCGCCTCGGGAGCTAGTTTGTCAACTAGTTTATCAACCAATACCTTGGAGAGATAATATCGACTATATCCACCCTCAAACCATGTTATATTAATTACCAGGCTCCCAAATGCTATTTAATATTGCTTTCTTAGAATATCCTGCGAAATACCCTTGGATCAACGAGGTGGCATGAGTAATGTATTTAAAAACGACCTTCTCCCATGTACATGTATATCAGGCCAAAAAATTGAACAAAAATTGGGGAGTGTTGGTAAACAGGTCAATTTTTTGTATTTATTTATTTATTTATTTTTTTGTTGCCATTCATGTCTCCATTCATGTCTCCATGAAACATCAAAACAATACTACATTTACATGTACACGATGTCATGTACATGTACATGTAACGCAGAAGTCGGGAGGCAAAAAGTATACTTTTTTAAAAAGTGAGTTGCCAAAATGCACTATTGTGCCATCGTACGTATTTAAAGACAATGATTTTAATCAAACTTGTTCATTTTGTGTGGGAAAAGATGAGATTAAAAAAATTCCTTTAAAAATAAAAATATACCCAAAAAATTCCCAACTTTTGTGACTTTTTAGGGTCGGTCGCGGAGGGCAATACAACTTTGTTTTTTGCCTAACTTGTTGGTGGCACACCATATTGTTAACTGCCCGGGGCTATTATTTTTAAAAGACTATGTACATTTGAGCCATGCAGTGACAGGCCTCAAATTTAAGATTTTCTAGGGCACGGCCATTTTGCCTTCGATAATGAAAAATTTGGCAGGGCACCAAGGCCAAAGCAAAGGGCACCAAGGCCAATGGCATTTTTTTAAAAGGGCACGGAGGCCAGTCATTATTACTTTTATTACTAGTTAGAAATATTCTGTGAAGCCCTGTAAAACTCCACAAGCTCTGTAAAAACTCCACAGATACATGTGCATTTACATAAATGTTTGTCGCTTTAATCGATCTTTTCGTGGCATTTTTACAAACTTGATAGTTCAGGTTATTATAAACAACACACAATACATCGGTCATATATGCATACAATGAATGATGCCATGCGCCGCACGTACACAACTCTTATGATGAAAGCGCGAGCGAACTTGACAACCAACTTGGTAGATTTTGCCTGGTAACCTAAGCACAAAATATAACCTGGGTACCAGGCAAAATCGACCAGTGGTTGGCAAATAGTCGCTGATGGAACTTGGCCGTACTGTACGTGTACGTGCTTTAGATTAAATCTGGCTTCTGCCCCCTGCATTCAAAATTAAAATGCTGATGGAGGGATCGAAACCTGTCTAGATCAAGCTTCGTGTCGTATGCTAGTCTAGGTTCCAAGACGTTCTTAGCGGTGCGACGTATAGCGCGCACGGCCGGCCGACAGCGCCCTCTCGCTACACACACACACACGCCAAGGCCAAATCGCTAAGACCGTCTAGGGAATTTCGCAAGTTCTGCTCGCGAAATCGCGAGCAGAACTGTGTGCCAACTGTAGCTGCATTATCGCATGTAAATAGCCAACACTCACTAGTCTAGTTTCTGTACTCACGTCGGGTTTACGTGTACGTACGTATACGTGCAGCGCAGTACCATTACCAAGCCATTCGTTGTTTGTTGGGAAAAATGTCTGACCGCGTGGACCATACCAAGCGATCGATTTTACAGCAAACAAACTGGGCTTTGGAAAGCTGAAAAGTCATACGATCAGTGCCATTCATCAATTTGTACGTGGCCATGATTTGTTTGCTATTTTACCAACGGGATTTGGCAAGAGTGAAATTTTTAAAGCTGCTCCATTGGTCTTAGATTTCTTGAACGAAGCATGAAGGTGTTTCCTACCTCCATAGACCGTATCGCAAATACCGCCTGGTTGAGACGTCACAATGGTCAAAAGGGATTGTGGGAAGGAAATGGGAGCGATTTTGGTGCGCGTTTCTTTCTCACGTCCCTAGTAACCATTGTGACGTCTCATCCAGGCGGTATTTGCGATAAGGTCTATGAACGAAGTAACCGAATGCAAACAGGAGAAAGCGCTGATTATTGTCGTCGTGCCATTGAAAGCTCTGGCCGTTGATCAGTTACATCGTGCTGAACATCTGGGACTGAAATTGGCAGATACATGTATAACGTCTGATATTCCAGATCACATTTTTGGAACAATCCGAAGATTTCTAAATCATGTTTGCCAGTCCAGAATCACTCTGCTCAGAACGTTAACTGACTAGTAAGTTATTACTTAAACATGAGTTTCCTCCAGTGCGCAAGCACGATTATTCGTTTGACCCGCCTGTTAAATTATGCATAAGCAGGTCGCGCGCGCTCCCTTGCGAAATGCCCAAGACGTTCTTAGCGATTTGGCCTTGGCGTGTGTTTGTGTGTAGCTAGAGGGCGCTGCCGTGCGCGCTGTACGTCGCACCGCGCTAAGGACGTCTTGGAACCAAGACTAGTCGTATGCATGCTGCAGCAGCCATATGTACATACTGTACATACCGGTACCGATCTGGCCCGCGTGCACTGTTGCTGCGCGCCCCGGCCGCGCCGACGTCGGCAAGGCACGGCACGGGTGGGTACTCGTGTGCTGGCAACGAGGGCACTACGGCCAGTTGGGAAAAGGGCACGGCATGACTGGCCGTGAAGAGTGCGATTTTGTGAAGGGCACAACGGCAAACTTAAAGGCATCAACGGCACTGGCTGTCGTGGCCGCCGTTAAATTTGAGGCCTGCAGTGAGCTTGACAGAGTTTGTGTGTCATTTACAGAGCTGTCAACTGTATTTTGTACGGAAATTCACAAAAAATACAGTATAAATTTTAAATTTTTTTTTTAAATCGGACAATAACAATGTTTTGTTTAAATGCGAATTGTCCTCTTATCAGGCATGAGAATTTCCCGCCGTTCCGCGGTTTCCCGCTTTTTGGAGGCCAAAATATGTCCTCTCCGAGTTCAATGTGAATCCGGTTTAAAATTTGGGGGGTAGAGGTGGTCTAGGGTGATATTTTTTTTAGGGAAATTGTGGAATATCATTGCTGAAATGCCCCGAGATTGGCACTTTTAAAGTCGGCTTCGTAGCTCTGTTTTTAGATGCTCCCAGCTGTTTTATAAACCCGTTTGTCCGATCCTATTTACACGACGTACGCAGAGCGATGAAGTTTACTAAACGAATCAACGATCGCGTTAGGTATCAAGTATTCCATAACGTCATAAAAATTGTCCAATCAACGATCCCCTATAATGAGCGTTAGGAAATGCTGTTGTTGATTGAGCGGCCATCGTGTTAACGCTTTGGCCTTTGTGTACGTGAAAGAAAAAAAAGTTATAGTAAAATTATCGTGAAATATCGGAGGCATCCGACTTCAAAAATTGATGTAAAAAAATAAATATGATGGAACAGCTAAATAGGTTCAGAGCTAGTTTCCACGGGTGCTTTTCTCAAAAGCCCCTGCACACGGCGAAGCTCTGTCCAATTTTCGGGAAAAATCTTTATTTTTAATAGCCGTATCCCAGGATGCAGTTCACATGTACTTAGGGGTCTCCGTTTTCGAGTTATGAACCATCAAAGTTCAGAATAATTTTTGCAAATCACAGTACCTAAATTGTCAATTTTCTAAAGGGGGCGCTGACCCCTTCAACCCCCGGCCCCCTGAAACCCCCGGCATGCCTCGCCTTCGGCTCGGGCCAAGCCTACGGCTTGATTGGGTCATTAATAGTGAATCGCTATTTTCCAGTTTTTTCTAACACAACCCATTCTCATGCCTGTCTTATGCTGCACGTGTACTGGCTAATGCAACTTTAGCTTTCACAGAAGAAATAACCTTTTTCCCCTTTTTTGAGGAGATTAGAATATTATTCTAACTATTCAGAACCATTGCAGTTTCAGTGGTGTGTACATATATGCTGCGTAAACAAAAAGTTTACATTTCATGAAAAACACATTTTTTTTCTAAGCAAAATACTGATTTGTTGCTTTCTGAATGATGAAATGAGTTTGAAAAGGTTTCAATCTTTTGATGATGTGAAGCTTGCTTGTTGCTTGATTAGTTGGCCATTTCTGTTCTGTTTTGGAGTTTTTTGTTTGATCAAGGCCGTTGCAAAATGCTGTAGTTTGGCTCAAAAAGAACTCCCACGGCCCCCCTGACCTTATCAGCTTGGTGGGCCGCCAAATTTAATGGGAATCCTGATGCTTTTCGAGTGAAATAGGTGCTTCAGATGTAACACCTTTTGTTCCGGGCGCTCGGCATACCTTGACCAGATTTGGTTGCTATTTGCGCTTGCACAGTCGACACCAAATGCCAATATTTGAACTGCATTGGTGTGAAAATGATTACAATGTGTGTCACTATCAGGAAGTGGATGCTAAACACTGAAACGGGTTGATCTATGACCTCAAGACAATTTACAACTACATGTAGGGCTGTCCCGAATATTTGACCGTCAACCGAATATTCGAATACCTTTTTGCCGGTTCGAATATTTGAGAAAAAATATGCAAATATAGATACGACTGATGCTATTTTAATAGAAAAGTTATAGCGCTGAGCAATGTCAAATGTCACATTTTTTGTGGACGGAGGTTTATTGTTACCGTCCATAAAACCTTTAATACCATCAATAATTTACTGCAAAAACGCAGTTATTGTGCACATAAAACATCGGTGTGCTTTGCATGCAACTTTTTACCGACTTGGCATTCAATTGCAGCTGACTCGTGAAAAACTTGATCGGCGAGCACTGGTATCGAATATTCTAATGTTCAGTCAAACCCAGTTTTGAATAATCCAGGGCTCGAAATTACCATTGTAGTGCTTGCGCAACGCAAGTGAAAAATAACCGAACGCAAGTTATCCTCGACTCAAGCTTGCGTTTTGCGCAAGTTGGACAAGTACCGGTTTTTGTCTACTGTTATTTCACAATGATAACCTGTATGATTTGATTAAAACAATAAGTTTAACAAACGTGTTTTACTGTAGCTTTTCTGTCTG
The DNA here is from genome assembly GCA_037893225.1 of Hippasteria phrygiana. Lineage (NCBI taxonomy): Eukaryota > Metazoa > Echinodermata > Asteroidea > Valvatida > Goniasteridae > Hippasteria > Hippasteria phrygiana. The sequence continues at coordinate 331,800 of JAZGUH010000032.1, read as the reverse complement.
TCTGTCCTCGGTGTCCCGGCCCAGCAGCTACTCAAGCGCTCGCTCAATCCCTGCATGCATATCGGAACAAAATCCATGCAAAGTTAATGTACATAGAACGGTGCAGACTGCATGTACATACATTTTGTACAGTACATCGTTGCCTTTTTATGCATGTCTTGCGTTGGGGACCAGACATGCTGCTGGGCGATGTGTAACCTCGCTCCCATTCATACAAGTCGGTCGTTGAATGTAACTAAAACCGCCAGGTGCGAGCGTGCGTTGCGTGGAGCGGGGATTTTACACGTAAACGTTGTTGACATCGTTTCGCGCACTGATCGGCTTTTAAATGACGGAGAAGTGAGATATTTTGTGACATTTTTTTCTTGCATTTTGGGGTTTTCGATCATCATGAAATGTTCACCACCGAAGCAGAAAAGTCTGTTCTCTTTTTTCAGAAATAAGCGGCCGGCATCTGAAACTGAATCCGCAGCCGCTTTGATTAGACCAGTACAAACACACACTACAAGCATGGCAAAGGGTATTTATTTCATTATGTCATACATACATTGAATTACACAAATTAATGCAAGTTAAATTTTGTTAGCGCAAGTTGTTTCAAATGCCAACTTGCGCAAAGTGCAAGTAAAAATATTTTGGGAATTTCGAGCCCTGTAATCGAATACTAAATTATTCGAAAATGAACAGCCCTATTTACAACCTCCAGAGCTTAGCATTTTTGTCCCTTTTTACTTCACGCTTTCAAATTCTTTTTTTTCTCCAGATATCTTTTTGCCATTAGTGAGGCAAAAAGAAAATTTAACAATGCATGTTCCTTTCTATTGATTGTGTGATTTAGACGATACTAAATTGCATCAGGATAAAAAGTTTGCATACTGTAATGCACCTACTGAAATTGAACTTGTTTTGGCGTCCAGAGTTTTCCAATCACTTAAACTCTCACCAGAAACTAGAGAGATTTTAGAGCAGTCTCGGAGTCGATTTCATGTGTTCATGCAAAATTCCATTCCATTCCTGAACTATCTAAAGAATTCTTGTGCAAAATGCACATTACACAGAAAGTTATTCAGCTTGATATCAGCATTGGCAATACTACATGTGATACATTTTGTGTCATGCTTTATAAAAAAAATGTCTGCGTTCATACATGTACTAGCCTAAACTAAACATTATAAATGGCTGCTGTCATAAAAGAAAATACAAATTACATGTACAGTATGTATGTACATGTACTTGACAATGCATACTTAAGTCAAAATCCTTTGTCACTATGGACCAAGGGTGGACCCAGAGTGCCATTTGCCAGCGGAACTGCCTTTATTTGCTGGCGAACATGCCCCCTTTGTCCTGCTGGACTGCGGTTCTCAGTTATTTTTGGTGGTAGTTGAATATTTATCAACATAAAATGTACACTACACATAACTCTTAAAAATCTGGGTTCTCAGTTTTTAATCGAAGAACTATAGTGCCAAATCAGGAAGGTTGAGTCCAAGTCACAGGTCCTAAAGAACAAAGATGGAGTCCTCTACAAGATCCTGGTGATTTGCATGTGCATTGTACATGTAGATGACACTTCTGTTTCTGTATTATAATACATGTAATTGCATTCTTTGCAACAACATTTGTTTGTACAGAGAAAGTCAAGTATTACAAATGTAATATTAGCAGGGTTTGGAAAAAAGTTTCCAAGGTAAAGAAGCATTGAAGTTAACCAGCATCCACGACTGGACAATTCCACCGTCACTAACGTTACATTTTTGTCACTTTCATCCCTCACAGCTTCAAAGCCTAATTGACCAATCTAAGACAGAATTGCCACGACACAAAAGAACAACTCAGAACTTTGTTTTCCTGTTTTCTGAACATTAAGTTTATTGGTCGTCACTAACGCTACCAATACATGGTGTATTTCAGGGTACTTGTTAACAACGATTGTCTTCTAAACTGGTCGAGCTCACTTCAAAAGTACCTGTCTTTTTATATAAACACATACATGTTGGGGTCAGAGCTGAACTTTTAAACCAACATTAATTCAAATCAATTATCAATCTATTATTTTACAAAATATTGAGAATTATTTTACAAAAACATAGAGATTTGTTATCCACAATACAACGTACATTGTATACATTTGCAATCCAAAAATAAAAGAGCATATCGAAATGTGTGAATTCTTTCAGTTTTGACCCTGTGGAATTGCTGTACTCCATACTCATTTTGTACTCTTGTGTTCATCTTTTGCAGCTGGTGTCATAGACAGAGACTACAGGGGGAATGTGGGTGTTGTAATGTTCAACCATAGTAAGGAGGATTTTAAAGGTGAGTAAAGCCTGGAAGTAGTTGTTGCCATTGCATTAAATGACGCCGACATTGGTGCGGACATCTCATCAGGACTCAAAATCAGTAACCTAAGATTTGCTGAATACATACATGTATATACTGATGGCTGATTCACAGAGGGACCTCCAACTACTTGTGAACAGAATGCAGACTGCAAGCAGTGACTATGGCCTGAAGATAAATATCTCTAAAACACAAGTCCAAGTCATTAGCAAACAGGAGCAGCTTCTAAGCATATTCATTAGGAAATCAAAAAGCTAGAGCAGGTCGATACTGTGGCGGTCTCGATCGACGGTGCCTAGGCTTGCCCTCTGACGAGCGGCTGTAGAGAAGGCCAGGGGAACAGGTCCGTTTTGGGGCAGTCTACCGCCAGGCGTTCGCAGCTGCTTCCATCCACACACCGGGGTTGAACTACACACTATGGGTTGTACTTAGGCGGGCACAGGGGAAGGGGGTGGGACTGGAGTCTAATGTCTCTACAATGTAGCACTCAAACTCGATGTTTAATTGGAGTAATAATTTATTATAACACATATTACCTTGGTAGGATTAAATAAGTGGCGCCTATATCTCGCCTAAACAGGTTTACATTAATTTGAGTGAGGCACACAAAACACACGACGATCCTCCTAATCAATGGGAAACTCGATCATAAACTTGACTAACTGTGATTTACTCACTCTCCGGAAAGGTGCACTGGTGCTACATGTACTTTCAAGGCTTACTAGACTAGGACTAGACGTGACTCTGACGTGACGCGAACACAGGGCTACGACGGACTGGACAGAACTGCTCACAGGACTCTCACGGACGGACTGCACTGCTCACAGGGCTCTCACGGACGGACTGCACTGCTCACAGGGCTCTCACAGACGGACTGACTTTTCCCGCCGCGGCACGCTGCTTTATAACTGCGTGGTCTGGACTGGAGACGTGTAGCACGCACGGGTCTTCATCAGCGGAAGACGTCCAGTCGCCACACAGCAGCAAGCATGCGTCACTGGCTCACTGCATAAATGAATTAATTACCTTATCTACAAGAGGGCGTCCTAACTTATGACCATAATTTCGCTACAATACATTCGTCTACCTAAGGGGTACAATAACCGATAAAGGTTCATGCCAGGAAGACGTCAAGCACAGAATACAATGTAAGTAAAGCTGTAGGTGCCATACAACGACTTCATAGTGTCTGGCAGTCAAAGGACATAAAGAAACAAAACTACAACTCTATCACACACTCATACTCTCCATACTACTATACGGATCTGAAACATAGACCCTTAAGAAAAACGGTGATAAAAGACATCTGACTTTTGAGATGGCCTGCCTTCGCAAGATAGCCGGCATAACCAGGATGGATAAGATCAGGAACCTTACAATCAGAAATATCCTTGGTCATCAACAAACAATCATAGACATAATAGGGGAGAGAAGGCTCAAATACCTTGGTCATGTCAAACGCATGGGAGCAGACAGATATCCAAAAATAACATTGGAAGGCAAAACCCATGGATCCAGACCTCGAGGAAGACCAGCGTAAAAATGGCTTGACTGCATCAAAACTGACTGCAGTAAGAGACTACCAAGAGGCTATCTTTGGTTGAAGTCAGCCGACTGGCCCAGAAGAGAACTGAGTGGCCGAAAATTGTGAAGCAGAAGCCATCACACAGCACCCCACTGGTGCGGACGGCTTAGGTCAAAGCCGTGTCCACATTAGACTTTTATTTTGGTAAAACGTACGTACGGAGACTGCTGTCAACTTTACAAAATTAAAGGGACACATTGCCCTCAAATGTCATGAAATTTTGCTGTTTGGAAATGTTTTCTTATCTTTTATAAGAGTTGTTCATGCAAAAAAAACACGTATAATGTGTTGTAATTAGTGAGTAGTGATTACAAAACAAAAATCTGACCCGCGAAACATAGACTTATTTCCAGTAGTAAATACCACCGTCTAAATAATGCGCAAAATACGCTGTAAGAGTCTTTAGGCTGGCGCCGCAGCCAGTGGCCTTGTAAACCTATCAGATGATCGCCAGGTACCATTCTCTACCTCGCAAAACATATCGCCAGTGCTGCGCGCCGTGCCACAGTACATCAAAATGGATCAACAGAACGTACTTCAACCAGCTGCGACTGGAAATACGACTGGTGAACACGGTCCGCCATTTTGTGGAGTCAAAAATTTGGTTCTACAAAATGGCGGACCGTTATTTGTCACGAAATTAAACAAAAACCACGCAATTTGAAGGGATAGTTATGTGAATCTTTATATTCTACTTTAAAAAAAGCTTCCGAACCATATCCATTTCAGTTTTATAACCCAAATCGCAAAATCTAAAGCAATGTGTCCCTTTAAGTCCAGTGCGGACAGCCGGTAAACTGTCCAAATTGTCAAGTGTCGATCGTCAGTTGTCCGTTTATCTCTCCACAACGGGAACTTTTACAGGGCCAACCATGCAGCAGAAGAGTTAACGTGGCCAGTTTTATGTCGCTGAAAGTCCAGTGCGGATAGCCACTATGTAAAACGTGCATTTTGAACACTGTAGGGCTGTTCATTTTCGAATAATTTAGTATTCGAATATTAGAAACTGGGTTTGACCGAATATTCGAAACTCGTCGATCAAGTTTTTCAGTGCATGCCACACCGGTAAAAAAAACATTGCACGTAAAAGCATGCCGGTGTTTTACGTATGCCGATTGATATTATGGACTGGTCAAACGGCATTTTTTGCATACCCCTGTTGTATCAAGGGTTTTACGGACAGGAACAATAAACCTCCGTTCACAAAAAATTTCGATTGACAAAAATGCATTATTTGACACTGCTAAGCGCCGTAACTTTACTATTAAAATAGCATCAGTCGTATCTGTACGCGCATATGTATCTTTTCGAATATTCAAACTGGCAAAATGGTATTCAAATATTTGCTTGACGATCGAATATTCGGTATATTCGGGACAGCCCTAGAACACTACAAAATTTACGTGCCAAGGACTTGCCGCGAGCAGTGTGATCCAAGTGCGGACGCACGGAAGAATAACCACAGTGGAATGTTAACAATTACACACGGGAACTTTTTACAATTGTAAGTTCAATGCGAACGTGGCTTTTGTTCTTTTGTTTAATTAACTTTACCCAGGTGGGTGGTGTTGGGTGGTTGTGGGAGCACTTTATGCAGCAGTGCTTTCTGAGAACCTGGTGAAAAAAATCCTAGCAGCAGACCAGTAGAACGAGCCGAGTTCTGGGGTCTGAGCTGAGTAGTGGCAGCCGGATTATTTAACATTCGGGTTTGAATTCCACTCTTCGGTTTCGATTTTGGAAACCAGATATTCCAAAGCAACCTTAAAAAAATTAAGCCTTCCATTTTTGGTGATACAAGAGCTCTACATTGTAGAGAAAACAACTTGAACATGCTCCGATTTGCTCCGTGGTCTCTGATTGTAAAGTTACAAATGTATGCATTTACTCGCTAGTGGTCTTCTTGGTATGCATTGTTTAAATAGCCTACGTTATACATTGTACACATCCATATTTTTTTTCGACATTACAGCTCTAAAGTGTTTTTGTAAAGGCCCAGTGGTCACTGAATCCTGCAAACTACATGTATATCCAGTCATTGGGAGGGCTTTTCATGCGGCACCTCACAGTTTTTGTTGGAATGACTATAAGCTACATGTACATGTACATGTACAGGTGGGAACTTCTGGTAAAATCAGATAACTGAACATTTGAATAAAATTGGAGCTAAGTTCTCCTACACGTGTACCGCAGTCAAGACAATAACAGTACATTATCTCTTTGTTTCAGTGGAGAAAGGCGACCGTATTGCTCAACTGATCTGTGAGAGAATATTCTACCCTGAGTTACAGGAAGTCAAAGTAAGTACCTAGATACATGTATCTTTAAGGCAAGGCCAAAAACATGACAATATGTGTACGTTCAGATTGCAGTAGGTACATACAATGTATGTTTCCAATCTCACAATAGCCAACCAGTAAACATAGCCAATAATACTGCATGTATTCTATTGCAGGGCTTGAATTTCATGTAAGTATCTACTTGACCATGTCGTCTAAAGTGATCCACTAGATCAGTTATTTGAGTGTATTTTACAATGAAGCCATTCTGTCCGGCTGTCAATAACACAAACCATAGGCAAACAATGGATTGAGTATGTGCAGGAATGCACATGTAGACAACCGGCCAGGTGGTCTTTTTCAAACCACACCTATGGCTGTTGTCCGTATTACTGAAAAAAAATTGAGCAACTGCAAATAAAGACTTCATTCACTCAAAGTATGGAATCTTAGATTTTTTTTTTTTTTTAAGATTTATTTTAAAGGGAAAAAAAATCACTGGCCCGTTCTTGTAGTTTGATCTTGGAGTCTGCTAGGAAAATACCTAAATACATGTAACTGGATACCAATATTCTAAAAAAATACTTTGCGAATTTTGAGCCCTGCATTAGCATTATTTTAGTTTAGTGTTTTAAAATAGCCCACATCCGAGGTGGCCTATTCTTTAAATGCTATGAATGTTTGAAAGTCATTAATTCATCACCTGTAATTACTGTTTGCCATACTTCAGTCATTTCTACCTAAAATGTCTCATTTTTGTAATTGTTAAATAAAGTTGGCAGTCAGGACATGTGATATCAGTGTTTCACTTCAAAAAAAAGTAAATAAGGTTTGATATTTACAGTTCCCTGAAAAGTTTACGGTGACCCAAGCCTTTCAATTAATTTAGTCTATTTTTTCCATACATAATTTTTTATGTGCTACATGTATTTCAAAGTTGTAAATTCGGGGGTGAAGTTTCTCCGGATTTTGGGCAAGACGTCTTCCAGATTTCCGGAAGATTTTTTTGGTCCTTAAATTGTTTTTATCATTCCAAAATGACCTCTGCAGTCTGGAACAGTCTTTTTTTAATTCTATTTTTTTTGGCAATTTTGAACCGTAACATTTGGTACAAAATGCAGGTTTTTTGTGCATTTCCCAGCAACGCCATACGAATTAAATGTCACTGAATCTTTCGTGGATTTTACATTTTCCTCAAATCTCAACCCTGATCATTCTAGTTGCCTAAAAGGTTTAAGTTGACCCGAGCTTTCCCATAAACAATTTTAATGTTGTAAAATGTTCCCTCTTTGTCACAGGAACTAAGCGAGACTGAACGTGGGAGTTCTGGATATGGATCAACTGGTGCTAAGTGAGACTTGACACACAACTATAATACGCACCATGAAGGCTGACATGTTTCATAGTCCATTTGCCAAGACTGAACTCAAGGAGACTACATTAATCTTATTCATTGTAAATTGATGTCACAGAGATGTACGTGTGTGCAAATCGTCAGTCTTATCTGGCTTGCACTCACCAATGCCCTAGAAATATAACACGTACTCCTACCTGTTTCTGTAAAGTATTTTTTATTATATGTGACCTGGCCGCACAAAATGAGCGTAAAGTCGCACTATGGCTTTCTGAGTTACAAGCAGAAATGAAATGTTTTCACTGAAAAGTCAATTTGGGGATTTTAGCAACTGTATATTTGAAAAACCATATTCTATCCTATCCCAAAGTTTTTAAACGGAATCTATTCATGAAATATTATTTGGGGGGGGGGGGGGGGGTTTCTTTCTTGAACTCGGGTTAATGTGTGCACAGATCACAAACTTTGAGATTTATTTTCTCAAAGACTCTGATAACTCTGAAAAGGTTGTATCGGGGGCTAGGAATGAGGTACCACAATACACATTATATCAAATTTAAGCTTTTTAACATGTACTTTCAGGAAACGGCATAATCTTGATTTTCAAATTTTGCGACTTTATGCCCATTTTGTGGGAACGGGTCATATTATATTATGCACAATCAGTACTTGCACATGCGCTCACAAAATGATACAATTATAAACTGCAACATGGGCAATTTTTGTATAAAGTTTGGACAAGAATTTGATAAGAAGGCACAACAGAACGTTTAAATGGTATTCATAAATACCTAAGACAGTTTACCCATTCCTATTGGTCGAGAGCCTGTCACATGGGTGGTTTTAAATGGGTGATAAAAGTACCAACTGATTCTTAAACACTTTTTCACATGGAATTTAGACTCCTATGAAATCGGGTCCATTTTATTGGTTGAACACTCCCGGGACCAGTCACTTTCCTAAAATGCTCCTATCAATTGCCCCCCCCCCCAAAAAAAAAAATAGAAATTCTTGCTGCCACAGGTCTTATGTGGGGGTTTGGTCACATTTTTCAAGCCCAAGGGTGGGGATTTTGGTCACTCATTTTGAGATTGTTTCCCCATCATCAGAAGTTAAAACCATGAGGCGGGGGAGCCCATGTATGTCGAGGATTGTCACTAAAATTGTGTCCATGGGGTGGGGATTTGGTCACTTCAAAAGTGACAATCCCCACATTTTGGGTGGGGCAGCCCGGGGGAGGGGTGGGAGAAGCAATTGATAGGCGCATAGCGCAAGCGCAATACTACCGATGAGTCCGAATTTAGAGTCCATTACACCAGGACTGCTGCGTTCTACACCACATCGCGCAGAACGCGTCACGCGCACGTCAATTTCCATATAGGGACATTTTTAGCACTGCTCGCGTGTGGCACGCACCATTAAATAGCTAAAGGGTTGTTTTACAAAACAAGGTACAAATTTTTAACAAAATCATTGGAAATTTATAATTTGATTTGTTTCGTTTTTTTTTTGCTGAATTATACAAAAAGGTATTTATGTATGGAATTTTGGCTCGGGTCATTATCAGCGTCCAGGCTCCAAGGCAGTTTTAAACATACTTGTTTAAAACCGGCCCAACACATATTTATTGCCTTATTCAAATTTTAATAGGTATTGGAGCTTTTATGATTGATTTGTATAATTACTTTGAAAGAAATCAACAAAATTAGCTGGCCTAACATTTCAAACTTGAGCAAGTTCTTCCTTGTACCACTGTCATTTGCCTTTGAGAAAACCTAACCCTCCAGGGAATTTTGGCTAGAACCCTGCCAGACGCATCAAATTGCATACTTTGTCACATTGACTTGTGTGCAGAGTACAGCAAAGTGGAGTCTGTAAGCACAGATGCACTGTGCTGTGTCTGGCAGGGTTAGGGTTAAGTTTGAAACGTTAGGCCAACTAATTGTGTTGATTTGTGTATTTCAGGTCAATCCAGTTGGGCAGCAGTTTAATTCATTTTCATACCTCTGAAAGAGGTTATTCATAATATGGGCAATGAAAACAAATTGTACTCATTGTGGCTGTTACACTCCATGCAATCCAGGTGATTCACAATACGATGGCCAGTAATAGTTGGCGGCAGTGAGGCTGCGTCTTTTGCCGTGTATCATGGGAAAAGGTTGACATTAATGTGATTTTGCACTAGAAGAAAAACCACATGCAGACAGTTTTAATGTTTGGTATTTATTATATGCAAAAAATGTCCACTTGCAGGAAATTGTATGTTAATGGTTAATGATAGCTTCTACTTTGCCGGGCTTTCAAATGCTTTTCAAATTATGCCAAACTAATATGAACATCATTTTGGCCATTTGTTGACCAGGAAGTTCTTAAATGGCCTATCGACCGCAACCATATCGTGGCACAGTGACATTGTATTGTGAGTGGCTCAAAGTTGATGATATTTTGAGTTCTTTATCGATGCGCAAAAACACACTAAAATGATGACTAATGAATGTTAAAAATGCAGCTGCAACAATGCTTGTCTGCACAATGCTGGGTGGTAGGGCTGGCAACCTAAAATGTGGCCAACCCCTACCACCTCTGTTGTAGAACTTTACCAAGAGTGGCTTTTAGCCTGTATTTGTGACTCCATTATATTAAAACAAAACCCAAAAAAATGTGAACATCCAAAGGGTTCAAAAGATTGTATGTCAAGAAACACATCAGTCCATGAATCTCAAAAACATGCTCAGGGCCTGCAAAATAGGCCGAGCAGCCCAACAAGCTTTGTACATCTCCCACCATGCTAAAGAAGTACCCACCAAGCTTTACAATCTATCCACCAAGTTTAAAATTCTGGAGTCTGTGTTTTGAGAGGAAAATAGATTTGCAATGGTCAGTACAAAACTTCAGTCTCTGATATCCATTTGAGAAGGAATACATGAAAGCAGAGTACACTCAATTTGAAGTAACATAGAAAATAGACAAATCCAAATCTCGACTTTCCAAGCAATTTCCCTAGGGAGGAAAACGGGGGTGAGTTTTCTCCGCATTTTTCCCGATCATTCCAAAATGACCTCTGCAACCTGGAATGGTTTTTCCTTTCATTGTAATGACCCTGTTTTTTGCGATTTTTACCTATCTTTCGATAGAAAAATGCAGTTTTCTTATGCATTTTTTTCGGCAACACCATACAAATTAATTGCCTCTGGATGTTTTCTGGATTTTTCATTTTCCTCAAATCTCACACCTGGGGGGAAAAAACATTAGGATTACTCTGTGTGAAAAAAGGAATAAATTCCCCCACAGGGTTTGTTCGGCCACATTTGGCATCTACAGAGCAGGTTAAAATTGTGATCCTGCATAAATAAAAATATTAAGATTTTTCTTTTGAGGGTGGCAATGGCATGGAGCTTTTGGAATTTGCACTAAACTGTGTTGGATTTTAAACAATTTTGCATTTGCATCAAATGCATTTTGGCATTTCTATTTTAACCAGTTCGCGTAATTGGAGGACGTGTTAATTACACGATCTGGCTGTTTTATACACGGGCACGGCTGACGGGTTAAAACGTCAAGCTTGCCTCGACTCGCCTCCGGGTGATGTCTCAACACGCTAATCCCTCATTTGTTTTGTACACACACACACAAAGTCCGAGAAGTCTGTGGAGGCGGACCGTGTCATAAACTTGGCCGCTGTGCACGGCCTGTTCTACTACAATTTACGCTCTGGTGGGTGGGCGCATTGAAGTATTGAAATATATGAAGTTTCGGCAAGAAATATTGTACAAATACTGTTGAAATGACACTTGTAAATCAGTATTTGTGGCGTTTGGCTGTATATCAGAAGTTGGCTGCTATATTTTGCCTTTTTGAAAATATAAATTTTCGGCACAAATAATCCCGGCCTGAACTGGTTAAGGTTGGCTTTTTTTCCCCCGTGTTCCAACTACCTCACAATATGTGGATTGTGTTGTTTTTCAATTGGGGGACGGGGTGGGATTCAAACCTTTGACTTAGTCACCTGTGTAGATGACTTAATCGCTGTTTACTATCACACGGTTACTAGAGTTGGCAGGCTGATTTTTATCTTGGTGAGCCATTTGTACTAGTCTTTTTGTAAACTAAATTATTTACACAAGGTGCTGTAGTATATTTCACCTTTTTAGGGCATTGGACTGTTTCAAATTAGAATATTACAAACGACCATTTTGATTTATTTTCGTTATTTGTGATTTGTTTTTGTATCAGTACTTTTAATAAGCAGTACAAGTTTTCACCAAATATTTCTTCATTTAACCCACTTTGTCTTGTCCAGGGTAACGCATTTCCTGTGATTGTGTTCACAGCTTTTTGTCTTCCTAAACAAATAAAGTATTCAGACTTGTATCTTGTGTGATTGTTTTAATGTTTCTTTTAGGTTAACTATAGTTTGAAGTGATATTTTGTTGTGTTTTGTTTTATCTTTGAGTCTTTCTTTTTTTCATCCTGGGTATTACTGATATCCCCCTCCCCACACACACAGAGGTGTGTAAACACCTGCAATCGGGGTCCTCCTATTGTTCATACTTTAATTGTTTTGCAAGGGCCCTCGTTGCTTTTGTGCACGATTTTCCAACGGGGACCTTTCTCAATCGGGACCCTATTGTCCTCTATTGTTAAACGTCCCCTATTGAATGCAAAAACAAACAAGCACACACGCATGTAAATACATATAATCAAGGACCTCCCATTGTTCCTCTTTGTTTATACTCCCAACTTTTTCGGAAGGCCTTCCATATGTTTTGTACACGATTTTCAATCGTGGACCTTCAGTCAAACGTGGACTCTTTGTCTATGCCCTAACCCTTTTGTCCACGATTGCCGGTATGTAAATACACACACACACCGGTGTGTAAACGCCTGCAATCGGGGACCTCCTATTGTCCTATTGTTCATACTCAAACTTGTTGGCAAGGGCCCTCATTAGTTTTGTACACGATTTTTAAACGGGGACCTTTCTCAATCGGGGACCCTATTGTCCTCTACTGTCTATTGTTAAAGGTCCCTATTGAATGCAAAAACAAACTCACACACACACAAATTTGACATTGCATTTTGTTGAAGGTGGTATACAACATTTTATTTGCAGCTGTAAATTTCAGAAATGAATGGATTTGAGGTTAGTATTTTATAGCAAATACTGTAAAACTGACCTGTTTAAAGTTTTGTGTACATAGTTGCTGGGAAAACGGGAACAAATGTTTTTGAAGGATGGTTCCCCGACCCTACTTTAGACCAAACAGCAATTTATAGACGTCGGGGAATTATCGGGTCGCAGAACTAAACTAGCTGGCTTATGGATGTGTAACCAATTGACAAACAAAATGTGGACTACTAAAGTTGGTAAATTGGGGGCATGAGTATTTGGGGAAAATTCAGTTTTATTAATGATGGTCGGCCAACCATCACTGGATAAAAAAAATCCACTTTTACAGCATACCGGGTGCCATGATATTACAGGATGCCTGACTATAATTTACTTGGTCAAATACGATACGGTTTTTATAATCATTTAGTAGCTTTGTATTTTGATGTTTGCCAATGTTGAATGTTGTATATTATCTTTAACGAGAAAAATTCTTTAATAAATTAAGCCATAGTGTTCATATTAGAAACCCCAGGACTGACTGGAGTACCCACAGATTGAACTGCAGTAAATTGACTGCAATGAGTACGTTCATTTCCCGCGGTTCGCAGTATAGCGGGAAATAATTGTCTTTGGAATTCGGGCAACGCATGTAATGCGCATAGCAGGTGTTTAGCAAAGAAAGGCGAGTAATGAGTTCAGTGAGTTTTGTATCAAAATAAGGAGGGATAAAAGAAAGCCAGTTCTAGCATGGAGGTGTTTATTGGGAGGGGGCGTAATCATACATGCAGACTATATGTTACGATTTTGGGTCAATGTGATGGAACTTTTGTTTCAGGGCCTTGGTTAACCGATTGTTCATTTTGCTTGAACTTTTGTTCTTTACAAGATGAAGTGCTATTTAAGTTTTGAACATACATGTAGCAAGAAAGAAAGAACCGGTGTGTGCAGGCAAAATTCAAGGAATGATCAGTTTATCTTATTTTTTTTTATCATCTCGGAAATAGCCGCAGTGAGTCAAAATTCGTTTAGGGGAGAGGGAGGGTGGGGGTTGTTAAAGGCATCAACAAAATCAGTACTCTTTCTTTCCATTTCTTTTTTATTTGTGGGAAAGGTTGGAGGACGAAAGATTCTGGTGAGCGAAGTCTTATGAGTCAAGTTCAATTCGATGTAATGATGTAGCTTTTCATCCTGATTACCTTATTATTAACATAAAGAAAAGCAAAGTAGATCAACTTAGATCTACTTCGGCATGCCCTCACAACATGTTGTTGAGTTGAGGTACATGTCCGTTTCAGGAATTACTACAGATTTAAACATTTCTTGTTTAAACCTGCTTACAGATCCAAGAATGTCAGGAAATGTATTTCCAAAGATAAGCCTTTAAGCTATACCAGAGCCAGAGAGATCATCAAAATGATTTCGGTCGTTGCATCCGGTATGAATTTTGGCCTACATTCTCTCAGGTCGGGGGGGGGGGGGGGGGGGGGGGGTGTGCTACAGCAGCAGCCAATAATCAAGTGACCCGTGTCTAAGAAGACATGGGAGATGGAAAAGAGATGGAAGTAAGGATAGTTATAAAGCCGATTCGCTCAAGAAGCGTTTGGAAGTTACTCAAATACTTGGTTTGTAATTTTCTTATACAATGGAACATTTTCAAAGTGAACAAAGAAACTGGCAGGAGCGGGATTCGAACCTGCGACCTCCCTTGTGGATTGTTTGACGAACAGTGGAAAATGTTTAACTTATTTTTCTTATCAGTACATTACAAGTTATTCATACTGTTATGCCCTAGCAACACTTGCTTTGGCGTTTTATTCTATTAGGCGGCTCTTGACGTGTTTCTCTACCGCCTAATACATGCATATAACTTTGTTGTATCGTTCTTACCTCCATGGTAAAACTAAGACCATTCATTTCCCGCGGTTCGCAGCGGGGAATAATTGTCTTTGGAATTCGGGCAACCCATGTAATGCGTATAGCAGGTGTTTTGCAAAGAAAGGTGTTACGTAATGTGATGGGTTGTATAAATGAGGAGGGATAAAAGAAAGTCAGTTCTAGCATGGAGGAAGGATATAGTAAATTCATATATTTTCTATGCTCACAAATTGTATGATACAAAAGGAAACCTACTTTATTCAGAAAACATACATTATCTATATCGAAAATTGAATAGTGGCTGTAAAATTGATGTACATGATTGCTTTGCTATAACTTTTGAGAATCGAAGTAATAGTATCGTTCTGATTTTATAGAATCTGCAATTGGGCATTTTGTGTGTAAAAAGTGACATTTTCACGATTTCAGAATGGCTCATTTTACAGCACGTTTACAAGCAATGCTTATAATGTGAGCCTGTTCCCCAGACCATGAGTATGTTTTCTGCGTTTATTGTTATATTACTATTTTTCGATTATTTATTCCCAGTATTAAGACTGCATATTAAATTCCATTTTAAGGAAACCTCCAGATTCCTTCTTGCAGCTATTTCATTTAAATTTGTATCTCTGTACATAATATGCTCATGTTGCATATTGAGGCGAATAAATGGCCGATTAGGCGGCTCTTTACGTGCTTCGCTACCGCCTAATATATAACTTTGTGGTATCCTTCTTATGATTGAGTCAAACTAAGACCACATGTGTCCCACGACTACCTCCATGGTCCATGCAACCAGCAGAGATTAACCTTTGTCAGGACGGTTTTGGTCAAACAAGACCATCATGGTCCCATTTTTATGTCAAAAACAGTCAAGGCTACGAGCAGTGGTTTATAACCTAAACTTGTTGGTGGGGTAATAACCTGAGAGAGAAAGTGAAGCACAGAATTTAAGAAATATTTTCAAGTTCTCGCTGTGTGTTGAACAATGAAAGAATTTAACACTTGAGCTAAACTCATTATTGGCTTGTAATTTTCACACATAGAATAACGTGGCACACTTTTACTGATAGAGGGCGCTAGATATCCATAGCGGCCAGAGCTGCTCCATGTAGCGGTGACATGAGGGCGCTTTGTCAAACCACTGTAAACTTCATTTTTACTGCTCTGTGGGTAGAGCTGGGGGAGCGTGCCTCCCTCTTTATTTTGTCGACCAACTCGTAAACCTCATAGGGATGGGGACGATGAACACTGTATAGGGCCTACCCCTCCCACTTCCTGGCTGAGTGATTGTCCATACATTCATTCGCATAATTTCCAATACCTTAAAGATAATAATTATACTCTCCGTGCTCTTCAACCAATAATCATTCTTTTTATTAGTAATTTGTTCATATTTAAACGTGTTCTATTTCAACGAAAAATAATACTTGTTGCTATTTTTGGCATGTGCAACCCTCCAAATAAGGTTTTTATTGCTCTAATGCACAATGTACGCCCGAATTTTTGTCGGGTCGGAAATAATTATATATTTGTAACGTAATTATCGTCATAACTAAACGTGGGTGAGGGTTTTTGTTTCGTTCGATGTCTCATAAAAGTGAAAAAACAAAAACAATTGGATCGCCAGAAAAATAGCAATTACAAACAAAACATTTTGCGGGATGAAACTCGAAAAAGAGCATGGACAGCATGTCTTTCAAATTGAGGTGTATGTATTTATGGTCGTACTTTGCTAGATACACAAAATCTATCCGTCTTTTTCTTTCTTTCTTTTAAATGTGGATTTTTTATGAGGCTTTATCGAGTTGACTGGGTTGTCCCCTACAAAATCGTCCATCTCCCGAAATCATAGAAGCCCAGCCCTCCGAAATTCTACCTGCCGAAGAGGCGTGGGATGTCAGGGCGGAGTAGTCCGTTATTTTTATTATTGTATACCTTGTGAAATAAATTTGCCGGGTCCGGTCTGTTTTGGCGCCCAGAAATATGTGTTCTGGGCCCGCCCCATCAACTTCCCTTGCTTAGGGTATCAGATTATTCAGTGGTGAGATTTGTCAGGATTTTTCCCGCATGATTTTAGGATTTTGTTGTCATGATTTTTACCGATTTCAGAATTTTCCAAGAATCTCATTTGGAATTACCGAGGTGTTACCTGAATCGTGTTTTTACCCTGTAAAAGTGGATACAGACCAAAAGAAAGGGGGTATTTAAAGGGGTGCCTTTAGGCAAATGCCAGACCCGACGTCAACGGTTGCACTGGAGTCCTCGGCAACCCCCAAACATCAACACTGCAGATAAGGTAAATGTTTGCGGTAACATGTGAAATTGTTTCTCTTTTGTGAGTTTGTGTGGTTCTGAAAAGAACCAGGGAAACTCAACGTTTCGGACATACTCTGCCCGTCGTCAGGAGACTCGAAGGGATTCCAACGATGTGGGGACTTATTAAGTATAGTGACTAGAAACGGTGAAAAGTGAGAAGGGGGTGGATGCCACCGAGGATGCAACTGTGATGCTACATGATAGACGTTCAGTGAGGCGTGTCAGTGTGGAGCACACTATGCTGTATGAAACATTGCAGATTTCGCGGGTTTTTAATTTTCTGTTAATATCACCCCTGATATTTTGGTTTAACGCATATAAGTGTTCTTATAGTCTCCTTGCGGGGTACATAGAAGAAAGGGTAACAATGGGGACAATGCTACCCCGCAATTGGGTCTTTAGAAATCGACCTACCCCACAGAGTTAACGCTATGGCTTTTGAGATTTCAATAGGGGCAAAGGAGAATAAAAGAAGGAAAGTTAAGTCCACAATAGAGGTACCCCGTATGAGTACATGTGAGGATGTGTGCACTTGCGCAATTGCACATGGGGAGGGGGAAGGTCTTCACAAGCGATTGTAATAATTCTGAGTGGGCAAACAACGCGTGTCCAGGAGGTAGCTATGGGCGTGACATTGGCCATCACTGCGGGGAGGGGTTTCCCTTACTTGAGCAAGGCTTGTAGTAAAGGTAATAAACCTATAAACTCTACCACCTCCATAAGATGTAAGCAATATCTCCTCCTATTAGAGCCCTCGGGGCCGGGCCCGGGCAGATCGCAAAAACTTCTGTAAAGATGACCCCTCGGTCTATTTTTGTTTTTCGCCGGGAAACAAAAACTAAGAAAGAAGCTGTAGAGGGCCCAGTACTGACTGTGAAGTTAGCTTTCAATTTCAGTCTTCTTTTTTTAAGTTGAGGAGGGGGGGGGGGGGGGGGGGGGGGGTTGGGGCGCAAATCCTCCGGCCAGCTGGATACACTACTGAGTGGGTCTAATCGTCTCTGTCAACTCTCCTGGTCCTGGCATCGCATGGCTATGCGTGTCAGAAAAGTGCATTCCAGTTATGCCTTCCGAACGTATTTTGTCATTTCCGCTTAGGAAGACATTAATTGTACAGTTTGTCAAACCTATTTCCTGAAATACTCTACTGCTGCCTTGTGCACATGCCAGTAGAAACACTCTTGACAAATGGAGAGGGCCTTCTGAAGTTGTGAAATTGGGGGAGAGAGCTAAACATGGAAAAGTTGGACAGGTTTTAGACCTACTCCCGCCCTCGTTAATATGCAGCAGTAGTCTTGTCAGTGTTTGTTCTGAGTCTTTTTGCACGGTGCAACTTATAAGACTTCCGGTCCTGGCAGCTTCGTACAGTAAAATAAAGTTAAATTCTTCCTCCACAATGGACCATTTGGACACTTTCAATATTTTGAAATCATGAATTTGTAGGCCATGGAAGATGAAAAACCATAAAACTCATTTTTTCCAGACGGGAAAAAAAGAAAAAAAAAAAAAAAAAGAAAATTGACCACTGCAAAACACCACGAAAGAAAACAATCTGGACCCTTCTCTATAAGTATTTACGATTTTGCCCCCCCCCCCCCCCCGATCCAAAAACCGGTTAATCCACTGAAGATACAAAAGATAAAAAACGAAAACAAACAAACAAACAAACAAACAAACGTACGAACAAAAAAACAAAAACAAAACAAACCCAACATTTCCGATTTTCGATTGAGCATAAACAAGTAAAAATCAATGACCATTATTAGCGCCTTACAAAGAATACTTTTGTTCAGCATTTTGTGAAGAGGTTTGATTTAATTTGAACAACAAATGTTGATAGGCTATGATAATCGTAACTGATTCGTAATGTGATCTGCTGAGTATAAGATGACATCATATGCCTATAGACCACACCCATGCAACCATGACCTCATCTGTTGCTTCAGGCAACCGCTTCAGAATAAACAAATATAAAAAATATTACTGGTTGCTATGTGTCGTGATCATTAGTAGGTACTAATGATCACGACACAACACACGATTTTAAAATAAATGCTATTAGGCGCACTTCTACCCCAATTTTGCACTAGGTCTCCACAAAATTCGTCACCCCGTTTCTAAAATGTATTGTTGGCAGGATGCATTTTGTATAGCACTTTATATTAATGATGCTGAGCTGCATAGTATGTTGTATGCATAGAATAGAGCTATATTAATTTAATATAGTTCTATGTATAGCTCTATGGTTGTAGGCTGTGTCATCTTGAGAGGTGGTTCTTACGTTTGAACATGATAGCCCCCCCCCCACAGGTTTTCCTTGAAAATACTTCAAATGACCATGGAGGAAGGATATAGACCTTCCTCCATGAAATGACCAACAGTACAGTAGCCGGCCGGCCTGCCTGCCGCGTTGTCGGCCTTCTGAAATTAACATATTACAGCTTGTAGTTGGTGTAACTGATTTTCACGGATTTCTTTCATTCCTTTGTATCTAATTTGAACGTTTATATAGCATAGACACATAGACAGTTTGAGTAAGTTTTATGTCGAATTAAATAAACAATTTAAAAAGTGATTTGTCAATTTCACAATCACTGATTTGTCACTACCTACACGTTATAATTAATTCCATGCAGTGGCGAGATGGAGGCAGACGTGTAGGCGTACACCGGCACTACTGTTGATAACATAATTTTTTGTGATCCTTTTTGTTCTCGAAAACATGATAACATTTTGAATAGCAGAGTATGTTCCCTTGATCCGAGGAAGATACCAGGATGTCCACACAAGAGTTGTACTGCAAGGTAAGATTATAGTGATGAATTTCAGTGGAAATGTGATGGGCTAGTAACTACCAGACAGCCGGCTTTTCCGTGTGGTTGCATGCATGGTGTACCTTCCTCCATGCGTATTAACCTAAGTAGAGTACAGGAAAACAGGTGTTTAGGGATCGGATTTTGGAAAGCTAAAGATTTAGGACTTTAGGCTTTACTTCCTCTACTGTGTACATGTAGCAGATATTACCAATAGAACAATCCTGGAAAATAACCATCCATTTGTGTTCGGAATTGTATAAACACCCTAGCCTAGGCCTACTTGCAATTGTATAGTGTAGGCCAGTACTGCAGTAGGGCCCTGTGAAAATCCACTTTTTAGGTTGATTGGAATTGCCAAACTAGTTAGCGACATTACAAACCAATAGGTATGCCGTAGATAAAGGACAGGGTCTTAGTTTTTGAGGGAAATTTTGAGGACAACAAAACGGAACGCGAAAATAAAGATGGCGATCACCGCGATGCACAGTAAACACGCAAAACCGCGTTGAGTCACATGGCAACTGCACGGTAAAGCGCGTAAGAAAATTGCATTTTCTACTGCAATAAACTGTTCAAAAATACAAAAAAAAGACGTCAATAGAATTAAGAGAAGTCTGCTTTTAAAAAGTCATTTTGGAATGAGAAAAAATAATGATTCCAATTTGATCAAAACTAAAGAGGGGCCCTACAAACAATCGCCATAAAGACCCTACTTCATGCATGTGAGATTTGTCCAAAATGTGAGATTTGCAAGTACTCTAAATGTACATGTTATGAAATCCCCCCCCCCCCTCTCTTCTGCCCTATCCCATTGTGGGGATTGAAACTGACAAAACCCCTGCTACTCTTGTTCAAAAGTATGATGCGACTGTCGAGCGCAATCTGGAGTTTTGCGCAAGTTTATTGTACTCCCTCCTGAGCTAATTTCCCTTTGAACGAAATCCATTCGTAGGGATATGAACTCGGGAGGGAGTACAATAAACTTGCGCGAAACTCCATTGCGCTTGACACGGGCAAGTTTTATTTGGTTTAGGCCAAATAAAACAAACATGTTTAGCGTTCAGCTAAAAAAAAAAAAAGGAAGGAGGAGGGCCTTTTTATTATTTTTTTTCAAGATGGCCACAATTCTTTTATAAATTTCCGACAAAGGTGGGTTTTTTAACTGATCAAAAGCACAAAAATGAAAGACATGTTGGGCAAGAGCATTTAAACATGTTTACATGTAAAAATAAAAAGTTTTAGTAAGCTTATACTCTATTTTCCGATGGATCGGTTGACATTTTTTTTCACACCTCATTTTCCACTGGTAAAAATTAAAACAAACCAGGTGGCCTCCAAAAGGAAGCGCTAAACATGTTTTGTTTTTTACTTCGCCTTATGATTTTTATTTTCACTCGAAGAAGGACCAAAGTCCCCACACTTGGACACACAAACAAATTACCAGTCCCAACATTTTGGGATGGGGCAGTGGGATGGGAAGGGGGAAAATTTGTACTGTACACGTCACAGATTGAGTACACATGCAGGAAGTTACTTTTGAACAAATCTATGCATGAAGTAGAGAAAAATCACATGCATTCTTTTAGCTCTGTTTTACACAAGATGTCGACCTGTGACTGCTCTGGTCACAGGTTTGAAAGCTACATGTACATGGGCCGTCTCCTCTCTGTAAGTTGCACTACATCATGTGCTCAGTGCTTTCCAAAAACCTGTGTGAAAAAATTCACAGGCTTACTCGGGCAGAACTCGAACCCACAACCTCCTGCTTGCTACTGCAAATGTCTTATTTAATTAACCACTTGACCACCGCGCTTGACGGAAATGGCAAAAATCTGTCTTCCACTAATTTTATAATCCCCAACAGGCAAGCTCAGCCGGGCAAGCTCAGTGGTCGAGTGGTTAAGATGTCTGCTTTAGTAAGCAGTAGGTCATGGGTTCAAGTCCCGCCCGAGTAAGCCTGTGATTTTTACTCACAGGCTCTCGGAAAGCACTGAGCATACAGTACGTCGGGAAAGGGTAAAAAATCTGTCATCCCGACATGAATTCCATCTTCACATGGACCATGTTTGATTTTGGATCATCTTTTTACACATCTTTAAATTACAGGATCGTGCACTCATGTACACTGTTTCAAATTGCAATTTGATGAGTACATGTACATGTACTTCAAAATTGTCGTATGTTTTTGTACCTTTTACATGTACATGTACACGTAGTACGTGGGGACCTTGAACGAACAATGCCCTCATTTGGAATTGTTCACAAACAATTCGGGCATAAAACTGTCCTTCCACAAACTGGTATATTGTCATTGTACACATGCATGCCACTTACATACAATGTAGGAAGCACAATATGGGGGAAAAGGGACCCCCCCTCTTTTGTGTTGGTCATTGTGTTCCCGGAATCTCAGGAATTTTTTTCAGAAACCTCGGGGGGGGGGGGGGGGGGGGGGGGGGGGGTACCCTTTTCCCCCATATCATGCTGGGTATCGACACTTATTTATTTTATGAAGTACAATAAGGGCCCCTTAAAAGAAAATAGGGAGGGAGGGTTGGTCGGTCGACTTTATTTATTAAATATTTTTGTTTTTTTATCATTCATGAAAACATCAAAACAATACTGTAAATGTCGTGTAACTCGGAAGTTTGGAGGCAAAAAATAAGCTTATAAATGGCAAAATGCACAATTGTGCCGTCGTAGCTACATGTACATGTATAACCCCAACCTTCCCAAATCCTTCAAAATCTTCTTTGCCAAAAGGAGGAATTTGGAGGATTGAGGGCATAAGAGGATTTTGCCTCTGGAGGAAAATAGAGGATCCAGGTCTTCAGGCCCAATCTGATGCTGGATGATTTCGGAGGATTGAGGTTACTAGGGTGTTTACGAAAACCCCTAGAGGATTTTGGTGGATTCACTTTGAAATCAGAGGATGTTGGAGGATTCAGGTTACTTTCAAGAAAAAATGATGGAGGGAGTCTAAGACAATGATTTCAAAAATTCCTTTAAAATAAATAAATAAATAAAAATAAAAACATAATAACAACTTTTAGGGTCGGTCACGGAGGGCAACACAACTATTTATTTTTTTGGCCTAGAGTGACTATGTTTTTGGAGCCAAAAATCTTAACAACTGAGCAACTAAAAATAAATCAGAAGTATTGAATGAGTTGTGCGAGAGTATGAGAAATGAGACATCCAAAATTTGGCAAGAATGGAATTAAACTTTGGTTTTTCATCAAAGTGACAAATTGATACCATCAGTGTCACTCCTTTTATAAGGCCCCCAAAAATCGTTGTGTTGCCCTCCGTGACCGACCCTAAAAGTTTTTTTGTTCTTTTTGTATAAACTTTATATTTTTAAAGGATTTTTCAAAATCTCACCTTTTCCTGGACAAAATACACACGTTTTATTGAAATCATTGTCTTTAAATACAGCTACAGTGGCACAATCGTGCATTTCTGAGTTATGCCACATGTATTTGGTGTTTTCATGGATGGTAAAAAAAATAAAATCGACCGACCGACCCTCCCTCTCGATTTTTCTCATTTAAGGGCAACACAATTCTTTTTAGGGGACCTAATTTTGCCTAGAATATGACTGCTTTTTTAGAGAGCAAATGCTTTGTCCCAGTTTGATACTGGGACATAATGTAAATGCTAAGGCTTAATGAGACTACATGTATACATGTAGCCCAAATAAAATCCACTCTCCAATTTGTACATTAACCCCTTGTACGTTTTTGTTACGGAAGACATCAGGGTGTTGGGGGTGTTGCGGCGGTTTTGGCAGCCAAGCAAACCGCTCAATGTAATGTGAGCACATAAACATGATTATATAAAATGCAAACAAGATCAGAGATGGAAGCTGATTATTAAACCTAACATTGTTTGATTTGCAATCCATGTCTAAACCCTAACAGTCCTCAATTCTAATGATAATTTTTCACACACTATAGGGTTATTAGGGTAACGGTTTGTACATGCCTACATGCTGATATTTATGGTGAATTGGTGACTGCATTAAATAGTTTTATCCCACCATGGTTGTGTAGATCAGTGGGGGGGGGGGGGGGGGGGGTTCCTGTTATCAACTTGGATGAGAAATGTGCAGTATGATGGTGATGCTACATGTACATGTACATGTATAACAAGAGATTTTAAGACAAACTGAAATGTATTTTAGAAAAGAATAATGATAAATGAAAGGGATTTCAGTACTGATTTCATGAACAATTGTGTGTGGTCATACTTGACTTTCAATGATGGTCATTTAAATTGACTTATTTAAAACAAATGTTTTATGCAAATGGTACGATGGTAAAAAAAATAAAATAATCGATTTAAATTTTAAAAATCTGATTTAAATAATAATTTAAATCTGATTTTTTTGATTTTTTAAATAAAAATCATGAATTTTATCAACCCTGGTTGTAGTGGCACACTAGTACAACGATGGTGTAGTGGATATTTGCTTGATATTCAAGCCCTGTTTAAAGATCAACCCCAAAGGTTTTGAAAAGCGTTGGAATTAAACATTGTGTTCAATAATAAAATACTTATTCATTACAAAATCACATTTGTTTTGCATCTCGATGCTATTTTGTGAGAAATTATTCACATTTTTTGTTGAGTTTATGAAAACTTTCTACAAATTTAAAGCTGGTGGCGCTGTTGAGAAATGAAAAATCTTTGATGTCGTACTGGAGAAGCCAAGAAAACTGGCACCCGGCATGGCTGGTTCCGCACCAGCTACAACGCACAGTGCACGCAGGCAAACAATATCGGCGAGTCCGATATGCATCACATGTATGCACGGGGCCCACGTGCGTACATGTATACGGACAGGATGTACATGTATATGTATGTATACATAGATTGTACATCGACACACGATACAATGTACGTTGACACATGATACAATGTACATCGTTGTTTTTATATCAAGTTTTGTTCTTTTCTACATGAATTAACAAAAATGCCCAAATCATGTGTAATAATTGGAGGCTGCACGCGTAATTTTTAGAAGATGATTTGGGTCGCCTTTATTATCTACTTCTTGGGCGACTTCGTCCGGTGCAACGACAGGCTTATGCCGATACGGCTCCATCGTGAACATGATCACTATTGCTGTCCTCTCCGTACATTGTACCTTGAACCAACCAAACTGCTGGCTTAAACTACAGTGTACATGTAGTTCTTCATCGAAGCTGAGTCGTCACTTTGTGACATTTTAATTTCGACAAAACTTGCACAATGATCGTGCAGAAGTGCAGTGCAACTTACATGTACTTTTGTATACAGGTGTCGTGTGTTGTGCTCTGCATGGTAATGCGTCACAGAAATGAATATTCATTAGATGTAAATGAGCTTTGACATCATGCTCCTTTTCACGAAACTGGGGTCGACTCGCAGAAAGAAAGGCTCCAAAAATGTATTTTTTTCCCCATAAAAACTGGCATCAAAGATAGGGATATTAACAAATATCTGTTTCATAAGACATACATTGTAGTTCTTCTCAATACATGTACATGTAAGAAAACTTGGAAATCATTGCAGTTGGTCTTTAACCTCTGGAATACGGGCGATGGCCATGGCCGTGATTTGCAAAAAAAAGACCACCTGGCTGGTTGTTGTCTATAGATACGCTCATTCTTGTGCATACTCAATTCATTGTTTTCCTATTGTGTGTGTTACATACATGTACATGTATGTACATGTACGCTTGCACCCATTAATAACAGCCAGAGAGAATGGGTTAAAATAATTTCACTGGAATAAACAGGAAGTTCAGTACAACTGCAAGATAGTGATATTCCATGCAAGACTGCATAAAATACCACACTGGGTCCCCTTCTATTTTTAAAGTGTAGGTCAGCATATTGTTACAATCGCATTGAGTTATTTTCTCTTTTCATGTTGTGCACAACCTATTTACATGTACATGTAGTTTACCATTTGTGTGCAAGCACTCCATTTGTGTGCAAGCACTGTGTTTTTTTTCTTTGCAAAGTACATGTATTTCTGGATTGGCTTGAATATCAGGAACTAAAAGAATCATGGATTGTAGCCTTCAAGAGTCAGAGAAATACCTGTATGGGGGAGCGATAGACCTTCTTATTCTGCATTTTTGTTGGTTCTTTTGCTTGGACTTCTCAATTATTAAGAAAAAGCTTAACTGTAAGTCATAAATACTATGTTAGTTGGCCGAGTGGCTAGCATTTTCAAGGCCAGCATTGTAACTCGCTTTAGAGCACGTTGAGCACTTTTGAAGAAATCATGATTTTTAAAAACCGAATTGAAAATATGATATAAAAAGTTGTCAGATTGTTATCATCAAAGTAGGCCTAAAGTACAATTTTAACCCTAACAGTGCTGAATCCATCAATTTCAATATGAATTTCCACACACCCTATTGAATTAACATTGTGGAAAGCCAAAACACATGAACATCAATCTCGTTCTATGTCTGGACAACCCACAGTGTGATCCCATCAACAATTTAGCCTACATGTATGAGCGAGAGTTACTCGGTGGGCTGAGCTCGCCACTTTAACAACACTCTGGCTGCAGTCTCCAACACTCTGCCCCGTAATTACTAGTGCGGATTCCAGAGGTGTTAACATTTCACCGCATTATATGTACTTGTAGTTGGTGCTATCCGGACTCGGCTGGCTCGTAAATTAATAACAATCCAGCCCATCTGGATGGTTTGATTGGAATAATAGCCAGTTCGGTACCTCAAAGGTCAAAGGTTATTCGGGATAAAATTGCTGACGTAAGGTCACGCCGTGTTACGCGAATGCCCATTTTGATTGAATTTAACACGTGTGCGTTGTACGACCACTTTTTGCATTCACACACGCGCGTTAGGTCATGTGGGTCATTCGGGATAAAATGTCATTGTGCACAGTATCATACATGTATGCGCAGTTGAAATACAAAACTGGCTAATTGTTGGAACACTGTTTCTGGTATGTTTGAAATCCTGTACTAAGGTCACGCAATTAATACTAATAGGGCAAATTTGGACCTTGAAGTCCCAATAAAAAAAAAGCGTACTACATGTATTAATTGTGTTATGTACATGTAATATTGTATGTGAAGGAAAAGTATTAAACAAAGGAAAAACT
This sequence comes from Hippasteria phrygiana, assembly GCA_037893225.1. Classification (NCBI taxonomy): domain Eukaryota; kingdom Metazoa; phylum Echinodermata; class Asteroidea; order Valvatida; family Goniasteridae; genus Hippasteria; species Hippasteria phrygiana. The sequence goes on along the minus strand of JAZGUH010000032.1, from coordinate 304,989 downwards.
GAAATAACTTTTAAAATAAATTGTTGGGTCCTCCGTTTTATTTTTTAATTTTTTTATGCAAGTTTGCCTCGAACAAGGCTAAAGGGCCGGTCACACTGGCCACGATAACGACGACGATAACGAAAATGGTCGGAATGAACGCCATTGATTGGTGGAAATGTTGCGCGTGTAATACGCGCGCGTACCACCAACCAATAGAGAGCATTTATTCGCATCGTTTTCGTTTTCGTCATCGTTATCGTGGCCAGTGTGACCGGCTCTTAAAAAGCACCCTACAGGTGCAGCCACAAAAACGAAAATGAATCCAAAGATACAAGTGGTAAGAAATGAACATTCCTCTTGAAGCAGGAAAGATGGTTAATGGTTGTGTTTTGCACTCAGATAACGCAGAAACGAAAGATAAAATTTATAGAAATTTGCCACAACTACCATCAAGTACTGGTTTACAAGAAAACGTATTCCCCTCATAAGGAATAGGTCAGTTTATTTAAATACTCAACCAATAAGCCATAAGATATCTAGGCACTTTGAGTATGTACACAAAAATGTACAAGGTACATGTACATGTGCAAATCTGACAGTGGTCTAAAGGTGCGCGCAGTATACTTTATTTGCTCAACCCACTAGAACAGGTGCTGTGTGTATGAACTCAGGTTAGCCAATGCGGTGAAGAACCAGTGAATTTTACATCCCATACGATGACTCATTGCATCATAATATTGGGGACAAAGTGCACATTGCACTGAGGACACTGTTGAGCTGTTTGATTACACAAAGAGTGGGAGACCATGGCTGTTGTCGCACCCACTATTCTCCCATCCCCATTGACAACAATGAACGACCTCTCAAAGAGGACAAAGGTCAACGGTTTAATTTGCTCATCGTTTCTGAATAATGGGATTTAAGGTGTACAGGGACGATTTGGGTTGGGTCAGATTGAATACGTGTAGGTATTTTAGTATACATTGTACATTGTACCTTCAGAACACAATTTTAGCATTATTCACATTTATATGGTATGAACAATTTGCAACATCCAACATTTGCAACAATACTTTTAGCCAAATCTTTGCAATGTACAAAAAAAGAAAACAAAACAAAACAAAGTCTCTTCTGAATATTTCTTGCTACAAGGTTCAACTAGACTGTATTAAAACCCTCCTTAGATGTACTACATGTATAAAGATCACAGCCTTTCAAAAACTCTAAACACCAACTCTCACAGTTTGTGTACATATGTATGTTTCAACCTGTCATTTGATATGTTTTGATCTGTACAGCAGCTGGGTCGATTTTGGCACTGAGAACAGGAGGGTTTTAATTAATTAATCAAAGAAATTACCTGTACATTATCTTAAACATAAAGTTTGTCATGAATGGGGGACAGACACAAATATCAATTGACACTTGTTATTAGGCCTAAATGTACATATGTATACATGTATATTTAGCAGGACAGATGTTTGTGCTTTTGATATCATTCCAATTTCTTAATCTAATTTGCACTGATAACGGTCATGAACTTTAAGCAGTAAGAAATATAAATTGAACAACATAGGCCTAAGGTACACTGTAAATTAATTTGTTTTAATATTTTAGTCCTGTCAATAAAAAGTATTATCCTTCCATGACACATTATGTACCTAGACGGACCCTTATCCAAGAGGAAAAATCACTTGCGATGTCTTCAGGCATTGATTTCATTACAAGTGACTCGTACAATTTCAAACACATTTATAATGAAAAACAAGCAAGTGCGTCAAAAAGCCATTAGTTATGTGACACCTGCGTCTGCCGGCCCGTCGGAATTCACTCACTAGTGAAAATGATACAGCTTTATGCGTGCCTGATAAGTTGTTTCGTGCTCGGAGCCTGAGGCTGGGAATTCGTCACCGACTTGGCCGACAGCGGTCCACGGAATCCGTTCTGGGATCCACGGAAGATACGATCGGAAACGAGCAGTGGGCATTTGGCAAGATCAATAACCACGTGGACGGCTTGATGCGCTCAAGTGCAGACGCTTGCAAGAGCAGGAATTATGATTTATATCTGTGATGCTCTTTTTAAAATGTACACAGTCCTAAAAAAAAATTGAGCTTGTGCCTCATTCATGTCATTGGCTTTCAAGCCAAATGATGTGTGGTTAAATCATTTGTTGGTTTGCAGAATGTGTACATCTACTTGTACATTTCTGCGTTTTACAACATAAGGGATGATGCATAAAGTACACTTTTACTCCACATCCTCATCCCTATACAAGTCCCACCCACCATTTTTTTACTTCCCGTAGTGTTATTACACCTTAACCCTAACCCTGCTAAATGCAACAGAATGCACCAACGGTAAAAAGTTGTTGCAAATTGTTGCATTGAGCAGGCAACACATTTCTCCTGGTCTAAAGGCTGGTTTATAGTCGGTCGCGCGATGAAAATCATCCGACGCTGATGGTCGCTGGACGCTAGGCAAGTTTGTGGAGTTTATAGTCGTCATGCGACGTTTGTAAACACACGCGCAGCATACGCGCAGCATACGCGCACCGCGTCTGGAATTCGAATGCGACGTGTGACGATCAACGCATCGCCGCTGCTGAACGTAAAATTATTTTAGCTGCGATGATTATTCATTATCGGAGTTACATGTAGCAGCTTTTTTTGGATGTGTGATTAATGTCTGTCCCAGCTGTTTTGATAACAATAGATATTAAGACGCATAAATAAAAGATAGGATGTTGTCGCTGTTTATTGATAGTGATATTTATTTTTTATGCCGTGTGCCACATTTGCATATTCATCGTTTCTTACCGATCAGGCGATTCTATTGGCCCATTTGGCCCATTGAAAAAAGTGAGGTCAGCAACCATGTCAAAGTTCAATTGATTGAACTCTGTAGCGATGTCGGCAGCATCTTTCAGCTGGTGCTTCCGCGTCAACTATAAACCCTGCATGAGAGAATTGAGAGTCAATTTTTAGTCGCGGCGATCATCGCTCGACCGACTATAAACCAGCCTTTATGTGTTTTGTTGCACCCAGCAGGCTTGCTGGTTGGTATACCAGCCTACACATATGTACATGTAACCCTACACATGTACACAATGCAACCAAATCTACTGTTGCATGTTGTTGCATTTAGCAGGGTTCTTATTCAGCTGTGTTGCATTCTGTTGCATTTAGCAGGGTGCCTAGAGAATACCCCTTGGGGGTTAGAGTTAATTATCTGCAAAATTTTAGAGAAAATCAACTGAAATAAAACTACTACATGTTCTGGTATGTACAGTGTATTCACAGACAATTAAATGACAAATCAAGTTGCAGTGCAATATACGTTTATGGACAAGAGGAGAAAGAAAATACAAAGGAATCTTTCTTGTCGGGAGTCAGTCTTTTGTTAAAATCGGTCCTCGGATATAAAATACGTGCTTGTGTTAGGGAGCACGTTTTAACCCAACCTCTGGGTGCCCTTCGGTTTCTAGCAGTTTTCGCCGGGTTTTTCTTCTGATCTATAATGAGCTCATTATCTACAGGTCACTGCAGACCTTAGTGGTACATGTACTCCAGAATGGTGTCTGCCTGGGCATGGAAAAATGAGGCCAAACAAAGAAACCACTTAACTGTACCTTAAATTAATCTAAAGATGGAATTTTTTTTTGCGTCGGGGATGATGTAAATTAGAACAGATTTTTCTCTTTTTTTTTGCCCTATCCTGATGTCTGCACTAGTAAGCAGGAAGTCATGGGTTCGAATCCCGCCCGAGTAAACCTGTGAATTTTTTTACACAAGCTCTCGGATGCACTGAGTATACAGTGCTTCATACATTACGTCGGGATAGGGCAAAAGAGAGAGAGAGAAAAACAATCTCTGTTCTAATGTACCTTAATCCCCACTACATGTAATCCGGGCAGGTCTGGAGTTGTGTACACAATAGGAGGGCTGGAGTAAAGTTTATTTCGGATAAATCCTCCTAATTGTAGGGGAGATGGGGTTTTTTAGTTGGAATGATTTTCACAAAAACGTGTACATTTTATAACACAAACAGATTTTATTCAAGAAACAATGTACATTACAAATGTAGCCTATAAGATTCTTAGACTTGTTGATGGTTACTAAAATAATCCACCTTAAACATGACTGTCATGTGTTCCAACTTACCCCACCTATGGGGTAAGTTGGAACATGGTATGTGGTTACTTAGAAAGTATGCTATAATGACTAAATGTATTATTTGAGTTCAAGTAAAATAATTTTTCCAAGCACTACAGGCCATGCACCCAGCATGTAAACAAAAAAAATAACAAATACATACACATATGCAGGAAGTTGCAACAGGTCGGACTTGTCTTCGATTGACTAGCACTTCTCGTACAGCTCGCTCCATAACATCTGGTGGGGTCTGGCCACGTGTAGTTTTGCATTTATAGTTCCGCGGCTTCTTGATTGCTGAAGAGGAACAAAAAGAACAAATCAGTTAAAGGGTTTTGCAAAAGGAAGATGAGTAAAACAGGAATAGCCAATTGCAACATTGTAGGCATACAACAGATGAATCTATAGGCCTAGGTGCAAAATATAATGAGCACTAGGCCTACATGTACAGTTATAACAGGAATAGCCAACATTCTATGCTTTGCTCATTTAAATATTGTTACAACAGATCAAGGTCTACATTTACAAAATGTACTATTTGCAGTAGGTCTACGGCTAACTTTATGGTGCACAAAAAGTTTGAAAATAGATTAGAACTTTTATTCAAAGGGCACTTCATTCATAGATAATCATTACACTGTATGTTGGGGTTCGTTGGAACATGTTCCAACTAGCCCCCATCGAAATGTTCCAACTTGCCCCAGTGGCCCATGTGACATTTGTAATCTTACGCAAAACAGGGAATACAATAACGCATCTTTTAAACCTTATTTTGTAGCTTAGTACTAGAGCCTAAAATACTCAGAAACTAGTCACTATTATGTATAAACATCAGTAAGAATGGTGACAAATTTACTCAGAAGGTGAAAAAGCAAACTTACCTTTCCCACTTGAGTACTATTGGGGCACTGGTGCTGCTGGCAATATGGTGGATGGCTGTTGCTAAGGGACACCTCTAGAGGGCGGCATTTTATATACTTAATTCTAGCTGTGGAAGAAAATCTCAATGTTTCAACTTACCCCGTGTTCCAACTAATCTCCATCTCCCCTACAGTTGGGTTTTTGAGGAACTTGTTGCTCAGTGGAGAATCAGACTGAGTTTAAAAATGTTGTATGAGCTTTATGCCAATAGTGTTATCATTGCTATTAGTTTCAAAAATATTTTCCTGCAAGAACTGACGTCATTAATATCTGTTTTCTTTTCCCTCATTTAGGCCCATTAAGAGTGAAATATTTTGACATTTGAAATAGAAGAACAGGGGTCTGCAGCAGTTACAAATATAATTGACCTTATTGTCTTGTTCACTGCTGTTTCTTCCACGCGTCTCCCCACGACTTAATCTCAAAAATCTATACCCCAAGCCTGGACCCACCCGGGCTCAACACACGCCTTTTGAAAGCGGTGCGGCTGATTCAACCAAAAGTCTATACCCCAAGTTTGGGCCAACCCGGGCCCGAAACATGTCTCTTAAAATCGGTGTATTTATTGCCCACTTTGTTCTGGTCATTGACATCAAATACATGCACAGTGGATAGGGCATGCTATCTTACCTACAGGATTGATCATTCACCCATCACCAAAATATTTCATGGCTCTATTCTTCACTCATAGACTGCAGGCCAAAAACAGGAATACCCATTGACATTTTCACTGAAATTTTCATCAACAAGCATCACTTGTGAAGAATGAATGCCAAACTAATCCGATAATCTCTTAACAATAGGGGTAATCAACAAGCCAGGCATCTATTGTCCACAGAGTTGGCCACTCTGGTATAATCCTCCAGAGCTGTTAACTGATATCTAATGAGCCCTTGGGCAAGGCATGGTGACCTCTTGCATATTATAATGCCAATATTCATGACTATTCATGCTATTGCCCAGCCTATTGAAAACGCCCACAGACTGGAAACTCAACCAAAACTGCCAGAAACCTGAGGGCTTCTGGTGGTTGGATTAAAATGTGCTCCCTTATATTAATGGAACAATAGGAAACACAAAGCATTGTCCTCGGTAGTATCAGGAAACACCTCACAAAAAGTATTGAAACACTTGAATCAGACCCCATCATTTGAAAAATATAACTGTGTAATAGAAATGAATGGTCCCTTTGAATTCCCAATTTTGTCCCAAGCATTTTGACACTTTAATTGTTATGATACGACATCAATCACCGGAGTAATGATCATTTGAATGATCAAAGATCTAACTTCAAAAATGACACATAACGTGGCGCTTTTGAAAGGAGGTACAGCATTGGCTCTCTGCGAAGTTAAAGGCAGTACTCGGCTGAATAGGCTTAACTGTCACTTTGAAATTCGACCTTTGATCATTCAAATGATCATAACTCCGGCGATTGATGTCAGATCATAACGTGAGGTGTCAAAATGCTCGGGACAAAACTGGGAATTTAAAGGGACCATTAATTTTTATTACGCAGCTATAATTTTCAAATGATGGGGTCTGATTCAAGTGTTTCGATACTTTTTGTGAGGTGTTTACATACATGTACATGTGTGCAATTTTAACTCAAAACAAAAAGAAAGGTAAAATGAAAGTCTTAAAAGTCTTAAATGTGGTTAACAAGATCTGTGTACAGGGATCTATGTACAAAGTTCCCTGCAAAGTTAGATTTGCGGTTAATTGACATTTGACAGGGCTGAGATTTTCCTGATTTCAGGATTTTTGGTGAGGCGTCATCCAGATTTCCTGAAGATTTCTTGGTCCTTCAAATATTTTTATCATTCCAAAATGAACTCTGCAACCTGAAACAGTCTTGTTTCAATTCTAATAACCCTATTGTTTTGCAAGTTTGAACCGTATCTTTTGGTTTTATGTATTTTTTTTTCAGCCATGCCATACAAATCAATTGCCTCCGAATGTTTCGTGAATTTTCCTCAAATCTCACCCCTGATTTGAAAATCACTCGTTCTGATTCAAATATTCAGCTACATGTGTACATGTATGCAAACAACATTGAAATTCTAGGATCATTTTGGGAAGTCTCTGAGAAATATTTAACATTTTTGGATATTGATTGATATATATTTCCTACATATGTGGTTCTGTAATATTCAATCAGAAAATTGTGTTTTTCTGTTTATACCAAGTACATGTACATACATCATGTACACATGTACCTGTAGTTGTGCTATTGGAAGCACTCATTCATGTAATGCTTAGAGATGGCGGCCTGGCTGCATGCTCTGTTTTTGGCTCTGACTTCTGGAGTCCTCCTCACCAGTTCTAGCCATCTGCCTGTCATCAATCATGTATCAGATGAAAGGGCTTTTTATGCTGATTCTACTGGTGTGTATACCTGCAACATTTGGGGAACCAAAAGCACGTTTTTGTGTAATTTTGCCAGCAAGTTTGCTGATAAATCTGAGTGGATTCAGCTACAGTTCACACCATGCATTCATGCAAGCTGCACCATTGGATCACTGCTTCAGTGCCTCCATTGTGATCACCATCACTGCCTTTGTCCTGATGATGCCAGCCTCTGTCCTGATGATGCCAGCCTTTGTCCCGATGATGCCAGCCTTTGTTCCCTGCCTACCAAGCATATTTGTCAAGATGAAGTACTCATCCTCAAGCCCCACCATTTAAACTTTGATTCCTGGACAAAACTTCCCAACAAATTTGACATTTTCCGGCATGAACTGTCACCAAGGCACCAGCAAGTAACTGCAAGATTCTCCACTGACTCACAGCCTCAGCTACTAGTACTTCTAGCATGTGATCATCATGTCATTCGCCACCATGTACCTGCTAGCACTTCCACCATCAACGCTTGCCGTCATAGAAGATTTGGTAAATGCCCGATCACATACTACCCCAACTCAACCTCATCTTTTCAAGTTCAACTTTCTGGTGATGTTCACCCAAATCCCGGCCCTGACGGTTCAACATCACCCAAGTCTTCTGACAACAGTACAGAACTGCAACGCTCAAAAATCAATTGTGTATTATTTAATGCCAGAAGCCTTGTCAATAAGCTTGTCTTGTTTCAATCGGAAATTCTTGTTAACAACATTGATATTGCCTTTGTAACTGAATCCTGGCTAGACCCAACTGTTCTCGATGGTGAATTTAACCTGAATCCTCAATACTCAATGTTTAGAAAAGACCGTAACAGACATGGCGGTGGTATATTTGTTGCTGTATCAAATCACCTAAAACCTTCACGCTGTTGTAAATTTGAACACCCTGATCTTGAATTGTTGTGGGTCGAAATATCTTGTAATCGAGGTACCATTCTATTAGGGTGTTTATACAGACCACCAAATGCTAACTCCAAATTCTTTGATTATTATGAAACTGTACTGGAATCGATTTTACCTTTTGCCCATAACTACCTTGCCATAGCATTATTAGGTGATTTCAATATCGATGTAAACACCACTGTTCCTAACGTACAACGACTAAATGTTACTTCCAACGTACTTAACTTCAACCAACTGGTAGAGTTTATAACTCGTCCTCATTCTAATGTAGATAACTCTGGTTCCACAATTGATCTATTGTTCACAAACCGACCAGATTTATTCATTGATACTCGGGCTTTACCTGGCTTAGGTAACAGTGATCATTATGGTATTGGTTTTAGAATTCATACAAGTCATACTGTCAAAACGATCACTCGAATGTTCTATCAGTACAACAAGGCTGATATTAGTGAGCTCTGTAACACATTGAACAGTGTTCCTTGGGACACATGCTTTTCGCCAGGATTTGATGCTGATGAAGTCTGGGACAGATTTAAAGACTTACTGTTTGCAGCGATTAAGGATGTCGTGCCCATGGCCAGACAAAAAGGAAAAAAACGGAGTCCTTGGATCACTAGTGAAGTCGTTCAACTCAGCCGGAAAAAGCAACGAGCCTTCAAAGCTGCAAAACGTAATCCTACAAATACTTACCTGTGGGAAAAGTACAAGTGCATACGTAATAAGGTTAAATATATTACTGCTCAGTCCTACCACAAATTTGTAAACGACCTCTGCCTCAACTGCTCCAACAATCCCAAGAAATTCTGGTCTTTTGTTAGTGGCCAAAGAAAGAAAAGCTGTCCTAGCAACTTTCATAATGGCGACCCTGATTCTGCAATCACTGAGAATCTTGATATTGCAGACAACTTCAACTGGATCTTCCAAAGTAACTTCACCCGGGACACTCACTCCTATTCAACTCCTCAATCCTGCAACCATTCCCCTTCGGAGTTTAGACTAACGACCATCGTTGTGACGCCATTCGAAGTGAGGAAACTATTGAACAATTTGGACATTCACAAGTCTGCAGGACCCGACGAGATTTCTCCACTGTTTTTGAGCATTGCCAGTGACAGCTTAGCTACACCACTGACAAATTTGTTCAATTTTTTCCTTTCCTCCGGCAATATTCCTAATGAGTGGAAACTTGCTCATGTTGTACCTCTCTTCAAATCTGGTGATCCACGTAACATGTGTAATTATAGACCGATTTCTCTTTGCTCCGTAGTTGGTAAGACATTAGAAAAAATCGTAAGCAATCACCTTGTGAATCATATTTGTAGACGAGGCATAGTTAGTGATGCTCAACATGGGTTTTTCCCTAAGCGTTCATGTGTAACCCAGTTGACAACTCTTTATCATGAATGGGCTGAAGTCATTGATGTGCGTAACCCTCCTCGTATCGATGTAATCTTTCTAGACTGGTCTAAAGCTTTCGACAAAGTTAGCCACAGCATGTTATTAGATAAATTGCATAAATATGGTATTTGTGGCTCAGTTCTATCATGGTTTAATTCTTATCTTAGCAACAGATCACAAAGAGTAATCTTCCAAGGTACCCAATCAGAGCAGTTAAGAGTTTTATCAGGTGTACCGCAAGGCTCTGTTCTTGGTCCCTTGCTTTTCAATATCTTTGTTTTTGATCTCCCATTCTGTGTTCAATCCAATCTTAGACAATATGCAGATGACACTGTATTGTATAGACCCATTAGATCCAACTCTGACACAGTAATCCTTCAAAATGACTTAAACAATGTAATTAACTGGTGTAATATTAATCACATGGTACTTAATCCTAAGAAATGTAAACTTATGACTGTAACTCGTAGCAGAAATCCTCCTAGTCCCATTTATAATATTGGCTCGGATTCTCTTGAAGTTGTTTGCCAGTACAAGTATCTAGGTGTCGTCATCTCTCGTGATCTCAGTTGGAAGAACCACATTGATAGCATTACTTCCAAAGCTACCAAACTTTGTGGCTTTATAAGACGGGTTGTTAAGAGTAATAATTCCACTGTTCTAGTTAAACTTTACACTTCCCTATGTAGACCTGTCATGGAGTATGCTGCTCCTGTCTGGTGCCCAAGCCTACACACTCACCAATCACTCATTGAAAAGGTTCAGAGGCGTTTCACACGTTCTTGTCTTGGCCTCCCTAAAAGAGCCATACCTAACAATGCCGACATTGACTACCCTTCCAGATGTAAGCAATTAGGAATTCCTTTGTTGATCAACAGACTTAATTTTCTGTCCATTTCTTTTGTTGTTAAATGTTTGTATAATAAGTTTGATGTAAGTATCCACAGTTATGTTTCTATTAATTCTAGGCATTGTGATTTTGTTAAGTTTGTTCACAAGGGGGGTCGCACTAACTGCTTACACAACTCTCTATTTGTTAGGTTTCCAAGATTATGGGATAGTTTACCATCTAATGTTAAGGAACAAGTTGTACTTAATATGTCCAAGTTTCTCAGTAGTTTGCGTAATTATATTCTGTCTCCCGGTAAATCCATCATAATTCCATCCTAAATAGGCGTGCACCTGAAACATAGAGTCTTGGTTTGCTTACATGCGTGCTTTTCTATGGCCCTACAAGGTGCCTGGTACCCTGAGACTACAATAGACTTGTGCGCATGTAAGCTAAGTGTGACGTCATTATGTTTTAGGTCTATTCTGAACTGTTACAATCTGTTATTTGCGTACATAATGTATTTTAATGAGATTTAATATCATAAATGTATTTGAAATCCGTCTACATATCTATTTATATATATTTCATCTCCTGCATATACTGTAAGCAAACCTATTTATAACTAAATTTGTATTTGTTTTGTATTACTATAGTATTGCCTTGCATTTTTTTTATTTTTCATTTTGCATATATATATGTACATGTATTTATGTTGGCATGGCTACATTTGGAGAGCCACTCGATTGTGATTTAGTTCACATTTGGCAATCCTTCAGGGGTGTTACCATGTCATGTTTTGTTTTTATGTCATTTGTTCATCTGTGTACTGTACCTTTTTATGTTTGCCCTGAGAAATAATAAATGAAATGAAATGAAATGAAATGTACAATGTACAACTCGACATGGTAAAGGAAATTTATGTGTGTTTTTGTAACCTTCAGTCTCTTTTGTGAAAGCATCATGTAATAAGTACACCACAAAGAAACACACAAATTTGGTCTACATTGTACATGTTGCATTGCAAGGTGTAGTGGGTAGTACAGGTACATGTACATACATGTACATATATACATGTATGTACATATGTGTATAATTGTACATGTATACCCAGCAACATATGGGACCAAGGCATACCCCCCCCCCCCCCCCCCCCCCCCTTGTCCCTATACCCTATGCACTCCAGAATATTGTTACCTAACCACCCCCCCCCCCCCATATCTGAAAGGCATTCCTTAGATTCCGGGAACACAATGACCAACACAAAAGGGGGGGGGGGGGTCCCTGTGTCCCATACATTGTATATTGTGCAAAAATCATCGGTAATTACATGTAATTTAACATGCAATCAATCTTAATTTGTGCCTTCCAGGCATTAAGACAAATTCTTCTCCGTCTCTTTTTAAAACTTGAGGGTACCCAGCACATTCTGATGAAAGATGCCTTATTGAAAGGGTCTGGGTATTTGTGCAGAGATATGATACACGACACATTTCAGTATTGGAAAAGGGGCTCTGAATTGATACATTATATATCAATTCCCGGGGGTACAATTTCACTGAAAATGGCTTAAAGTTAAGCTTACAGCCTAAGGAACCTAGACATACCTCATGTTGAAGCATTTTCGTGAGCATTTTTTTTTTCTCCGAATTTAGCAGATAAAAAATTGCCCCCTGAATGAGAATGTCTGTTACATCTGCTGCACTGCTGTCTTAAAAAATGGTGTTCAACCACAGAGTAAGGATTACAAAAATACAATTCGGCCTTAAACCGTTTAAACTATCAATTAAAGGTATTTATAGCAACAAAAACTGTAAACATTATATTGCTTAATTTTCTGACGAAATTAAACTTATCGATTCCGTACATAACTCTTGGTGTCTGCCTCGTAATGTAGTCTCGCTCTCACCTAATATCACATGCAAACATCTTTATCTCGCCTGCACATCTAAACTATGCACATGCGATCACTTTACAAAATATCAACGTCATAGAGGGCCTCGAATCAGTGGCAAGCTTTAATGACTGGTTTCCTATCACTTTGATTTTTCGTGTCCGTGCGTTATGTACGCATTCCGTCACGCAATGCGGGCTCGCCGAAGTCAGAACACCCAATGTTGCAAATTTCTAGCAAGCTAGGGAGTTGTACTGTCATGTGGCCTGACCAAGGTTGGCCGTGATTGGTTGGGTTTTCTGAAGTGGTGCGTTGTGTCCTCGTGTCCGGTATCTGGGCACAAGTTATGTACGGAACTGGGATAGGCATGGGTGAGTTTTTTTGTGGTATCAGTGCCCACATTTCTTGAAATTCCGGGTTGCCAGAATGTTAAAATGTTATGCCACAAATGGTAAATGTAATGCTTCAAAACAACAACGAGAGGCTTAAGTGTTTCGGTTTTGGGGAAGTCCAGCCAATTTTCTGCTGATTTTTGTAAACATGGCGGCATGAATTTTTCGTCCGCGTTATGTTCGAATGGCGATTTACTAGTTTTTTAGTTTCTTGAGGATAAATTTTTCTTTTTCAGTTTTCGTAATGGTAGTCATCTAACTTAACTCAATTAGAAACAAGACATTTTGGAAGGAAAAAAATGTTTTGACGGGGTTTCAGGGCTCGAAATTACCATTGTAGTGCTTGCGCAACGCAAGTGAAAAATACCCAAACGCAAGTTATCCTCGACTCAAGCTTGTGTTTTGCGCAAGTTGGAAAAGTACCGGTTTTTGTCTACTGATATTCCACAATGATAAACTTATTGTTTTAATCAAATCATACAGGTTAACAAACATGTTTTACTGTAGCTTTTCTGTCTGTCCGTCCCGCGGCCCAGCAGCTATACTTATGATCACAGCGCTCGCACAATCCCTGCATGCAGATCGGAACGAAATCCGTGCAATGTTAATGTACATAGAACGGTGCAGACTGCACGTACAGTACATCATTGCCATTTTATGCATGTCTTGCGTTGGGGACCAGACATGCGCTGCTGGGCGATGTGTAACCTCGCTCCCATTCATACAAGTCAGTCGTTGAATGTAACTGAAACCGCCGGGTGCGAGCGTGCATTGCGTGGAGCGGGGATTTTACACGTAAACGTTGTTGACATCGTTTCGCGCACTGATCGGCTTTTAAATGACGGAGAAGTGAGATATTTTGTGACATTTTTTTCTTGCATTTTGGGGTTTCCGATCATCATGAAACGTTCACCACCGAAGCAGAAAAGTCTACTCTCTTTCTTCAAAAGTAAGCGGCCGGCATCCGAAGCTTTGCCTGTATTTCATATGTCATACATACATTGTATTAATACACAAATTAGCGCAAGTTAAATTTTGTTAGCGCAAGTTGTTTCAAATGCCAACTTGCGCAAAGCGCAAGTACATTTTTTGGGGAATTTCGAGCCCTGGGTTTAGGTATTGATTTCTGGCGTACATAATTTGGACACCGAAATCTGGAGGTCATGCAAAATGTACATAATGCAACATGAAAATCGAATTAAAGCTCATAAATTAGTTAAATTGTACATGCATACAATTACTATTAAAACAAACATTCAACTATACAACTTTTTTCAAAGCATGGTGCCATAAACTGGTGAAGAGCAATGACAAATCTCCATATATTAACAATTTAGTGTCCATGTTTTGATGTTATGTACAATTATTTGTCATGGTTAACCTTGCCCACTGTAAGAGATTTGGATTCCAGTACTTTTCTATCATTGCAACATTTTAAGACACACTATTTAGTTGTCCACTCAAATCTCAATAGTTATTTCATAAAGATTAATACCACATCTTCTGTACATAACGGTGTCCACCTAAACACAACTCATTTTCTAATTTTTTAAAATGTATTTTCAGTGTTTTGTGTATGTCATGTTGCATAGTATTAGACATACATGTACTTTAAAGAACAACTTCAATGTCCTGGGAAATGCTCTGCCCAGTATGAGAAATGTGCTCCTAAAGGACACCAAGTTATGTACAGAAGATATCTCCCTTGGCTCACTTTAAGGGCTGGTGTACAAATGTATCTCTTGTTTTGAGTTGTCTTGCTCCACCAGTTCATTTTTATGTTTCTATGGACTATATTAAATATCTTTACAGGGTAAATGATGGTAACATCTGTTGTTCATTTTTGGGTCTGTTTTGTAACAAAAATGTGTCGTGTATCATATCCCTGCACATTTGCTTTGACATAAATTCAGGCCTAGAATGTCACGGTGTCAGTATTTAAAGGAGATTAACCTCCATTGCCTGCTGTCTTTACCTTGATAGACGTTCCCCTAGACAATTTGATTTTGTCGCAGAAGTGCCCTTTACTGAGGAGAAATTGCCTTGAAGTTCGGCACATACATAAGGCCTTTTCACACTACGAGAAATCTCGGTGTTGGACCCAGGTCCGACCCGTGTTAACTAGACTGACCTTTTCACACTGCAACATTTCAACACGGCACTGACCCGTGTAGAGCACTCAACCCGGGTTGAAACTCAACCCTGCTCGGGAGGTGGGTTGAGAGCTCTCAACCCGTGTAGAGAAGTTCGACCCATGTTGAAAGTCATAGTATGAACGCCTCCGGGTTGAGTTCGACCCGTGTGACCATGGATCGAAGTGCGCGCGCGTGCACAGCACCACACACTGTAGTTGTTAATTCAGCAACGAACAAACAAATAACCTCTGACCTGCGGCATTGCTACTTTCACGAGATTCTTTTTACTCCGATATGTCTGAGAAATTGGGCCTCAAATCAGACAAAAGACCGACATGGAGTGAGGAGGAGGTGAATGCTACATGTTGGCTATTTGGGCTGACAGCTCTATCCAAAGCTAGCTCGACGGAACGACCAGAATGCAGTATGGGGGATTTTCCGATTCGACCCGTGTTGAACGGCCGGCCGTGTGTGTAGTGTGAAACGATCGCACAATACACGGGTCGAAACATTACACGTGTAGCAAAAATGCTTGTGTTGCGTTGAGTAGTGTAAAAAGGCAGCGTAATTGACCCGTGTCGAACGTACAAAGTGTGAAAAGGCCTATACATGTAGGCTTGAGATATTGACTTTTCCACTTCACAGTTGTGGAGAGAATTGTAACATTCTGTAGGTTTCCTCACAGTCACTGGATTCTACAACAGTTGTTGAGAAAAAGTTTATGTATCGAGGCATTTTGTTTTCTAGCCTCAATAATCTTTCATATTTAGGTTTTATTATTGAAGACTTTACAGACTACATTGTACATGTACAGGTATGTACATTAAATTTTGTCTTTGAGTGGCATTTGTGCATACAATGTACAAAATGTACATGAAATTGCTGACGTGCACAAATTGCATGATAAAGCAAATTGCTGTTAAACATGGACTGAGGCCCTGTCCGAATTACTCGGCTGCGGCTTGAAATTTCACACAAGTCTATGGTAGTGGCTGCAGCCACATCACATAGACTTGTGTATAATTTTAAGCTGTAGCCAAGTAATTCGGACAGGGCCTTAGATTCCTGTCAATACGGAATACTGCCCTCTGTTGCTGAAGGTGTTGGCACGGTTAATATTTGAACATAGGAAAGTTCTGCAAATCATGGCGTGCCATGCATGTCGGTGAAGTGGCAGTGCTGGGGGGGGGGGGGGGGGGGAGGTAAGTATGGGGAGGGGGGGCAATGTTTTTCTCTCCCCCTTCCCCCCCAACACTTCTGTCAACAAAGAGATTATTCTGTTTATTTCCTTCTCTGTTCAGATTCATACATTTAGTATAGTGTTGAATGTAGAGAGTGAAATGTTGGTACTGTGCACTCAGTTGGGCCATACATGTAGCATTATAAACATTCATACAATATGTACATGTACATGTAGATAGTGGACGTTTTATTTACACCTGCTTTTTCATTACTTGCCCCTTAGCTTTTGGAAATCAGATATTATTTTGACTGCCCCCAATTGTAGTCTGGCACCGCCACTGGAATACATGTGTGTGTGCACACAGTCGTACTTTCCCAATACGTGCGAGAACAATGCTTTGTGTTTCCTATTGTTCCTTTAATATAACCCAACCCCATAGACTAAGCACATACTTCTACTTGCGAGGACCGATTTCAACAAAAGACTTGACTTGCGAGGAATGAAAGGTTTCTTTGTATTTCCTTTCTCCTCTTGTGCTCGGAAGTATATATATACAGAACCTGTACACAGGGGCAGCTTGCAGTTCATCTACAATACACATTTTGCAACATACACATGTAGGGTACAACTACATGTACGCGTTTGTTCTCCCAAACAAACGTGGACGTATAACAAAGGGAACAATATCATCCGCTATTCCAAGCACGTCCGCGATTGAGATCGTGTACAAAACCTATGGGAGTCTTCAAAAGACGGAACAAACAAAAGACGGAACAATAGGACGTCCGCGTTTGGAGGTCGATACACGTTTAACTGTACAATGTCGTGTTTTCCCTCTACTTCCGAAGACAGTGCTTTGTGTTTCCTATTGTTACATTGTTTTTTTTACGTCCGAGGACCGATTTTAACAAAAGACCGACTCCCGAGGACAAGAAAGGTTCCTTTGTATTTTCTTTCTCTTCTTGTCCTCGAACGTATACAGAACATGTACACATGTACAAGTACTGCATGCACAGCGAGTTCCTTTTTGCCCGAGACAACCCTGCATTTGTGACTTCTTAGACATGGTACATGTAGATTTATTTTGATTACATTGAATAGAAAATGACTTAAATCTTATTCATTGTTAGGCCTTGAGAGTCAAACTTGGTGCATGAGATCCAAAATCCGACATTTATCACTAAGCCGCCCGAGCAGCTCAACCAAACGGTCCTACATGTAGTTTGTTTCCTTCAAAGCTTACATTACACACTAGAGGAACTACGAGCAAATATTAGCCAATCACAAGATGGCAACAAGGCCAGGACTATTGGGAAGTATTATCCAGAGTCCAGACTTTCCTGCACATTCTATACAGTTACATGTAGGGTGCCTATATGTGCTCACTAAATTGCTTAACAAATCTACAGTGTACACTTTAATATTAACCCTAACGTCACCGAATACTACAAAATACTACTTGAGTAAACTGTAGTATGCAGTACTTTTACTACACTGGCCTATGAGAACTGAGTAGTATTTTGTAGCACAGTGTACTGTACCCAAAGTGAATGCCTAGGACGTTAGGGTTAATATCTGATTTGAATCATTGAAAAAGGAAGAGCGCCTTGACAGTCGACAGTCGGCTTTACCTTGTGTCAGTACAACTGATTACGAAGTTCCTTTCAGTCCATGGACAGCATGTACATGTACTAAACATTCAAGCACTCCCCCCCCCCACCCACATGGTTACTCATCTGGTTAGACTGGTTCTTGAAGACTAGCTCCCCCTTCTGAGCGACCCCTTCTGAGCGCCCCCTTCCTCCCTTCCTGTCTAAAGGTGAAGATAAGATCTGGGGTACATGTATGACGTTCGGAGGAAATTTCCAGACATAATCTGTGTATACATGTATATTACGTGGACTTGAGAATCGGAACTCCCAAGGTCCGATTGAGTAATGGCAGCAGACATGCACATTGTATCCACATAAAATGTGCGTGGCTTCCTCTCACTAGCTCTCTGGCGTGACGTTTTTGTGGGCTGCTCTTCGTCTCAAAATGCGTGTTTATTAGGCAGTGAGCTTTGAGTAAGACCTACTCGCAGTTGTCACAGCTCGTCATTTCTAATGGAAATCTGGGAATTCTAAAAAAGTGGTTTTTTTAAGGAAATGGCTAACTTTGTGAATGTGGGCAAGTCGGAGCACACTGAGTATTTTGTTTGCTACTTTCCAGCTTTGGTAAGTTTCTACAAGCATTGACAATATTTCTGCTAATTCACATCGTGAAAACCAAGCATGCGTTCTGAATTTTGTTAGGCTTCAAATTATGGTACATATTCAATTGAAGTTGAACAAATGTGCATGGATACACATGTGGAGGAATAAGGTATCATTTCCACTTTACAAAAAAGAGCTGAAATACCGAAATTAACCAATTATTACAGTGGCTCCATTGACTTTTTTAGGCATGCATTTCATGCATGTTTGCTTCTTATGTTTTTATTGGACAGAGTCATTAACCCTTTGCGTACGGATGACGCCATGTGGCGTCAGAAAAAAAAATGCCACCAGATCGGATGATGGCATTTGCCGCCGTTTGTGCAAGGGGTTAAATTAACGAAATTACCTGGCCTAACTTGATCAAATGACAATGCAATTGACAAAATGCCATTTTGAGAAAGAGCTTGCGTAAACTTGTTCGAAAAGCATTAGGCCAGCTTTTTTGTTGAATTGGATACAAAGAGATTGACCTGTCATATCCTGTTTAAAAAAAAAATGTTTTAATGTTGATTTTTCTATTCTACTTTTTCACCTGGGTCTGCTTGAAAGCCTGCTAGTATAATACCCATAAAGAAATTCACCTACATATGTATGAAATCCCAGATATTGCAGAAAGAGTCTAGAAAACACTCGGGATGCAGCCTATACTGTTTAGAATGTTGTTGACATTGTATCAACTGGATGGGGGTTTTAACCTCTTGAATACAGACGACGCCCATGGCCACGGTTTGAAAAAGACCACCTGGCCAGTTGTCATCTACGCGCATTCCTGCACGTACTCAATCCATTGTTAGTGTATTGTTTGCATTACGCTTGGCTGCACAAGCCCATCTTGGCATACCAGCATCCTATTAATAAAAGCCAACCAGAACGGGTTAACTTGTGTAATGCCCAAAATACTCTCTTTTTATTCAACAAAAATGGTCACCTTGGATTGATCTATTCACCGCATCTGTACAGCACGTAGTGTACAAGTGTTATCAGTCCCTGCTGAGTCAGGTGTCCTTCCAGAAAGGGTTAGCTTGGCAGAGATTTTGTGGATTAAAACTCCATCCCATCATCTGCTAGAGACTGAAATATGGGTCTGAGTCACTGGATTACTTGCATTATCAAGTTATTAAAAGCTGTCCAGGGACTTAGAAAACCAAACACTGGAAGTCATCAGAAGGAAATCTTGCTCTCGGTTACTAAAGAGTTTTGACATTTAAGCCCTGTCCGCACTGGACTTATTTTGGTAAAACTTACCGAGACGATGGGCACTTTTCCTGACTCCTGAGTCCTGCGGTTACTTCTACCGGGCAACTGCTGCCCAGGAAAACTGACCAGGTAACTTTTCCCGAGACGATAAGTCCAGTGCGGACAGTGTGAGTCGGTAAAAGCGGCTCAGGAAAGCCTACATCCGGCCCGAGCGCGAGGTCATGCTACACTGGGACACCACGCATGCGCTTTGCATTGCTTCATCGCAGTGCGGTGCACGTGGCAAGTTTCCAAATTCCAGTGCGTTGTTCCTTTTTTGTTTGCAATCATGGCAGATATTATTATTGATACAGTCAGAAGTTTGATTGGTGCTAATCGATGAAGTCCTATGTGTACACATCAGCCGGAAAAATAAAAAGGCACGCGTGATTTGGGTCAATCGTTTCAATGTAGTAAGGTCACGCAAAGCGCCCTCATGAGTCCTTATATTGACAGCTCGGTTACTTCTCCCACGGTCTCGGTAAAATTTTCCCGTGTCGAAAGTCCAAGTGCGGAAAGTGGTCACATTTGACCATTTTTCATTTTACCATCGTCTCGGTAAAACCTTCCAAAAAATAAGTCCAGTGCGGACACGGCTTTAGAGAACTACAGGTTTTCTCTTGAAAACTTTGGCTGATATGACATACACATACATAGCTTTGGTAATGATAAAAATATAAAATATTAGTTTCAATCTGAAAGTTGACTTTTTATAAAGAATGTACCGCCTAAAAAAATGCTGGTTTTTAAAGGTTTTTTTATGTAAGATCGTTCCAAACAAGGCTAAAAGCCACTCAAGGTATGGAGCTACAAGGAAAAAGAAATCAAAGATGGAAGAGATAGGAATTAACATTCCCCTTGAAAGAGGAGAGATCATAAGATGAAGGAAAACATGCACCAGGCAAAGAGTTCCACAGAAATACAGAACGAGGGAAAAAAGTTATTTTTAACGAATCTGGAATTCCTGAGGTGTTGCCGTAAAGGTGTTTTCTCCTGTTAAAGTGGATATAGACCAAAGGGGTATTTTAATGGGTGCCTTTAGGCGAATACAAACCATAGACCCTACGATGATCTGGGGGTTCTCGGCGACCCCTAAACACTGCAGATTTCAGGGATTTGTCATTTGAAAATTGAAAATGTCAAACGAAAACATATTATGAACGTGCACAAGTTTGCTGTTTGAATGGAACAGATTTGTACCATTTTCTTGTGACTCGGATGATGGCTTTACATTTACACAGGTACATGTACAGCTCAAACTTGTACAGGTTTGTTATTTCATTTATTATAATCACACAAAGTACGAACACTGCCTGTACATGTAACTGTGTTGTTACAATGTACATTGTAGCTGTACATGTGTAGGGACCAATGCGGTATCATGTACCTTTAATATTTACCAGACAAAATGAAAATAAGCTGTCTTGGTTACATCTATTACTTCAACTGGGCATTTTACATACATGTACATACACTATAAAGGCAACAACGCACGCCTAATATATCATGGTTTTTATTATTTTATTTGGTAAAATGAGAACAAGATGATTGTCTTGCATTTATTCACAAAGTTGTTAAATTGTGAGAAAGAAAAATTCACTTGTAAAAATCACGGAAGCGTGACGACAAATTTGAGAGTGCAAGCACATGCAATGAGAATGCCCCTCTTCAAATTTCTAAATAAGTTGCAAAATAAATGTACTTTGTAGAACTAGTTACTAAGACGTGCTAATTTAGAGAAATCCTGTTGAAAAACTGTTCACTAAAGCCCTAACCCTCCAGGGCATGTTTGTTAGAACCCTGCCAGATGCATCAGATTGCATACTTTGTCACATTGACTTGTGTGCAGAGTGAAGCAAAGTGAAGCTGTCACCACAGATGCACTGTGCTGCGTCTGGCAGGGTTAGGGTTAGCTAAAGGCCTCACCCAAGAAAAGTTTCACATTCCTGCACGTACATGTACTCAATACATTGTTTGCATTACAATTGGCTGCACAAGCCCGTATGGCATACCAGCACCCCATTAATAACATCCAGACAGAAGGGGTTAATAGAAATACCTTTAACACTAGATTTAAAAAGAAACATTTTTTCGCATTTTTTGCATGTGTGTACATCAGCATTAACCCTTTGCGTACGGATGACGTCTGTGGTGCAAACAAAAAAGTGTCACCGAGCTGGATGACGCCATTGGCCGCCGTTTGTGCAGTTTCAATCCATTGTTGAATTATTGTTTATGTCATGCTTGACTGCACTAACACATTGTAGTGGTCCGATTTGGCTACCAGAACCACTGCAACACCCCGACGTCTCCTATAAAATACCGTGCCCAAGGGGTTAAAGATGAAGTTCAGTGGTGAGAGAAGTCTGCGTCATTTTTATGTAGATTGCGTATTGTAAAATCAAACAGCAAATTATTTCTGCCATGAAATATAAAAAAAAAGTGACTTTTGAGAGCTATTTTAACAAGTGCCCTCTTGCCCGCTTTTTTGATGGACGAACTCCCCTTTTATGTCAAGCACTAGGCACAAAAGGGGAGTTCGTCCTATGAAGTTGATATGTTTGCTGCCCGCAGCGACGACTTTTAGACAAATAGCACCAGCGGGCTGTGCTGCGCAAGAGGGGACTTGATAAAAATAGCTCTCAGAAGTCACTTTTTTGTTATTTCATGGCAGAAATAATTTGCAGTTTGATTTTACAATACACAATCTACATAAAAATTAAAAAAATACACAGATTTCTCTCAGCAATCAACATCATCTTTAAAACCCTAACTCCCTTGGGTATGTGGAAAATGATATTAAAATTGGAGGATTCAGGACTGTTAGGGTAAATGTTAGTAACATAAGTGCTGTATCGAGGGCAAACTGTGTGCACCAGAAAAATGGCTTTCTGTGTATGATTGTGTCTGCATGGTTTAGTGACAAGTTTGTGTATAGGCAATGTACATGATGTACATGTATGTTCATGGAACGTACATGTACATGTACTTGTCGCCGACATTCACAAATTGATGGGGTGTTAACTTCACAGCTGGAATACATGTACTTGTCCAGGTTGTTATTAGCTCACCTGTGATGTCGTGACATTTGCAATCAGCCCCCCAGTCCAACTCCCACACAATCTTTATTTACGTTGTAGTCACCTACATGTACATGTACTCATACATATGTATACAAATGTACATAGTGCTACATGTATTAATACAAATGCTTAAGTTTACCTTGCAGAAACGAAAAGAAATCATCGTCATTAATAATTTCTGCTGGTATACCTGTGTAGTGTATTGCCACGGAGGTTAAGGAACGTACAACGTTCATGTCCATGTGTTGCATACAAGTACCCGTTAGATCACTGTACTGTTGGTCATTATTAGCACCTGACAATTAACCATTGAGACAGAAACTGAGTTTGTTAATTTTAAACCCTAGAAACAAACAGCAATGCCCTGGGACTTCTGCCTGTAGCAGGGCCACCTGATGTGGTGCTTTTTAATCTTCTCGGAACGCGGATTTGGTCGGATTTGGAGCTGATTAATGCAGGCAAAGATCCCTGCTGGTTTATGACGGTCAAAGTGAACACCGATGACGAGTCTGTCAACAAAAGGTCAGTGGGATTTGTCCCAGTGTGACTGTGAGTGATGTCTGCAGTTGTCGTCAGTTTGTTCTTCATCGGTGTCTGCTGTTGTCTTCACCTGGTGCACAGAAACGGCTGCTTGTCTTGAACTCACTCCGCATCAAAAGTGACTGCATCTTTTGGTCTGTTTTAAATATACAGTGTACAATAGCAGCTCGAAAAGATAACTTGTTAGTTTGTCAAGTGGAGAAACTCTTCAGAAGTTTTTCACTTGGAAGAGTGGCAGATTTTTTTGCATGTCATCGAGTACCCGTGTACGAGCGGACTTCATTCTTGTTTCCGGCACATTTGTGGTTTGACTGGATTTTGCTTACTCTTGACGCAAAACTTTCTCAAAACAGTGCTTTTTCTTGGGCAGCCGTTGAATTGATTTTGTGATACCTGCAAGTTTGGAAATTGAATTTTACACATATATATTGTGTGTACGAGTGCTTTGCCAAAGTGAAAGTTTCTTTAAAAGTCATTACCGGAAACATCTGCAGGGTGTAGCAGGGAAAGTTGTTGAATATTGGTGAATTTATTTTCAATACCAATACCTGTTAGTTGACTCAGAAATGCCTCTACGATGAAAAAGAACCTAGATTGAACTACATGTACATGTACACTTGCCTTCCAGACCATAGATTGAAAAGCAGAACAGATTTCTACTTGAGAACTATCCTCCCCGAGTGCACAATACTTCTTGTAAATATTTCCGAAGGAATGATGTGGAAAGCAAGAAATTATTAGTTTGTGTACATGTACAAATTGTAAGTGTATAAAATGCACATCACGTACATATGTATAACACCAGTCTCAAATTTACATGAGGCAGACAGGTTTGTAGTTAATAGGATCTTAACACAGTAATGACAAACAGGGCATTGTGCTGATTTGGTTGGTTACCGGGCAAGAAGCCAAGAACTCTATTGAGTGCTCTTTTATGTGAAAAGAGTGAAAATATGCCATATCGCTGAACTTTGAATGATATTTATACTTACAAGTGGAAAAGTGCAGGACTGTTTACGTGCCAAGTGCATTGTCATGCATTGACATTCGCAATGGTGTGCCAGAATTCAGCAATCGGTCAGAAATTGAGAGAGTTAAGCAACCCAATATTTGTTGGATATCGTGATCTGTGAACCTACATGTATACATGACAGCAGCAGCGAGATCTTCAACCTCGATGAACCAGTGCATTACTACACAGGATGAATGCATCAAGATTTCAACCAATTTTGTTTGTCCCGGATCACAAAAATAGAACTTTGAAGTGGTGTCACCAAAACAACAAAATTGATTGTCACTTCCATCATTTCCTCCAGTAACTTGCTAACAGACATTTGGCAATGTCCAGGACTACGTACGTTTGTACATATGTTGTCACGGGAGACCTGCATAGTGCATTGCTGTTGTGACATCAATGCAGTATTGTGGAATTATAATAATCCGCTGGCGTAGCAGGGCAATAAAATAAAAGACCAAGGACATACCGGAAAGGCTTGCTGGCTGGCTGAGCTGTTACCTGTATGAAGACAGTCCTCAAAAATTGTCTTAGTGGAGGACTTTTTGAAGTTTTTCAGAATTGGAAGGTCACAATAAAAGCAATTGACTGCTGGTGTTTGGTTGACTGAAATTTGCCTGACTGGTACTGGAAGACTGCTACTGGAAACGGTTCACCAACTTTGACCTCGGTCGCCATATGTTTCCTCCATTTGGCAATTTTGCATCGTATTACACCTGTGGATAAAGTTTCCTGGAGGGTCATAATTTGTGAGTGTTCAAATATCACTTGGCCATCTGAACTTGGAATATGCTATGACATGTCTACATGTACATGTATGTGCAGTAGTGTTGCTGTTGTTCCCAGTGTAAAGACAAACTGGAACGTGTACAGGTTTGTGGCACCTCCTCCTACAACCTGTATGTAAACATTTTGATTTTGGAATAAACTGTTTTCTATACAATGTCTCTGGATTGGACAGGAAGATCTGTCAACTACACTGTTATTGATACAGTGGTGTACAGCAAAGTGAGTACCAATTGTGTAATTCATGTCAAATAATCAACTCAATCCCCACCGATCCAGCCTGGTTGATTTCCAATTTTCAATTATACCTCCAGCTCATCCACCCTCTTCCCAATAGTCAATATTACGACATGCTTACTTTTTAATTCAAGGAATCTGTCCTTTGCGGTGACACTGAAATCCCAGCTGAAATAACCTAGCCTGTTTCTACCTTATTGAATTTTAAAACCAGACATGAGTGAAAAGTGTAATCTGCTGTCTTTAACCTGTGCAGATGCGGTGAAAACGCTGTGCAGATGCGGTGAAAACGCTGTGCAGATGCAAACATCATGCACATATCAGGCACTGTGCATGAAATGTGAGGTACATTGTACCAAGTACATATATTGTACATGTGTTCATTCGAGTGATGTGTGACCTGGCAGCACAAAATGAGCGGAAAGTCGCACTAAAATTCTGAGTTACAAGCAGAAACAACAATTTTTTCACTGAAATGTCAGTTTGGGGATTTTAACCACTGTACATTTGAAAAACCCTATCCTGTCATATCTCAAAGTTTTTAAATATTTGAGAATCCAGTCTCAAATATTTTGGGGGGATTATTTCTTTTTTGAACTCGTGTTAAAGTGTGCACAGATCATAAACTTTCTCCAAACGAGGGGGCAAGACTGACAACTCCAAAGGGATGTATCAGGCTACGAATGAGTGTACACCACAACACACAATATATATTCAAGCTTTAAACACGTTAAACCTGGACTTTCAGGAAATAACATAATCTTGATTTTCAATTCTTTTTTACTTTCCACCCATTTCGTGGGAACAGGTCACATGTACATGTATGTAGTGCTACACGTATCATGCACTTTTTGGAATTTCAGTTTGTAGTCTATTTCGTGCCTCAAATATATTTGGGAACAAATTTGCATCTACATTTTGTAAGTATGAGATCCATGCGTATCTCACGCAGGTATCGTTTGATTCAATTTGCAAAGTGTACATTTATTAACAGGTTAATCAAACAGCCTAAATACCAGAGGTTCTGTGTACTGTGTACAACAAATAAGTGCATGTTTACTCAATAAATAGGAAATTAATTTGTAAGCCCTGCACACAGAATGCAGGCCTTTGTACAATTTGGTTTAGAACACAATGATACTAGTCTTTAAATTGAATTGCATTTCATAGCACATTACAGTTACCTCATGATTTCATGTGAATCATCACCTATGGGAATCACATCAATAGTCATGCTGATTGCTGAATGCATGGAGTTAAAGAGGCAATATGGACATTTTGAAGATTGCTTCATTCTGATCCAGATATTTTATTGCATTTCAGTGACATGGATTGGCAGAGTAGTTTTGTACATAATGTATGTATTTGGTAACATATTTGTTTACACAGAATACTGCTAATTAGCCACAATAATTAAACTACACATGTACAACAGCTTTTTACCACTGTTGGATTTTGTTGGATTGAGCAGCATTAGAGTAAAAAAAAAAAAAAAAGGAACCAAAATTGGAGGAAACTACTGCTACATGTTTGTATATTTAAAGTGTTGAACTATATAGATGCAACACGTACCAGTACCTGTACATATGTACTTGTAGGACTTGTTTTAACCAAAGATCATGTAAAAAGGGTTTACATGTACACATGTAGTTTATTTAATTTTCATATTATACATTGTTGATAAAATAAAACGCAAGAATAACACAACATACATGTAGATAAAAACAAAAGTACATTTGTGATGGGTCTGATAACTACATTTGTATGTACATGTACATGTACCAGTATTGTACAGGATCTGTGCCAGGAAAATTAGACTGTGCAATCAGAATGAGATATTTTCAATTACAAATTAAACACAAGCCATTAAAAAAAGTACAGCTGTCTTTTCTCATCCATGTACGTGTACATCACAAAAATAGGGAAACGTCTTAAATTTGATTTACATACGTGTACAATACAATGTACCAGTTTGGAAAAAAGAAAAGTGCATCTAATTTTCAGGTGTTTTTTTGTGGAGCACAGGGTCTAATGTCAGAGTGATTGGAAATACAAGATGAAGACAAAGTGGGTCAGTTAATGTAAATACATTTTGTACCTTAGCATACAAACATTTACATTTATGTGTGTACAAGCGTTACATACATGTACATGTATGTGCACTATATCTCCGAGGACAAGAGAAGAAAGGAAACACAAAGAAACCTTTCAGTCCTCGAACGTAGAGTCTTTTGTTAAAATCAGTCCTCGAATGTAAGGATACGTGCTTAGTCTATGGGGGTTGGTTATATTAAAGGAACAATAGGAAACACAAAGCATTGTCCTCGGACGTACATGTACATGTATTGGGGAAGTACGACTGTATGTATGTTGTGTGGACCTCGGAACAAAAGATGTCCACACTAGGCAGGTAGCGAAGACACTGTGTGGACTTGCCCACGTCCACACTTGGTTTTCCCCTCTCTGAAAAAGGGGTTTAGAGGGAAAATAGGGTTAGGGTTATCCGTGGGAGAATAAAGGGAATTACTTCAGGGGGCCACTATCAAAAATTGGGGTTGAAATTTTTTTCTGGATGTAAGAAAAATGAGCATTTTGGCCGAGAATTCTTAAGTACACGAATACAAAGGAATGTCCACACAAGGATAGTAATGTGGAGCTGTGTGTACTTTAGAAGTCACCTGTGTTTGCATTGTGGGTAAAAAAAAAAAAGAATCCCAAAAAGTTATTTTAAGGGTCATAAAAGTAAATGGTTTCACAGAACATTATCTACAATGTACACACCTCCGGTGGGTCATGTTGTACATGCTTGAACTTTAGTTTCAATTGCATTTTGAAATTTCAATTCATTCAGTCGACAAGTATGTTATTGAACCTGTACAGTTTTTGGCCAACTGAAAGAGTGTAGGGCTGTGTATTCAAACCGAGTACCTGAGTACCCAAACGCTAATATCAGGAATCCGTTCCAGATTATGGAATCAAGTACCCGGACCCAGAACCGTATTACTTGGTAATTTTTCAAAATGAAAACCAGGGTACTATGGAAAAACAATACAAATTAAAGTTTGCAAAAATGCAATCATTTATGCCGTCAAGCTATAGAGCTTGTACTGTACACACAAGTTTGCATCTTGCTTCATTGATGTACCAATGTGGTAGTACATGTATTAACGCGCGGACCTTTACAAACAATATGAACAGCAATTTCCGATATGAAACTTTTGGGATTGGTACCCGGGTACCCGTGCTTTTTTCAATCGGGTATCCGATTCCTGTACTACCTGTAAATGCACTAACCTTAAAAGAGTGCATTGATTTCAGGGAAATCATCTAGAATTAACCATGGGGTGTTTTTTTTTATAGTGACCTTATTTAATATACACACGTACATTGATCAGTGTCAGAGCAGGAAATACTGAATTACTACTGGTTGGTTTTGTAGCATTACTTTGTAAAACCTTGGGCCTTGGAAAAAATCCAAACCAGTCCAGTACATGTATATGTAGATCCATGTATAGACCCATTGATGGACTGCTTCCTCTTTTCTCTGAGCTACTTGTGTGAATCACGGCAAAGGCGATTTTCACTTAAAGTTCCTTTGCTCTGCGAGTCGCTGTGTTTCTTCCACCTGTTGAGAAGAATAGAGCCTGTTACAGACGACTATTAGAAACACGGGTCCCATGCGATGAAATTGCATCGGTGTCACAAACGCACAAATTCAGTGCCGTGTGAAAGTGTATCTCTCTCATCAAATCGCATGGATCCCGTGCGGTTCATGACAGGGATCGAGACCTCCTCCTAAATCCCGCCTCGATGCGACATCCGTGCAACGATCACCGAGATTGGTCATGTGACTGAACACTTATCAATGCGATTTTCGCAAGGATACTGTGCAGTGAAATCACAATGCATGCACAGTTTGCTGTTTGGTTTTAGAAACACAAATACCTTCAGTTCTGATTGGTCAGTTGCTGTGTAATGAGATTTGTGTAGGTGAACAGTAGATTCTCTGTAAATAAACAACGCTTTGTTAGTGTTGCTGTATATTTACAGCAAATTTTGACAAAGTGGTCTTGTACATTTACATCCCCTTTGTATAATTGATTGTAATTTTACATCCAAAATCCGTCGTAAAATTGGGAGGGATCCCTGGTTATAAGGCATTATGGGTTTATGACTTCTGACTAGCTCCCACCCGAACAAAGATACTGACAATTTGGGAGACCGCCAACATACATGTAGGGCAAGATAGCTCAGTTGGTAGAGTGTCGGTACGGTATTCCGGAGGTCGCAGGTTCGAATCCTGCTCCTGCCAGATGTCTTTGTTCACTTAAAAAATGTATTCCAATTTACCTAGTCTGTTTCCCTTGTGGATTGTTTGAAGAACTAAAATAAGTTAATTGTTTGTTTTTAATTCCTTGGGCACAGTATTTTACGGGAGACGTTGGGGTGTTGCAGCGGTTCTGGCAGCCAAATCGAACCGCTACAATGTGTTGGTGCAGTCAAGTTAATAATAATAATAGTCAAGTTAATAATAATCCAACAATGAATTGAAACTGCACAAACGGCGGCCAATGGCATCATCCGGCCTGGTGACATTTTTTTTTGACGCATATGGCGTCATCTGTACGCAAGGGGTTAAAAGGGGAATGTTATTTTACGGGATTTATTAAATTGCGGGAAAATCACTGGTACCCTATAAATGTCATCGTTCATACATGTAGAATAGCGCAACACCAGCGATACACTTGTAGACTTTGACCCACGCATTGCAAACATTGCAAAACGAGGGACATTTTCTACGGGACTGTGTTGTATCGTGTGAAATCGCAGGCATCCTTGGGCGACAGACACCCAGCACCAATTAATCACAGATGTGTGTTTCCAGCTGGAACAAGCTTAAGGCAGCAAACTGGCTGATGGAAGCATGGAGGAAGGAAAACACAGTACATGTAGACTTTCTACAAGTGGTCTTTAGTGATGTACTGGGAAAAGTTTGACAGGACAGTCAGTTACAAACATGTACATGTAAATTATTAAGGCTTGTATGTTCAGGCCAAAGTCTCACTTGCTAATCCTCCTGAATGGGATTATGAGAGATAAGGCCCTGAGATGTCTGTCACAGCATCACTAATGAGTTTAAACAAACAAATAAATGATTATGTTGGAATGTCTGTTTTTCCTTTCTCCATGGTTGGGGGTACACATGTACCGGTTTCACACTACACTGAACTTACCCGGGTAATTTATTACCCAGGTAGTTGTAATTACCCGGGTAGAAACTAACCCAGAGAATCGGTTTCACACTACAAAATTAACTCTGCAATTCTGCTTACCCGCTTCAGCGCGCACCCGGGTAACTTGTAGCCGCATTCACACTATGCGAATGGTAACCCGGAGAATGTGCATTGCTTGATCTCTGCCCTAGCCATTGTTTCGTCGGCGTAAAAGAGCGAAGTAAGAGCGGCGCGAGAGCATGCAATGCAAATTGAAACAAAATCAGATCAGCATTGGTACATGTAGCGTGCACGCGTCATCCTTTAGACTTGAAGACAAGTCGTTTAGACAGTCGTGTTTTGTCTGCAGGCGCCGCATTTACCAGCGCGGTACGCAATAATATGCCCGCCTTTCGTGAAGTTCCGACAGGTCTTCTTTCCTTCATACCAGTCAGTAATTGGACAGTCGACACACACGCATCTTGGGGCCAAGGTTGCACGAACGTTCCCACATGTTATTATACTGCTCGCTACACGTAACCCCTGCAAAGTGCGAAATAGGTATTATAATACGCGGGGTGGTGCAGTCGGACTAATGCCGACTAATTACCGACTTGATTTCAAGTCTAGTCATCCTGCAACTGTGCGGTCTAGACTGGTGCCTTGCATTAAGTGTATGTAAAATGTACTTATTAGGACGAGGCATCATCTACGGAAGACTGGTGCCTTTCATTAAGTATACGTAAAAATAAACGTAAGGCGAAGTACCAGCCACGGAGGCCGTACTAATAAATTACGTCACCTTCGCAAAGTTGGCCGATAAAACACGACAAAGCGCACGCACCCACCCACGTACCCACCCACGTACCTACCCGGGTAGAAGAAAACCCGGCGAGCATTCACACTACTGATGGTAACCCGGAGAATCGTCTCAAGGTCGTCGTTAACCCCGAGATTGGTGGGTTAACCCACCTCGCGAGCAGGGTTAGAAATTACCCGGGTAAGTGGCGTTTTTGGGCAGTTAACCCGGAGAATTTCTAACCCGGCGAATTGTAGTGTGAACGCTCCACATTACCCGGGTAATTGCCGGGTTAAATTTTTCGTTAACCCGGCAATTACCCGGGTAAGAGCATAGTGTGAAACCGGCAATGGAAAGATATATTCATGGTTTATTAATCTTCATTCAGCAGCCCGAGGGCTGAATTGCATGAAGTTTACATTAAAACGAGTACAAATTTGCACATCTAAAAAATTCCAAAATGGTAAAAAATGTATGTAAACGAAATATATCTTTGGTGAGGAAGTGTTGGCTCTGAAAAGAACTGATGGTGTGCTCTGTTCAGGTTCAGAGTGAAACTTTTGCGGTAAACAGGTGCATTATACATGTAACCAACTCAAAAAGAGTGTGGCTTTTAGAATAACCCCAAGTATAAAAACATTTTGGTCAGTCCTATGGTAACAGCAACAAATCAAGATGCATAGTGTACATGTGTACATGTGTACATGTACATTGTACCTGTCTTTCAAGTTACAATTATGTAATATACATTTACAAACAGGAAGAAACAAAACTACCATTTGAATTATTATGAAAGACCTTACTTGACAGTTAGTAAATAATAGACTCAAGCATCCTGTGAAATCATGGCACCTGGTGTGCTGTCATTTTCAAGAAAAGTGGGATTTTGTATCAATTTCAAGTGATGGTAGGCTGACCATCATTGGGAAAAAACTGACTTAAAAAAAAATACTGTCCCTAATTTACCAAGTTTAGTCAGTCCACATTTTGTTTGCATTTGGTTATACACCCGTGGACGGGTGCAAGCCAGCTAGTCTGGTTTCCTGACCTGACAATTCCCGGATGTCTATAAATTGTTCCATTTCATTTGAAGTACAATGTACATGTATAAAGGGTCAGGGAACCAGACTGCAAGAACAGCATTTTGTTCTTGGTTTTTTCAAGAATCTATGAACATAAAACATTAAACAGGTTGTTGCAGTAATTTTTTCAATAAAATACTAATTCTCACATATATTACTGAAAATTACAGGAAAAAAAAGAAGTTATATACATGTACCAGTACCTTTAATATTTCTTTTTATGGGGCTTGAGGGCAATTTAAATTTACTAGAGCTGTGTATCCGAACCGGGTACCCAAGTACATTGTACCTGATCGCTCATGCCAGGAACTGATTCCAGATTATGGAATCGAGTACCCGTAACTGACTATTGGGATCGTCATTTCTTAGACAAGTTTTTGAATATCATTTGTGGGGAATTTTCAAAATGAAAACCAGGGTAACATGGAAAAACAATACATTGACGTTTATAACACTTGCAAAAATGCAATTTACACCGTAAAGCTATAGAGCTCACTTACATGTAACACGCTGACCTTTGCAAACAATTATGAACATTAGTTTCTAAGATGTAATATTTGGGATTGGCTTTCTTTAATTAATGGTTACCTGGGTACCTGTGCTTTTTCAATCGGTGCGCAATTCCTGTACTGCCTGTAAATATCCCTAAAATTTACCAAAATTAGGAATCTTTGAACTTTTGTTAGACGTCAGTGCAGTGTCATCATGTACATGTATGTATATGTAGTACTGCACCAGAAAAGATGGCTTCTTCGTGTACATTGCTTTTAAACCAAGCGCATGGTATTACATGTACATTGTAAACGTGCTTTGACTTTAACCCTTTTTCGTACGGAAGATGCCATATGGTGAAAAAAAAACAGTGCCACCAGGTCGGATGCGCCATTTGCCGCTGTTTGTGCAGTTCCAATCCATTGTTGGATTATGTATCATGTTACGCTTGACTGCACAAACACATTGTGGCTGCCAGAGCCGCCGCGACACCCCGACGTCTCCCGTAAAAAAACGTACTCAAGGGGTTAATGAAACAATGCTCCTTTGTTTTCCTTGCCATAGGGTGCCCGGGTATGGGTACGTGACCCTGACGTTGTCTGGAAGGGCGGAGAGCTGAAACGAGATTACAAAAATGGCGACAAAGTCATCGATATAGAACTGGAGGATGGAACCGTAAGTTGTGCTTATTACATTGTCATTACAATGTGCACTGACTAAGGGTCAGGCTTTAATTCATTTCAGTTTATAAATACGTTTATTGGTTTGTTTTGATTTGTTTCTATTTACAAAGCTAAGCAAATGCACCCGTCCATGGTTAATTTTATGTGCAACTTTTGTCTCGCCTCTTTGATGTATTTCGTAGTCTTCTAGAATGCGTTTTAACACTTCGAACAGAATTCATGACAAAAAATAGAAGTTGTCTGTACAGCCATAATCAAAACCAGACATTGTGAAAGGGTTCAAATTTTTCTAACAATTTTTGGTAACATTTTATCAGTTCTTTTAATTTTTTTTTTAATTCTCCATTTAGACAAGCTCACAGAAAGAAGATGTTCATAGTTGCTTTTGCCTCCCATTTTTCTCAGCTGTGATGAAGCACATAACATTCCAGATGAAGTTCTTGGAATTTTGTATTTATAGAGTTTGATATTTACTGATCTTTTAAACATTTTGTTGGGAGCAATAAAGTCATTCACATTTTATAGTAATCTACTGTAACCAGCTCTGTTAATTCCATGTTTTGTCCAACCATTTGAATCATAAATGGTCTTTAATGTTTGTTCTTGTTTGTCTCCGGAAATAAAATAATTTCCAGGAAAAATCCCTTAAGCTGAAAAACAAGGATGACCTCCCGCCGCTAAGGAACCCGGACATTTTGATCGGTGAGAATGACCTGACGTCGCTCAGCTACCTC
Source organism: Hippasteria phrygiana (assembly GCA_037893225.1). Taxonomy (NCBI): domain Eukaryota; kingdom Metazoa; phylum Echinodermata; class Asteroidea; order Valvatida; family Goniasteridae; genus Hippasteria; species Hippasteria phrygiana. The sequence continues at coordinate 270,635 of JAZGUH010000032.1, read as the reverse complement.
CACGAGCCAGCCGTCCTCTTCAACCTTCACGAGCGTTTCATCCAAAACAATGCCATCTACACCTACTGTGGTAAGTCCCTTAATTTAACCTGTTCTCAGGGCCAAAATCGACCCAGCTGCTGTACAGATCAAAACCTATCAAATGTCAGATTGAAACACACACAAACTGTCAGAGTTGGTGTTAAGAGTTTTTGATAGGCTGTGATAGTTATAAGTATAGGAGGGTTTTAAAGTATACCATCACTTCCATTCATAACCCGAGCAGGCAAATACACAAATGCTCTTTTAGCTAAGCCTGACCCCCTTAATGGTTCCCAGGACTACCATGCTAAATCCAACGGCGACTCATATGAGTTTACTAAAAAATAAAAAAAATTACTTTCCTGCTAAATCCAACAGAATCCAATTGTGTCTTATTTTTCTGTTGCCCGCTGAATCCAACAGTACATTGCCGAAAATGGTTTTCTTAAAATGAGAACATTATCTTATTTCAAGACAACTTTTCTTGTCTCACTCCCTAGAAAAATGAGCAGTTAGAGTTTAAGTAAGTTAGTAGAGCTCCACGGTCGAAACTTGTTCATTGTAAAAATTTAATTGCTGCATGTGTCAAAAGCCCAAAATGTCTGAAGACCTGGTACAAAAGGAAAGAAGCCCTTGTTTTACTTATGACTCACCAATGGTGGAAGTTACCCTGCCTGTGTCAATAGGTCTGAAAATTGGGATAATGTCTTTGGTATCTATTGAAGATTTATCCTCTATTTATATCTGGATCCAGGAAAAACCATAAGGGTGGTAGGGCTGGCAACCTAAAATGTGGCCAACCCCCACCACCTCTGTTGTAGCCCTTTACCTAGAGTGGCTTTTAGCCTTGTATTGGACGGCATACAATAGATAGACTTGGAGGTACACGTGTATGCCCTCTTTTCTTTTTCGCATTATATTTTGTGGATTGTTTTGGAGAAAAGTGGTAATGTTTTTTTTGTTTAGCCTTAGGGCTGTGCATCTAAATCGGGTACCCGAGTACCCGAATGCTGATGTCAGGAACCGGTTCCAGATTACGGAATCAAGTACCCCTAAACGAATTAGCATATTACTTAGTAATTTCTCAGACAATGATTGAAGTTTTTGAGTGTCATTTGTGGGGAATATTCAAAATGAAAACTCAGGGTACATGAAAAAACACGACCCAGATTAACGTTTATGACGCTTGCAAAAATGCAATTTACACCATAAAGCTATAGAGCTCACTGGACACACTTAACATGCGGACCTCAATGAACAATATAAACAGCAATTTCCAAGATTAAATTTTTGGGATTGGCTTTCTTTAACGGGTACACCCCTATTTAGCCTAATTTTGTTTTTTTAATATTCAAGCTGCTCTTGTACATATACATGTATGCTTTTCATCAGCGAGGGTTATGCCCGGTATGTCCCCTTTAATACCGTTGGCTATTAATTTATTTGATATAGGCATTGGATTAGGATGATTATTCTGCAGTTTATATCCCTGCCTAACAGCAAAGTAAACTTGTTCAGTTATACCACCCGGGAGTGTCAAAAAAGTATGAGTTTAAATAGAAAGTTCATAGATGTACACAATATCCAATGGAGATGTTTTATTACCTGATGTGTTTTGAGTTCTTAATTTTATGGGTTTTTTGTCCTCTGCCGTCGCTACGAGAAACATATTAATAGTCAGCAATCAATGACTGTGCATCTGTCATTGTTATTTTAAATGGCAGGATGCCAAGTACAAAGTCTGGATGAAATAAAGAAAAAGAAAATCCAAATTACTGTTCACTTGAGTATGCTTGACATTTGCTATCTTTTTTGTTTAATTTATTGAAAATGTACATGTGGAGACTTGTAAGGTAGAGCCAGTACTTTTTGATGGGAAGTAGACAGGTGAAGGCTGTCAGTATCACATGATGTACACAGTTATCTTACTATAATTCCAGGAATCTCTGTGTGTACATGTATATTGTACATGTTCTGTATATACTTCCGAGGACAAGAGGAGAAAGAAAATAAAAGGAACCTTTCAGTCTTCGCAAGTCAAGTATTTTGTTGAAATCGGTCTTCGCAAGTAGAAATATGTGCTTAGTCTATAGGGTTGGGTTATATTAAAGGAACAATTGGAAACACAAAGCATTGTCCTCACAAGTATTGGGAAAGTACGACTGTACATGTATGTATGTATGTCTGTCCGTAAAACCCATCAAAATCAGGCAGGGACTGAAAACCCAATCCACATGTCGGCCCAGGTTAGATTAAAACCCTGGTCACCGCGGTGGAAAGATTACTTCAGATTATTAAGTTCTTGCATATAAAGCAACAAAACATGTTCTGAGTAGTAACATAATGTTTGACCGAGTTCTTGATGAAATATTAATCTACGCGCCTAATATGCGTCGATAGGAGGTTCTGAAATAAACATTTACGCTACTGCCAATGGATTTTGTTCTCAGAGGTTTACATAATGCATTTGTTTTCCAAATTTATGCATGTAAATTTATCCGACCCATTCATCTCACTGGTCTACCTACTTGTAGAGTTATTATATTTTCATAAAGTGTATATAACCGCTGACAGCATCTATGTAAGGTTTTAAATTTGAATTTGAAACGGTTTATTACATTACGACCGTTGCAGCCAAAAGCTGAATTGTGGTCAAATTACGAAGGAACCATTAAAAAAAGTTGCACATACATGTAGTTGGAAAGAAATTAAACTTTTTTACAAGCAAACAGGGAAAACTTCTTTTAAAATGACTACTCACATCTAATGTAAAATGATATAATGAACAAGTACATGTACATGTACCTGTATCAGAGATAAAATGACTTTAACTAGATTTATCGTATCCTCGTTGAGTGATCCCCATAATGTCGCTTCCCAGGTTGTATCGTAAAAAAATTGGGTGTGATCCCTGGCTATACAGCATTCTGGGTTTATGACTTCTGACTAGCGCCCACCCGAGCAAAGATACTGACAATTTGGGAGACCGCCAACATAGGGCAAGATAGCTCAGTTGGTAGAGTGCCGTTACGGTAACCCGGAGGTCGCAGGTTCGAATCCCGCTCCTGCCAGTTTCTTTGTTCACTTTGAAAATACGTTTGAGTGCCAAAAATTTTACCCACGTACATGTAATCCTTTTGATTAGGAAGTACAATGTATGAGCATAAATGTCAGTAAAATGGCTTACTATAACTGAAATCTGTCAAAATCTGAGCTACATGTACATGTATCTTGCCCAACATTGGTCGTCTTCCAAATTGTCAGTGTCTTTGTTTGAGGGGCACTACTCAGAAGTCATAAACCATAATGCCATATAGCCAGGGATCAGGCCAATTTTATAATACAACTGTGGGATCACCACCATGTCGCTTTCCAAATTAGGCGTTATCCCTGGCTATACGGCATTATGGGTTTATGACTTCTGACTAGCTTTGCGTACAAGCCTTGCTGTTAAAAAAATATCTCCTTGGCATAACAATGTTTTGCATGTTTTGATTGCAGAAATAAGGCCAACGAAAAAATTGTTGCCCTCGGACAGCTCAAATTGGAAAAGAGGGTCGGTCGGTCAGAAAAAGGTTTTTTTTTTCCCGGCTTAGCCACCGATTTCTTGAATCACCAAGAAGCAAACCAAATGGAAGTATTCTAACTTTTGGCTTCATATCAACCGATTGAATGAGATATATGACAAAGTTTTTGTCAATTCGATTTGACTCTTCCACTGCAATATATTTATATCTAAAAGAGATTGAATTGATTACATACACTGTACACGTCGCATTTTCACATGCGCCATCCTTGTTTGTTTTTGCTAGACTTCCCCAAACCCAAAGTTTAGGGTTTTTAGCTAGGCTACTCTTTAGAGTCCAGTAAGAATTGATGAGGACCCTCACATTTTTGTTAACAGGCAAATTTTAGTGGCAATGTATTTATTGAAACTCTAGCTACCTCCCATAAAAATTCAACCAAAATCAACCTTAGGGAAATATGTTAATTAATTGAAAAACAAAAAGGATGCACAATTTATATTGAAAGGCATGTATTTCCGACACCTACATTGTACATGTAAGCGAAATCAGCACAATTTATATTGAAAGGCATGTATTTCCGACACCTACATTGTACATGTAAGCGAAATCATACCCTTTGAAAAATTGGGAAAGGGTCCTCGCAAATTTTTACCTTAACATGATACAAAATAGCAAAGGCAAAAACTTAATGAAAATTTGAAAAAGCTCCATCTACATGTATTCCTTACACTCCTATTCAAGAACAATACAGTTGAAACATGAATGGATTGAGTATACGCAGGAATGCGCTTACAGACATCAACTGGCCAGGTGGTCTTTTTCAAACTGCGGCTAAGGCCGTCATCTCTATTCAAGAGGTTGAACGTGCCAGGCCCTAGTGATGAGCGACCCACGGATCTCATTTCTCAGGGAAGTACATGTATTCCACAATGCCCTGTGACAACAGGGCAAAACGAGTGTAAAAAGGTTTGAAAAATCAGTCGGGGGAGGGCATAACAAGACAACGTGATCAACAATGCCAATGGTGTGGGTACAGTCAAGAGAATGTACATGTAGCAAATACATGTATTTATCACCATGCAGCTGTTTCCTTAACCCCTTGAGTACAGTTATTTATAGTGAGGTGCCAAGCGAAACGAGTTTGTGCAGATACAACATACACAATAATCCAACAATGGATTGAAAATGCAGAAAATGGCATAGACGTCATCCGGCCTGGGGGCCTTTTTTTTGTTTGCGTCTACGTGTATTGCCGTCATCCGGCTTCAAAGGATTAAGGAGTAGTTAACTTCATGCACAGTTCAAATTTCCCTGAGCTTACACAAAATCGTTCATTTATTGAACTGTGACTACCCCATGTCTGTCTTCACTCGAGGCACTAGTGCAAGTGAGTTCGGTGAAGGTAATCCAACATGACATTTAAACAGTGTGAGTCATTTTGCACCAGGCAAAAAAACTTGGCAGCTTTTACAGTTTATCGGAGGTTTTAAAACTGTTTAAAGTTGTTGGAAATTTTCTTCAGATATTTCATGAATACTTGTATTTGTGAAGATTCGAAGGGCTTTTCAAATCGTGTACATGTACAGTGTAGGCAATTTGTCCACCGTGATGTTGGAAGTGACTAAGGGTGTGCATTTACGGGCAGTACAGGAATTGGGTAGCCAATTGAAAACAAGCACAGGTACCGTAACTGTTACAGAAAGCCAATCCCAAAAATTCAATCTTGGAAATTCCTGTTCATATTGTTCGTAAAGGTCCGCACGTTAATGCTACCACATCAGTACACCAAGATGCAGGTGTACACTGGTGTATACAGTGAGCACCAGAGCTTTATGGTGTAAATTGCATTTTAGCAAGCGTCATAGACATTAATCTGTTCAGTTTTTCCATGTACCCTGGTTTTCAAATGACATTAAAAAACTTTCTTTTTCATTGTCTGAGATATTGCCAAGTAATATGTCAAGTCAGTTATGGGTATACTCGATTCCATAATCTGGAACCGGTCCCTGACATAAGTGGTTGGGTACTCAGTTTGGATACACAGCCCTAGAAGTGACCCATTCCGGCTGTACACAAACCCCTGGTATACCAGCATCCCATTAATTAATAACAGCTGGGCAGAAGGGTTAACTGTAGTCCTTGATCGACCTTGGCCATGTACATGTTCATGTAGGTCATCAAATGCCATCTTGCACATGGGCATGGCATGATTGTCTTGCAGTGTTTTCAAGTCCTTTGGACACATGAAATAAAGTGTTCACAATGCAGTAATGCGCCATGACAAAGCAATGCCCAGGCAATGGAAACTTATCTCACCGTTGTCAAGAAAGCTCACAATAAGAGATTTTGTCTCAATGCATGTATTTTGACAAAATCCTTTATACATGGAGGAAGGAAAAGCAACCTCCATGTTTATACCTAGGGAAACAGGGTTACTGCTACTCATGGTTTGAATTGGTTTATTTTATAATTTACACTGCTCTGTGTGGCGACTTATATTGTCTTACACAGTTCATAATCGAAGGTGTTAGAACACTAAAATTGTGCCTTCTGTTGCAAGTTGAGGTTTTTTTCACAAGTTGGGATTCTGAGCAGGATCCTAGCACTAATTATTCATGGATTGGACCAATCACAGCCAAGGGTTTTAAACCAATCAGGTGAAGGAATGGAGCACTAATGTTTACAACTTTGGACCAATTAGGGCACAAAACTCTGCCTTGAGTTTCAACCATTAGTGAGTCTGAGTATAATCACAACCATACATGTAGGTTACACTGCAATGATATGATTCATTTCTTGCAATATGTAAATCGCAACTTTTATATTTTGCAATTACATGTATTAGCATGATATACATGTAACAAATGATTTTTGACTGCTTCACCTCTGGTGTTTTGGGTGTACATCACAGCAGTCAGCAATTAATATAAATGTAACTTAGACTAAAGTGAGATATGACACTTTTTCCCGAGTTGTGTGGATTTTATTGAAAGATTTTACTGGAAATCTAGGCTACATGTATAGTGAGGAGTCCATACTGGTGAGTGCCACACAGCAGTCAAGCTTGTCCCTGAAGTAATCCCCATTTGTACATGGGTTATTCCATAAATTTGGGTGCCAACTTGTGACATTTTGACCCAAAATGGAAAAATTGATTGACGGTTTTTTTCCCCTTTTTTTCAGTATAACTTAAAGATATTGACATTACTAAATAATTGTAGCCAAAATCAGACAATACATGTATTTACTTCAGAAATGCTAAAATATCATGTCAAAACCCATTCATGGTTTCACGTGTAAAGGGGACACCAAATTAGTTTTCTGCTATTTTTGTGATAATTCATGCTCAATATGGTGTGTTTATTTTAAAATGTATTTTTGTCTTACCCAGGATAAAACATCAAAGTTTATTGTGAAAATAACTTGATTAGACTAAAAATAACAATTCGGTGCATGTTTGTGTATTGGGGACACCTTTTGGTGTCCCATTTACACGTAAAACCTAGTAAATGGCCCAAAATAAACTGCTCAGGATAAACTAGAACAATCTCATTTTTGAAACTGACTTTTCCATTGGTTCCAGGCATTGTGCTGGTAGCCATCAACCCATACCAGCAACTCCCACTGTATGGAGAGGATGTCATCTACGCTTACCGGGGGCAGGACATGGGGTCCATGGATCCCCATATCTTTGCCGTGGCGGAGGAGGCATTCCGGAGAATGTCCAGGTAGGTAGAGGGAGCCCTGCTAATAGCAGACATGATCTCTGTCAGGCAAACAGGATCGCAGATTCTAGGTTCAGGATTTGAAGCAGACCTTCATATGTGTCTGTGCACCATGTACTTGTGCAGTGGAATCATTCCCAATGTGAGCAATGTTTTAGCAGAATTGAGATCAAGTCATCAAAGTCAATCAGAGGTCAACCGCAAGTCGCATCAGAAGTCAACCATTAGTCAATCACAATTCAGTCCCGAGTGAAATCAGAAGTCAGTCAAAAGTCAATCAGAAGTCAATCAAAAGTCAATCGCAAATCACATCACAAATTCTAGTCTCAAGCTATTCAAATGAGCTGTGACAAAGACATTCTGTGTCATTGTACATGTATGTAGGTTATAGAAGCTATAATAAGGTAATGCATGGTAATTAGTACTAATTGCATCAGTCAGTGGATGATATTTATCAAATGGATGGGATTTATTTAGGAAAATGACTTTTTCCCCCTGGCGTTTACAAATTATGTATGTCTCTGTCGGATGAAAATGCTTAATGCCATGGGATCTTTTCTGAGGGAGCCTCAGTGTTTTAATGGTTAAAGGAAATATTCCATGGATATCAAGTCAATTTCATGCGTAATGCAATATGATCTGATATGCTTGTCATCATCGAAAGAGAAAAGAAGATGGTCGTTTTCTCAATTCTTAAAAAATAATCTTTCCTCAGATACAAGAGGGCGCTGTGTGCTGTTTGTTAAAACAAGGAACTTCTTGTCAAAAGAGCATAGCTTTAACCCCTTGAAGCTGGTTATTTATAATGAGGCGCCCGGGTGCCTTAGCGGCCTGTACAGCCAAGCGAAATGGACACAAGAGGCTTGTGCAGCCAAGCACAACATGCACAATAATCCAACAATGGATTGAAAATGCAGAGAATGACGTGTATGACGTAAATCCGGCTTCAAAGGGTTAAAATAACCAACAAAGTTTATAGGAAATACTTGCTAGTACAGTCTAAACAAAGCTGTTTAACCCCTTGAGTACGGTATTTTACGGGAGACGTCAGGGTGCCGCGGCGGGTCTGGCACCCAAGCGAAACGGCCACAATGTGTTTGTGCAGTCAAGCGTAACATATGTACACAATAATCTAACAATAATTTGAAACTGCACAAACAGCGGCCAATGGCGTCATCTGGCCTGGTGGCACTGTTTAATCCAACATTGGATTGAAACTGCACAAACAGCAGCCAATGGCATCATCCGGCCTGGTGGCACTGTTTTTTGCGCCATATGGCGTCATCCGTACGCAAGGGGTTAACTTGAAAATCAAATCAGACATTACACCTCCAAGCAAATTTTAATAGAAGAAAGCAAATGTACACTTTTTTCATTCTAGAAAACTGCATGTAGTGATGGAAATGTATGCATCGATGCCTGTCTTTAAGGGTGGGGGGGGGGGGGGGGGGGGGGGTAGTGTAAAAATACTGATGGTTGAAGTCATGCATGTTAATAAATCATTACTTTGGGAAGGAAGCTCGCTGATTAAATTTAAATGAAGAAACAATCTCCCTTTTACAGTCAGCTGTCATTCGGGAATTGATGGTCCGTGAATTATTTGTCCGTAGAAAGAATACGATTATTATTTACGATCTAGCAGTCCTTGTAGAGTACATAAATTAAAGTATTAATTTTTTATGACGGATGACACATCTCAGTGTCTCGCACTTTTAGGCAAGTTCAAATAAAAAAATTACTCGTACAATGTACAAATCATGTATAAAATGAAGGCAATAGAGAGGAATTCGTTTTTGAAAAGGTTTTATGTCTCACATGCCAAGTTCTACTTGTATAGGACATTTGTGCATATTTCTAGAGTGAACAACATGACTATTTTTGTATGTATATTTCAAACTGTACGTGTACATTCAGCATAGAGCAGTGGTTGGAAGACAGTTTCACTTAATGATTTTCGATGATACACAAGGAAATTGTTTCGTGGACAGTTTTATTTGAAACTTCGTTTTTTGACAAATTAAAGTAAGTTAAACACAGTACATGTATGTCATTTATACTTTTCCTAAAGTAAAATTCTGGGAATGAACGTTACTTGCTGTACGTGCACATTTTGTCTGAGTTCACTACTTTTCAGAGTTCTGATTTTTTTGATTTAGGGGCCATTCAAAATGTTCAATGTTTTAAAATTTTGATTATATTGATTTGCCATTCAATTAAACAAATAATATAATGCCCAGTTTCATGACAGCGTGGTGCAGCTGTGGATTTCCCCCACTTTAACACGTGCCCTGATGACTTCTAGTGTTTTATAAGCAGCTTCTGACCTAGCGCTGGCGATACCGATTTTGTTTTCGTAGTCGATATTTTTCCCCGCTATATCGCCGATATGGCGATAAAATCATCTACAATTTCGGCATGATAAAAATGTTGTGACCGGTTAGCGATCTTAAAATCCTAATGTACAAACGCATAGGCCTAAACAACTTTCAAAAACTTAACACCGCCAAACAAAGCTCTCCGTCACAATATCGCCACTCAGATCGTCCACCCATACGGAGGAATGGTCCACTATACAGGTCTACGTGGCAGCGAGTGTTAATTTGCAGCCAACTTTTTTACCAAGTCATTTTTTTTCAATTCAAGGCACAAGTACATTTTTTCAACAACTTCCAAAATTCTTGAAGTTAAAGCCACACAATACTCCTTTTGAAGTTGACATTCGTGTAAAAATCACGCATGTCCACGTATCGTTTTCCCAGGGCTTCGCAACGCGAGCAAGCAACGCGTATGCTAATTAGCACGGTTCCCATCTCTGCTGCGGTATTTAATTGATAGCAGTAGAGACGGGAACCAGTCTACAGTGCGTACTCGATTGGGTATATTTTGATGCATGACTTAGGGAGAATTTAAATATGTCTGTAGAATTTTACTCTCTTGATCTCAGACACCCTTATTTGCATTTCAAATACTCTAAAGATGTATTGTGATTATATTTATACAAACGTTACTTCATCATTTTGAATGTTTGAAGGACATTACATAAAGCATTTTCCAACTAAATGTTTTTGGCGAAAAAGAGGAATTCTTGCTACGCTTTAATTGTACATTTAAAGCAAAGACGATGGCAGTCGTTGTAAGATGTTTCTTCCTTCATGCCCGGTACGGTGCCAAATGCCAAAAAGCCATAATACCAGTCTATGAAGTATAGAATAACCACTCTGTTGAACCATGGAGGTTGAACAACGGATGATACAACGTCTAAGACTACGCATAGGCCGTATGGGTATAGTCTGGGTTGAAAAAACAAACGAATCGAAATGTAGGAGTGGAATTGGCAAGTCAAAAGAGCATTTCTTTTAATTTTACTTCATGTTTTTTATTAAAAAGTAAATTTCGATTTTTAGTAATTTACCTTGACCCACCCACCCACATTTTTGAAAAGAAATTGAAATTTTGAAAACATTGAACATTTTGAATGGCCCCTTAAATCAAATTTTTTGATTTAAATCGATTTAAAATTTTTTTTAGTTACCATTGTACCATTTGCATAAAACATTTGTTTCAAATAAGTCAATTTAAATGACCATCATTGAAAGTATAACCACACACAATTGTTCATGAAATCAGTACTGAAATCCCTTTCATTTATCATATTCTTTTCTAGAATACATAGTTTGTCTTAAAATCTCTGTTACAGCATCACCGTCATACTGCACATTTCTCATCCAAGTTGATAACAGGAACCCCCCCCCCCCCCTCTACACAACCACGGTGGAATAAAACTAATGCAGCCACCATAAATATCACCATGTAGGCATTTACAGTATGTTTTGTTTTCTTTTATGTGTTGATTTTCTTAGAGTTAGAACAGATTTCATACAATGTTACAAACCCTAATATCCCTAGAGTGTGTGAAAAATCATTATCTGAGAATTGAGGACTGTCATCATGGATCGCAAATCAATGTTAGGTTTAATCAGCTTCCATCTCTGATCTTGTTTTCAATTATATGTGACCGGCTCTGCAAAAAAGGCTATTATGTCGCAAAATTTTTATAAAATGAGTTATATACATGTACATAGTTGAATTGGTTACATGCTTAGCTTTAATTTGGTGTAGGTTTGACCCCTGTGGCATTTTGTGTTCTCGAGATATCTTTACATTTGCATACTCCTATTTTCCCAATTTAACGGAAGTGCGTTTAGAGATACAGGCCTTTAAACACAAAAAAGTGCAAAGAAATAAGATAGAAGTAATTTTATCAACATTTATTTGTTCATCTTTATTCATGAATATTAATGTTTCTGAAAATAAATTCTGAAAATATAGATATAACAGAAGCCAACAAACCAAAAACAAAAAAATCACTTACGTGAAGATTTTTTCACCCGCCTCACATAGAACTTCCCTGTGTGTGTTTTCACATAGTGCGACATAATACCCCTTTTTGCAGAGCCGGTCACATATAATCATGTTTATGTGCCAACATTACATTGAGCTTATGCGCCTATCAATTGTTTCTTCAATGCCCCCCTCCCCCCCGATCCCCCCCCCCCCCCCCCCCCCCCCCCCCCGGGCCATCCCACCTCTGAGGTGGGGATTGTCACTTTTGAAGTGACAAAATCCCCACCTCTGGTTCAAAAATCTAGCAACAATCTCAACCTAAATGGGTGGGGACACCCCCACCTTATAGGGTGGGAATTATAATTTTGATGCTATTATGTAGGTGGGGTCGGGGGGGGGGGGGGGGGTGGTGGGGGTTCGGGGTTCGGCGTTCGGGGTTCGGGGGTAGGCACTTTACATGCATTGATACTTGATAGGCACATTACATGCATTGAGTTAAACTTATGTACATGTACACGTATATGTAAGAGATGAATACTGTATAACACAGTAGGTAGCACAGTGTACATTACTTCAGAATCATATGCATTGTACACAAGATAAATGTAGTACAATGTTTCAGGAAACTGGCCTTATACATCCCTTTAGAGTGAGTAGAAGTGATTTAAGGTTAATGAAAGTCAGGTTTGAATAACAGACATTGTTTTTACATTGAAAAATAGCAGGGAAATAAATCCAAACGTGATTTTTATTAGTGATTTTTTAGATTGGTTTTCCATTGATTTAAATAATGATTTAAATCAAACAACCCTGCGCATCCATTCACTCCCATGTGCATAATCTTTTAACCCTAACACCCTACATCATTTTTCCTATACGTAACATGAATCCTGCAATATCTTCCGATTCCAAAATGCTCCAATGTGTGATACTGGGGAACACTGCCTGAATCCTGCAGAATCCTCCAGTGGGTTTTGGTTAAACACCCCAGTAACCTCAATCCTCCAAAATCATGGGCCCGATGACCTGGATCTAAGATCCATTTTCCTCCAGATGCAAAAATCCTCTAATGCCCTCAATCCTGCCAAATCCTCTAATGCTTGAGTGATTTTTGTCTGTTTTGCAGGGTACATTGTAAATCACAATAAAGTACAATGTAGGCCTACATGTACCTGTAGTTCTCCTAGAACAAAAAAATACATCAAATATATATTTGTCATTGTTTCAGAACAATTTATAGCATTTTTCCTATTTTGATATATTTGTGAATCTTGAATGTGCCTGTAGTACACGTGTATGTGCATCTCTTTCAGTGCAAAGTCAGGTTTTTTGGCTTCTAGATGTAGCTGTATGTCCACATCTACATCAAGTATTCCTTGAGAAATCCCTGGCAACTAAACCGCCCCTTCCTTTTCCTGTCAAACACACGCCTCATTTTTTTGTCTGAGTCAAGTCTGTTGAAATCTTTGTTTTTTTTTCCATATGCACTTTATTAAACCCAGACATGACAAACTACATGTACATGTGCTAGCCAAGTTTGCCTCTATCTTAGCCACTTAAAGGTTCATCATTCCAAGATCTCAGTTGGGATTTTTTTTATTAACTCCCTAAGGTGTGTGGAAAATCATATTAAAATTGGAGGATTCAGGACTGTTAGGGTTAAAGAAATTTGTGTGATAATGTTTGAAAATTTAAAAAAAGTTTTGGGAACCCCCCCCCCTTTTAAAGAAATAAGTTTAAAACAAATTAGGCTCTTAAAACAAGTTACCTGTGCTTCCATTATCTTACAATAATATCAAAAGATTGCTACTGGTAATCGGATTGAGTTGGTATTGAGTTGGTTTTAGTGGGTTTACACTAGTATACAGACAATACAGTAGTAGATTTCCAATTTAAAAAAAAACCAAAAAAAAACCTTTTGAATAGCTAAGTTGCAATTAGAGTGTGTAGGAATTAGCATTCTTGTGCCAACTCACAACTGGGAAAAATACACTCCAATTGGTTTCAATTTGAAAAATGAATCGGAAATGGATTAACCACATGTAGTCTACCCCATCAGTCAGTTGGGTTTGGTTAAAGGGCATATGGCTGCTCTGTATCTGATAAAACCCTGGTCGAGCTCCATTTAGCTGTTGCAAGTACGTACACGTACGTGTACAGTGAGCATTCATGCAGGCTGCTGATAACTAAACACCCACAGTACAGTGACATTTGGTAACATAATAAACCGTTCAAGCTCTGTCATGTTTGTTTTACAATGTGCTATTTTTATACCCACAGTCACATGCTTGCACATACCAAGAAGTATTTGCAACGACGATCATTCATATGAATGAATAAATGCATTTTGTAAATATAAAAATAATAAATAATCCCTTGTGGATTGTTTGACGAATATAAATAATAAAAATAAAAAATAAAATAAAGAAATATTTAAAAAAAAGTTCAGCGATTCTGTAAAGATGATCTAGTCCATGCACGTTGAGCCCTCTAGTAGTGAAACAGCCAAAAACTGTCTTTCATGCGGGCACAATATTCAGCTATATACATGTGCTCACATGCGTTTTAGTTTTGTGCAAATCTGTTAAATTGTAGCTCATAAATTGATTTAAGAAAGTCTGTGAGGATGGAAATCCAGGCCCTTCCTTACTATCATTTAATTAACCCTAACCTTCCCAAATCCTTCAAAATCCTCTTTGCCAAATGGAGGAATTTGGAGGATTGAGAGTCTTTGAAAGTTGAAGTATTGGAAAATTAAAATTACAGCATTGAGGGCATTAGAGAATTTTGCCTCTGAAGAAAAATGGAGGATCCAGGTCATCAGGCCCACTTTGGTGCTGGATGATTTCGGAGGATTGAGGTTACTGGGATACTGGTCAGAAACCCACTGGAGGATTTTGGAGGATTCAGGTTATATGTAGCTTTAACACTTTGAAGTCGGAGGATATTGGAGGATTCAGGTTACAAGTACTAAAAATTATGTACGGAGTAACGGGTAATTTAATAAACATTGATCTGTATGAATTCTTTCAATGTTCATTTAAATCCGTGTTTATTTAAATCATAAAGGTTACAGTTTAACCCTCAAAGAGGTTTGGGGAGGAATCTGCCCTCTGTAGTTAAAAAAAAAATAGTATTGGATTGCATTCTTGTGCCAAGCCCAACTGACTTTTTCGCTGTCTGAGGCACATTTTGCACAAGTTTATATAAAGTGGAGTGTACTGTTCACCTGCAAAGACGTTTTACATAGAAATCTTGCATCAACAGATGTACATGTATATGTATAGTTCTACAGACCATTTAATTGGTTTACAATTTTGCACCTGTAGGAGTGTACGTAATTATCCTAAGTATCTTCATTTACATACTTAATTTCATAAAAATCTGTTACCCTTTGGCTAAGATCTGGGGGGAGGGTGGGGGCAGAATCCAAAACAAAGGAGGTGGCCATTTTTAACACGAATTAAGGAAATCCTATCAGAATAGAAATACCAGCCTATACAAGGCCCCCCCCCCCCCACCCCCTTAATTCTCTGAAGTTCTTTCCAGACTTATTGGATTTCCTCCAATATCCGAACCACTTGTAAAAGTTTCCCAAGCCACTGACCCATGCAAACAGGCTGCATTTATCATCATCATCCTCTTTATCCAACTTGGCCGATTCAAAGCAGCAAAACCAACCGTTTTTTTCCTCAGGGCCCCCTTGTACGTCAAAGTGTGTCAAAGTGAAATGTTGCATATCAGATTGTGTAGAATAATTTTTAGCTGTTTCGGCACTCCAGCCGGAACAGCTCTTGCTTTCGTTAAGATTTTTTATTTTTTTTTTATTTTTTTAAATTTTTTTTGTCTACTCCTGTCCATTCGTTTAACGCACAGTTTCTTTCTCGCCGCCTCTTTTCGTCTTTAACTTTCTTCAATCAGACTGAGTCCAACAATAGTTTATCATCATTCGCTGATGTGCATATAACAATGACGTCATGATGACGTCAGCAGTTGTCAAGTTATGACCTCCTTGAATATTAATTAGTCGATTTTGTGGAACCCATGTCTGAAAAACCAAAGTGGTGGCGTCATTTCTCCCTGTTGCAAAGTTTTTGTTGGGTGCCCAAAATGGTCCTGCGGCAGTGAAATTTTCGTGACGTCATCATGACGTCAATAGGAGGTCATTAAATTCAGGCTAGAATTTTGTATCTTTAGCAATCGCGTATGACAAAAAACCTTCGGAAGTTTTAAACATTGTATTTTCGTGTACCTAAATCCAACTTTTCGTGATCGTAGCTCACTCCATTCTCAAAATATGCCCATTTCAAATGTTAGGTCAAAAACAATATGATAACAAAGGAATTCTGGGAAGGCAGTAACCATGAGTATGTTGTGGCGGTCCGCGTACAAATCTCAGTTTTTTTCTTCTCTCGGGTTTTCCATTTTCAGACTCCTCTCCCGTAGGGTTTGTGCACGTCTTTTTTCCAACAGGGCATTTGGGTACTTTGGTAAATCCGATCGACTTGAGACTTGGCACACAGAGGTCACGTGACGTCATCTTAAAGGTGCATTTTTGAAGGGGCCCATATATATCGAGAACCGTAGGTCCAATTAATTTCAAAGTTGCCTAATTGGTTGTCGGGCAGTATTTGTAAAACATGAAAATAAATCATGACGTCATGATGACGTCATCAGGGGTCACGTGACGTCATCTTAAAGGTGCATTTTTCAATGGTCCATATCTAGAGAACCGTAGGTCCGAATAATTTCAAAGTTGCTAAATTGGTTGGCCAACATATGCAAAAGTTAAAAAAAAATAATAATATTGTGATTACGTCATCAGGGGTCACGTGACGTCATCTTAAAGGAGCATTTTTGAAAGGCACATATCTAGAGAACCGTAGGTCCGATTAATTTCAAAGTTGGTTAATTGGTTGGCCAACATATGCAAAAGTTGAAAATAAATGATGACGTCATGATGACGTCATCAAGGATCATGTGACGTCATCTTTTCTCTTCACTTATTTTTAATCGTTTTGAAAACGGAATCAAACTTTACCTTAAATGTTTCGCATGATTTCGAAGTTCATTCCAAATCCTCGTTCATTCATACTTCACGTACCAATTAAGAACCGAAACAGCTCTGTGTTTGTCCACAAACACATCTTAGGTCTCGTTTTAAGCCTGTAATTGTATTGTTCCCAGTCACATCTTGGTGTGTTGAAGTGAGGCAGGGGGGTTTGAAATATTTTTGGGGTGGGGCTGGAAGCCATTCCAAGTAAAAGATTTGATTTTTGTTTTATTAGAACTCCCAAAAAGTTTGGAGGTTGTACCTTCCCCAAACTCGCAGAGCTCCTCTCCCTCTACTGGCCTGTAGAACTGTGACAGTTGCAAGACTTAATAATTAAAGGTCTATTCTAACTAAATACAAAAGGAGAAACAAGTTTCATGATGTCAACGATGATTGTTTTATTGTGATGTTAGCCGTTGTCCTATTGAGGTTTCTCCCCTTTCAAACCCGACCTTCTCAAATCCTCCAAAATCCTCTTTCCCACATGGAGGAATTTGGAGGATTGATGGTCTTTGGAAGTTGAAGCATCGGAGGGTTTAGCAGGATTATGAGGGCATTACAGGATGTTGTCTCTGGAGGAAAATATATACCAGCTTTAAAGGTACATGTACATGTATGGTATAGCATTGTCAGAGTTGTCAACATAGTTGCAGGCAGTGTTCATACTTTGTGGGATTCAACATACATGAAATAACAAACCTGTGAAAATTCGAGCTCAATCCGTCATCCAAGTCTAAGGAAAATATTGGAAAACTGTTCTGTTGTGATTTTTGTGCTTGTTCACATAGTGTTTTTCTTCATGTGGCTTGTTCGTATGGAGCATTTCACATGGAAAGATTTCTCGGGATGATTGGTAGCGGTACCATCTTTATGAACAGCTTTCAGATTGAAACAAAAGAATCAAATTGTTTTTTAGATCATTACCAAAGTTGTATGTAAGTCATGAGACTTGAAAACAATTATCGGTCTAATTTTTATTGATTTGCAAGAAGCATTTGAGAATGTGGCGACATGTGGGCCAGAATGATATTTACAAGCAGTTGTGAAAGTTAACCAAGGATAATTTTTTTTTGAGGGGCAAAGTGACATTTCCAAAATAACTCGGAGGAACTTGCAAATTAAAGGCATCGCTGAGAGTTTTCATTTCAAATGATCCGACAGCAATTTTTTTATTGTAGGGGTGGTGGTCTCGGAGGCTTTGTGTGACTTTGTGAATGACTCACCCAAGTTCTATTTCTCCTCCCCCCCATCCAGGTTTGATCAGAATCAGTCGATCATCGTCAGTGGGGAGAGCGGGGCAGGGAAGACAGTGTCTGCCAAGTATGCCATGCGATACTTTGCCATGGTGGGCGGTTCCTCCACAGAGACACAGATTGAGAAGAAAGTCCTCGCGTCTAATCCTGTCATGGAGGTAGGATGTCGATGGTCATCTTTTAGTACTTCTTAAGACAGAGTTTAAAAAGGTGTTAGATTGAGCACTTTTGGGTAGGGCTGTTCATTTTCGAATAATTTACTATTCGAATATTCAAAACTGGGTTTGACCGAATATTCGAATATTCGATACTCGCTGATCAAGTTTTTCAGTGCATGCCACACCGGTAAAAAATATTGAACGTAAAAGCATGCCGTTTAAACGGCATTTTTTTGCATGCCCCTGTTTGTATCAAGGGTTTTACGGACAGGAACAATAAACTTCCGTCCACAAAAAATTGCGATTGACAAAAATGCGGCATTTGACACTGCTAAGCGCCGTAACTTTTCTATTAAAATAGCATCAGAGTCATATCTGTACGTGCATACATATCTTTTCGAATATTCGAACTGGCAAAATGGTATTCGAATATTCGCTTGACGATCGAATATCGAATATTCGGTATATTCGGGACAGCCCTACTTTTGGGTATCCATTTTTTTGTTTTTGCAACAGGCATAAGTTTCTGCTGCGGTACATGTATGTTGGTAGATTTGTAGATATATCCTGATAAGCCAGATGGTTTAGTAGTTTGTGCTTTTTGAGTTAGACCTTCTTTAGGACACATAAAAAGTATTTTGTTTGACTTGATGCAGTGACGTGCAGGTAGTTTTTAGTACATTGCATTTGAAAGTTAACTTGGGAATGGGACTTTCTCTTCTCTAGGGCTGTCCCAAATATAGCGAATTTTTACCGGCGCAGCATGCAGTTGCAGCAGACGCCTGAAATACTTGATCGGCGAGTATCGAATATTCGAATATTCGGTCAAGCCCAGTCTGGAATAATCGAATACTAAATTATTCTAAACTACTAAAATAATTTAAACTACTCTCCCAGGGAATTCACTTTTAATTCACAAAATGTAAAAAAAAAATCCACATTGGGAAAACACTTTCCACACAAGTGGGAAATACTTTCATGCCTTTTCACACAAGTGGGGAAATATGTTCACACCTTTTCTCAAAAGTGGGAAGACAATTTCCCACTTGAATTCACAGGGGGGAAAAGTTGTGTGGGAAATGCAAAATACGAATGTGAATGCGACTGCAAATTCTTTTAACAAAATTTCCCACACCCATCAGTGTTAACTTTTAATTGCAATGTACTATACATGTACCTCCACTTTCAATCTTTCTTGTGCACGTGTTCATGATCCTGTTTGCAATTTTTTTGCATCGTGTGCTACCTGAAATATTTCTCAATGAAACGTAGTGGCTCTGAAGGAAGGTCTTTGCAATGGGACATTCGCAAAAGGACTTTTGATCTTGGAAAATGTTTCTTTTTTGGCAAGTCGTGTAGTCTTATTTTGGAACAGTAACAAAATACCTGAAAAACAGAAGTCGGAGCCTTCGAGCAGAAATTGAGTTTCCTGCCCATTGGCTGAAAGAGATAATGAATGTAATCGCAATGATTTGGAGCTGTAAGAAGTGGCTTCCTATATTAATGGATGGGGAGTTACCTGGGCTTACCATTGACCAATTGACCTACATGTACACTCTATAATTATTGGCTTTATACCTGAGTGATTGTCTTACTTGCGTAATGGGCTTACCTCAAGCAAAAGAATTAATGCTAATTTCTACAGTTTGCTGGTGGTTTGATGTGGAATATCAGGGCTTCAATTCCGTACAAATATCCACGAGACCATCGGCTAATTATTTGAAAGAACTAGTCACCAGCTCACTGCTAGACCAGTACCTAAATTACCATATGAACTCGTACAAATTGTCAAGCTAAGAAGCCTGTATAAAACGGGCTACGCCGGGCCAACGCAGCTTCGTAGCAGATCTTTCAAGCGAATTGTGCACACAGTAAACAGGCCTCATGGAGAAATTGGAACGAGCGTTTCTTACATTTCGGCAAACTGACGGGGGAAAAAATTTAGATCGATAGCATCAGATTTTACGTGACAAGAAAGAGGAATTCATGCATCTTCTGAGGGTGGTTGAACGAAGATTTTCCATGCAGGAATAGCAGAGTTATGGTCGGTACATGTAGATGAACGTCTTGAAATGGTGATTTTTGTTCTCGCTGCATAGAACATTCAGAGAAAACATCAATAAATGGATGACGATAAAGGTTCCGATCTCCCCCCAAAATAGTTATTTCACTGTAAACTTGCAAAGGCAGTCATGTGTATCTTGCCGGGGATAAAGAGAATGCGATAAAGAAACCCGAAAACGGGTTAAATCTGCATTTTATCCTCGTGCTTGGAGTGCAGTCCTGTGGCTGAGCGTCAACTTGACAGCTAGAGTTCATATGAGTCTCGGTCCACCAGTCCTCTGCAGATTTTGTGCCCCAATTATCACGACAGTGCTGACTTGGCTTTTCAACTCTCTGTATGAAACAGGCCATAGGCAATGCCAAGACAACCCGCAATGACAACAGCAGTCGCTTTGGCAAGTACATCGAGATCAGCTTCAACCTCCAGCACCACATCATCGGGGCCAACATGCGCACGTACCTCCTGGAGAAATCACGTGTCGTCTTCCAAGCCGATGAGGAGAGGAACTACCACATCTTCTACCAGTTGTGCGCCTCGACCCACCTGCCTGAGCTGGCCGCCCTTAAACTTGGTGAGTTAGGATTCTGAAGGAGGTTTCATCAGCCCAACGGCTGTTGCAGAACTGTACATAAGACCCCCCCCCCCCCCAAAAAAAATAATTCTGTTGCCCTTAAATGGCAAAAAATCGGAAGGCAGGGTCGGCCAGTCGATTTTAGATTTTTAAATTTGTTTTACCATCCATGAAAACAATACCACATGTAGATGTCGTGTAACTTTAAAGTCCGGAGGCAAAAAGTAAGCTTACATTGTACTTAAAAGTGAGATTCACAGCGAAATGCACGGTTGTGCCATCGTAGCTGTATTTAAAGAGAATTTTTAATAAAATTTTGTGCGGGAAAAGGGGAGATTTTGAAAATTTCTTTAAAAATTTTAAATTAAAAACGCGACTTGACTTTTGTGACTTTTAGGGTCGGTCGCCGAGGGCAACACGACTATTTGTTTTGGAAGGCCTATCTATTGTTGGCAGTTTGTTGGACCAACCTTGCCCAAATCTTTGCAAGTCAGCCAATTCTAAGTGACCGTGTGATGCCAGCCTATGGTCATGCTAGTATCTACATGTAGTAATGTTTTTGTGCTAAACAGTGACAAGTGAAGAGGGGACCACTAAAGTCCTCTGCACTTTCATACCCTGTGGGATATTTCTCATTGCAACATGCTCGAGGTGGTATTTGCAACAGTTGGAATTTTGTATTGCCGAGCTGCGTAGCAGAGCGAGCCTATGTAATTTTTGTTTAAAAATTGAAATCACCTAATACAAGGCTAAAAGCCACCCTGGGTAATGGGTTTTGATCAGAGGTGGTAGGGTTGGCGACATTTTGAATTGTATTCATGCACATGTACAATGTATACATACAAATATACAAATGTTAAAGTTTGGTTTTAAAATACCACCTAAAGAGGTCAAACCTACAACAAATTCAACTTCTAAGGATGTCAAAAATTCAACTAAATTTGGGGACAAATATTTGTAGAGCCGGTCACATTTATGGATACAGAACCATGTGTAGTCAACACATGTACATTTGTACATCATCTGTTTAACCCCTTGTGTACGGATGACGCCATATGGCGCAAAAAAAACCCAGTGCCACCAGGCCGGATGACGCCATTGGCCGCTGTTTGTGCAGTTTCAATCCATTGTTGGATTATTGTGTATATATACACATGTATGTTACGCTTGACTGCACAAACACATTGTAGCGGTTCGCTTGGCTGCCAGAGCCGCGGCGGCACCCCGACGTCTGCCGTAAAATACCGTACAAGTATGGGATTTAGTAGAGTTGACAACATAGTTGCAGGCAGTGTTCATACATTGTACTTTGTGGGAGTCAACATGTACATGAAATAACAAACCTGTGAAAATTTGAGCTCAATCCGTCCTCTTGAGTCAAAGGAAAATATTGGAAAACTGTTCTGTTATGATTTGTGTTTGTTCGTATGGTCTTTTTGTTCATATACATGTACATGTAGCTTGGATGGGAAACTAAGTTGGAATACATAGCTATAAGAATAGCGTAGTTTTCCAAGTCTGACAAAATCTACTACAAAGAACAAAGGCTGCTTTGATATTAAAATGTCTATCTAGAGGAAACCATCTGGTTTCCTCTCATAGTAGAATTGGTACATGTATGGATTGACTGCGACTTCCTGCAATAGTCCCAATACAGGATGCACAGCAACTTCAAACGCTTCCTCCATAGCCACTGACACGAACTTATCAATTAGGAACTGAATCAGGCGAGAAAGTCGTCTGCTGTTTCTGTTTCAGCAGGCCCAGGGACACACATGGGTTGGGGAGTTGGTGAGGGTGGGGGGGGGGAGTAGACGTTAAACAGAGAATCTCAAAATCCATCTGAAAATTTTACATTTTCCATTCTGCAGTTTTGTAAATTCTGTGTTTTTCCCCCGTTTTGTCTGGAATTTGAAGCCTTTTGAATAGAATTACCTCCCCGAAGAGTAAACGGTACGTATTAAAAATTGGTAAAATAAGCGTTCCTTTTACATACATGATTATTGTCTCGTGTAGTCATCCATTCATTACGTCCTCCCCCCCCCCCCCCTAAAAAAAAATTATCCAGAAGTGAACAGTTAATGAAGAACCCAAAGTTATAAGCCTGACAATCTGACTGATTCTGAATAATTTTGGACAGGCAGTTTTCAATTTTGACGAGCACAGCGGGCATTTTAGAGAGATGAAATAAAATCTTCAGAGCGTGAAATGTTATAGGAGTAGCACGTGCATGCACGCGCACACAAATCACATCCAGTAACAGGAGGTTTCACCCCTATGTCGGCATGGCATGATTTGGGCCACGAATCCAACCGCTGGTTCATTGCGCCTGTTCCCACATCAAGGTATTCATTCTGCCGTAGCATAACAGAGGAATTGAATGAAATTGGGTCAGGCCCCAAGTGCGTGACTAGCCCAAATTCTAAATGAATTAACGTACGCTTGGTATACCGTTACTGTGTACACCTTCATGTACATAATCGGCTGGAGTTTACGTTGCGTGAATAACGGTATGCTGCATCGTCATTTTAAGGTGATTCTTTTGTTATTTAAAAAGCTTATCAGTACGTTTTTATAATATTTAATTGAATTTAATATGATTCTCATTCAATCTTGTTTTGAAATGCGTTTTCCGTTTTTTTCCGTTCAAAATCTTCAATTCCGTTTTTGACACTTGATTCCGCGATTCCGTCCGTGATTCCACGATCATGGTTTTTCACTTTCTCTACGTTATGGTACAGCTCTTCGAAGTTTTGGAGTTCCTGTATTTCATTACGCAGACTGCCAAAGTAGTGCTGTAGAGCCTCCATTTTAAAACAAAAAATCTCTACACTCCATAGGTCCGAATCTCCTAGCTGATTCATCTAAAATGCTCAGAATTAGAAGGCTACAATGCCTGATTGAGGTGGTACACTGTGTCATTACAACCCCTCAACTAGTCTTGGTTCCAGATGGTATTTTACAAAATGTAGGTGGATTCCCATCACGTGCAATATGGCTCCCGACTAAGCCACTGACTGCACTATCAATACGATCTACTCACCCAAGCGAACCATCCAAATCCCACCTTAGAGACTTTGGTACTTGGACCTGGTAAATTCCAAGCATACCTCACGCGCATGGTTGTCGTCTATACGCGCATATCTGCGCGTACTTAATCCAGTCATGTTTCAACTACATGTACATGTACACGTGTATATTGTTCTTGAATTGGAGTGTAATAACTAGATGAAGCTTTTTCAAACAAAACTTTCATTCACACGGGGCTCCAAGTGCGATGAATAGGACCACTCTCTTTAGTGTGGAGCCTAATGTTTGCATAAATTTACGCTTAGCTGCACAGCCCGATTATTGGCATACCAGCACCCCATCATTAACAGCCAGAGACAAGGGGTTAATCTAAAATCCCGTTTTGAACCAAGACTATCCCTCAACTTTATTTTCTGAGCATGTGAAATGTGATTTGCGACCTTGTATTACCATCAAGGCAAATGTCAGAGGGTGTGTAGGCACCTTCTAACCCATCCTGTTCATAGCAGATGACATTTCCTGTAGACATTGCCGAGTATATATTTGGCAGTAGACGGCCATACGAGGATGCAGGTATATGTTAAGGGTGAATGTGAGAAGGCAGTTGGGAGTTGTACAAACTTAGTATGACGTTTGAGGTTGCTGTGACGTGGGGAGCTGTCTGGTAGATTCTGCCAGTGAACTGTGAAACCAGACAAGAAGTTTCAAGAGGGAATGGAAGATTTACAGGGGCAGATTCAGGAATTTTTGCAGAAGAGGCTCACTCCCGGCCAATTTGTTTTTGTTTTTTGTTTTTTGTTTTTTGTTTGTTAAAACATACAGATGAATATAAAAGCCAAAATCCGATATTCTTACATGTAATGCTATTATGAATCCGAAAACAAATTGATGGACCTTAGAAATCTTACTTCTGATAAATAATTTTTAAAAGTGAACAAAGAAAACCGACCTCCGGAATCAGTGTTGTAGTCGAGACCATTTCAAGACCATGCACAAGACCATTCACAAGACCATTCACAAGACCAGCTTGTAACAGGCACAAGTAACAGGCATAAACCATGACAAAGGAATGCTTTTGTTACAGTTCATTCGAATAGCTTAAGACTTGGATTAAGGATTAAGGTCTTGTGCTGGTCTTGTGCTGGTCTTGCAGGGTCTTGTGTGGTCTTGTGATGGTCTTGACTACAACACTGTCTGAAATACTGTACCGGCACTCTACCAACTGAGCTACACTGTGTTGGCGGTCTCCCAAATTGTCAGTGTCTTTGTTCAAGGGATGCTCGTCAGAAGTCATAAACCCATAATGCCGTATAGCCAAGGATCATGCCCAATTTTACAATCTGGGAAGCGACATTGTGGGGATCACTCAATGAGGATACGACTTTTTAATATATAATTTGTCAAGCAAACCAATTTGTCAAACTGATTAGGTAAATTTGAAAGAATTTTCAAAGTGAACAAAGAAAACTGACAGGAGCGGGATTGGAACCTGCGACCTCCGGAATATTGGACCGGCGTTCTACCAACTGAGCTATCTTGCCCTATGTTGGCGGTCTCCCAGATAAATAAGTGAATAATCTTAAAACACAGGACAAAATTTACAATGAATCATGGATTGTTTCATGCATTGACCATAACAGCTACATGTAGGTCTGTAAATTTCAGTTAACAATTGTTGACTGCTGTCCGAAGGGACGCATAGCAGCTGAGGCGAAGCCGAGGGTGCTATGCGCCACCGAGGGTGTTAAAAATGTCATAACCCACATCACAACATTCAGCAAAAACCTCAGTTCAACTTGCCTTGCTCGGTGGAAATTAACTCAAACAAATCAGGCGATCATACAGCTGATCGTCTGCTAGTTTGTTGCTCCCACTATAGTTTGCTATCGTTAACAGTGTAGCGTGGGTACTAATGATACAGCTCAATAGCTAGCTTGGTGATGTGTGATATCATGCTTAGAGTGTGAAAGTCATTTTTATAGACTGGGCACGTGATCGTTCTAGGCCAATCAAAATACAGTATCCAAGACGGAGATATAACTTGTTTGAAGTTTTCCATTTATAATATCGTTCTTTCCTGATATACTGTTTTGTATCATTTAGCCTTTTGAAATATTCTGCTCGGAACTAAACATCAGGCCCTCGTAATGTTTATCAATTTCTTTCTCTGTTTCTCAGGTCACCCGGATGAGTTTTTCTACACCAATCAGGGGGAAAGCCCTACGGTGGATAGTATTGACGATGCATCAACATTTGAAGAGACTAAAGATGCTCTCACGTTACTAGGTAGGAATCGTAGACTTTTCAGTTTGATCATGTATGTACAGTGATGGTAATACGTAAGAAACAAAAATTGATTAGCAAATTATGCTAATCATATTGTCAAACACCAGCTGATCGTCCGGGTTTTTTCAAAAAGAGGAGGATGAGGGCCTTTTTATTTTTTATTTTTTTTCCAAGATGGCCACCAAGCATTTAAATTCAAAATGGTCGCCAAATTTTCAGTTCAAAATTACCGTCAGTTTTTTATTAGCTGCTAGTACTATACCGCCCTCGCTGGCTTAAAAAGGATGTGAGCAGCCTGGCCGGGATGATCAACTGGTGTTTTTTGTACTCGACCTCGTTAAACCATTGAAGACCTACTGAGGGTGACATTGCGCCAGTGTGTTTGCCAAACAATTGAAGGAATCGGATAAAAACGATCTGCATGTTATGCATGCAGTGGAATGGTCAAGTCGGATGTATTATTATCCAAAGATTCTCTCGTTGGTCATCACTTACCGCACAGGTATGGTAGGGATGTCCATCATCGGCCGTCATTCTGCATGATCTTATCAGAAATTTTCATTTGCAACAAATTGCTAATCATTTTTAAGTTTGTCTCGCTTTTTTTTGCAAAATGTATCACATTTATCACATTTTGTGCAAAAATGTATCGCATTTTGTGATGCGAATCCAGCTATTTCCATCACTGATGTACTTTGAAGGTATCCTAGGCATGGCCGTAATTGGTAGGGTGTGCAAGTTGAGCTTTTTCAAACAAAACTTTCATTCACATGAGAAGGGGGGCTCCAAGCGCAATGAATAGGACCACTCTATTCAGTGCGGTGCCTATTGTTTGCATTTACGCTTGGCTGCACAGCCCATTTTTGGCATACCATGTAAATACAGTGAAAATGGACTTCTGTTTTAATACAAAATTAGTGGAAAATTTATCTGCTCTTTTCAAAACCACTCCTTAACGAAATGTTTGAACCCAGCTCTGCAGTGCTTGCACTTCGGAACAATACGCGTTACGCGCAACGCTCAACGCGCACACTCGCATGCATCTGCACACAAATACCGCGCCATGTGTATAGTACTTTGGTTGCTAATGGTATAGTACTTTGGTTGCTACGGGTGTAGTACTTTTGGCCGTGCACAGGAAGATAGCAAAAATAGAAAATGCCATGTGACTCGCTCTCGGCCAATCAAGACACAGAATCTGTGGATGAGGTGTTATAAAAAGATATACATGAGGTCATGTGAGAAAAATGTAAAAAAATGCACTGCCGCTGACAGTCTTATTTTTCATTTTCAAATTTTTCCTAAATTTTTCAGCAATGTAACAATGGAATTTTCATCGAGGATGATGTATTATTTTAAGGGATTTTTGCGCTTTACTGATGTAATGTATGAAGCACTGTATGCTCAGTGCTTTCCGAGAGCCTGTGGGGAAAAAGATCACAGGCAAATTTGTCATTAAATTGTTTGAAAACATGATGATAACAAGTACTTTTCTGAACATTTTTAGAAAAAAATGTAATAAAGTTTATCCGTAGTCTGAGAATGTGGAAGTAAAAAAGAAACAAATTAGCAAATACGTCTGAGACTCTTAGCATAATGGACAAAAATATAATAAAACTTGGAATTGACCAGGCGGGTTTCAGCCTCCAACCCCACTCCCCTCCCTCCCTCCCTCTCTCCCCTCCTCTCTCCCCTCATCTGGCCTCTCATCTGGCCTGTCCTTCCTACAGTTGAACTTTTAAAATCTCATCAGTGATGAAACAGGATGTTTTCCCTATTGACTTGAGGTTGTTGAATTATATTTTGGTTCTGAAATCGCAGGTTTTCAAGAGGACAACATGCAGCAGATATTCCGGGTTGTCGGGGCTGTCCTGCATTTTGGTAATGTGGACATCCTACCGGGTGACCACGAAAGTAGCAAAATAGAGGTAAGACAAAAATCATCCAGAACATTTATGAATAATCATTGTTGTAACCAAGTCATTTTTTCACAAGTCAAGTCAAGTCCCAAGTCAAATTTTCCCAAGTCAAGTCAAGTCCCAAGTCAAGTCAAATCCACAGTCAATTGTTTCCAAGTCAAGTCCCAAGTCTCAAGTCAATTGTTGAACATAGATAATGAAAATTCTAATGACTAGACTACGCATAGGCTGGTATGCATGCACTGTACAAAATCAACCCAGCATGCAGTCAGCCAGTGCTGCAACCCCGCATGTGTACTGGACACCCAGCTTGCTATGCACTACAGGGTGGGCGTTCTTTTCAACCGGTATGTGCATACGCCCAAAAGTTTGTGTTTATTTTAACAAAAGTGTTAATGTCAGCAAGTCAGAGTTATTCATGTCAAGTTGCAAGGCATGTTCTGTCAAGTCCCAAGTCATTTTGTTTCCAAGTCAAGTCAACTCGAGTCCGACTTGAGTCCAAGCCCGACTTGAGTCCGAGTTGGCGCCTCCAGTCAGCAACACTGTTTATGATAAATCTCCCGATGAAAGCTTATCTCAGTTAATCTAGTTCCTGAAATTTGACTGTGCAGAATTCCCAATATTTTGGGAGCAATGTTAGGGACACCGAACACCAGCCCCCATCAATAACAGCTGGACACAAGGGGTTCAAAAGGCTGCAGTCAAGTGGTATTGTGACACCTTTGATAAATTGAGCACTTCTCGTTATGAAACAAATCCTTCACTTTCACCCTGCAGAAGAACAATGAGAACCTCCCAGTGTTGTGTGATCTCTTGGGCATTGAGGAGGTACAGATGAAGAAATGGCTATGCAATCGCAAGATCGTTACAGTCCGTGAGGTCCTGACCAAACCACTCACCAGATCACAGGTATGTATGAAGGGTTTTTACAGTTTTACACATTTAAAGGTACCTGGGTAAGTCAAAGAGAAGCTCCCCATGCAGTATGAGTGTGAGTTTGTTTTTGCATTCAATAGGGGACCTTTAACAATAGAGGATAATAGGGTCCCCGATTGAGAAATGTTCCTGTTTGAAAATCGTGTACAAACCCAATGATGGCCCCCACCGAAAAAGTTAAAGTATGAACAATAGGAGGACAATAGGAGGTCCCCGATTGCAGGCGTTTACACACTTGTATGTACTTGTGGGCTGATTTAAATCTTGCTCAGTTAAAAATGCACAGACACAACTCCAAGGGTAGGGATCTAAGTTTTCAGGCAAAAGTCCGACTATGGGATTTTTCAAGTAAAATGTTAGGTTAATTTTAGGCCTTAACATGTATAACCAGTCTTCCATATTGCCTTATTTCCAGGTTGTGGACAGAACCTTCACTTAGATACCTGCACGAGGAAGAAATGACAGCCTATTCAATTTAAAAATGTTCATCCACTACACAATAATGAGATCTGAAAAAAACAAACCAAAACAAAAAAGACGAAACAGAAGAGTCAAGCACCTTTGAAATGTTGCATCCTATTAAAAGTTAAAGAATTAATTCAACACTACTTCTATAGAAGATGTGCCTTTGACATCATGTGTTTACATACGTGTACATCTACATGTTTATTCAAATGTGCCCGGCAGTATGCGCGCATACATCATATCTTCCATAAAATTTGGTTGAGGAGTGACATTGCAGGTCAGATCACCTTTGACTTATGTGACTTTTGATGTCACTCCTTAAAGGAACCATGCTCCTCAAATTGACCGGATCACATTTTATTTCATAAATAAATTCATTTATATGTATTAAATGTGAATTAAAAGCCAAACTGGTTTAAGCAAAGTTTTAGTGTGATTATTTGCCGCTCAAAAATTGACCCCCCCTTTTTGAAATTTGTTGAGACTCAAATTGAGGGCGCTGTTCGTGACGTAGACCGAGGCACCGAAATTCATGGATCGACTCGATAGTCTGGACCCGGCCCGTATACACACACTAGGTCTACACGTGCAATTTCGTAAGTTGCAACAACAACTAACATCGAACTTACCCTGATTTTCTCCCTTTTAGCGAAGGCTCCTCGGGGAATGGGCCGTTTAACTGCTTTCGCCTTTATCTTACTCACATCTGGGAACTTTGTTGGGATGGCAGTGGACTTGAGCATATTTTGGTCATCCCAAAGGATTTGAAAATACCAGTATCGAAACACGACGGCTCAAAGTGGTCGCTACATAACGCTGAAAAGCTGCTGGGCCGGACCTCTTTGCTCTTGTCACCTTCACTTTCGCCGTCCGAATTCTCCGATATTTCGCTTCAGTTGGAAATACATGAAGGCTTTAATACTCCACCCGTCGTTGTTTTGCTGCACCCAGCAGCCACACACCTTGTCGGCATGGCCGAAAAACCACTATATTTTGCTTAGAATTTGGACGAAGAATTTTTGCCGTACAATGTACACACAATGCATACCCGTGATGAATGGGTAATGTGCCTCGATCTACGTCACACACTTATGTTAATGAGGGTCCCAATCAGGGGGCGGAGTAGCTTGGACAAACATTTTCAAAAATTGTTTTCTCATATTTAATCTGGGAAATAATTGTCTCTGGACACAAAATATCTTTGTCAAGATAATACTTTATTGTTTTAAGCAGGAATAATGCAATATAAATCCTATATCATGTTTCCTTTAACCGAATTTATCAATGATGTGTGTGCATATCGCCGAGCATCATTTGAATATAGGGCGGTTTAGATGTAAACAGACAGACAAAGGGCACATGGTCTACAGGAATGACTCCAAAATTACTCCTTTTAATTGCAGTTTCATGTGGGACCTCCCAACATTGGGGGTTATCCCCGTCCTCTAAACTCGGTGAACATAGCACGTTCACCACTCTGCACGTGCACAATGCAGGATTTGAAAGTGTGAACTCTTGTGCGAACATCAAGCTCGTAACTGATGGGTAGTAGCACCCACGCCTCTCTCCAATCAATTATTTCCACATCGAAGACTGGGTCGTCTTACTGTTATTCCCGCATCAATTACCAGGAAACTATTCCTAGCCTGCTTCTGTCCGAAGATACATGTAGGTTTAAAGGCGGTATACAACATTTGCCTTCAATGGTGTAATTTTCAGAAATGATTGGATTTGGGGGTTTAGTATTTTATAGCAAATACTGTAAGACTTAACTGTTTAAAGTTTTGTGTACATAAATGCTGGAAAAACCCTACCTCAGGCAAAAGAGAGCAATTTATAGACGTCAGGGAATTAACAGCTTGGGAAAATATACTAGCTGGCTTGCACCTATTCACGGATGTGTAACCAATTGCCAAGCAAAATGTGGACTAGCTAAAGTTGGTAAATCGGGGCAGTCTTTAAAAGAAGTCAGTTTTTCCCAATGATGGTTGGCCGACCATCGCTGAAAGATTGATACAAAAGTTCCACTTTTCTTTAAAATGACAGCACACCAGGTGGCATGATTTATCAGGATGCTTGAGACTATTATTTACTTAGTCATCAGGTATTTCATAATAATTCAGTAGTTTTGTTTTTTGATGATTGCAAATGTTGTATACATGTATTACCTTTAATATAAATAGAGTGAAATGGGATATGAGTGGGGGAGTTGTCTCGCACAGAACTTGCATTCCAATCAGTAAGTGGGAGTAGATACTCTCGTAGTTGCTTAATGTCAACTGGTCCCTTAATGCGTGTTTGTGCCCCCGCATGCCCTTAAATCTAGCAACTGCTGTGAAATGCTAAGCCTGTTTAAAGATATACATGTACAGTGGAATGCCGCTATAATGAACATCCCGGGATCCACAGATTTGTTCGGAATAGCTATCATTCGGTATAGCGATTTTCAGCTGCTGCGTGCCCTTTTTTCAACATGTTGTCCGTTCTTTTGAATAGCCCCCTCTTGCGTTGTATTTGAAGTGCTCCCTCTTTTGATTGTAATTGAAGGTTTTATTCAATTGTACTACATATTTCCCCAAATTTTGCAATTTTCACGCATTAGCGGCGCCCTCTTTTGACCATTATCAGTGTAGTAGCATTTCTCGCCCCCGCTCGCGGAGACACAAAACCACTGTCATTTCATTTCATTTCATTTATTATTTCTCAGGGCAAACATAAAAAGGTACAGTACACAGATGAAAAAATGACATAAAACAAAACATGACATGGTAACACCCCTGAAGGATTGCCAAATGTGAACTAAATCACAATCGAGTGGCTCTCCAAATGTAGCCATGCCAACATTAAATACATGTACATATATATATGCAAAATGAAAAATAAAAAAATGCAAGGCAATACTATAGTAATACAAAAAAAATACAAATTTAGTTATAAATAGTTTTGCTTACAGTATATGCAGGAGATGAAGTATATATAAATAAATATGTAGACGGATTTCAAATACATTTATGATATTAAATCTCCTTAAAATAAATACATTATGTACACAAATTCATCTTGGCAGCACGTCACCCTGCACGCTCTGGCGGTTATTTAAGGACGACTTTGAACATGTGCCGGCCATTGAATCATGTAATAACATGTTCATACTTTCTAAGCTTACCAAATTCTTAAGCAACAGTTGGCTTTTTCCTTCTATTCCTTGGGGAAATAATAGCCACCTCTGTCACTCTTCAACATAGAGCTGCGGCCATTTGGGAATTACAAACAGCCCAAATACCCGGTACATTTTAATAATCTGTTGCCTTTTTTTTTTAACAACAATGTTCGGTAAGTTTTGTACACAAAATTTGGGAGCCAAGGATGTTGTTCGGTATAGCCGAATGTTCAGTATAGCGGCATTCCGCTGTATTTGAATGAAACGGGGAAATCCAATATTTTGATAAAATCATGTCAGTTTTATATGCCTAAGCATATCTGTTAACCCCTTGAGTACGGTATTTTACGGGAGACGTCGGGGTGCCGCGGTGGTTATGACAGCCAAGCGAACCGCTACAATGTGTTTGTGCATTCAAGCGTAACCTATACACAATAATCCAACAATGGATTGAAACTGCACAAACAGCGGCCAATGGTGTCATCCGGCCTGGTGGCACTGTTTAATCCAACAATGGATTGAAACTGCACAAACGGCGGACAATTGCGTCATCCGGCCTGGTGGCACTGTTTTTTTGCGCATATTTGCGGCATCCGTACCCAAGGGGTTAGCCCTAACAGTCCTGAATCCTCCAATTTCAGTTCCTTGTTTCACACCACCTAGGGAGTTTGGGTTAATTTGCAGTTTGATTTACTTTGTAGCCCAATTTGGGGGCAAACTATGATGCCTTAAAAGGCATCGAAGCACGGTTAAAATCCCAATGTTAGTGAAGGGTTTGCCTCGCGATTATTTCAGATTCAAATATCTTGGACTGAAGGAAACGGTGCATGAGATTTAACCTGTGGTTTGTTTGATGATAGAAGTTTTTGTTATTGTGCGACATCCTGCAGGCCACGTTCTCCCGCGATGCGCTTGCCAAGAAGGTCTACTCGGAGCTGTTCAACTGGATCGTGACCCAGATCAACAAGAACATCCAGGCCACGAGCAAAGCCAAGAACTTCATTGGAGTGCTGGATATCTACGGGTCAGTACTTGGATTGTGTAGTCGGCATTAGTCTACAGCATCAGGCCTTACGCTAACTTTTTTTAACCAGGCTAGCCCGCTGGGCTAGCTAAGTGCAGATTGTACTAGCCTGTTTAGAGTTTTACTACTAGCCCGTATATATTTTTGGGTTTTTATTAATTGTGTATGTAATTTCTTTTTCCCATTTAGACTGAGTTATATTTGGCACACCTTTTATTTTATCACGAGTCATAAAGTTGATATTTAGAAGGCACTATGTTTATCTTGCATTTGATATTTAATTTAAATATTTTTTTGTGTAAATCATGTACAATTTGGCCTTTTGGCCACGATTCATGAATTTTAATCAACCTAGTAATACTAATACTAATAATAATAATAATAATAATAATGTACTGGCTAGCTAAACTGCTATCACGCTGGAAAAACACAAATAAAACCACACAATGACTCAGTTTATTGCGATCCTGCATTTATTAATACCGAAATAATTATTTTGATCTAAATTTTAACAGGTGGGTTACTGAATTTTTCACTAGCCCCCCCCCAGGCAACCAAGGAAGTAGGTTTGAGTAGCCCGGAGAGATTTTCACCAGAATTTGAATGCAGGGCTAGTATTCAAGACCAGTGTCTGGTTTTAAAATCTAATGTAAAAACAGGCTAGATGTACAATGTAGGTTATTTCAGCTGGGTTTCTGTGTTACAGCAAGGACAGGTTCCTTAACCCTGACCTCCCCAAATCCATCAAAATCCATTTCCCCATTTCGGGGAATTTGGTAGGCAAGCCATTAGTACCAAGTCCATGAAAATCCACCTGTAGTAGTGGTGGTCTTGTGGTGGATTTCAGCGGATTTGGTCCTAAAGCATTATGTGAAGCAGGGTCAGTGATGGATTTTGGCGGACTTGGTCCAGTACTTAGTAAAAGACACTAGGGAGTTGGGGTTAAAATAGAAAGTAAGCATGTACATGTTGTCCAGTGTTCTAGCCAGGGTGAAATTCAAGCGTAGGGACATTTTGCTCAAGGATGGAATCTGAGGCAATTCCTGGCCACTTTCCCTTGACTGTTTTGAGCAAATGTTTTTAAGATTATAGAGGTAAAATGTAGTTCAATTGTTTAGAATATACTCTTGCTTTTAAATTGATAGCGTAGCGGTAGCATAGGGGCAGGTTTCAAGCGTTGTGCTAATTCCCGAAAGTGTAGTGGGTGCTGGTGCTATTTAATGCCTGGCTAGAACACTGGAACTTGACCATTGAGAAGAGAGTGGATGAGCTGGAGGAATAATCGAATTCATAAGGAGATGGTCCATCCAGTGCATGGGTTCGTTAAATTCACCGGGTATGTGGCGTGTCCCCCCCTTTTTGATGAAAGCCATTTCAGTATGCCCAATTTTCGGTCTCACCATTGCCGTTTCAGCGGTGTTGGTTTTTGTTGTGGTTATTTACAGGTAAAGTTTAAAATTCATTAAAAATTCCGGTTGGCAGCTCTGTAAGTATTTACTGTGTAAGCTCCTTTTAGCAAGCTAACAAGATATCTCTTGAACCACTTGCAAATGCCGCTAATCCAAACAGGTAATCCAACCATACACACTCTAAGCCTGGCCACCTGGTCCACCTGTTAATGCTTTCCTGCACTGAGAGATGCAGTCACGCCATGGGGCGTTCCTGGGGAAAGCCAAGTCCACTCGCACTTAGCACCGCAATATCACACCACCAACATCAGATTGACCCAATTTAAGCAACTATGCTGGGTATGTGCGAGGCTGTGATAGCCTGTGTTGTATCGATACGCTGATGGTTTAGGACATTTGACCGAAATTTCTTCTTCCTCCTTTTGCAGTTTCGAGATGTTTGAAATTAACAGCTTCGAGCAGTTCTGTATCAACTATGCAAATGAGAAGCTCCAACAGCAGTTCACACAGGTAAAGTCAAGCAGATACGTAGCTATAGGGGCAAAGAGAGATTGGACTTGAACCTGAGACTGCTGAATTGCTGTTTAAGTGCTTTTTCTGAGAAAACTATATAGCCATATGGGTTCTCTCTACAGCTATGTATTCTCAAGTGAGGTGTCGGGTTGCTAATGTCGTTGCTTCGGATGACACCCCATGTATTAAATATACTAGTTGCTGCCTTGGGTGGATTCGTACCCAGAACACCCGACCTTAAATGAGACTTAAAGGTAGTATACATCATTTGCAAACCTCAAAAAACCTCAAAATACCTTACTAGACTGCAAGTAAATAGCAGTCTCAATCATCCTGTGAAATCATGGCACCTGGTGTGCTGTCGTTTTCAAGAAAAGTGGGCTGACAATCGTTGGAAATAGCCTAGTTCCCCGACCTGATAATTCCCTGATGCCTATAAGTTGCTCCGTTGTGTCTAAAGTATGGTCAGGGAACCAGACTACTAGAACAGAACTTTTTCTCTCTCTACGCAAACAACATTTTCCCCAACATCTATGCACACAAAACTTTAAACAGGTCAGTGTTTCAGTATTTGCTAGCACCCTACATGTATAAAATGCTAACCCCCAAATCCATTCATTTCTGAAAATTACTGCAAAAGCAAATGGTGTATACTACCTTGAAGGTTTGCATGGTGGGCATGAACAAAGTATGAAACGTTTGTGGTAACGCCATGTGAAATTTATCTTTTGAATGGTGTGGTTCTGAGAAGAGACTTTCTTCTGATGAGGAACAGAGCATACTGTTTGAAACGTCGAGTTAAAACAACTGGTTTTTCTCAGGAGATCAATTTCACATGGTGTTACTGCAAGCCTTCCATACTTTACATCCTACCATGTTTTCAGTTTAGACTAACTCTATTTTGTGTATACATGCCCTAATTTATATACATGTATATTATTCATCATAATGTTTGTATTTTTTAATGTAGTGTATTTTTTAAATTAATGTACAGTTGGAAATCAATTTTCATGTACTTTTTCGCATGACAATAAATGAAATCTTGAATCTATTTAGATCCGGGCCTAGGAAAACCGTAAGGGTGGTAGGGTTGGCAATTCAAAATGTGGCCAACCCTACCACCTCAGACTGTAACCCATTATACCTAGAGTGGCTTTTATCCTTGTATTGGGTGATTTCAATTAAAGAAATACAACACATTACTTGTAGTGAAGGGAGCCCTCTTTTGGCGAATCACTGAAATGCAAGAGGTGTCTCTGGTAGGAGTAATCTGGTTTTAACTGTCGTGCTGGGAACTTACTTCATGTTAGTATCTCCATGGGCAGGTCTTTAAGAATAGAGTTGAGGACTTTGTGTCTTCCATTTGCTGTGATTTGTCTCCTTGCAGCATGTCTTCAAGCTGGAGCAGGAGGAGTACGTGCGAGAGCAGATTGAGTGGTCCTTCATCGATTTCTACGACAACCAGCCGTGTATTGATCTCATTGAGAATAAATTGGGGATTCTGGACTTGCTGGACGAGGAATGCATGGTGAGATAAAAACCAAGATTTCTAAATGTCCGAACGTAATGATAATTTAGAAATGAGTGCGGATAAAGCAATTTTGTTTAGGGAGAAAACTATTAATTTTTTCTAACAGTACATGAATTTAGATCTTACATGTATGTTATTGTCTACGGGGGGAAGTGAGTTGGTCTCACCGACGGTGGAAGTTACCCCGCCTGGATCTATAGGTCTGAAAATTGGGATAATTTCTCTGGAGTGTATTGAAGATTTAACCTGTATTTAGATCTGGACCCAGGAAAACCGTAAGGGTGGTAGGGTTGGCAATTCAAAGTGTCGCTAACCCTGATCGTAACCCTTTAACTAGAGTGGATTTTAGCCTTTTACTGGGTTTCATGCATAAATATACAGGAATATTCATAACAATATTGTTGCCTCATTAGAAACTGTGCCGTATACTGTAATGTGGCCACTGCTGTTTTTAAAGGTCGGTCGAGGTGGTGTCACACCCATGCGGGCATTGCAGGTTTCTTACAGTCAACGCGCTTGTGTCTTTTCCCAAGTTCTGTACACGTCATTGGCCGATGAAGCATGAAGTGCATGGACACTACCGCAATACTTCTGCATGCTTTATTTGATGCATTAACCCTAACCCCTGTAGCACTTTTACTGAGAAGTCTTCGCCAAAATCCAACACTGTTGCAGTAAACCTATGACACATTCTTTGTAATTAGACAAATTGGGACATTTTGTAGCCCCATGTAAAGTAAGGGTACAAAGGCTGAATCCATCAAAATACAGCAAATATGTGGTGTTAGGTTTTGGCGGATTTGGGACCGTTGGGGTTAGTCTGTAAAAAAAACAATGAAATGTAAATCTGACAAGTTCTCTTGTTGAAATTAACAACTGCTGATGCATTTTATGTGGTTTGTTAAAAACTTACACTTAGACCTGCTGGTCACTCTTTGCTTCTTTGCACAACTTGTTTTAATTGCAGGTATTTTATTTTTCAATTGTTCATGAAAACGAAACTCTTCCATTCTGTGTTTCCTCATTGCAGCTACCCAAAGGTTCGGATGAAAACTGGTGTCAGAAGCTGTACAAGAGTCATAGCAACGCCAAACACTTCGCCAAGCCCCGGATGTCCCAGACGGCATTCGTCATCCACCATTTTGCCGACAAGGTGGAGTACCAGTCGGACGGCTTTGTGGAGAAGAACCGCGACAACGTCAACGAGGAGCACATCAACATCCTGAGGGGTAGCCAGGTATGATAGGACATCCGGCCAATAGGGACTTTCATTCAATTCAATTCAGGAGAATATTCATCTCCACACTCTTAGTCACATTGAATACTGAATGTACATTAAAACAGGTATGGAGGCAACATCCTAAAAAGTCGAAGCTTATTATAATAATAATAATAATAATAATAATAATAATAATAATTAGAAATCTCCTGGATGCGGCAAATGGGCGACTCTTCCCGAAATAACCTTATTTGGGCGACACGAGTGTCGCCCTTTTAGAGCACTTTCCCCACGCGCCTTACTAAAAAACACTCCAAAGGGGCGACTTTCACAATAGGGCGACACCAAATTGTCGCCCTATTCGACCAGGTCACCCTAACCCACTCTTTTCCAGGATTATGTGTCGCCCTAACCGGCAATTGAGGAAAATTAGAAATCTCCTGGATGCGGCAAATGGGCGACTCTTCTCGAAATAACCTTATTTGGGCGACACGAGTGTCGCCCTTTTAGAGCACTTTCCCCACGCGCCTTACTAAAAAACACTCCAAAGGGGCGACTTTTACAATAGGGCGACAGTTATGTGTCGCCCTATTCGACCAGGTCACCCTAACCCACTCTTTTCCAGGATTATGTGTCGCCCTAACCGGCAATTGAGGAAAATTACTCAATTGCCTAATGGGGCGACACATAATCCTAGAAAAGAGTGGGTTAGGATGACCGTAGTGAATAGGGCGACACATAACTGTCGCCCTATTCAAAAATCGCCCCTTTGGAGTGTTTTTTAGTAGGGTGCGTGGGGAAAGTGCTATAATGGGGCGACAGTGCTGTCGCCCCATTAGGGTTATTTTTTGCTTTCTGAATACTGATATTAGTTTGAAAAGGTTGGCAGCTCTAGATGAAGGGAAAAATGGACAAGAATGAATCCACAAAAATAAATAAATAAATAAATAAATAAATAAATAAATAAATACATAAATAAAAAAAAAAATAAATAAAGGGCTTGACATAATCATAATTTGATCAAACAAGTCATATTCTTTTACGTTTCCTAAAGTTGGCAAAACTGGGCGTGAGGTTTTCTTTGTAATCATTCAAACTTGTACCAAAATAATTGCCACTTTGGCCAGTATTGCTAAATACACGAGACAAAATGCCTCTTCACCAATGCCCATACAAACAGTTTGCACTTGGCTTGTCATTTTCAGTATGAGTTTGTAGCAGACCTTTTCCGGCTGAAGAAAGCGGGACACGAAATTCAGAGAAAGACGGTCGTCAAGTCGGGCAGTGGACCTGCCGTCAAGGGCCAGAAGTCTTTCAAAACATCAGTCGGTAGCCAGGTAAGAATTCCAGTCCAAACTGGTATGCCCGTACATTCAATGATGTCCCTAGCCACTTGAATTTGACAAGGGCATGGCTTATGGGATCCGTCTATTTATATTTACGACTGCAGTGTTTGTGGTATATGTTAGGCCAGTCCATTGTCCATCAATTTAAACAGTTTCTAATACTGAAAAAGAATGAAACTGCTGCAAACTGCTGACTGACTGAATGGACCTGAAATATACAAATCAAAAAATTAGTTGGCCTGACGTTTCGAACTTAAGCAAGTTCTTTCTCAAAGGTGAATGACAGAGTACAAGAAACAAACATGTAGGGAACACACATGCATGAGGGGGTGGGTGGAGAAACACAAAAGAGGGATGCAAAAGAGCATGGCAGATAGGCAGTGGGTAAACATCAAAGGGAGAGGAAAGAACAGCCAGGGAGACAGGAACAAAGAGGTGTGATTAGGGCAAGGATGAAGGAGGGGAGGGATTAAGATGAAGGTTGAAGCTGGGGAAATGGACAAAGGAGTGTGGTTAGTTGGGGGGGGGGGGGGGAAAGGGGGGGTTTTGAATTGAAGGTGGTAATAGGGCAAGAAAAGGAACAAAGAGAAGTGGCAAGGATAAACAGGAAATGGAAAGACAACACCATTTGGCCAAGTTTCTAATACTGTGTATAATGCAAGAGGCCAAACAAATTTTGAATGAATCGATCATTCAAGAGGGATACAACTTTTTAATTTATAATTTGTCAAACAAACATTTTATGATATAACCTGGGAAGCGACATTGTGGGGGGTCACTCAATGAGGTCGCTGGTTCGAATCCCACTCTTGCCAGTTTTCTTTGTTCACTTTGAAAATTCATAAGACATGCGAATAGAACTAAAAAAAAATAGAAACTCTTCATTTCTGTGTTACTGTAGTTCCGAGAGTCTCTCAAGTACCTGATGGAGAAACTCAACTCGACAACGCCACACTACGTCCGCTGCATCAAGCCCAATGACACAAAGGCTGCTTTTGAGTGAGTTCACGGGACTTTTATTTTAAATTATTGACTTCAAAATGCACAAAGTTAAGAATGTTGACTGCAGGCAGTACTTGGATGGGAAACTACACCATGTATTGCTGCATTAATTGGCAAGAACCAGTGCATTGGTCTGGGGCATGACAGGCCCTTATTCATCTCAAGAGGGTCACGTCCTTCGGATGGGACATTAAGCTGTGGGTCCCGTGTGCTCTGTAGGATCAGATGAAGATTGGCCCTTCCAAATTATAAATTTCAGTCTTAGAAAATTTTGCTGTGGAAATCCTTTGAATTAGTTGATTGTGCAGTGCCTGTTACAACATCAGATTTGAGTCAGTCAGCCGGCGTTGACAAGCTAGGCAGTGCGAGGGGGCTATAGCCTCAAAAATTGAATAAATATCTACTCCCCACCTCCCCCAAATTGCCTCTGTTTAAGTAAATCTTTGCAGAATGCCTGAAATTTGTCAGAAATGTTCAGAAATCTTTTTAAAAACTCACATTGTCCTTACCTGGATGTACGTTTATCACAAAGAATATTTAGAAATAAAACCTTTGAATAATTCCCCCAACAAATTTGATCCCAAAGAATTTCCTAATAGAACTTGGGGCCAATTTCATAGAGCTGCTTTAGCACAAAAAGCTTGCTTCGTAAAATCAGGTTACCAGCCCAAAATGTGTGTGATTGTCATGCTAAGTAAACAAAAGCTAAATACCAGTCACAAGCAATATGCATCACATGGAGTTTTTGGCTTATAACTTTTTTTTTTGTGCTGAAGCAAATTTTGTGCCTAAGCAACTTTATGAAATTGGCCCCAGGCTGCAAATTTTTTTTTCCAAACGACATCCGAATATGGTTAACGCTATGAAATTTCGGACTTTACTTCCCTTTTTAAAAAGAATCATCCGGAGCTGGAAATTAGAAAATAAAATAAAATTGGTGACGTTGAGGTCTTGAACTCAGAACCTTCTGCCTCATAGTCTAGCACCATATCCACTAGGCCATCGGAATGCTTGGCAGACCTTGAGAATTCATTGCATTATATACCCAGCCCTATAGCGCATGCGTACGTATATTAAAAGTATTAAAGAGGGCGCTCAACAATGAATTCCTTTCGGATGTGGTTTGGGAAAAAATAATTGGCCCCCAGGCCAGCTTGAATCAGATGCTGTAGAGCTCAAATTTTTCCTCAGTTACATGTCATCTTTTCTAATTGTTCACCTGGCAGGTTTGAACCAAAGAGGGCAGTAGAGCAACTGAGAGCCTGTGGTGTGCTTGAGACCATCAGGATCAGTGCAGCCGGCTACCCATCCAGGTATTAACATGTACCTTCACCCTTACACTTCTTTGCAAGCCACTCATACAGCGGCTTGGCTTATGTTCCAAGTAACTCGCAGAGAGTAAATGACTCTGGTCAATCTACTGCATGTTTTGAGTCGAGTCGGGGGGGGGGGGGGGGGAGGGGACATAAGTCATGTTTAACTATGCAACTGAGGAATTGTTAGACTTTTTCTTGACATATACAGGAAAAGGCCCAAGTCCTCAGTGTTAAATGTATTTTTCTCTCGAGTGACCCTTTTTTCAAGTCCACATTCATAAAGGATAACCTGTACTCCACTCTAAGCAAATGCCACCTTGAAAAAATTAGACCGGCCAATTTTCTGGTAGTTACCTTTCTCATGCGGATGGCAAAAACCAAGTGTATTATTGTTTTGGATTTTGTTTTTGCTGAACAAAGGAAACTGACTAGCTAATTTGAATGAATTTTCAAAGTGAACAAAAAAACTGGCAGGAGCGGGATTTGAATCTGCGACCTCCGGAAAGGCGTACCAGTTTTTATTTTTTAAAAAATTGGATCACGTTCGTAAACGACACAGAAATCTTTTTAGGAAAACGAAGAAGCAAAAATGTCAGCTTTATGGGCCACAGACTGCAGACTTGTGCCGTTTCGGTTGTTCACTAAATAAACCCGTCATTGACGCATGGAAAAAAATTGTTATTTGTTCCTGTGGAATTGTCAGTATTTGAATTAAAGCATATATGATCAAATTAGCTGTGGGAGAAATCAGAAATTTCCAAATCCAGTTATCCTATTTTGTTCACACAGAATAACGGTTACCTGGGCTGCGTTCCACTCACACGAACAATGCCAACGTTCGCCAAATTTGTGTGCACATCCAATGGAAAATTGTTTGTGTAGTTGGCAAACGTTCGTGTTGTTCGCGTGAGTGGAACGGAGCCCTGATTTCACCGAATATTCCCATCTAGCTCATAGTCATGCCAACAAAAAAGTGACCAGTGTAGTGGCGCATGAAAAGCCCTCCCAATGACTGGATATAGTTTGCAGGATTCAGTGACCGCTGGGCCTTTACAAAAACACTCCAGAGCTATAATGTTGGGGAAAAAATGGATGGGCAGGCTATTCATGGAGCAAATTGGAGGATGTTCCAGTTATTTTCTTTAGCCTTCGTCACAAAAAAATGGCAAGCTCAATTTTTTAAAAGATTGCTTTTGAATATCCGGTTTTCAAAATTGAAGCCGAATAGTGAAGTTCAAACCGAATGTTAAAAAATACCGGA
This sequence comes from Hippasteria phrygiana, assembly GCA_037893225.1. Lineage (NCBI taxonomy): Eukaryota > Metazoa > Echinodermata > Asteroidea > Valvatida > Goniasteridae > Hippasteria > Hippasteria phrygiana. The sequence continues at coordinate 227,501 of JAZGUH010000032.1, read as the reverse complement.
TTTATATCCCACCACTAGATCAGATATGGTTCCACACGCTTCATTGCTATGGTTCTGCCACATTGGGTTAATAAACTTGATTGACTAGAGAAGCCAGGTGTTTTGTCCCGGTGATTTGGTCGCAGTGTCTCAAAGAGCAAATCTTGAGTCATCATCACTTATTTGTCTTGCTGTCTAGGTGGACGTACACCGAGTTCTTCAGTCGCTACAGGGTTTTAATGAAACCCAAAGAAGCTAATCGCAAAAATGTACGGGGAACCTGTGAGAAGACTTTACAGAGACTGATAACTGTGAGTAATGAATAAGGGAATAAATATGTGCTGGGCTGGTTTTAAACAAGTATGTTTAAAACAGCCTTGGGGCCTGGAAGCTGATAATGACCCGAGCCGAACATTCGTAAAATACCTTTTTGTATAATTTAGCAAAAGCCGAATTTTTTTTTTATAGATATTTCCAACGATTTTGTTCAAAAATTTTACCTTGTTTTGTAAAACAACCCCTTTAGCTATTTAATGGTTCGTGCCTCACACGAGTAGTGCTAAACAAATTCCTTATATGAAGACTTCAGGCGCAAAAGCCACTAAATGCCAAAACAAAATTTGATTATTGTATACTAATAACTGAGAGCTTTCACTTGATATTGTTTTTTTAAAGTTTTCATGGAAGTGGCGTTTAGCGGCTTTTGCGCGTGAAGTCTTCATATGGAAATTGACACAGCATTGCTGGTGTAGTGTGAATTTTTGCACTCCAAATACGGACTCATCTGTAGTATTGCGTTTGCGTAATTAGGAGAGTGACTGGTCGTGCGAGTGTTTACCCAATAAAAGGGACCAGATTTGTTTAGGAGTCTAAATTTCGTGTGATACCGAAAAAAGTGTTTAAAACCGATCGGCCGTTTAAAAACCACCCACGTGACGGGCTCTCAACCAATAGGAACGGGTAAACTGTCTTAGGTATTTATGAATTCTATATATGATTACCAGTTTATACATGGGCAAAGTGAACTAAACCTTTGGTTGCATCCACAAAATGATAATTCTTTATATTTATATAGTGCACGTATCCACCAAATCATGTTCCTCAAGGCGCTAGATTATTACCCCTGCTCATCAGGCTCATTAAACATGCCTGAAACCTTCTCAGCTCCCTGGGGAGGATGCAGCCCTGGCTGCAAGTTAAGCGCACACAGGCTAATCAAACACATAACCACCACTGCTCTCACCGGTAACAATTTACTCCTGGTTGGAGAGAAGCAATTTGTCTTGCTCAAGGACACAAGCACCATGGACTCGAACCTGGCTTCGCACAATCTGTAGTGTCACTGAGATCTTGAGTCCAGTGCACTATACCACGAGGCCATGGCATTCCACAAGTGATGTTGTAAGTCACTTAATTGAGGTGATTATTAGCTCATTCACAATGGCATATACTTTTGAGATAGAGTTGGTTTTCATTCAAAATAAGCACTTTTTATAACAGAAGATAACCACTGACTGACCTTTATCAGTCAATATCACCCTTGTGACTTTCTTGGTAAAAAGAGGGAAATTCAGTTTTTTGGATGACAAGTCCAAGTTATAATGTCAAAAATGCTTGTGAGGCGTATTATTTAAAGACCTACTATAACCAAAGTTTAATTCTCTAAAAAAGATTAGTATCTTGATTATGAATTACAAGAAACCTAATTCGTGCTAAACATTGTCATTTTCTATCTATCATTATTAATTAACGGACGAGAGAAAGATGCCAATTAAATATTTAAATTTTGCGCTTACTCCAAGTTCTTCCCTTGCTGCCGTTGGCGGCGCGCTGTTAGCCTTGACGTCATCGTGTGTAGTCATCCATACTAAACTCAGATTTTGAATTGAAATAGTAGGCTTACATGATGGGATACAGAGACGAAGTTAATTCAACATGTATTCTGTGTAAATACCGCATACTCATGTATGAACTTGTACCAAGTGCAACGATCAGACTACACACCATGACGTCATGCGCAATAAATGCATAACGCATGACATGCAAATGGGACGTGACGTACACTTTTTCAGACGATAGGATTTTCAAAAGTGAGCCAATTTGAATTATTTTTTTTATTAAAAAGGAAAATACAACATTTTTGTGTGTATTGCTCTCTATATTGACATATCTATGACAAAGAAAGTTTTTGAATGTCATTTGTAGGGCGATTTAATGTTGGGGATTGGCTTTCTTTAACCCATTGAGGTACGGCTATTTACAGTGAGGCGCCGGGGTGTCGGGCCGGCTTTTGCAGCCAAGCAAAACGGACACAATGTGCTTGTGCAGCCAAGCGTAACATACACAATAATCCAACGATGGATTGAAAATGCAGAACATGTCGTGTAGAGACGTCATCCGGCCTGGTGGAAATTTTTTTTTGTTTTTCGGCTATTGCCGTCATCTGGCTTCAAATGGTTAACGGGTACCCGGGTATTTTTCTATCGGGTACCCAGTTTCCCATACAACTCGTAAATTTATGCACACTCCTAACTTCAAAGGTTTTCACACCCTGTAACAAAATATATGCGAAAGTGTTCAAAAAGCAACTTTAGCACTTCAACCTTTTTTGTACCATTAACTAACTGATGTTGTTTTGCTTTATACTGAAAGCAACCTGAAAGCAACCTTTGTTCCCTGGAATAGTCTGGAAATCTTTTTTTCCCAAAATACCACTGCTTATGGCCGAATATCTTATGGAGGAAAACCACTCGGAATTTATGGAAGACACGAAATCATTTTCATAACAGAGATCATAAAACTGGCACTGTGGGTGTAACATTGCTGTCCTTCCAAATCTGCAACTTAAAAAAAAAAGGAGTGAGTGTTTTAGGGGTGTGCGTTTACGGGTAGTAATGGAACCGGGTACCCGATTTCCGTAAGGGGCGGATACCCGGGTACCCGTGATTATTTTTAGAATCCTCACAAAAACCCGAAAGTAAAGTATTTTCCATCGCTCCCCGCCAACTCTACTGCCAAGCTGCTATCGCGACTGCGCGAGCGCTGCGTTGCATGCTCACACTTCCCCTGCGCTTGGCAAGTAAAAATTGCACGGGCCTACTTTGCTACAATTCTTTTGTTATTCCCTAAGAGACTCGGTGAATAGAATTGTAAGTTTGTAAGTGTGAAATAGAATATACATGTAGTAAACCTGAGGTTGAGTCATGTGTCAAAGTTAGTCAGCGATGTTCACCGATGTTTTGCATCATGAAGTTCATTGATCAGCCATCAGTCAGCGAACGGCCTAGCCTACACACTGTGCGCATCACTTATACAGCTGAGATAACTAGTGAATTGAAACTTGAACAGGGGACAAAACCGCAAGCTTCCCATCAAAGCTTCTATCTTGTCGGAAACCTTACTCAAAGGACAACTGTAACAAAACAATTGATACAATGTCAACCGCAAGTTAGTTAGCTTTTGGGAATTGTTGATAAAAATACATGGACTCAAAAGGCATCTCTCTAGCTAGCCAAGTGTTAAATCAAAGTTAACACCGACATCCGCAATCTTGACGCTTGGAAATTGTCGGCAAATGAACTCAAACGATGTTTTACTCATATTTTTGTGTACAATTTTTTTGGCAAGTAATCAATAGAAAAGGGCGCTTGCCTTTTTTTAACGTTGTGTCGAAAATTTACAAAGACAGTTTCGGATAATAGAATCGATAAAATGGAACCGGATACCCGTAATCAGCGGTCGGGTCACGGGTATCCGGGTACCCGGCACGGCCCTAGAGTGTTCTAACTTTTGTTTTAATGAAGTCGTCGAATACAAGGCTAAAAGCCACTCTACATGTAGGTAAAGGGCTACAACAGAACCCTACCACCCTTACGGTTTTCCTGGGTCCAGATTTAAGTAGAGGATAAATCTTCAATAGATACCAAGGAAAATATCCCAATGTTCAGACCTATAGACCCAGGCGGGGTAACTTCTACCGTTGGTGAGACTAACTCACCTGCCTACTAATCCCGATAATTGATTGATCCCATGTCATCATTCATCCTACTCATTGCATCACCGACTACTTCCATACCAATTTGTTACTGTCTGTGAAAAAAGCAGTCTGTCATGTTTTATCCGGCATCCTCTGTCGGAGCCCACAGCAGGGCCGCATGATACCGGCACAGAAATGTCCCCAATTTGTTGCTGTCTGTTAAAAAAAGGCAGTGGCCCCAAGTCTGTCATACTTTATCAGGCATCATCTGTCAGAGCCCCGCAGCAGGGCAACATGATACCGAGATGGAAATTTCCTCAAAGCTGAACACAGTCTCTTGCGGAAAGACTGAGCCAAGATAAAAATAATCTTGTATTTCCTTCTTTTTTTTTTTACGTTACATTTAATTAGAAGGATGTGCGGGGCTTATAACTGACCTGTTTTGGTGTTGTATCTTGAAGTGGTAGCCACGAGCAGATTTTGCAAGTTCATCATGGAAACAAGAATTCTATTAAATTTTGTATTCGATTGAGTGAAGAAATTTATTTGGAACTCCAAACTTTTCTCAGTATCTCTGGCCTGCATTCCAGCTCAACTGCTATCTACTGAGACATTAACAATAAACCCTAACTCCCTAGGGTGAAAATTTGTCTTGAAATTAAAGGACTCGGGACTGTTGTGGTTAAACTATGAAAGCAAATAAAAACAATCCTTTTTTTTTCAAGTTTAAAATTCTGTCGGGTTTTTAAATACTGAAGCAGAACTCTGTTTAGAGAAAACTTGATTTGTTGAGTCTCTCAACTCCATTTTTATATAATACTACACCTTGATTTTTTTTAGTTGCTCCATCTTTAGTTTCCATCTTTTTTCCTTCTCCATGGCAGCAGCCTCTTGTGTTAATTTTGCCCAGCACGTATCAATTTGGGCAACCAAATTTGACTTTTGGCAGGCTTCATTTTTAGTTGACTGGTGCCTTGAGAAACTGACCAATTTTGTTGTTGTTGTCACAACCCTACCTGCTAGATTGATGTTATTATTAGCATGAGTGACATTGTGTGACAATTTCCAAAAGTCATCTCCTGGGGGCCAATTTCATAGAGCTGCTTAAGCAAAAAATAATTGCTTAAGCGCAAAAAAACCCCTTGCTTAGTAAAATCAGGTTAGCAGCCAAAACCCCATGTGATTTTTATGCTGAGCAAACAACAGCTAAATACCAGTCACAAGCACATTACATGGGGTTTTGGCTGCTAACCTGATTTTATTAAGCAAGTTTTGTTTTGCGCTTAAGCAAATTCTTTGCTTAAGCAGCTCTATGAAATTGGCCCCAGGTAGCTCAGGAGCATTTCATTGTAGTCGTTCCCTTTTTTTGTGTTGCATTAACCCTAATTCCCTACATCATTTTGTCCTGAATCCTCCAATATCCTCCGATTCCAAAATCATTTATGTTTGTTACCGGGGACCACTGCCTGAAATTCACTGAGTCCTGCAAAATTCTCCAGTCGTTATTGGGGCCTGTTTGTTTCACACGAATCTGGATCACGATCAGTGATCCGTACGTTGGTTCACACGCCAGATTCCGCCTAGTGGATGGAGCGAACCAGCGGCTGGATCACTAATCACGATCCGGATTCGTGTGAAACAAACGGGCCCTAGATAAACACCCCAGTAACCTCAATCCTCCAAAATCATCCAGCATCACATTGGGCCTGATGGCCTGGATGCTCCATATTCCTCCAGAGGCAAAATCTTCAACTTCCAAAGACCCTTAATCCTCCAAATTCCTCCATTTGACGAAAAGATTTGGGATGGTTAGGTTTAAGCTATGTTTTACAATATCTTCAATGTATAATTTTTTTCCAGAGTATATGCAAATTGTTTAGAATTAACAATACATGTAAATAATATTTATTATATTTAGAATGTATCAGAGAATGTTTTGGAAGATTTTTATTGTCACATGTTGCACCATTGTAAGGCCGAGTAAAAAATAAAACATGTTTCACGTCCGGGTTTTCAAAAAAAGGAGGAAGAGGTGCTTTTTATTTTTTATTTTTTATTTTCAAGATGGCCGTCATTTACAAAAATTCTGGCAACTGTTGGCGTTTCCCTGTTCAAAGACGCATTAAAAATGAAAGAGACGTGTTGGACAAGAGAACTGAACATATTTAAAGTGTTTTTTAGTATGTTTGTAGCACCATATCAGCAACAACAACAAAAATTCCGACTTGCAAGTATTTATTTTCCGATTGACTGATTGACATTTCTTTTTTTTGTTATTACATAATTTTTCTTTGGTAAAAATGAAAAAAAAAAAATCCAGGCGGCCTCTAAAAAGGAAGCGGGCGGGGACGCGAAACATGTTTTTTTTTTTATTTCGCCTAATGTGTCGTGCAAGAATGCACAGGAAATTTGAGTCCTCACACCAACCATTGAAAATGTTTTTGTTTCAGTGCATGCAAGTACAGGAACCAATATGTTATGTTTTTATAGTTTCTATATGGCTTCCTCTTCTTTTGATGATTCTGTGGAAAAATAAACCACAAAACCAGTAAGTACATGTACACTGTGTAAGGTACATGTACTTAAAGCATGATATAGCTTTGGTCATGATACAGGAGACATGTTTCAATCTGAGAGCTTCCTGATCATAAAGATGATGCCAGTAACAGTCCTCTTGAGAAACGTTTTCGTTGAAGATGCCGCCATCTTCAAGAAAAATGTGGCAGAAAATTGCATGCCGTGGCTTATATATTGATTTGGCATGTATGACCGTGTACAAAACCACTGTTACAACAGAACAGCTTTTAATTATGTTCTCTTGCCATGGATTGAGCTCAAAAGGAGTAATTTTCTTTTCCACGCATTTGTAGTGGTCGCCGTCTTTGTTTATGTTTCTTTCCGGTTTGGTACGTTGCCATTCAACTGGCAGTAACTTCCCTTGTCGCAGCCGAATGCACCGCAGTTCTTCAGATTTCAATGTATTGTAATATTAATTTCCAAAACCCTTGAAATATTGATGTCTGATTTGAAAATGCACTTTGGCAGGATCCGGACAAATACCAATTTGGTAAGACGAAGATCTTCTTCCGGGCAGGCCAGGTGGCCTACATGGAGAAACTACGGGCGGACAAGCTGAGGGCGGCCTGCGTCTTGATGCAGAAGACGGTCCGGGGCTGGGTACAGAAGAAGAAATACACCCGGCTCCGCACCTCCACCATCATCGTACAGAAGATGGTCCGGGGTTTCCTGGCAAGGAGGTGAGTGAGCTAGGAGTAGGGCTGTGTATCCGAACCGGGTATCTGAGTACCCGACCGCTAATATCAGGAACCGGTTCCAGATTATGGAATCGAGTACCCGTAACTGAAATAACGTATTACATATTCAATGTTTTTGAATGTCATTTGTGGGAAATTTTCAAAACGAAGACTAGGGTACATGGAAAAAACAAAACAGATCAACATCTGTGATGCTTGTGAAAATGCAATTTACATCGCAAAGCTCTAGAGCTCACTTGCATTTTGCCAAATTGATGCACCGATGTGGTATATCAACGTGCTGCCCCTTTACGAACAATATGAACAGCATTTTCCGAGGTTTATTTTTTGGGATTGGCTTTCTTTGACGCTTACCCGGTACCTGTGCCTGTTTTCAATCGGGTACCCAATTCCCAAACTACCCGTAAATGCACATCCCTTACTGGATGTATGGCAAGGTCTGTTCGAGTCTTTGGGGAAGTGGAGGGGTGGAGGGGTGGAGGGGTGGAGGGGTGGAGGGGTGGAGGGGTGGAGGGGTGGAGGGGTGGAGGGGTGGAGGGGTGGAGGGGTGGAGGGGTGGAGGGGTGGAGGGGTGGAGGGGTGGAGGGGTGGAGGGGTGGAGGGGTGGAGGGGTGGAGGGGTGGAGGGGTGGAGGGGTGGAGAGGTGGAGAGGTGGAGAGGAACAGTGTTGAGGCTTGTGATAATGATGTAGTGTAGTGCTTTTGTAACACTTTATACAAATATCTCAAAGTCCTTCACAATTACCCCTGTTTATCATATGAGATCAGCTTTATGCTTACAGAGAACACTGCTGATGAATCAACATATTGGTGGATCCAGAGCAACTTTTTGTGGGGGAGAGGGGGGTGGGGGAAGGAAGGGCGAGGACAGGGAGAGTCCTAGAAAATATGTTTCAGAGTATATCCTATGCAAAAAAAGGATTCTTTTCTAAGGGTATCTAGATATTTTTTTTCCAAATATTTCTAGATTTTCTAAGCTCTTCCTACATTTTTCAAAAATCAGGATTTTAACGAGTTGGGAGAGGGTGGTGGGGTGGGAGGAGTTCGAAGGAGGGGGGGGGGGGGGAGCTAAGCTGGGAAAAAGGGGAGGCAATATTGATAGTTAGATCAGTGCAGGCACCATCTTGAAATGAATATCAGTTTTGAAAGCATTGATCCTGTCTGGATATTAATCCTTTAACCCCCAGGGTGTGTGGAAATTCGTATTGATATTGATGGATTCAGCAGTGTTAGGGGTAATTAATTATGATAAATGTTATATGTTATCCTTTTGGGGGAACTTGATTGGAGCCAACACATAGTTGTGCCAATAACTTATCAAATCGCCTGCCTCACATTTTTATATGCTAGAGGCCAGATTATCTATGCTAGGAAATAAGGGCAAATTCAGTTGCTACCTTAACTACGTCACTGCAAAACTTCCTGTTTCTCCCTGGCCATTTCCGGCCTGAAATACCCATCTGAATATTGGCTTTTGGCCAGTAAGCTTATAATTAGTCATCACCGCAGACCTTTTTCCCCCCATGAAATCCAGGCTGGCTGTCAGAACAGGATACCGGACTTTTCGCGGTGCAATCGCATGCCAAACAAAAGTCTCTTGCCTTACCGCCATTTTTGTGCAGGTTGAATGTGCCATAGTTTGACAGCTTGTTTATTTAATGAAATTATAGTGTTCTGAATTTGTGAAATCGTGTCTCTTCTCCCCTCTGGATAGGTTGACCAGGCACATGCGCCGCACCAAGGCAGCTACCTACCTCCAGAAGCGCTGGCGGGGCTACAGGCAGCGACAGAAGTATGTGCACATCCGGAACGCCATCATCACCATCCAGGCTTTCACCCGAGGTACGTACGGCCGGCGCTACTACACCGAGGTGCTGCGAGAGGCACGGGCCACCACCATTCAGAGGATGGTGCGTGGCTGGCTGGCCAGGCAGCGATACCAGAAGACACTGAAGGCGCTGATTCTGCTCCAGTGTTGCACCCGCAGGATGTACGCCAAGCGGGAGCTTAAGAAACTCAAGGTAAACTTGCTAGCTTTATGTTCTGTACGTTACTGTGGGACATACTCTAGTTGCCGTTTATTGGTGCAGAGACATTGTTGCCTCAATCGAGTAATGCCTATAATGCTTATGCCCTACTCAAAATTCTTAAAATTCTAAATTTGTTGTTTTGAAGAAGAGTTCTTGTGTCCCACCTATATCAGTACGTCTTAGTCTTATAAGTTGGAAGTTCTATCTCAAGTTGATGTACAATGTACAATCCCTTCATAATTTGTAAAAGGTTCAGATGGGAAAGAAATAATTTTGAAACAATAATGAATGCATAAGAAATAAAGATTTTGATGTAATTTGTGTTTAAGCAATGGATGGCATTGGCAGAATAAAACATTGTTTGCTACGCACCTGCACACACATACATGTATATCGGGGGCTCATCAATTTTGTATGTATTAATTTTTTTAAATTGCCGATGATGTCCAAGTCAGAACAGGTATTTTTGTGTGTGGGTGTGGATATTTTTCATATCGTAAGTTTCAATGAATTACTAAAACACAAATACGCATCAAAATCTATATTTCTTATGAATCATTGTAGTCTCTGAACCATTCAGCATCTTTTCTCCAGTAGTTCTATTTCTGTGAAACTTTAACCCTATAACCCCCTAGGCATTTTTACTTGGAAGCTTCCTCAAACTATCAAAATATAACACTGTGCAGTAAACCAATGGCACATTCTTTGGACTTACATGTAGACAAATTGGGGCATCATAGCTCCATGTAAAGTAATGGTGCCAAGGCCCTGCAGAACTGAACCAATTAGAACTTGTTGGAGGTTGCAAGGCTTGGGGTAGTCAGGGTTAATATACATTTTTTTCACAGGGTATTTTTTTCCACAGGGTATTTTTTTCCATTTGTGGATGAGCATTTTCCTAGTTAATGCCCAGCCCTCCCCTTACCCTCTCCTCTAACCCTCTCTTCTAACCCAATTTCCCCCCTTGCCTAACCCCCTCCCCCTCCCCCTCCCCCTCCCCCTCCCCCTCCCCTCCCCCTCCCCCCCAGACATTGCTGTGTGGGCCATGCTCATTTCAGCCTCTCAAATGATTTGTAAATAACACAAGGTCAAACATAAACCTGCAGACAGAAATAAAACCAGCCAGGTTGGCCCTGTGGCAACGGATCAAGTTGTCACTCTGGGCTTTGCTTCGACCTCTGCCCAGGAAACTGTTGTAGGTTTACTGCCCTTGGCAAAGCAGTGCAGAAATGGGCTTGGGTCACTTTGGGGTTGGGAGGGATATGCAACATTTGCTCTTGCTGTAATTTTCCGAAACGAATGGATTTGGGGGTTGGTATTTTATTTTAAATACTGTAACACTGTTATGCACACAAATTAAATTAAAGTTATCTTAGAAGCCTGACTTGGTTAACATGTATGTATTTAACCCCTTGGGCACGGTATTTTACGGGAGACGTCGGGGTGTCGCGGCGGTTCTGGCAGCCAAATCGAACCGCTACAATGTGTTTATGCAGTCAAGCGTATTATAAACAATAATCCAACAATTGATTGAAACTGCACAAACAGCGGCCAGTGGCGTCATCCGGCCTGGTGACACTGTATTTTTGGCGTCATCCGTACGCAAGGGGTTAAGTCATGTATTAAATGATTACTGAGCAAGAATTAAAGGATGACCAATTACAAGAACAAGATTACTTTATAGACAAATCACTTGATAGCCAGGGCATTGAGTACCTAAGACTGACAACGGAATTCATCAAGCAGTCCAGTGGATATGTGATAGCCTCCCGTTATTTTACAGCTTTGCTCTGCATAACCCTAAATGCTGTACCCAAATATCTTTGAGATTCAATCACTGCATGCATCAGGGGCACTAGTTCTACCCCATTAAAAAAAAATCCAATTTGTGACTTCTCCGGCGTATTTAGTCTGACATTGCTGAATCTTGCGTGATTCACAAGCCAGTCCCTGCCATGCTGAGCTGCATTTAACAAAGTACATGCAGTAACCATGCTTACCTCCTACATCTCCCTGCTTCCCCACCCCAGGGGAGTGATGACTCAAGTTCTTAATGCTCTCCATCCATACCCAATCCTCCCTGCGGCCTTTTTAAGTCCTGTATGTCCACCTCCTTTTTCCTTCTCTGTTTTTATTTCCTCTTCCTTAATAGCGCCTTTATTTTAGAATGTCGGCGGGTTGTCTGGTCTCTTGCAGAAACCCCTATGTGAGTCTTGCACAGGCAACCACGAATGCATGAAATGCATTGAGCATGTTGTGGGATTTGTTATTTAAAAAGAAAAAAATTTCAGGATAGCAATTACAATGTATATCTTTTTTTAACCCCTTGCGCACAGGTATTATATGGGGGCGCCATGCTGGCTTGTGATGCCAAGCAAAACAGAAACAATAGGCTTGTGCAGCCAACCATAACATACACAATACCCCAACAATGGATTGAAAATGCAGAGATTGGCGTGTACATGTATATGGAGGTCAACTGGCCAGGTGGCAATTTTCAATCCACACATATACGTGTCAACCGTACGCAAGGGATTAAAAACTTTTTCTTTGTTGTAATAAAACCAAAAAATGGAATATTTTATTCATGCTGTTTGACTGCCTGTAAGTTTTCAAGTTTCCTGCTAAATCAAAATCCAATAAAATGCATGAACATTTTAGTGTGACCGGATAAAAAAAAGGGAAGTTTATTGGGACAAATTTTAAAGTGTTTTGATCAGTCATGGAAAGTCACCTGACGGTTCATGGGAAAAGGGTGAAAGATTTGAAGGATTTAGTGACAATTTTTATTGTTGGTGAAATGCTTCCATTGTTGAACTTACATTTTCAAATATATTTTCCTCATGTATAATACTTGAGATATTTTGGCGTCAAGTCAAGAATTTCTATTTGCTTGTATTGAATGTGAAGCAGCTCGTCTGGTAATAAACTGGATTGAGCGCTCACAAAATGTGGGAAATAAGATGTTTCAAACGATAGATACATGTATGTACCCAGGAAATGCACTGCAAGGCTTAGAAAGCATGTTGGCATAATCCATATTTCGAAAAAATTTCCCAAAGAAAAACCTAACCTGCACTTGCGGTAAATATTGGCTTGCATGACCTGATTACCACAAGATATAAGCCTTGCTTAACATTGTTAAACCTGAATAACGTAAAGCAAGACATCCAACATTGCTGACCCAGTTACCTGCATTTTGGCACGTTATTAAAACCTATTTTGGTCCTGCATTATGAAAAAAGAAATTAAGCCGAACCTTCTGGTGTATGCATTTTTTTTTTTGCTCGTCAATGAACCAGTAAATCGCTTGAGTCATAATTTTTACCAGGGTCCTTGCCGCGACTTTCCTGCGTACCATGATTCGGTGCTTCCTGAAGAAAGCAGACAAGTGGCACGGTATTTGTATCTTCCATGGTATCTGGCCGTTTCACTTTTTTAACGGGATTTCTTCTTTGCGTTTGTGCATTGTTTGCCATATTTTGCAGATTGAAGCACGTTCGGTCGAGCACCTGAAGAAACTCCAGAAGGGTATGGAGAACAAGGTCATATCACTGCAGCAGAAGGTGAACGAGCTGGTAAGTTCTCCCAACTTTTTGGAAACGTCTTGAATGACCTAGAATTGTTCGAGCAGCAGAACGGCCATGACCAGGAAAATGTTCGTAATTGCATTACGTGCTGTGCCTGAGGTTGCATGTTTCCCCCGAATGTTGGGCGCTCATTTACGCGTGGTTGGAGAGCCAGTGGATCAGTTAGCCATTGGATTATCTGTGAACGAATGACCTTGCTAAGGAAAGTTCTTAGTGGCTCATGCCTAAAATTAGTGAAGACGGTGATCAGGGGCGTACAAATCTGCAGCGACCATCTGTGGGTTTATTTATAGAATAAGTTGAGCTAGTCTGAAAAGTTTTCATGTCTCATGATTTTTTTTGTGGGGGGAGGTGGGGGGAGGTGGGGGGAGGTGGGGGGAGGTGGGGGGAGGTGGGGGGAGGTGGGGGGAGGTGGGGGGAGGTGGGGGGAGGTGGGGGGAGGTGGGGGGAGGTGGGGGAGGTGGGGGGTTGGGGGGTTGGGGGGTGGGGGTAGTGCTATTTTTGCATCATCTACATGAACAAGTTTTGTTTCTTGTAAATTAGGGAAGACGGTGATTAGGAATGTACAAATCTGCAGTGACCATCTGTGAGTTTATTAACCCTAACAGTCCCAAATCTTCCAATTGTATTATGATTTTTCATGCACCCTAGGGGGTTAGGGTTTATAGAACAAGTTGAGGTATTACAAGTCTGGAAAGTTGTCCTGTTTAATGCTCTTTTTAGGGGGGGGGGAGGGGTGATAGTGCTATTTTTTGCATAATGTCATGAACAGTTTTTATTGTTGTACAAAATTTGGAGTCATGTCCTCGGTACAACACCTTCTCCGAGATACTATCATCATGTACATGTAGGTCATGACAATTCATTTGTTCCTCGTAAATATCGGGATGTCTTGTTCCCCCTACAACACTACCCCTAGGCATTGCCACCAATGGTCATTTTGCCATAGGGGAATTGGAGTGTTATGAAAGGTGAACTGTGACGAATAAAGGGAGATTTCTTGTTGATGAAGAAGTCCTTATTCAGCAGAAGCAAGCAGAACTCGGCGGAAGGGAACTCAACCAATCTTGGCTTGGATCTAGAACTTGCCTGTCAAAGGACATGAGTAACTCAACAGGGCCCAATTTCATGGCTCTGCTTACCGTTAGCGAAAAATCCCCGCTTACTGTAGCAGAAAATTATGTGCTTACGGCAAGCGTATTTCACGCGTTAGCGGGGAATTTTGGCTCCTGAGCATGCGTAACCCCCGTAACTAAGGATTCTGCGCTTATAGGGTTAGCGCAGAATTTTTCCGCTAGCGCTGTTAGCGCAAAATGGTGATCGTAAGCACAGAAAGCTGTGGTTAGCAGAGCCATGAAATTGGGCCCTGACCTCTGGATTTTGGATAGTTCGTTATTGATGTAATCACAATTGGAGGGCATCCATTAACCTTTCAAATACGGACAATGGCTATAGCCACTGTTTGAAAAAGACCACCTGGCCTGTTATCCTAAATATGTGCATTCCTGAGCATACTCGATTCATTCATGTTTCAACTATATTGTTTTTGAATGGGAGTGTAATGAATAGATGAAGCTTTTTCAAACCAAGCTTTCATTCACACGAAAGGGGGCTCCAAGTGGGATGAATGGGACCACTCTATTCAGTGTGGTGTCTATTGTTTGCATTTGCGCTTGGCTGCACAGCCCTATTCTTGGCATACCAGCTCCCCATCATTAACAGCCAGACGCATGGGGTTAAGATATCTATGGACTACTGATTTGATTTTCTACCCTTGTATCAAGTAAAGGCCATGGCAAACTCACTGCAGAACTGGGGTTGACTTCCAGTACGTTAGAGGACTGTGTTGATTTAATTGCTTATCGATTGTGATCCCAGAGGTACAATTTAACATGAGACATCATGGCAGGTGTTCCAGTGGCCTTTCATCATTAGTTCCCCCGTCCAAACTTTCAGGCACTCTACTCTGTTTCATCACATCTTTTCACTGTTGTTCCAAAGGCTAGTACTGTGAGATACTCTTCAAGTTTTTTCCCTCGTACTGCCTCTCCTTGGAACTCCTTATCTGTAACCTGCTTCCCTTCCACCTATAATCTTTCACAATTCAAACGAAATGTGAATAGATACCGCTTTTATCCCTGTGATTTCTGTCATTTCTTGGCTTTCTCGTAGCCCACACCTTGAGTGGCCTTTTGGCCTTGTGTTGGGTGATGCACATGAAATAAAATAAGACAGGTCTCCATGATGTTTGGCCAGCGGGCCACCATATTTGTCTACCCTTGAAACCTGACCAACTTGTTAGACTACAGGGATTCCCGATCGTTGATTCATCGTGCTGCCCGGAAGCTTCAAAATCCAGGTCTTACACTGCAAGAGTGTCTGGGTAGATGACCCTGTGGCACCTGCTGACGTTGCTTTGACTCATTGGTCAAGGTATGGCCAGGATGTCTGGAAGTACATGCAGGAGACTTAAGTTCTGGTTAACTTTGTATCCAGGGGGCGGAACAAATCTTGACACAAGACACCTCAGATTTTGGGATACTTGATTGGCTTGAGTCAGTGAACTTTGTGGTATGTTGTGAAGATCAGTTTCAGCTGTTTGAATTTATTGTGCAAGAGAGAGAGACAAAGGCCCTGTCCGAATTACTTGGCTGTGGCTTGAAATTACACACAAGTCTATGGTAGTTGCTGCAGCCACATCACATAGACTTGGGTATAATTTCAAGCCGCAGCCAAGTAATTCGGACAGGGCCTAACTTCACCAGTACTCTCCTGGCTTAAAAATAACATTATTTTCTTTTATGGAAGTCTCCTAAAACCAGGCTAAAAGCTTAACCCCTTGAGTACGGATGACGCCAAATGCCGCAAAGCAAAATTTGCCACCAGGCTGGATGGCGTCTATACACGCCATTTTCTGCATTTTCAATCCATTGTTGGATTATTGTGTTGGTTACATGTATGCTTGGCTGCACAAGCCTCTTGTCCATTTCGCTTGGCTGCAAAGCCGACATGGCACCTCGGCGCCTCACTATCATAACCGTACTCACAGGGTTAAGGGTTACAACAGAGGTGGTGGGGTTGGCCACATGTTAGGTTGCCAGCGCTACCACCCTTAGAGTTTTCCTGGGTCCAGATCTACATAGAGGATAAATCTTCAATAGATACCAAAGAAATTATCCCAATTTTCAGACCGACATGTAGAGACTTAGGCGGGGTAATTTCCACTGTTGGTGAGACCAACTCACCTCCCCCAGAAAGGTCAGACAAGGGAATTGCTTGATACTCAAAATTATAATGGTCTCAGCTTTTACAGTTTGGAGTCGCACTAATTAGTTTATTATTTTTGTCCTGCTTTAACGTTGTTCATGCTGCTCATCAGATATTCATTTCAATATGGGCTTCATGCATATTCCACTCATCCTGTGATGGTAATGCCAACAGTTTAGACACAGTTTTAGTGTGAAATGCATTGTGGACGGAACACCACTCCTGGTACCTGGAATTTGGCAGTAAGGAACATCGCCATGTACTGTACAATTTAAATTCCCTTATAACTTTTTAAAAATACCACTACACCAAACACGTCTCGTGGATCCCATTATTTTCTTTGTAGCAAAGTTCTGCTGTATTGCTGAATTTCACAATGATACTAATGTTGTTTAATACAATGGTTTGAGTATGCACTCATGAGATTGTAATCGATGAGCTACATAAAATGTTTACTTCCCCAATTAGCCACGGTTTGAAAAAGACCATCTGTCTATATGCGCATTCCTGCACATACTCATCCATTCAACTATATTGTTCTTGAATGGGAGTGTAATCATTAGATGTTTCAAACGAAGCTTTCATTCACACAAAAGAGGGCTCGAAGTGTGATGATTAGGACCACCCTATTCAGTGTGGTGCCTATTGTTTGCGTTTACGCTTGGCTGCACAGCCCGTTCTTGGCATACCAACCCCCCACAAATAACAGCCGGACACAAGGGGTTAACCCAGATCAACTTTGAACAATACACATTAAGATTCATGTGCCTTTACAACCTTCGCCAGTTGAAATATCCGTTCCTGAGTTTCATTGAAGTGCGCACAGGTCTGCTGTCCATATGAAGCAAGATATGGGGCAAAGGGAACCCCCCTCTTTTGTGTTGGTCATTGTGTTCCCGGAATCTCAGCAATTCTTTTCAGAAATCTAGGGGGGAATGTGTTTGGTAACAATGGTATGGAGTGTGTATAGGGTATAGGGACAAGGGGGGGGGGGGTACCCCTATGCCCCATCATGCTGGGTATCCTGCTGTAAGTTATCTGCTATTAGTCAGGTGCCTCTGCTGCACGTCTAGTCTCTGTCGCCCTTGGTGAGAAAGTCAACAACAAAAAAAGAGACATTCAGGCAGCACTAAATGGCTCCCACATGCTAGGAGACTTGATGGCACTGAGCGAATTTCTACTATTTATTTTCTCGGTCTGTTTTTTTGCAGGAAAGTGGTACCGAATCAAAGTGCACTTATCAGTTGCTAACTCATGTATGTAGAAAGATGGAGTACCGATTTACAGGTGCCATCATTCAACCGGTTTTCCTGTTGTGGTTTGGATCGGTAAAATGTTCCTAGAATTGCTGGCACAGTATTCAGATTGATTTTGAATGGCCCTCTGTTGGATGAACCTTTCAGATTATATTTGTTACACAAGGAAGGAGTTTTCAATTGTTTTCAATTTAACACACACAAAATCGGAATCCTTTCCCAGTTTTATGGTGTGTATATAATTACAAATTTATTACTGAAAATTGACCGTTGAAACACAATAAACAAAGCTTATTCTTTCCATGATACTGTGCCATGACAGATATTTGATATTTAACATAAACAATTTTGGGACTTTACAACTGTATATTTGAAAAACGCTATTCTATCATATCCCATAGTTTTTTAACTGATTCTATTCATGAAATGGGGGATTGTTTTTTTTTTAACTTGGGTTAAAGTGTGCACAGATCCCAAACTTTGAGCTTCATTTACTCAAAACAAGGTGTCAAGACTCTTACAACTCCAAAAGGTTTGATCGCGGCTAGGAATGAGATACCACAACACACAATTTATCAAATTAAAGCTAATTACCTGTAATTTCAAGAAATACCAAAATCCTGTTTTTCAAATTTGTCTACCCATTTTCACCTATTTCGTGGGAACAGGTCACATATTTTAATGTTATCAATGTGCTGATGATGAGCCATGCACTTTTGAAACTATTGCTTGTTTTAGCTGTGTGGCCAGAAGTTTTACGAGAAGTTGGAAGACAGAAAATGATTTTGTGGGATTCAAATCCAGTAGAACAGAGTTTAAAGTCCTGGAACATAGGACCTTGCTCAATGTACCTTGTAATGATTTCTATCCCTACCTGTGCGTTTAGAAAAAAATAATTTAGTGATGTCCCACTTGTGAAAGTTATTAGGTTTTTGTAAAGTTGTAGTGAATCACAATTTGGGTTTTCTGGTTCGCCCATTTTGGGTCCTCGTGTTGACCCACTTGAGGTATGCCCCCCTCGGGGGAAACTGTGGGTTTCAGTTTCATAAGAGTCAGTCTTACTCTTCAGCAAGAATTTCCTCTAAAATATCAGATGCATTGCATTTGTGTTGACAGATTATTAACCTGCACTGGACTATTAGTAAAGTATCCGTGATTTGTCAAAAGAGAATTGACAAGAGTGGGATTTGAACATGCGACCTCTGGTGGTCATCACAGGTTCAAATCTGCCCGTGTAAATTTTCTTTGTCCACCTACCCTCTTTCCTTGTTTATTTATTTATTTATTCGAGAAAGACTGGGATTACGGGTAACACAAATGTGAAATCAATCTCTTCTAGGTAGAAGTGTGGTTCTGAAAAGAACCGGGATGAGTGTGTAACTCGACGTTTTGGACAGTGTGCTCTGTCCGTCCTATTTATTGATCGGTTAAAAATTGTTTTCGCAAGCCCATCACAGCGATTTCTAATCTTAAACCCCAGGCGATCTTTGTAGAAACCTTCCTTGAAGTCTAACAAACCCACCACTGTGCAGTAACCCAATGACTTGAGTAGTCTGTGCTCCTAAAACTTTAACTGGCACCAGTCCCATGTACCTGTAAGGAAAAGTGGCTGGACTGTACTGTCCCAAATCCTGCAAAAATTCTTCAAAACCTCCTGGTGAAATTTTGAGGATCTAGGGATTTCGGTTAATTGATACATTTTAGAGCGGATGCGAGGCATTTAATACTCCTATAGTTAAAGGCAGTGTACATGTACATGATTGGTCATTGTTGCAATTTTCAGAAATGGGCGGATTTGGGGGTTACATGTACGTACATAGGAAATATCATTCCACTGACCTGTTCAAAGCTACATGTATATCTGGGCGCGTGACGTGCCCCGGATATGCCTTGGCACCATCATGTCCGGGGCGCGCCACTTGTCCAGGTAGCTACATGTGCCTTGACTAACGGCTACAGGGCAGTTTTCTAACGATTTCCAGCAGGAAATCGTTGGAAAACGATATAAATTTCCACTTTTCTTGACAACGGCAGCACACCTGGTGCCATCATTTTACAGGATGATTGAGAGTACTATTAACTTACAGTCTAGTAAGGTATTTCGTAATAATTCAGTAAAAACAAATTGGAGGATTACCAATCGTGTACACTACATTTAAAACAGGACTTTATCCTTCCCAGTTGGTGTTTAGCACTATGCTTAATAATGTCCGAGAGCTTGTCAGAAAAAAAAATCCAAATATATAACATCCCTGACAGAAAATTCAATTTTCTTAAATTGATTTCCAGAGTTCTTGGGGTTTGTTTACAAACCAGTAAATTTCCTTCTTCAGTGAAATTTCAAATCTTATAATCTCCAAACCTAATGCGTTTAAAGACACACAGCTTGGAGCTGTCAAATCTGCAGGTTTCATCTCTCAATCTTGTCAGTTACATCCAACACTAATTTGTTTTGAGAGTTTCAAGCCAGGCACCGGAGATTTTATTCTACTACCAAAATGAGCATCGAAACAATCCATTGAGGCACCTTGTTCTGTTTTGTCTTAACAAAAACCCACTCCTTATTGAAGAAAATCTAATGTCCAGGTTGTGTCCATGGAGCATCCATCATAGATTTTTTTTGGGTGGGCAGATGTCACGTATGTGACATACTTGTAATGTGTTCCACGCCCAAAATGTATTCACCCCTATCTCAAAACAAAGAAATACACTCTTAAAAAAACCTGTGCTAACGTTTCCTTCGGCAAGGATTTCAACATGGAGGATTAGCTGTGAAATTGTTCACGCCCGTGTGGACCGTGGCAAATTTCATCAATCGGACACACATGTAGTTTGTAAAGTGCTCCACCCCCTTGCAGCCCTATCTCAAATACACATACTCTCTTAAACCTGTGCCGAGTTAACATTTGTATGGACAAGGTTTTCAACATGAATGATTAGCCATGAGATTTTTCACACCAGGGATCTGTGAACTTGTGGAAATTCATGTTTGTCGACAAAATAAACCTTGTAAGGAACCATCGGGAAGATCCTTTCACACACCCAATTTCTCAAGTACCATCCCTTCCCCGATATTAGGCTGGACCCCTTTTATGAAATGATAAAAAGGGTTGGACGTGCCACAGCACTTGTCCCAAGCACCACTGATCCTCCATGCAATAAAACCATAAGTGAATTAGTCACCTAATTTCCTGGACCTGGGTAGGAATTATCACGAGTGTTGCAACCCTTCGCCGGCCCGACCGACGAAACCAAAACTCTCACAGACGGGGTTGTCATGTGCTCCTCACTAATAGTCCCCCAAAGAAAGTCACTGGAAAGTTTTCAGGGGAAGAGAGTAGACCCTAGCACCGAAAATGTGCTCACATCCAATCAGCTTTGAGCTTGGGCTTGTCATTAAGTGATGAAATACGGCGATTATTTTAGACTCTAACCTAACTGTCTGACAAGGATGACATCCTGGAAGCTTAAGAAGGAGATGTTAGTTCCCTGAGGGACATTCGGGGAGTTGATGCAGTAGCTGTCAACACTTCTTTGTCAAGAGTGAAAGGAATAAAATCTCTAATTGAAGCAATAAGTGTAACGCAGACATTTGTAGCGATCCCTGCACTCTAAGTTCATTGTCGGCCTGGTTAATCTTGGATGCAGTTATCCACTGAATGAACCCTTCCAGACCTCAAGACTCTATAACGTAAAATATCAATGGAGGACTGTTTTAAGCACAGATTCAATCATGCCACTGGACTACATGTAGAGGTGTTGCAGTCCTGCAGATCTTCAACCTACAATCATTCTGAGAAAGATGTCATCAGTGATGCGTGACATTTTGAGGAGTGGGGAGACTGCAAGTTGAGCAACTCACTTTTCCCGGAAATTTAGAGCGCTATAAAAAAGTTTGTAAGGGACTGCCCAGGACAACTCAAGCAAGGACCTGCTGAAATCATTTGATTACACGCACGAGGATCAGTGCAGCATTGTGGGTCTATAAACAGTTCATGCTTCCTTGTGCTTCTCTTCCTTGAGAATTTGTAGTTTCTGTTGATTGAAGTGTTGGGTAGCAAGAATTTTGTTTCAGTTTTGTTTCCTGCAAATCAGATGTTGTTTCAGTGATGGCTCGCCAGAACCTGATTTGAATAAAAAAACAAATTCCAGTCCTGCTCGTATGTTTATCAGCATGTTCAAAGTAAATCTTCATCGGGAGCTGAGGATATCAGAAATTTTCTCGTAACATCCTTTGTTATGGATGTGTCGGGAGTGAACAAGAATCGAGGGGACTTTCGCATTTTGCAGATTTCTGTACTTTTGATTCTATGGGTTCATCAACATTATTATCCGTTAAACAAAAACGCAATGCTTGTACTGGTAGCTTGAACTGAACTACGTAATTAAAAGTGAATGCCAGCGGAAAGTGTTTCGTGAGTGGGGTTTACACTCACACGGAAGTCGCTCCAATAGGTTTGGTTGGACTTTCATGTTTACACACCCTTGCAAGATCCAGTCTGTGAGTTGATTTGTGAACATCAGAAGTTTTGGGACATCAGAGAGAACAAGACGGCATTGTTGTAAGATTTACAGGGATTTTCCAGAATGAAAGTCTATATACAGGCACTTGTGGGTGTCACTGATATGGTCAGGGGAATGTTACATGGATAGCTACATAAGATTACATGTGCATGTACCTCATGAAATGTGAACTGTCACAACTTCTACATATGTATTTACTCCGATGGAATTATAATTGCATCATTAACTTTTGGATAACAAGTGTGGACAGCGTTTCAAGGGCCAGAAATCCATTTTAATTGGCCACTACACATGCTTTGATGATCATCAAAGTTGCGGTTTATCTTCAAATCTTTTTGAGCACTGTGGATCAGAATATCCTCTACTTAACTCTTCAACCCTGAACCAGGCTAAATTTGTTTTAACGATGAGTCGGTTCAAATACTCGCGCTACTCAGGCATTAGGGGTGACCCGGTGAAATTGAGGGTACTCTTCTTTGAGGTAAGACTTTTTTCTTCGTAGGTGTCTTTGACTTGTAATTTTAAAGTAATTTTTTTAAGATGAGTCAGTTAAAATATTGCCTCTATTCCAGCCTCAGGAACCCGGTGAGGGTGCTTAACTTTTTGAATATGGACAACGGCCATGGTGAAAAAAAGACCACCTGGCCGGTTGTCGTCTATACACGCATTGTTGCACGTACTAATAAATAATAATAATAAATTAAAATTTGTATTGCGCGATCTCCATAACAATGATCAATCGCGCATTACATAATTAAAAGGATTAAAAGCCATTATTTAAAAAAGATTTTTAAAAAGTAAATACGCTGGTACAAAGCAATTAAATTGATTAAAGGACAGTTTAAAAAAATAAGTCATAAGATTACGCTTAAAAATGTCAATAGACTGGGAGGGCTGAACATCAACAGGTAACTTATTCCACAAATCTGGGGCTGCTGATGAAAATGATCTACCTCCCAGTGTCTTTAACCCCTTGCGTACGGATGACCCAAATATGCGCAAAAAACCAGTGCCACCAGGCCGGATGACGCAATTGGCCACCGTTTGTGCAGTTTCAATCCATTGTTGGATTAAACAGTGCCACCAGGCCGGATGGCGCCATTGGCCGTTGTTTGTGCAGTTTCAATCCATTGTTGGATTATTGTGTATAGGTTACACTTGACTGCACAAACACATTGTAGCGGTTCGCTTGGCTGCCAGAGCCGCCGCGGCACCCAGACGTCTCCCGTAAAATACCATACTCAATGGGTTAACATTTTACACTTCGGAATTTCCAAGCATACTTTCTTGTTGGAACGTAAGCAAAATGCAGAACTTTCCTTTACACTAACAAGATCACTAATGTACTTTGGGGACAAGCCATGTAAAAACTTTAAAAGTCAAAAGCAGAATTTTACAATCTATACGAAATCTCACTGGCAGCCAATGTAGTTGACGCAAAACTGGTGATATATGATTGAATTTCCGTGTATTGCTAACTAGCCTGGCAGCTGCATTTTGAACTCTTTGTAATTTGATTATTTCAGAGTTTGGTAAACCATAAAGAAGACTGTTACAATGATCAAGTCGGTTGGTAATTAAATGAATGAATAAGGGTGACTAAAGAATCTTTGGACAAAAACTTACTAATTCGCCTGATATTATGAAGATGGAAAAAAGATGTACTCAATCCATTGTTTGCCTTACGCCTGGCTGCATGAACCCGTATTGGCATACCAGCAACCATTAATAACAGCCGGCCAGAAGGAGTTAAATTTGAGGAAGCAAAAGTTGTTTTCTCATGGTTTCTTTGCATGGATAAGATAAAAAAATTCAAATGAGTTTATTTTAGTGCAGATTTTTACTGCAGTGTCAAAAAAGACAGGCCTGCAAGTCATCTAGAAATGTATTCTCCCCCCCCCCCCCACCATTTCTCCATCCTGGTATGCAGATTTTAGTGTCCAGTTTCAATGATTAGTTAAATTTAGCAGTTACTCTGTGAATTTTTTATCTCAATGCTATCTCTGATGAAATCATTGTTCCCACTAACCATATTTCTTCCCCTGGTGCGTGGGACGCTGTCACATTTCTCCTTGAACTATTTGCCGCAACAAATTGAGCAGGAAATTGCGTGTCTTTCCAGTGGGTTTGTTTCTTGAGTCAGCTTCATTGGAATATTAAAGTGTTGATAGTTTCTTTGACCTCTTGAATGTGGATGACGGCCATAGCCCTTGTTTAAAAAGACCACCTGGCTGGTTGTACTCTATATGTGCATTCCTGCGCATAATCAATCCATTCATGTTCCAAATATATTCTTCTTGAATGGCAGTAAACTGAGTAGATGGAGCTTTTTCAAACAAATTTTCATTCACGCGAAAGGGGGCTCCAAGTGTGATGACTAGCACTCTATTCAGTCTGATGCCTGTTTGCATTTTAATTGCAATTATTTTAATTAAAAGCCCCGTTCTCATACATGCCCCCATCAATAACAGACGGATACAAGGGGTTAACATTAAAGAAAGAAAATGAAAAAAAAATTCCCATTATATTTCAGTGATTAATTTCCCCGCTGATACATTAGATTTGAATTGGCCAGCTGGCTCTAGCAGGCTCATTGGTAGAGTTTTGAAGGTGTCACCGGTAAGCAGGAGGTTGTGGGTTCGAATCCTGCCATGCAAACCTGCAAACTTTTCTCAGGGGCTCTTTGAAAGCACTGAGCTTACAGTGCTTGTAATAGACTTCCGAAGTGATGGCACATTTCTGGTCCACACATACAAAATTACGTACATAAAAGACATTAGCACCTTCCGGTACTCTTTACTTCATCTACGTAACGAAGGGAAACTCCTGTTTATCATTTATAAATGCTACTTTGAAATGAGGTTCCTCCCATTATTATGACTTGACCGTGATAATTACTGTTGTGAGCATATTTTTTTTTCTGCTAAGCTTAAGTTATTGTCTGAGCAGCATAAACACGTATTGCTGAATACATTTCTGTGCTATGCAAAAATTTGCAGTGAACCAGCCACAAGCAAGATGCACATTTACATGGTTTTGTGACTGGTAATCTGTTTTTGATGAGCCCAATGATCCTGTGCTAGGGAATATTTTGTGTGCACAATGTAGCAGGAATTTGGGACTAGGGGCCAAGTTTATGGAGCTTTTACATGTAAGCACACAATTTTGCTATGCAAAAAATAGAGATTGTAGCAGATTAATATTGTCCGATGTACATAACTTGTGATCGATTCTCAGGCCGTGTCTGAATTACTTGGCTACGGCTGGATGTTACACACATGTCTATGGTAGGGGCTGCAGCCACTTCCCATAGACTCGTGAGTATTTTCAAGCCGTAGCCAAGTAATTCGGACACGGCCTCAGCTGACTTTTGCTGAGTAAATTTGCTTAGGAGTATTTTATTCCTAGCAAAATATTGATTAGCATATTTTGCAGCAAATCTAAAATGGGTCGAGAACCAGTAACACCAGTTTGACTGCAATTTTGCCAAGTAACCCATTTTATCCAAAGCAAAACTTCTTAGTGTTCAGCAGGTTTGCTCAGTGGCTCCATGGCCCTATGTCATAAGCATGTATTTTTGTCCTCCTTCAGACCAAGGAGAAGAAGGAACGATTAGATCAGGAGACCACCATCGAGAAGCTACGTACCCAGGTCAAGTCCATGGAGCACACCCAGGCTGAGTCCACTTCCCTCAGCAGGCGGGTGGCCGAGCTGGAGCAGGAGAACGCCCGGTTGCGGCAGGAGCTGGAGCAGACCCTGCTGGAGAAGAACGCCCTAAATGACGAGATGGGACGGGTCCTGCAGGAACACAAAGAGGTGAGGGTTTGTCGGTCACAGGCTGAAATTTGGTTGTGGACCAAAAATTGGTTGTGGAACGAAATTTGGTTGTGGAACGAAATTTGGTTGTGGAACGAAATTTGGTTGTGGACCGAAATTTGGTCACAGATTGAAATTTGGTCACGGATGGAAATTTGGTCACGGATGGAAATTTGGTCACGGACGGAAATTTGGTCACGGATGGAAATTTGGACACAGATGGAAATTTGGTCACAGACGGAAATTTGGCCACAGACCAAAATTTAGATGTGGACTGAAATTTGGTCGTGGACCGAAATTTGGTCATGCACCGAAACTTGGTCACGGACACAAATTTTGTCACTGACACACTTAGCAGAGAATATTTTCATCTGCTGCACTATCCAGATGGAACAAGCTGTCTCAGATCTATATCAAAAGCCAGCAAATAATGGGAGTTTTTTAAAAATATGCTGTGTATGACCATTTTTTTGTTTGCTTTAGTACATAACGAAATAGACATCAAAACCATTAGCATCGAGTTAGGTACTGATAATACTGACATAGCAACACATCTCAGAGCATAGGGTCCTCGTAAATTTATACTTGTGCCGCTGAATGTGGTTCTTTAGAAAAAGAAGTTCAAACAAACTAAGTAGGGTTTGATGTAAAAAGTGCCCCATGTTGATTTCCTAATGCAGATTGGCTCTGGTTTGGTTTTATCCTAATGCACCGCCATCATACATGTAGTTTACAAGGAGCACTTGTATCATCTCACTGCATCATGAGCTTCCATTTACATTAATTTATGCGCACTTAGTCTCTGCATGTAGCTCTGTTGAGTGGAAGATTTGAATGCATATTCCAGATCACATCCTATTTCCAATCATGTAGGGGAACATCTTGAACTGATTGGACTCTCTAGAAATTTGTGTTGTAACAAGAAAATCTACATTGTGTTTCCACCACATGATAGCCTATAACACAATTTAAGGTTAAAATCAAAATAATGTCACACGATTATCTTCATGAAGAGCCCGAACTCCACAAAAGGTCATTTTCCGTAACAAACCGAAAGATGTCACGGCATTGAAAAACTGAGTGTCACCCACGCATGCAGGAAACAATCCATTCAAGGTGGGATGTCTGAGCAAGTAGAAACACTGGCTTTGGGTCACAGCTACGGATGATGAATATGATTCATGTGTCTCTTATCTCTCCATCAAGGTTCTGGTCCAAGACAGGTGTCTTGTGGTTATGAGGAGCTGTCTAACTGAGGAATAATTTTGTAGATCGATATTACTGCAGAGGTTCAAAGCACAGGCTACTTGTGTACATGACACGTCTTTGTGGCCCTAGTTTACATTCGGAATACGAATGGGGAATCTAAGGAAATACATATATTTTGTTTAATTTGTGCTCCTAGTTTTTATTCATAATATGAATGGAGAAACTTAATGAAATCATCCCGCCTAACCCAGCCAAACCCAACTCGTCTCAACCCAACCCAACCCATCCCAACCCAACCCAATTCAACCCAACCCAATTCAAGCCTGGTCTGGCTTGGCCTTTTCTTATTCAAACTTATTCAATACTGCCCCGCCTATAAATACAAACCCATTTCAATCAATTCCAGTCGAGTCTAACCCTGACCTGGTGAATCCAGTCCCATCCTTGCCCACCCTGGCCATTTAAACCCCACTTACATGTAATCTACATACCCTAACACAACTCAACTAAACCCAGCTTAACCCAGCCCCACCTGGACAATCCTACATGTAGCCCTAGGATAACCTTTCCTAATCCATTCTGTCATGTCCCAACACCATAAGTCTCAAACCACGCTTGATCCAAACAGCCTCCCAACTCAACTCAACCCAACCCGACCCGACCCAGCCCGACCCGACCCAGCCCAACCCAACCCAACCCGACCCAGCCCAACCCAATCCCCCAGGCATATACAAGTTACGCACTCGGTGTTCCACCTGTTAAGGGTACTATCAGGCTTAGCAATGAGACTCAGAAGTGGGTGCAAACAACTTGGGTGAACCAATTTGCACACACAAAAAATCAAGCTGACTAAATTTGTACAAAACCATAGCGCCGTTGTGTGCCAGGTGCATGACAGAAAATTGCACCAAGTGCCCATAAGCACATGAGTATCTAGCCTCCCTTACTCTTACCAGATGCATTCCAACACAGCTGTATTTCTACCTACTAAACCTTTCACCAAACTCAACAAAAGCCCATGCCACCCAGGTCTTACCCAACTCAACCCAATCAAACCCAGTTCACCCAACCCACCCGAGCCCTACCAAACCCATTACAACCCTGCACACTACACCACAACCAACCCGACCAAGCCCATCCCACCCAACCCTTACTCATTTCAACTCAATCAAACCCAGTTCACCCAACCCACCCAAGCCAAACCCCACCCTGCCCGCCAGAGCCCTACTAAGTCCTACCAATCCCATCACAACCCAGCTCACTGTAACACAACTCACCTCATCTCACCGTACCACTGATAACTTGTTAACACATGATGACACCATTCTACACTTCTCCCCTCTTGACTGGATGGGATACTAACCCACTTGTTGTTGATTCCTTTCGGCAGGCTGTCAAACAATTTATGAAGGTAAATATATCCCCTGCATGAGGAAAGAAAGAAAGACAAAATACATCACGCCACGATTGCATCATGGAATCAATGATTTTTTTTCAAACCCATGATTGAAGTGTGTCACTCGGCTTATCATGAAAGTGCGGTCAGCATTTTGCAAGGCAGCACAGCTCATTAGCTTGTACTGCGAGCCTTGAATTTCACAAACCGCAGTTGTTGTTTTTTAAGGGGAAGAATGGCCTCACCCTTCGGGAATTAAAATTCCCGATCTGGCACCACTGAATGCGCTGCTAATTTTTGTTCAGAGAGAGGATTTGCCTAAGGAAAAAGCACTTGTATTTATCATCAATGCTTTTCATCTTTTAAAAGGGTTGTTTGGACTCATTGGCTGGCACATATCTGTTGCAATTGTTTGGCTGGCATTGCTTCATGAGTTTGCTTCATGCAAATCTTACAAGACTCCGGTCTGTAAGTGGTTAATAGGGTCGGACATTTGTATTTGGGGCACCTAAGGGACACCGCAGTTAAGCTCAGATGGTTTACTGCATTACTGTCCACTATTTGGAATCCGATTTCCGAACAAAATACTCAAATTATTATTCTGCAGCTTTGCATCATTGAGTATGGAAAGATAGTGTGTGGCTGAAGTGGGTGGATAACTAAGTCCATTTTTTTTTTATGGAAGTCACCCAATGCTAGGCTAAAAGCCAATCTAGGTAATGTCCCCATGAATGAGGACAGCTGGCCAAGGAAGATTCTCGACTTCCAGATCGCTGGTACCTATCCACGTGGGTGTCAAAAGAAGAGATAGCTTGATAACATTAACAATGACCTGAGGTGCCTGCAGATCAGTGCCAATCTGGCTTTGAACCGATTGGACTGGAGAAATGCAATCAAGCAAAGCAGACATGATCAGTACACAGTCCAACCATCGAGCACGGGGACAATCGGACTCTAAACAGTATATAGTGGTAGACCAGTAGCAGTAAAGGGCTCTAACAGAGGTGGTTGGATAGGCCACATTTTAGGTTGCCAGTCCTACCACCCTAACGACTTTCCTGGGCCCAGATCTAATAAAGGATGAATATTCTAAAGATACCACTGAAATTATCCCAATTTTCACACCTACATGTATAAACCCAGGCAGGGTAACTTCCACCATTGGTGAGATCAACTCACCTCCCCCTAGCATCAGTGTCCAGGACTTTGGTGTCTGAAAATGTACTTAAATCATGATAGCTTTGCATCATGGAATAGAGGGGTGTGGCTGAAGTGGGTGGATGACAAGAGTCGGGGGGGGGGGGGGGGGGGGGGGGGTGGCCAAGGCAATTTACTGATTCATGATGCGTCAGTACAGACATTGCCCACGGGGTCAAATCTTGACATTCGCCGGTAGCTACCCACGATTGGTCTCCAAATAAAGAGACACCATAACCTCATCACGGACCCTTCCACTATTGGTTAAGACTCGGGAAATTGACTTATTAATTGATTGACCGGCGTGTTACAGGGTGGTATCCATGCTCCTAGGGGTTCCAGGGGGGCCATAGTGATTTATGATCAGGGGACCATCTTCATGGCCATGCTTAGCACAGAAAATACTTGCTTAGCGAAAATGAATAACCATCTAAAAATGTAGGACTGTGTATTGCTTGTTACTGGCTGTGAGTTGATTTTTGCTTAGCATGTAGACATGCTTTGTAATTGTTCTGCTCAGCAGACCCGTAATATTGGTCCAAGTATAAAGTCATTTACTTGAAGCCACTCGGCCAAAATAATTGCTCTGCAATTTTCATGCTGAGTGAAACTCTGTGAACCATTCACAAGCATTGCACATACGTGACTTTTTTGGCTGGTAACATAAATTTTGCTTGCCAGAACTGGTCACTGCCGAGCTATTAAATTTGTATGATTATGAGTATGAAATTGGGCTCAGTGAGTGCTTTTATGTGAACCTTGGAACAAATTTCATTGAGGTCAAATGCCAGTACTAGAAGACCTACTGGAACTTCTTACAAACCCCAGACCTACACGTACAGAGGAAATAAATGAAAGTCTGACAAATCCACACTTGACCGGGGAAGTGGACATCCAATAGCAATCGAGTGAAGGCTTGGGGGACTGAGTCAATTCTACCTGACTCCAACATTGGAATCGGAATCAGGATACCTTTTATTTTTTTGAGGATTCGACTCCTTGAAGTAGCCAATTCCTGCTTACTTACAGGGGTGAGATTTTTTCCAGATTTGTTCTGATTTCCGTCTTCCAGATTTTCGGAAGCTTTTTTATCCTTAAATCATTCCAAAATGACCTCTGCAACCTGATTATAGGCCTGTCTTCTAATTCTAATGACCCTGTATTTTGAAATCTTGAATTGTATCTTTGGTAGAAAATTGTTTTTGTTTATATATGCATTTTTCTGCAATGCCATGCAAATCAAGTGCCTCGGAATGTTTCATGGATTTATAATTTTTCTGAAATCTCACCCTTGTTTGTAGTTTGCACCGAGGCTTGAAACTCGCCGACACAAAAAAACAGATTTCAAGATGGCTGATTCAATGAACTTACCACATGCGGCACTTAACAGACCTAGCTATTTTAGTCCAAGAAATCAATCGCGACGCTGCATGGATTCAAGCGATGCGCCGCTGACGCCTGTTTTAAGCATGATGCATTGAGTCATTTCCAAATGGAATCAGGATTCCTGCATTAAAGCCGAAATCAACTCCAAAATATGTTGGGGTCGCCCAAGCCTAATCCTCAATTATACATGCAGTTGAAATCACTCGGGAGTACAAGTAACTCAGAAAAGTACGTGTAAATAAATAGATAACCCAACTCTACGTAAATGACTCATTACAACATTCGTGCCAGGTACAGTATGAAAATGAGTCAGCTTGCACAAACAAAAATTGTCCTATCGCCGTTTACGAGTTAACCACGCCCCTTAGACAACCCTATGGGGATTTTGTGTGGTAATTTTTGTTTGTCTCAGATTTTGCGCATTCCACGTGGAATTATAATTGATGTGATTGGACAATAATTCACAAGCTGCATTGACGCGAAATCGACCGCGATAGGTCAATTGCAGCCAGTAGACATAAAATACCATTATCGTTTGTGGCTTCATACAGTAGGATGGGACGCTGTATTACCGCGGTACTTATCAGGGTGATATCACGTTTCCCGATCGGAATAGAGATTGCTCACTAACCTTCCCGAATTGTCCTGTCTTTTGTGTTGTATAACTCTTGCTTTTTTTAAACTGACATAACAAATCCGACGGTGGTTTGGTTTATTCCCATGCGATGCCTGTGAAAATAGACATGCTCGTCATTGCTCGTCATTGCTCGGCGGAGTACAGACTCTGTATTATCGCGGTATGTGGGAAGTGTTTTTTACAATGATTTCAACTTTTTTATTCATGGTTAATGTTTGACCAAAACATCTCCTGAATAAAGTCTGATATTTTCCCTGTAAAGTTCAAGTTGATTAAAGACGATTAGGCCCTGCAAGATGATTTCTTAACACCCTGTCCCCCCTCGAAGGTGACAAAATTCACTGAGACAAGTCTACTGATTGACGATTGGGGGCGCCATTCACTTTACACGGTGCGTCGTTTTATTTGTTTTACCGCACTGTCCTTATTTTGATCCCGTAAATGTTTCTACGATTTCGCGGTGGAAATATCGTCCTTCGGTGTCATTTTGCATTTGCAGCTGTAGAATGGGAACCAGACAATGGAACTTCCATGGACAGAGCACCATTAAAGATTCATGTTAAAATATAGACGGTACCTTTTAGCAGACACGGTGAGGCAAAATGTACAAGTTTTGGAAAACGTGAATATTTATTTAAAATCGTTAAAAGTCCCGACACAACATTTTTTAATCGTCATTTTTTTTACACAAATCAGCAGAAAGTCCTTAATGCTTGATGAATTGGATATAAAATTGCCAGTCGAAGAAGTTTTGGCAACGGAAAAAAAAGGAATTTCCGATGCCGCGATAATAGAGTTGCCGCGATAATAGGGAGTCCGACTATATATTGTGATTCATAACGAAATTAAAACCTTGTTTTGTTAGTTTGTTTGAAACTAAATGTATTTACATACAAAGCTGCTTTCACAGGTTTCATCCAGCAGTCATTTTTTCCCAATCAGCATTGTTCAAGTTTTGGGGCTTACATATGTACGTGGTAGGGCTGTGCATCCAAACCGGGTACCCGAGTACCGCTAAATGTCAGGAACCGGTTCCAGATTATGGAATCGAGTACCCATAACCAAAATAACATATTACTTAGTAAATTCTCAGACAATAAAAAAGAAAGTTTTGGAATGTCATTTTTGGGGAATTTTCAAAATGAAAAAAAAACAGATCAATGTTTATGGCGCTTGCGAACATGCGGTAAAGCTATAGAGCTCACTGTACACACTTGAATCTTGCTGCATTGATGCACCAATGTGATAGTATCAACGTGCGGACCTTTATGGACAATTACTACGAACAGCAATTTCTGATATTTAATTTAATTGGCTTTCATTAACGAGTACCTGGGTACCCCTGCCTTTTTCAATAGGGTACCCAGTTCCTGTACTACCTGTAAATGCACACTCTTACATGTACATGTACATGGAGTCGTTTCACAAAGAATGTTGAGCTGATTGTTATGATCAAAAGAAGTTACATGACATTGTGTTTCTCAACTCGTTTTTGACAAGCGAAACCTTTTTATCCTTAGCCAAACTGTGCTTTGGCTTGTCTGTCAAATGTGTTTGGTGTATAATGTACAACATTCATCTCCCATGCTTGGTTCATACTGCACACACTACAGCAACCTTTTTTGCTGATTTAAAAGTTCCTACCCGTGATAGGGTATCATGTAAAGCTTGGACATTAAATTCAAATGTGAATTTAGTGGAGGTAAGCAGAATCATAATTGGTGATTGAGAAATCAGCGAAAAGCAGAATTCAATCAAGAGCCTTTTGAACATATTGCTTTGACAACTCTTTGAATGAAAGCTAATCTCTGATTGGGTAACCTGCACAAGATTATTTTGTTTTCAACCAATGACAGAGCAGCTTTATATGACACAAAAAATCATATGATGCACGATATGGAGCAGAGGGAACCCCCCCCCCCCCCCTCTTTTGTGTTGGTCATTGTGTTCCTGGAATCTCAGGAATTCTTTTCAGATGTCTAGGGGGGTGTGTTAGGTAACAATAGTCTGGAGAGTGTATAGGGTATAGGGACAAAAGGGGGGTACCCCTCTGCCCCATATCGTGCTGGGTATACAAACAATGCAGCCTCTCTGCAAGACTCAAGTCTTGGTCCAGTTTTATGTAGCTACTAAGCTCCTTTTTCATAAGCACAAAAGAGATTTGCTCAGCCAAAAAATAAACAGGCTACCAGCCAAAATGATGTGGGATGTATTGTACTTGTGACTGGTACTCGGCCTATTTTTGCTTAGCTAAAACAAATCCAGGTAGTTCTGCTTTCTGCTTATCAGTTCCATGAAATTGGGCCCTCGTCATGGCTTTGCATCAGTATTCATGTACAACATGATCAGTTTATACCTGCCTAGGCAATCTTTTTGTGAACATATGTGCTGTGTAGATTTCTACATGAAAGAATCTTAACATCTTGAATACAGCCATACCCACAGTTTTAATAAAGACTACCTGGCCAGTTGTCGTCTATATGCACATTCCTGCACATACTCAATCATTCATGTTTCAACTATATTGTTCTTGAATGGGAGTGTAATGAATAGATGGAGCTTTTTCAAACAAAGCTTTTATTCATACGAGGGGGGGGGGGGCCCAAGTGCTAGGAATAGCACCACTCTATTCAGTGTGGTGCCTATTGTTTGCATTTACGCTTGGCTGCACAGCCCATTCTTGGCACACCATCAATAACAGTCGGACGCAAGGGGTTAAACAATCTAGATTTGTTTCAATTTAATACAACCATTCGGCCATTCAGATTGCAGCGAACTGGCTTCCTGTCTTATTTCTGGCTGGCCTAGTTTGAGTTTGGCTGTTATGGCGTAATTTTTACTTGTTTAGCATGTCGGCATGGTTAATTTCGAGCAATCCGTTTCCCCTTTTGTTATTTACAGTCAGATTTTAAGACTGATCATTAATCCTGTTGGTTTGGTTGGGAGAAAAGGTCAATCTATATCAAAGGTCAAAGATCAATTTAGAATCTAGAAAATCAGATAGTAGTTGTCTCAGTAGCACGGAACACTTCAACATTTATTGGTTGAACAAATTCAGAACTTTTTTATCTATTTATGGTTATGCATATTTGTGACCTGACAGCACAAAATGAGAATAAAGTCGCACTCTGGTTTTCTGAGTTACAAACAGAAACAAAATTTTTTCACTAAAAAAGTCAATTTTAGAATTTTAACAACTGTATATTTGAAAAAACTTGATTCTATCATCCCCCAAAGATTTTAAACTGAATCTCTTCGCAAAATATTTTTGGGGGATGGTTTCTTTTTTGAACTCTAATTAAAGTATGCAGAGATCACAAACTTTGCGCTTTATTTTCTCAAAACAAGGGGTAATGACTCTGATAACTTTAAAAGGTTGTATGAGGGGCTACATGTAGGAATGAGATACCACAACATATGTACATCAAGTTAAAGCTTTTAACCTGTACTTTCAGGAAATACCATAATCTTGATTTTCAAATTTTGCTACTTTATCCCCATTTCGTGGGAACAGGTCACATTTATGTAACTACACAGAACTGTCAGACTTTTTCCTTCATTGTCCTCTACAACTAATACAGGTCAGAACTTTCTACCCTATGTTAACAGTCATGAAGTCTTTCTGCAAATCCACTTATGAAAATAGAAGTAGCTCCTTGAGTGCACCACGTTGTAGGTTTCCGCCCCGCCAATTTACACACAGGAGTAAAAACTTCCTTTCCTAGCCTTTGGTTGTTAGCATTGGGAAATCACCTACTGCCGTCCCGTCTCTGAGATACACCCCCATCTCCTCCACTTCCTTCTAGAATTTTATTTTATTCGTTTAGCCTCAGAAAATACCTACTTGCCCACATCAGTCACGGAGACAGGGGAACAAGTTTGAAATTCCTGCGAGGCTAAAAACGCTTACCTCATCACAGAATTGTTGCGCTAAGCCGTGGGTGTTTGGAAAGAGGAAGGTGTTCGGTGTGGTTCAGTACCACAGAGGGATATGTCGGATTACATGTGACCGGCTCTGGCAAAACCCGACGCTTCTTGGCATTTCCGATTATGTGGTATGGGCCCGCATAACGTTAAAAATGGCATCAGTGATACCAAAACCCCAATACTGAAATTTGTGACCAGCTCTAGCAAAACCCAACACTTGAAATTTCAATATTGGGGTTTTGGTATTACTGCTGCCATTTTTTAATGTTATGCGGGGCCCATACCGCGTAATGGAAAATGACGAGAAGCGTCTGGTTTTGCCAGAGCTGGTCACAAATTAGACGTTTTCGGTAGCTCAGATTCGTCCCAAATAACCTTTGACATTAATTTGGGATAATCATTGAAGGGGAACTGTGGCTTGACCTGTGCCATTTCACATGTGACCTTGAGAATCTGAGTCAAACTACACATACATGTAGGTGTATTATAAACATCTTATTCCATCCCTGTCACATATTTGCATGTTGCCTAGTAGGTCATATTGTTTTCCAGGCCCAAAGTTTTTAAAAGTCAAAGGTTTGAAAAGGAACATTAAGAATTGGAAAATTTAAAGACATACCATTGGGTTAAAGACAGTCTTTACCTGGCCAAGAAGAAATATATTCGACCTGGGTCACACAGTACAAGGTATATATTTCTGAATATTTTTTTTCCCAGGGTAGGGTGTCTCGGTTCCAAGTTTCCCTTTTGATGTCATGAAATTATTTTTAGTGTTGAGGACAACACTTAACAGAAGTTTTGGTTCCTGTTTGTTGTTTACAGGAAAATGAGAAATACGATGCGGAGAGTGAGAAGTTGAGGAAAGACCTACAGGAGAAGGAGAACCAGTACAAGGAGCTGGAGGAAAGCTCAGAAGGTATGCTGCAGAAGGAGCTGTCATGAATGAGGAGGCTCTGTGAAGCCATCTTCTACATGGGCTTATTTTTTTGGTTCGGTTTTACCAGGGTCAATCGCAGGCTTTCAAGTATTCCTACTTTTCCTACTTTTTCCTAATTTTGTTTACTTTGCTCCTACTTTTCCTACTTTTTTCTTGAAATTCCCATTTTTCCTACTTTTTCCTACTTTTTTTCCCCTCAACCCTGAAAAATGAAATCTCATTGAATATTTTTCATAACAGTGCTACACATTGTCATGTAAAAAAATCACACAATAAAGGGCTTGGGTGCAAGAGTACTGCAACTGGAGCACAAATGTTGTGAGTACAGAACATGCCAAATGAGGCTTGTGATGCTGTGGACTTGGGTGAGTATCAACAAAAATTACTCCTGAAAGTCCTACTTTTATCCTGATTAAGTCCTGCAAAGTCCTACTTTTGTCCTGTTTTTATAAATATTTTTGTATCCTACTAATCTCCTACTCTTTCACCTGAGTGTGCTTGAAAGCATGCAATGGTAACGTTTCCAATTGTGAAATCTTACCTTTGTTTGCACCCGAACTTTTGACTGAGGGCAATTTTTGAAATACTGTAAATAAAATAACCAGACGGGAATTTACACGTGCTGTCCTTGACTCCGGAAAAGTTACCTAGAGGAATATTTCCCAAGCTGTTTTCACTGGGATTGAAATGTTAAAGTAACCATCACCTCAGTGAGTTTGGAAATAAACCTCTGGAAGGTTGAGCTCAATCTGTCACCTGTGTGCCGAGAAAATAGTGAAAATCATTCTGTTTTAACAACGGTTTTGTGCATGTTCACGTGTGCTTATTATCATCGTTGAAATTAAAATAAGCTACATAGTCAATTTGATATTTTGAAAAAGTGCAACCTTAACACTAGAAGAGGCATTTTTTAGTAGATGCTGGTAACATCTAGTCCAAAAATTGATGTTGCCAAGTGTAATTTTTAGTCTTTGATGTAAACATTTACTGCAGCAATTAACAAGCAAAAATAGACGATCTACTAAAAGATCTTCATCAAATAGGTCAAGATTTGGTTGGGCACCCTCTGCGGGATATACAACAAGGGTGCCGACTAGTCCAGTGAAGATATCTTTTAAGCATAAAATTATGCCAAGGCACAGTGGAATCTGTCTATTTTGGACAATGGTGGAACGTCGTCTGCTCTTTGTCTTGTTAATGTCTGAATTAAGGGCTAGAAATTGGTGACATACTTTTTTCGAACTTAACACCTCAAATTAGATAACAGCGCTATGTTACCAGCTTCTACTCAAAAATGTCTCTTCATGTCACTTTTTTAAAAATCGTAGTAAAAGTGTAACAGTATTTTTGTAGTCCTTCAGATGCAATTTTCTCGAAGATGACAGCATTTCAGACAGACATTTTTGTAAGGAGGATTAAAACTATGAGGAGGATTAAAACTATGAGGAGGATTAAAACTATGAAATTTTATTTGTGATCATTACCAAAGCTCCATCGTACCTTTATGGCATCATGGCTAGGCTGGGTGGTTATAGCTTATAACCTTGACTTAAGGAAAAGGCAAACGTCTCAGTTTATAAATTTTGCTACAATCTACCTGCTTCATGGTGCCAAGACACACAGTTGTCCTTGTACTAGTACGAACTCCCAAACTTTTCTCGTTTTTGTCCAACAATCTCAGAGCGACTCAAGCAAGAGGTGGAGGCAGGCCGGGAGGAAATTCTCAAGGAGTTAGCAGAGGAGAAGGCCAGGCACCAGAAACTCATGCAGGACTACTCCCGCATGGAACAGCGCTGCGACAACCTCAAGGAGGACCTAGAGGCAGCCCAGCATCCGCCCGAGCAGTTCATGCACCATGTGCGGACCGACAGCAGCGAGGGAGGGGAGTCTGGCTATGGCACGCTGTCCACCAACCAGGTCGAGGACGCGGAGAGTGTCGAGGATGACATACAGGTGCAACAAGTTTTCAACAGTGTTGGAGTAAAGGCTTTGACTCTCAAGGCCAATGCTACAACCCTCAAGGCCAAGGCCCCTGTACAAGGCCCTAATTTGTATTTGGCCTTGGCCTTGGCCTTGGCCTGAAGCCTTGGCCTTTAGGGTCAGAGCCTTTGCCTTGAGTGTCGGAGCCTTTGCCTTGAGTGTCGGAGCCTTTGCCTTGAGTGTCAGAGCCTTTTTTTGGGGGGGGGGGGGGGGGGTGTTAGCCCCTATCCCTGCATGACACTAGTTTTCAAGATCGGCCCATGGGGAGGAAGGGGACAATTAAGAAACGTTAAATTTTAGAAGTGAGAACTGAACCACAGAGATTGCATATATACACCCGCACATTTAGGAAGGGACTGGAAACTCAATCCACATGCAGACTCATAAAGGAGTTGAGGTCTCGTCTCAGGGAAGGAAGAGCTATGACGGGTGCAGTCCGGATCAGCTCCAACTCGGGCCCGAGTTAAATTCTCCTCAGGAATCCTGGGGCAAATACACTGTGAACAATGGATTTAGTGCCAAGTAACAATGGATGTTCATTGTTGGTGCAATGTTAGATGTTCATAGTGATAGGACTGTTAAGGTTTTTATTTTTAAGACGGTGTCAATGTTCTGTTGAATGTTTACAGCCCATTTCCTTGCTCGTACTGTTACAACCTATTTTGACAATAAAACACATCTATTTTCATGGCTCATTTTTTTTTCCTTGAAGTAAAGAATAAGCATTTACTATAACTTTAAATGAAAATAAAAATTAGTCTACCTTACAGTGCCATTTTATTATTATTGTTATTAATCGTGTAATAAATCAGTCTGGCCTGATACTAGACTGATAGTTTCAAATTATGAATGCAAGAATGTTTTGTGAATACCCAGTATCAGTTTCAAGTGATTGTAGAAACTCAAGCCAAAATTGCTGACTGTCGCGTGAGTAAATTAACCTCTTGAATATGAACGATGCATTTGCTCAAGATATTTATGGAGGGGTGGCTTCTTTGCAGGAGCAGGGTCAGGAGAAGGCCAGCATGGACATCACGGTCTTTATGAAGCTCCAGCAAAGGGTGCGAGATCTGGAGAAGGAACGACGTCAGTTCCAGCTCCAGCTGGAGAAGAAAGAGTCCGACTCCAAGACACGGACCAGCACCATGGAAGGGGACCTGGATGCATCCCACGCTGAGGTAGGCTAAATAACTAGATTATATCAGATTCAACGAAATGGTACTGATTGCGGTACCACTTTTTTCTTGAGGTAGCAGCATTGAAGCAGATTTGGCTGAGATGATGACGTCGTTAATACAGGGCTGTGCACATGTGCAGTTTCATCACAGAAATATTCACAAGGAGTGTGTCAGCTGGCCCAGAGTGCTTCACAAAGGATCCGTTTACAGCAGTGCCAGTCGTTGACTCTCCAGCAAACACTCG
The DNA here is from genome assembly GCA_037893225.1 of Hippasteria phrygiana. Lineage (NCBI taxonomy): Eukaryota > Metazoa > Echinodermata > Asteroidea > Valvatida > Goniasteridae > Hippasteria > Hippasteria phrygiana. The sequence goes on along the minus strand of JAZGUH010000032.1, from coordinate 187,698 downwards.
GGGTCAGAGGTTATTGGTCTGTGCCATTTCTAAACGTAATGGCATCTTGACAGTTGGATTTCTTTAACAGATCAACTTGGCTTTAATCAGGCATGCCACTTTTCCTCGGATCAGCTGATTTCCACTTATGCGATTGAAAATGGAAAAACACTGTACAAAGTCTTCTAAAGATTGGAATTTCCTCATTCTTTTGTGTTAATTCCAAGTTGCATGCCCGTTTAATGAGCTCCAGGCTGCAGATTTGACCTCATAATGATTCAGTTATTCATGCCAGATGGATCCCATTTACAAGCCAATAGCAAGGAAAAGAAATGCAAGGTAGAAATGCAGATCTCCAAAGAAAAACTGTGGGACCACAGTCAATACTGCGTGTTTGAATATGAAGAGTCCCTTAACTTGCCATGTGGAATGAAGCACGTTAAGCACGTTCATGTTTGTGCACAAACCTATGGGAAGCTCCAAATTTAGTATGTTTTTAGTGTGGCTGTTTGAGTCTCTGCCTTGGTACTGATTTTCCTGCACTTATCAGGATTTGTATGATTTCTGGATTTTTTGTCGGGATTTTTACTGATTTCAGAATGTTTGAAAAATCTCTTTTTAAACCTGGAATTCCTGAGCTGGTTACCCTGAAGGTTTTGACCTGTAAACGTGGATATAGACTAATACAATGGATATTATAAAAGTTGCCTTTAGTCAGATACAAACCATAGACCCTACGATGCTCTGGGATCCTCGGCAACGCCCAAACACTGCAGATTTTGTGGATATTTCATTTTCGGCCAATCTCACCCCTGGCTGCGATCCCTTCATTCAAATCGCCTTCACTGTTTGTACCCCAGTTGATCTCCTACAAGGAGGAGAACATCATAATGAAGAAAGACCTGGAGAATCTACGGCAGGCAGTCAAGAGCGAGTCTTCCGAGGATGAGATCTTGAGGGTTCTGACCAATCAGGTGTCTGCGTTGGGTGATGAAAACCACAAGCACAGGCAGGAGATTCTCAGGTGAGTAAAGACGAATCCAAGCCAAGACCAGAGGTACCAGGGGCAGTTCATGGCTTGAAGTCCGTCCCCACCCCCACCCCCCTGAGTGTTGTCTGTTTTTTCTGCTCAGTTGCTCAGTTGGTCCGAATGATGACATTGTGAAAATGAATTGTTCTCAGGTTATATCGTATAAACTGGGTGTGATCCCTGGCTATGGGTTTATGACTTCTGACTAGCGCCCACCCGAACAAAGACACTGACAATTTGGGAGACTGCCAATGTAGGGCAAGATAGCTCATTTGGTAGAGCGCCGGTACGGTGTTCAGGAGGTCGCAGGTTCGAATCTCGCTCCTGCCAGTTTTCTTTGTTTACTTTGAAAATTCATTCAAAATGACCTAGTCAGTTTCCATTGTGGTTTGTTTGACAGTGTTTTTTTGTATGAAATCACCCAATACAAGGCTAAAAGCCACTCTAGGCTAGGTAAAGGGCTACAACAGAAGTGGTGGGGTTGCCCCCGTTTTAGGTTGCCAGCCCTACCACCCATACAATTTTCCTGGGTCCAGATCTAAATAGAGGATAATTCTTGAATAGATACAAAAGAAATTATCCCAATTTTAAGACCTGTCGACCCAGGCGGGATAACTTTGCACGCATATTGTTGCTTGACTTCATGTATTCAAGGGACATAACATAGCTAACTTGTCAAAAGTATGGTAATTTTTTGTAAGGAGAATGTTTGAAAGAAGAATTAAACCACATGAGAATCTGCCTGACTGGAATTTGTGCTGCGTGATTTAAGATGAAAACAGGAAGTTGTTTAATCAGAAAGTTAGTTAACTGGAAAGAGAAACAGACAGCTTTTAACTGATGGCTTCAGGTACCATTTGGCATACAAGACTGAAAAAAAGAGAGTTGCCTTTCATTATAAATGACCAAGCATTAGATTCCTCTCCCGTCTTTTATAGCCAGTACATTTTACTAAAGCACAGTACACCCGGTTGAATCATTGTGGTAACTTGTCTTGCAGGTTAAAGACAGAGTTGGCCAATAAGCAGCGCCGATGGGAAAGCCAGTTGAACGGGGAGGATTCACCGGACAGCGGTGTGAGCAAGGAAAGAGAGCAGCTCATACAGGAGGAGATTAGCTCACTAACAGACGACGGCAATTTGGACGTCGCCTACAAGTCCCTCAAGATGACCAACCAGTAAGTACAAGCTGCCCTTCATTTTCATTTTTTACCTACAATTGAATTTTTACCTACAATTTGATTTTTACTTTGTTAATTTTTGCCTGTAATTACTTCTGGAAATATCACGTTGCCGGGAGAGGCAATTGTTTAGTTTTAGCCTAATTGCCTCTTGCCATGTAAAATGTACATGTATGGTCACACAGCGTTGTATTACAGCCAGAGTGGAAAGCAGAGCGTAATTATTTGAAAAAAAAATGGTAACGGATACTCAATACACTTAAACCATTGGAGTGCTGGTATGCCAAGATCCAGGCTGTGCAGCCAAGCGTAAATGTATGCAAACAATAGGCACCGCACTGAATAGAGTGGTCCTATTCATCGCACTTGGAGCCCCCCCCCCCCCCTCCCCGATTTTTTTTTTGAAAAAGCTCCATCTATTCATTACACTCCCATTCAAGAACAATATAGTTGAAACATGAATGGATTGAGAATGCACAGGAATGTGCCTAAAGACACCGCAGCTTTGGCCATCGTCTGTATTCTTCCCTTCAAAGATGTCTTAACAGATAGTAAATTCTAAAAAATGATGCGCCAAGTGGTAGAGACACTCAAGAATTTTCCAAATGTTTTACTTTGACCTGAAAATCTTCATCCATCTACATGTAGTCAAGAAATAACCGGAAGTCGACAGGTTCAAATACGTCATCTCGACATCGTTTCTTCTTGCCGTTTAAACATGGCAGCTACTCAGTGCGCATGACTGCATATCCTCTTTGTAACTGACGTCGTTTTGGATCCGGAAGTAAAACGCTGCCCGTAGGACCCAACATATTTGGATCCACAAGTTGGAACTGCTTACATCTGGTAATGCGCATTGAGCGGCTGCCATGTCCGAACAAAATGGAGGAATGATGTCATTTCAACCTTTTTAACTTCTCGTCATTTCTGGCCAGATGAAGGAAGATTTTCAGGGGAAGTGACAACATTTTGAAATGTCTTGAGTTTCTTTACCAGCCATCGCATCAGTTGTACAATCTTGAAAAAGAAGATATTCACACTTAAAGTATGTTAATAGATACACTGTGCTTAGTACTCGGGTTGCGGTACAGAGCTGTGTGATTGTATGGACAGCCAGAGGCAATTTCTTTAATCTTTAATCAACTCTAGGCCCTTCCCTCTTTGAAATTTAGCGTTCATACTTCCCCTACCATACTTGTTTGCGCGGTCATCAAGTGTGGTGCTAGTTGAAAATATTGCCACAGATTCTATAGCTAAATATCTTCTTGGCCAATCATAGGTGTGATCGACAAACCAGATATTTTATTAACAGCCGCTGTTATAGCAGTACATTATTTCGAAGGCTTTGTTTGATGTGATTGCAAGCTTTTTTGCCATATTTACCTTTTGCAAAGAAATTACACATCATCTGACCTTGATCATAAAAACTGTTGTAGAAAAAGAACTCAAATTAAAACAAGAAATGTTTGCTTTTTAAGTTTGATAATGTTGGGGGGGAAATTGACTGGATTTGTATGAAGTACAGTATGATGCTTTTGCTTGCCGCAATGGATTAATTGTTTGCCCTGTGAAATGTTTTTGTTCATTTGTGTGCTTTGTAGCAGCAGCTAGTGACTTGGTAGATCCCCGTTTGTGATGGTGTGAACTAATTTCTTGCAGTGTTTTACCAAATTCACAGGCTAATAGGTGGGAAACTTCTGGTTGGGTTCTAACACTCTAAAGGCCGGTCCCTACATCTCGTGAAAGTGAAAACAAAGCAAAAATTGTGACATCTTGTCATCTACACCAAACAATTTCAACCACCCAATTTAACTCGTGGAAATGTTTGCCCAACTGTTTCATGACGTCCGATTCATTTCCTTGTTTGCATACCTGTGAAAGGGAAGCTGCTTTAAGGATCTGATGCCCAATATAAGGCCAATGACACTACATTGTTATTCAAAAGAAAGGAGACACTGATTTATTTATTTTTTAACTAGCTGCCAAGCTCGTTTTCCAAGATGGCCGCACACTTCCAATTTCGTATAAGTATCCACCAGACTACCAGGGGCCAATTTTTACAGAGCTGCTAAACACAAAAAATTGCTTAGCACACAAAATTATTGCTTAGTAAAAACAGGTTACCAGCCAAAACTCCATGTGATTTTCGTGCTAAGCAAATAACAGCCCAATACCAGTCACATGCAATATACATTGCATGAACATTTGGCTGGTAATCCTGTTTTTATCAAAGTAAAAATTCCATGCTAAGCAAATAGTTGTGCTTAGCAGCTCCGTGAAATTGGCCTCAGGAAAGTTGCATGAAAAATTCACTAGTGGCCCTAGAAATTAAGCATTTTTTTAACACATCGCTGCTGGCTGACAGCCATACCAGCGGATTAAGGTTACACCACTGTGCTGGTTAATGTGTATAGCCGCATTCCTACACACACACAATCTATTTATTATTCAACCATATTGTTCTTGAATGGGAGTGTAGAAAATAGATGCCCAACTGTCCAGTAGGTATTTTGAGGCCCTGTTGTGAAAGTGAGTCATGTTGTAAAGTTGACCACATTGTTTAAAAAAAAAAAATGAAATAAAAAAAGAATGAAAAAAAAGTTACTTTGTGTGTTTCTCAGGGCCCTTTTAGAGTTTGTGGTTCTAAATAAAAGTTTTTAAAGTTTGAAACCTTTTTGAAAAAAAAATGCATTAATAAGTAAACCAAAGCTTCCACAAAAAGCCTGTTTTGTTACATTTAATTGTGCAAAACTGAAAAAACAAATCCGATATCAAAGTAGCAAAACTACATGAAAGCACAAAATCTGAATTTGTAATAGAATTTTTGTCATCTCCACCTTCTTTGACCCATGAAATGGGCAAAATCGGTGTCATGGAAAGGGTCATTATACATGTATGTCTCTCCACCCCCCCCCCCCCCCCCTAAAAAAAACACCAAAAATACGACAGAACATAAGGTTGCAAAAATGTGGTGGTAGTAGTTGCTATTAAAGTTTTGAAATTTCACTGAGAGTGGACAGGAGACACAGCCAATCCTATAAATGTTCCCTCTGGGCCAACCGGACAATTTAAGCAGGCTACATATTATATTTAGAGGTTTAAAACAATACAGCACTCAGCATGGTGTGGAAATGTTCCACCTACTCCCTAGCTATTGCTAAGTCTATCTTTGGTCAGTCAGCTAGTGATGCAAAATTTGGAATGCTATAAAAAACATAGCAGGGTAGTCCACAAAGAATGCGTCATAAAACAGTCTTTGTATCAGTCATTCATATTACATTGTTGTAACTGATCCCTTTCAGTTTGACTTTACATGTTGTCATTTCATGGGTACATATGTACACATCTATTTTGGATTTCAGTTTCTTTACAAACTAATGAGTAGTTAATCCTATTTTGTTAATCCTTTGTTCTTGTTCTGTTTATAAACATTTACATGGGTACAATCGGGAGGAATGCTTTCATCAGTGTGAAAAAAATTGAATATTGATCATTTTAATCCACTGTTGATATTTGCACTGGATGGCAGTTTAGCTAATGCTACATGTAGCATTAGTAAATGTATGACCCTGGTTTATATATTAATGTTACAATGAATGCTATAATTACAGCAGCTGTTAAAAAAGTACCATGCTATTTTTGAATATAACAACAATTCATGTTTATAGCAAATACTAGACTTGACTCAAGTTGGGATTCTGTGGTTGTTTGTGTTATGGTCCGTATACATCCTGTGTTACAGCGCCCTCTCTCATGCCTGCATCGGCACCTATATGTTGAATAACATGTTGAAGCGTGTGTGAAAAACATGTGAGCTGAGTATCCCAACTTGACGGATTCGACAACACGTTTGAACACAATGAATGGAGCTCATTTCCCAAAAGTGGTAGTGGCCAATCAAATTGAAGTATTTGAGAAATTAACATATATGAATACTAAAAGAAATGTCGACTTTGACCTTTTACATCCAGTTTGCAAAATTAGACCTTCGCCTCGAGGATGACGTCAAACCCCAACAACTGAGACAATTCAAAGTTTCCACATTTGTAAATTTGCCAGCTGGTTATAGTGAATCTTGATCCATCAAGCAGCACCATTTTGCAGTCATTTCCAGTGGCCGTTGTTGTTCAAAGTAACGCATATAAAGCAACATGTTTGTATCATAACGGAGCTCATTTGTCGGTAGCAGCCAATCAAATGCATTATTCGAAACATTTTGTGCGTAATCATTTCATTTGCAAACATGAATAGATGCATACTACATGTACGTGGGGGTTTCTCCTTGGCAAATCCGTCAAGTGGTGAATCTGTCAAACAGAATGGCAACCAGATGAGGGCACCCTCTTATCTTTAACGATTAGACGATGGCCACTGTTTGAAAAAGGCCACCTGGCCATTTGATGTCTATAGGTGCATTACTGGGTGGCATGGGTGGCTTGTGCGTAAAGCGCTCGCCTCTCACCAATGTGGCCCGGGTTCGATTCCTGGCTCAGACCATATGTGAGTAGAGTTGTGCGTTGGTTCTCTCCTGTGCCACGAGGGTTTTTCTCCGGGTTCTCCGGCTTTCCTCCCTCCGGAAAAATCAAACACTTTCGATCTCTGGCTGTGCTCCGTGGTCATATGTGGGTCGATGTAGGCCGGCTGCCAGAGGCGCCTTTACGTTCCAGCGACTCGACCACGTTGTAGCCACGTCCTTCGCAATTCAGCATCCCAGCTGCGAGTAAGGATGATTAGCCTCCCAAATTATACTGTGCGTCCTCAATTTATTCATGTTTAAACTATATTGTTCTTGAATGGGAGTGTAATGAATAGTTGGAGCTCTTCAAACAGAGCTTTCATTGCAACGAAAAGTGGGGTGGGGGGGGGGGGGGGGGGGAAGGGTGCCTCGGGCTCCAAGTGCTCTATTTAGTGTGGTGCCTATTAACCCTTTCAGCCCCGCATTGTTTATTGGCATGCAGCCTCTGGTGCCCACATTGTTCACGCACAAAGCACTTAACGGTCGACTTTAATCGCCATTGGGGCTGAAGCGGGGTATAGTGCAGGGGCGACTATAGTCGCCATTGGGGCTGAAAGGGTTAATTGTGTTTATGTCTGCCTGCACAGCCCTGTTTTTGGCATACCAACCCCCCATCCAGGGCTTGAAATGAACGATGGCCACTACGGCCAGTGCCGTCGTTGCCTTCCTACTAGCCGAGGTGCCCCGCAAAAAAATCTCCGTCTTCACGGCCAGATTTACCTTGGCCGTCGTGCCCATTTTGCAAAAACACAGCCACTACAATCCTTCATTTCTTTTGTTTTTACACACATATTTCGATGTCATGCCAGCCAAATCGGTGTTCATGAAATCTCAGTGCACAACATGTCACGTCGGCGATCCACACTGAATCTGGCTTTGCGACATGAACATGCGCATACTTTGTACACAAACTGAATCTAGTCGATACTTCAAGCAGCCCATACTTCAAGCAGCGACACCCCCACCGCAAGAATAAATGTGTGTATTCGTACATGTACACCTACCAGCAGGAGTAGGTACGGCAGATCTTACGTGCAAAGTCAACTGACATTCTTTTTCTCAGTACTTGCACGCGCGGTACGCAATACGCATTGATGTTCGTATACGAGGCAAACGAAGATACACATGTAGTCACAACACGTGGCGCGGTGTTCCGATATTGTCAAAAGTTTCGATGAATAATTATAGTCTTACTCTTACTTAAATCATACGTTTTGAATGGAAAAATAATAAATGCTGTGCGAAGATCGATTAAAGTGGGCAGCACAAAGTGAATTGGAGAAGTCTGCCAGCAAATGCAAGAAAATTGATTTCTTTTTCGGGTACGTACACTGCAGGGCGTACCCGTCATGACCGTAACAAAAAAAAACACATTTAAATATTTTCATTTAGCCTCCATGCCCTTTCTGCAGATATAATTTGGCCTTGGTGCCCTCCATAATTTTGCGTCATTCAAGGCCAAAGTGGCCTTGCCCAAAAATATTTCAAAATTCGAGGCCTGTGCATCAATATCGGTAGGGGAAATGGGCTAAAGCTAAGGCGCTTACATGTATATCATCAAGGGGTTATCAAAAGGGATGGATTAAGCAGAGTAAATTCGACTTGAGTCAAGCCTAAACAAATACCAGTATGACACTTATTCACAATGGGATACTCGCTCATAATTCTGAATTTAATATTCTTAATTATGGAAAATTTGTTTGTTAATGATGGAAAATTGGTTGGTTAATGATGTAATACCTGATTGTAACTGCTTGTTAGGTGCTTGTATCGAGTGCAGCGTAAAGTGGTGGAACTTAATATTTACTTAGTATTTAACTAAAATAGATGCAGGATCACAGATTTACACTGTCAACTGCTGAATAAAGAAACAGTTAATGGTAAAGAAACCATATAATATTTGGAAGAAAATGTGAATCTAGGTGAAAATCAAAGGAAATTTCCCCAGTACGATATTTATTTCCAGTCATCATAAAAATGTAAACTTGTTGAATGTCCAGGCCGGGATTTGAATCTGCCACCACCATTTAGCAAGTATAGAGAAGTTTAAGTGGTTGAGACACTTGATCCATCAATCAGGAAGTTCTAGGTTTGAATCCTCACTCCTGAGCTTTCCTGTGGAATTTGTTAAAATGCAAATGCCAGCAAGCAGCGTATTCTTGGCTATGGTACATACTATCGAAACCATTACATTAGCAGTTATCCCAAATGCAGCACATTCCACACTAGAAATGCTAAGACCTTAAGATAATAATTTCCAATAATTACCCTTAACCTCTTGAATCCGGACAACGGCCATAGCCGTGGTTTGAAAAAAGACCTGGCTGGTTGACGTCTATAAGCGCATTCCTGCACGTACTCAATCCATTCATTTTTCAACTGTATTCTTGAATGGATTGAATATGAATAGATGGAGCTTTTTCAAACCAAGCATTCATTCACATGAAAGGGGGGGGGGGGGCTCCGAGTGCAGTGAATAGCACAACTATTGTTTGTGTTTACGCTTGACTGCACAGCGCCGATCCTGGCATACCAAGCACCCCATCAAGAACAGCCGGTTGCATGGGGTTAAGGCTTGTGGATGTGTGTATCCTATATTATATAAACCCCAGCCCCATTTACAACTCACACCAGATCCAGCCTTTCACCAGCTTGCATGTACATGTACAATCAATCCACCCTGAACCGACCAGACACAATCTGATCCGACCCGATCCCATTGTTCACCCATGCTTTTTGTTGTTATTTTCTTCCCTCCTCCGCCCACTTTTTCCTCCACCCCCCGCCCATTCCTTGTCGTCGACCGTGTGTATTCCTGTCTTCTCCCAGTCTGTTTGCTGCCCTCTCTGCCAGCCAGACTAGCTTGCGCGACACGGTCTCTAAGTACGGTAGTCTGGCCGAAAATCACAATGACCTCCTGGTGGGCAAAATGTGAGTAAACTTCCGCCTGCCTTGTTTTTGCCTTGTGCGGGTTTGTTTTGGCAATTGGTTTTGTTAGTTTTCGTCCATCTAGACCTAGAAATGGCCTGGGTACATTTTTCGTGCTCGATATTTAGCACAGCCACTCAACAGGCGTAGGCTTTGTCATAAATTTGCATTGTGGATGAAACTGCATTGCTCAATTTTTTGTTCACTTATCTCCACAGTCACACTGTGCCCGTATTTCTGGTATTTCCTTGGAGATTAATTGGGGTCACAGGCAGTGCTTTTCTCAGTAGTTGACATCACTGCACATTTCATTTTGCAGCTGTGACAATCCATGGATGACTGAATCCGTTATCTTCTGTTTGGTCTGTCATTGTAATTTGGAGTCTAAGCATTCATCATGTCGGTCATAATTTTATTCTCAACTGTTAGCTTAATTCAGTCACAGATATCACAGGGTTTGCTGCACAATGTTTCATCCACCCATTCTGCACGCCAAACTAATAACGTTCTCGCTAACCATGCATCTTGACTGTTTCACTTTTCAATAAATTCCAGGGGTGAGATTTGTCAGGATTTTTCCTGATTTCAGGATTTTATGTCTGTAAAAGTGGATATAAACCAATAGAAATGGGTATTTTAAGGGGTGCCATTGGGCAAATACAAACCATAGACCCAATTGCTCTGGGGTCCTCGGAGACCCCCAAACACTGCAGATTTCTTGGATTTTTTATTTTTCAGCCAATCTCAACCCTGAAATTTCTAACTTCAATATCCCAACATCTCAGTGGAGAACTGCATGCATATTACCATTGCAGACACTATTGTACAAGCACAAACTTGCCATCATTTATCTGAAGCCACATGTGGGGTGAATTCAAACCAGGGGTCACATGTAACCCCAACGTTGTTTGTTTCACCCCTTATGTTTTTTTTTTAACCCCCATCCATGTTGAAATCCTACCCAGTGTTAATTCCCTCTTTGCTAAACCCTCTATAATCCACTAGCCTAATCCTCTCTTTAATCTTGGAGTCCATACATTGTACCTGCATTACAGCTCCCAAAATTTGAAACCCGACTTAAGCCTACTCAGCTTAATCTGAGGATTGTCCACGAACTGATTAAAGTACAAACATTTCACAAGATAAACATGAACTGCACAGTGCATAGACTTTGAATGTTACTGTGTTTACCTAAAAACACCATGTGTCCTTTGGGGAAAAGTTGCAAAAAGTTTTTGCAGTATTAAAGGACGTTTTAAAAATACTTCAATTTTTATTAATATTTAGCAACTTATTCAGTTGTTTTGTGTTTGCCTGATCTATAGTTTTCATTTTCCCATTGAAATAATATTGCTATAGGCGGTCTGTTATAATTTGCATGTCATTTGCATTTGGGTCAATGGCATCCTGTCTGGCATGCTAGAGTTAGTGCATAATCCACTGGTTTCCGTTGTAGAGTGCCCACATTGGCAGATTGGCTGACTGACCAAAGATAGAAGCAGATACTAACTGAAATGCATGCCTCATTTGGCAAAAAATATTAGTGTAATGCGCTAATTCCCGACCCTACTTCATCCTAATGCAAACTCACTAAGTTTGCTATGGGTGTTTTGTGACTGGCAATTGACCTATCGCCGTGTACGAGTTAACCACCCCCCTTAGACAACCCTATGGGAATTTTGTGTTGTAATTTTTGTTTGTCGCAGATTTTGCGCTTTCCATGTGGAATTGTAATTGATGTGATTGGACAATAATTCACAAGCTGCGTTGATGCGATTCGATCGACCGCGATAGGTCAATTCTTTCATTCTTGTATTATTCCTGCCTTCTTGACAAAATTGCTTCCCAGAAAGGTTAAAGCATATCAACTTATTTATTTACCGTGCTGGACAAATCCAACAATATCCAACAATATCCAAGACTATTGAAGTGTGGAGGCTGATGACTCTACAGAATCCATCAGAATCCATCAGAATCAAACAACCTAAACAGAACCCAACAGCTGGAAAAACACAGACATTTTTCAACTTTGGATACAGCAAGGTTTATAGGATTAATCAACTGAATGTGTGTGTTCTGAAGTACATGTACATGTACCTTATACAGTATTATCACATGTACAACAGTGGCATTTTGAGAGGGGGGGGGGGGAGGACAGGGGACACACCCAACCCCAAACAGATTTTTTAAAGAGAATTTTTCTTTATGTTACTGCAAATCACATGCAAAATTTGATAGTTATACCATTGTGGGAAATGCACGAAATCTGAAAGAAACGGATCGTGGCTGCACAGATGTCAATAGGACTGGAGTAGTCTAAGGGGCACAGCTTCTCGCCAATGAAAGATTTCACAAAAACTGTGTCACTTCCCAGGTTGTATCGTAAAATGAGTGTGATCCCTGGCTAGACAGCATTTTGGGTTTTGATATGACTTCTGACTAGCGCCCACCCGAACAAAGATACTGACAATTTGGGAGACCGCCAACATAGGGCAAGATAGCTCAGTTGGTAGAGCGCCGGTATGGTAACCCGGAGGTCGCAGGTTCGAATCCCACTCCTGCCAGTTTCTTTATTCACTTTGAAAACACATTATATAGAGACGGGGGTATCATTAACATTGTACATCTACACAGTTTACAGTCATTGGAGTTACATGTGCCCTGGCACTGCATGTATTACTGCTTGTATTGCATGAAATATAGCCCTCTTTCGCTTTAAAAATAGCAATGACTTTAGCCATTTGTAGTTTGGATAATACTAAACATTCTACTACAATTTTTCAACTTCAAATCAACATGTACAATAGGCCATCAGCCTCAGTCCAAAAATTGGGCCACCGGTATCAAATGATCGAGAGGAGTATAATGCTCATAGCGATTTTTGGCAAGGTATGCACACCTAGAGTTGGAAAATGTGGGATAGCATTGCAGCGTGAGCAGTGGCAGCTTTTTTGGGTGGTATCACTTTTAAAAAAATTTTCAAAAATGGCCGCCAATATGCTTGTTACCGGATTAATTATTTGTGGTAAGAAGCATTTTGGCGGCCATTTTTTTTAAAAAGGGTGATAACACCCCAAAAGCTGCCACCGCTGCAATGCTATCACATATTTTCCAACTACAGGGGTGCATACCTTGCCAAAAATCACCATGAGCATTATTCCCCTCATTTGATACCGACCAACCCCCCAGGCTGATGGCCTGCAACGGTATGTAAAGTACTTGATTTCAGATGGGAAAAAGTTATCAGTGAAAACCTAACTTTATAAAAAAGACAATGTGAAAATGAATTAAACTGCTGCAAACTGCTAACTGACTGGATTGACCTGAAATATACAAATCAACAAAATTAGCTGGCCTAACGTTTCAAACTTAAGCAAGTTCTTTTTCAAAGAAATGTGGGAATATTAAACCTTCAAAAACTAAATACAAATATCTAAAATATGGCCTTCAATATGTACAAATGAACATACAGGTAATTTAATGACTGATTGTTCCAGCGCTGTAGTAAATGCACAGAGGAAATGTATGCATTGCATAGAGTGATTAAACACGGGGGAAAAAATTGAATATTTAAAAAAGTTTTATAACTCTAAAAGTGGACTTGAATATTACTTAATTTCCTAGTTATTTTGCCACCCTTTTTGTTTAGGATAAGCCAGCCAAGTACTTCAGAGGCAGAAAAGTCTATGTATGTACTTGGGAACACTTTCTGTTTCATGAGAGCAACCATCATTTCATTATTAACAAAATGTTTGTTTCAGTGAACAATCACAACAAAAATGTAGATAATCGTAACAGTCAGCACTTGTTGATATTAGAAATAGCAATTGCACGATTTACAGTACTAAATGTAGTATAATAAGATTAATGCGACAAGTTTGCTACTTGATATAAGTTACTGAGTGATGAAAGTAAAATATATTAACGCTCTAGTGGCACACAACTGATTGCCAAATGTTTATTCTGAAGAATTTTTTGGGGGGGGGAATTCTTTAGACATTCCGCCATGATTCTGTAGGAACTCTGTACACATTTACAGAATTTGCACAGAGCACTATCAGGTTTGCTGCTCGGGCTTTCAAAACAGTGCATGCAGGAACAGAATTTCTTTCCAAATCATTTGTTGTCAAAGTCGGACACAAATTTCTCGGTACTATTGCTCTGCACAAAGCAGAAAGTCAGTTTTCTTTTCAATTCTTCTGGATAAGCGTACATGTACATATGTGACCCGCTCTGCAAAAAAGAGTCGGATGTCGCGCATTACACTTTCACGTACAGGGTGGTTTAATTTTGCAGACTTTAATATAACTATAAGAAATAGCTAGCACACTGAACAAAAAATCTTTAAAAAACAATGCATTACACTGTACAGAGTTGTGCCATGAAATGAAAGCTTATTTCGTGCTCTTTCAGACTAACTGTAAAGCTTAAAAATGTATTTTTAACACATCCGATTATTTTTTGTAGAGCGGGTCACATAATATGTAGATTACTTCAAGAACCAAACAACTTTTCAGTTTTCCTAAGCCTTAACCTATTGAATACAGACGGCGGCCATAACCATTGTTTGGAAAAGACCACTTGGCCGGTTGTCATCTATAGGGACATTCATGTGCATACTCAATCCATTCATGTTTCAACTATATTGTTCTTGAATGGGAGTGTTATGAATAGATGGAGCTTTTTCAAACAAAGCTTTCATTCACACGAAAGTTGGGGTGCATGGCTCCAAGTGCAATGAATAGGACCACTCTATTCAGTGTGGTGCCTATTGTTTGCATTTAGGGTTGCCTGCCTGCCCTGTTCTTGGCATACCAGACCCCCATCAATAACAGCGGGACACAAGGGGTTAACTAACAAACTCTCATGTTGTTTCCAACTTTAATTGTGGTTGCATGTCATCTGCACACTTCTGATCTATAGTGTCATTGTGACTTGGTGTTTCCATTGGTACCCTAATGACAGCCATTGTAGTGTTTTTAAGAATGGCATACAAGTAATAGTTGGTCAAATAAATACTCATATAATTAGTACTCATAACCCTTTTGGTCCTGCATGGAAGATATACATTCAGGGCCCAATTTCATATAATACGAAAGTTCCGTAACATCAGATTCTGTGCTAATGACCTCTAATTCTGACTGAGCTAGCGCTAACGCGGTAAGCACAGAGCCCTTACTTTTGAGATGTATGCATGCCAATAAGCCAAAAATTCCTTGCCAACCTCTGAAATATGCAAGCTGTTAGCACAGATTTTTTGTGTGAATAGCACAGATTCCTTGCTTACATAATACAGATTCCATGAAATTGGGCCCAGATTCCACACCGGGAAAGTGTAGGGCCGTGTTTCAGTGTTAAAGTGTATGGGGTCTGAAGGACAAATGCGTGAAGTATATGGTCCTGAAAGGGTTAATAACTTTGGTTGTGTTACTATTCATAACTGAGAACTAACCAACCTGGTTGAGGCCTCAATTCTATAAGATAATGGCACAAATTAATGAGCCTTTCAAAACAACTATATAACGTTTTGGTGTTTTTTTCCTGTGTATTTTTACCATGGAAATTCATAAACTAAACCCCCAGAAACACCCTGAAACTATTGTACAACAAATTCCAACATTGTGCAATAAAGAAATAGATGAATTTCACATTAGCCCCATCTGTGCAGTTCCGAGTTGAAAGTGAGGCTCTCAGTGCTAAACAGACACAGGGTGCTAGTCAACTAATTCATTCATGCATGAGTGAATCGTGCGCATTGCACATTCATCATATTCAGTTATTTACTGAGCACTAAGAGCCTTGCTTTGAAACCCTCAAGTGTGCAGATTAGTGCTATTTTCGCTCGTTGGGTTTTCGTCTATCATGTCTATTGCTCGTTTTTCGTACAGAATTGGGACATCCAAGTGCGAACGTGCCAAGGTTCTACAGTCAAGAATCCATCAAAATCCAGCAAAATGTAGTAGTGGATATTGGTGGATTTGAAAGGGTTAGGATGGACATTAACCTCCTAATCTTGAAAATTCAGTCTGATTGTTGATTAGCTCCTTCTGTAGAATTATGCTTCAGACTCGCCTACATGTAGCTTGCACTGCACATTAAATAGGTTTGAACTGCACTGACACTGCACTGCACTGGCATCTCATCTGAAGTTGATTTAAAAAAAAAATATATCCAGTTGTGTGGATGCATGTTCTACTTTTAGATTATTGCACCAAGATTGCATTAGATCATGTTTTATATTGTGCATACGATGACAAAGTTGGGAGTATTTCGCTGCTGGTTTGTGTGTTATAATTTTTGGCTTATTCCCCCCCCACCTTGCAGAATTTTAGAGAAAGAAATTCAGGCATTGAAGAAGAATCATGAGGTTGAGGTCAAACAGCTGAAGGAAGCGTTGGACTCCCTGAAGACAGATAACGATCGGCAACAGGAGATCATTGGACAGGTCTGGTTTTTAATTGTTTTTTTTACTTTAGTTCAATTCTTTTTCTTCTTCGTTCATTCATTTTCTCCATCTTCAAAGATATTCAAGATTTTTATTGCATGAGTATAGAGTGCGATCATAAGATATAGAATTTCTTTTGAAGTTACGATATAGCTTAGGTAATCGATTACTTTCATTCTGAAAGTTTACGGTTTGTAAAGATTTTTTGAAAGTGAAGAAAGAAAACTGGCAGGAGCGGGATTTGAACCTGCGACCTCCGGAATACCATACCGGCGCTCTACCAACAGGGCTACAAAGGCAATGTTCAGAGGGAGGGCAGCCTTTGAGCTAGCCCTTTTCCAATTAATGAACTCAACGGGGGTTCTGTAGAGCTAGTGATCAAATCTAAAATGTGCTCACGTTCATACAATGATGGTTATAGCTCCGGAGCTAGAGTTGCAGTGGAGCTAAAAGGTCTCCAAATATATTACATAATATGTGTTAATTGGGTGATACTTCCCTCAGTGTGGGCTAGGTCAGTTGTGTCCAAATGACAAACTACGGTGGAGTTAGGTCGTAAAAAGAAGAGCCGCTGAGCTGAAAGCGGGGCTATCCCCCGGAGCCCTTTGTTGAATCGCACTGTTTTGAAATGTGCCAGGATAACAGCACATTCCCCACAGGAACACAGTGTTTTGGGTAACAGTAGTCACAATCTCGAAATTAATAAATTATCTTTGTTTTTTTTTACAGAGTCTGAAGATGACACCAGAGGCTCGCATCAACCAGACAGTCCAACACGAGATATCAAGACTCACCAATGACAATCTGGTAAATATCAGTGTAAATTTATGACCAAACTACAAAAGTACATCAAGATCTTGATCACGTATTCATCAGTGCTTCAGAACTATTTGTATCATTTTTTTTTCCTGTTGTGATTTCCGTCCACTTTTTCAGGCTCATTTTCCAGCATCTGCAGCCGACTTCACGAAACAGGGCTTAATATATGCCATTGCGTAGGACTTGCGCCACAAGAATGTTGCGCAGCTTTGCGTAGGACTTGTGCCACAAAAATGTTGCGCAGCTTTGCGTAGGACTTGCGCCACAAAAATGTTGCGCAGCTGCACAACATCCATACCGATCCATTTCATGAAATGCTGCATAACTGCGCAATGTTTTATTTGTTTTATTCATTACAAACGAGGCTGAATGCAGCTTTTACGACGACTGTTTGAGTATAACAATCAAAAGTCATGGAACAGTGGTTAAATAACTGCGGCGGTGCAATTTGGAAACTTTTCAGGACCTCTCCGGAAAAAAAGGCTACCTTACATGTAAACCTGCAGCGGAGGATTATTTCATTATCCTCTGAAATAATCTAGTGAATTTATTAAGTAACTTGATCAACTAACGGTTCTACGATGCTCACGCTCAGCTTGTTCAGTCATCATTTTGGTATTTGTGCAGACAACTTACACCGCCTAAAACGAGCGCATGAGTTACGCCATAATTTGAGGGCGCAAAATCAATTTTTAAAATGTCACTGTTGCCCAAATTACGCAATAGAATGTGGCGTAAGTGGAGCTATGCAATTGTGCAAGGTTTCGTAAAATCGGCTGCAGGCCCTGAATATTAATACAAAGTTTTATATTGGCATTCTATCTCTCACCTTGCCTAGGATATCATGGAGCAAAACGAGTACCTCGAGAAGCAGGTGAAGAAACTCAAGAAGCAACTCAAGGTTGCTTACAGGCGAGTGACTAGCACCCTGGAGCAATCAGGTATTCACTTTTCGCCTCACCGACCAATTGACCTATCGCCGTTCATGACCATTATTCAATCGTAGTGTCTGTTTAACATCACATGATATTCCAAATCTTGGACAAACAAAAAACATTCCAAAGACGCGCATTATTCGGCCGCATGTGCGCCCTGTTCGGTAAAACGCAGTACGCGAATACTGGTCAATTTTAACGCAAACGCTCAACCGGCAGATCACATTTTCATTATACTAATTTTGTTTGCAAAGCCCGTTTAGCGTAGTTTGTTCTGTTTATATTTCTTAAGTTTTTCTGATTCTCAGACGGTGAAAATTATGTGAATGGGGTCCGGGGAGTCTGCATTATTCAGATACGCGTTATAACGAGCGGCTGGAAATTGGGAAAAGCTATTTTCCCACTTTTTGCAATAATTGGTCGCACGAAAGTCTGCATGCACATGTGGGCAAAGTTGTCTCAGAAATCTGAGACAACTCCTGTATCCGGTCAGAGAGAGCGTGTATGCAATGATTCCTCGTAATACGCTACTGCACGTTTCGTGCATCGCATCCACGTGCTGCACATGTGTCAAGTTGTCTAAGGGGCGTGGCTAACTCACAAACGGCGATAGGTCAATTACCCCTTGACTCTAACCCCACTGGGCCATCTTGCCAGGAAATTTCTTGAATCCTAAAAAAAAACCACCCACTGAGCATGAACCCAATGGTACATTCGTCATTACTACTTTCAAGGAAAATAATAAAGCCCCATTTATTTATTTTATTATTTATTTATTTATTTATTACATTTCTTGGGTGTGCCCAGACAGTTAAAGGTGGTTTCCATTGGGGGCCCTGCATACATTTTTAATTAAAAATAAATATTTACACACATACAAAAATATTTACACAAATACAAGAATATTTACACAAATACAAGAATATTTACACAAATACAAGAATATTTACACAAATGCTTATACCGGTAAGTTTTCAAATTTCCAGTATATGGCTATTGCTGATTGATGTGATGGGCGAAAAACCCACCCCCCCCCAAAAAAAAAACATTTTGGGGAAATTCTCATCCGGCTCCAAATTACCGTGGCAACAAAGTTTCTAACTTGACATTATTAAATTAATGGGTGTGCCATCTTATGTTTTTTTATTTATCCTGTAGAACATCAATATACATGCCTATACATGTGCGTATGTGTGGGTAGGTATCGACCGTGTAGTGTGGGCATTTTTATTTGTTAGGCAAATTTGGACCGAGTTATGGTGGACATCTCTGTCCCCATAATGTTTTTGGGCCCCACAACGTCTACCACACGGCCAGTGTATGTCCCCACAATAACGGTGTGTGACTGTGGGGGTGTTGGGAGTATTCAAACCATGGACGAAAAATGTTGGGAGAACAAAAGAGAACAATACCGTCCGCAATTCCAGCATACATCCGCGATTGGGATTGTCTACAAAACATATGGAGGTCTTCCGAAAAAGTTAAAGAACAAACAAAAGAGGGACAATAGGACGTCAAGTTTGGTGGTCGATACACGTTTGTGTGCACACAGTCGTACTTTCCTAATACTTGCGAGGACAATGCTTTGTGTTTCCTATTGTTCCTTTAATATAACCCAACCCTACAGACTAAGCACGTATTTCTACTTGCGAGGACCGATTTCAACAAAAGACTTGACTTGCGAGGACTGGAAGGTTTCTTTGTATTTCTTCGCACGTGTGTCTTTTAGTTTCAACCATTGTGTGTGCACAGGTTCTGTATATACTTCCGAGGACAAGAGGAGGAAGGAAATACAAAGAAACCTTTCTAAAAATATCAATTTCTTGAAAAAGGGAACATTGTACCTTGAATCAATAACACAAGACCTCATACATGTACATTGACAAATGCCATGATACATGTATTTCTATTATTTGGGACGGCTATATCTTCTCTGTTGCACTCGTCATGTATTTTACTTTTTTTACTTGACAACCTCACTTTTGTAGTTGGTGTGAATAAGCCGAATTGAAAGTAATAGTTTCTGTACTCCATTCTCCTCCGCCCTAAAAACCTTCAAACCACCTGGTGAATTTTGAATGATCTGTGGGGTTACAATGTTTGTTTATTGGGGCCTTGATGTTTTTTAACCCTACATCTCCCTACATCATTGTAACCCGAATCCTCCAATAGGGGGGACCTTCACCTGAATCCTGCAAAATCATCCAGTGGGTTTTGGATAAACACCCCAGAGGCAAAATCCTCTAATGTCCTCAATCCTGCAAAATCCTCTGATGCTTGAACTTCCAAGGACCCTCAATCCTCAAAATTCCTCCATTTGGCAAAGAGGATTTTTGGACGATTTGGGAAGGTTGGGTTAATTGTGGGTTGTGTTGGTGCAGTGGCACTTTAATTATGCTCAGTGGTGGCGCTAGGGGGAGGGGGAGGGGGAGGGCATTTCCCCACCCCCCCCCCCCCCCCCCCCCCAAATTGTTTCCTTGCTCCCCCCTTCCAGTTTCCCCAACATTTAATCTACAAATAGATGAATTATGTCTATTTTCTTCTCTGTTAAGATTCATAACAAGTTGAAGATAGAGTGAGTCATCGGTTCTGTGGACACATTCTGGGCCAATGAAAGCATTATAAACATTGGTACTTTGGTAGACAAAACACACCACACATGCATTTATACAGCCTTAGATAGCGTGCAGCCAACGTCTTTGTACGTTTGTTATACATTTGTTATACATGTACACCATTCAGCGGTTTGATACATTTCTCATTCATAAAAAGGACTACACTTCTAAGTTGCTCTAGTGGCTTATTTTCTACCTGATTGCCCAAACCGAGTCTCATTAACCATCAATCCCCCCTGTTCATGTTTCTGCTTGGTCACAGCTACCCCGACATTACTGAGTGAGGCGCCGGCCGCGTCCCATCTCTCGGCTCCGGCCAACATGGGCGACAACACCAGCATAGGGCCGGCCAACGTCCGGATGAAGGACCGGGAGATCCTAGGCATGCTTGAGTACAGACAGGAGGATGACAGCAAGATCATCAAGATGATCATCATAGGTCAGTCTGGGCGAAGGGCTTCCAGTTGTGGATCCAGTTTTTGCTCAATTTTTTGTTAACCCTTTCAGGCCAGCTTTATTAATGGATTGAGTATGCGCAGGAATGTGCATATACATTGTAGACGACAACCAGCCAGGTGGTCTTCTGTTAAACCGCTGCTATGGCCGTCGTCTGTATTCAAGAGGTTTAAATTCACCCCAGAATTTGACCCAAAGCATTTTTGATCCATAATAACATAGTTTGACAAGCAGGAGGGAAGGGGGGAGGGTGGGTGGGTGGGGCCTAAAGTCTTTTTGATGTTGGTAGTGCCATTTGATTTTCCATCGTTGAGAATTGTATGATGCCATGAAAGGTTAAAATTCCTCAAACAATCCACAATGGAAAAAGTTAAAATGTGTAACAAAGTCACAAACCCGTAATGCTGTATAGGATGGCAAGGGATCATGCACAGTTTTACAATCCAACCTTAAAAGCGCCAAACTTTCAACAAAAGAACCGAAATACCTTTTCAGAGGAGGGGAAGTTGCAAACTCCTCCCCTGCTGGATGTGTCACTGATGCAGTTTTGAAGATAACTACTGCGGAAAGTCGTGAGTTTGATGATAATATCATCTTTGTGATATCCCTGTACGTGTATCTTGGTGTCTTGTTGCAGACTTCCAGCCTAAGTATGCCGACAATCATTTGCCCGGCCTGCCAGCCTACATCATCTTCATGTGCATCCGGCACGCCGATGACATCAATGATGATCGCAAGGTCAAGGCGTTACTCACGGGCGTCATCAACGGTATCAAGAAAACGGTCAAGGTGAGCAGCAGCTATGGGCAAGTTTGATCAGTGATCATTGGCTAAGAGGGGTGTGCATTTATACGTAGTACGGGAATCGGGTACCCAATTGAAAAATAAAGCCAGTCCCAAAATTGAATCTCTGAAATTGCTGTTCATATTGTTCGTAAAGGTCTTGCAGCAAGATGCAAGGGTGTACAGTGAGCTCTATGGGCTCCGTGCGCCGTAGAATGAGGGCGCTGTCCACATAGCAACCGCACTTCCATAGGCAGTACGTCGCTGGTATTACGCACTGCGCTCCTCGTTCATTTGATACTCGTATACCAGTGGGATTGCTTTGTCTGTTTGCCGACTCTCGATAATTGCGTTTTCAATAAGAATATCATAGCGGGAACCAGACACTTAAATTGAAGTCAAGTAAGATGGCGTCGATATTGACCCCCCAACTCGTCTTTTCCTTCTGCTAAGGGGGTAGTTGTGCACGGAGCTCATAGCTTTACAGTGTAAATTGCATTTTTGCAAGCGGCATAATTTAATAAATAAGCGTTAATCTGTTTTGTTTTTCCATGTACCCTGGTTTTCCTTTTGAAAATTCACCACAGATGACATTAAAAAACGTTTTCATTGTCTGAGAAATTATTAAGTAATATGTTAATTTGGTTGCGGGTACTCAATTCAATAATCTGGGGCCGGTTCCTGACATGAGCAGTCAGGTACTCAGCTACCCAGTTTAGATGCACAGCCCTATTGGCTATAAACCAGTGGTTGAATTCTGATGTCATTTGTGCCTGCAAACGCTCATTCAAACTGGTCAAGCAAAACCATGAAATATTTCAGAGAAACACTGAGTACTTATGCTGCAAACCCGTGTGGGTTTTTGTTTTTCTCAGAACCAGTCTTGAAACCTATCAAAGCCTTGTTTTGAAATATGAGTAATTAAAGATTGTGATTTTGTAATTTTGCCGAATTTGAATATCATTTTCATGCTATCATATTGTGTGTCCAAAGTGATTCAAGTTTAGGATTTTTTGGTGGCATTTTCATCTTCCAACAGAAACACTTTGAGGACTTTGAGTATGTGTCCTTTTGGCTGACAAACACGATCCGACTGATGCATACCCTCAAGCAGTATAGTGGAGAGGAGGTAAGTGTAATGATGGTGTCATTACAGTGTTAAGCTTCAAAATACCAGGTACAGTCATGGGCAGTATAATGGGGAAGGGCGGAATGTAAATACCCCTGACATTGTAATGTTGGTGTCATCATGGTGTTATTTATCATTCACCGTGAACACTTCTGGGCAGTGTAGTGAAGAAGGGAGTAGTGTAAATACCCCTGACATTGTATTGATGGTGTCATCTTGGTGTTATGCATCATTCACCAGGGACACCTTTAGGTAGTATAATGGGAAGGGATGAGTGTAACTACTCCTGACAGTGTAATGATGGTGTGGTCATGGTGTTATGCTGTAGCATTAACCATGCATACTCTTGGGCAGTAAAGTGGGGAAGGGAGGAGTGGAAATAAATCTGACAGTGTAATGATGGTGTGGTTGTGGTGTTCTGCAGTATAATTCACAATGAACATTCTTGGGCAGTATAGAGGGAAAGGATGGCGTGTAAATTAGATCCTTTTTATATGACGTCACTAGTTTGTGCTCAATCCATTGCCACCATATTGGACAGCCTTGTGGAATATTGTTGGATGAGTGTCAATTAAAAATGTGAAGTTCACCGGTAAACCGGGAACAATCTCTTAATATAGCTCCGTCTTGCTGTGGGCGGCCACAAGAAGAAACTTTGTCCTGACAATGTAGCGTCAAGCAAATTTGATACTACACTGCATTAACCTCTTGAAAATGGCCATAGCCGCGGTTTGAAAAAGACCACTTGGCCAGTTGTCATCTATACGTGCATTCCTGTGCATACTCAATCCATTGTTTGTCTATTGTTTGCATTGCACTTGGCTGCACAAGCTCGTCTTAGCAAACCTGCACCCGATCAATAGAGGAATTTCACATTAGCCCCGTCTGCGCGCTTCCAGGTTGAAAGCGAGAATGTCTGTGCTAAACCAAACAGCGCTATTCAACACATTCATTCATGCATGAATGAATCACGCCATCAAAGGCAGCGCAGCCACGATCAGCATACTTAGTTGTTTACTGTGGCATAGAGATCCTCGCTTTCAAACCAGGAAGTGCGCAGATCGGTGTTTTTTTGGTCAATTCGGGATTCCTCTATAACAGCTGGGCAGAAGGAGTTAATTTCCCCTGGCTGTGCCAGCCATGTGCACGGGGAACCGATGGTCAGATGGATATCCGCTGCTTCTAGAAGGCACACAGCCCCTCAAAACAAAGGATACATCCAATGTGACACAATAACAAGACATTAATTGCAAGAACAACTTTCCGGAATGCGTGAAAACAAAAATTACAACTTTTTTCTTTAGAATGGAAGTTGCCCGATACAAGGCTAAAAGCCACTCTCGGAGGTGGGGTTGGCTACGGTTGCCAGCCCTACCACCCTTATGGTTTTCCTGGGTCCAGATCTACATAGAGGATAAATCCTCAATAGATAAAAAGAACTTATTCCAAGTTTTAGATCTATGTTGGTGAGACGAAGTCACCTCCCCCTGAACTAACTGTAACACAGATTCTTCTCAGAACCATGCATACTCGGGAAAGAGATTCCTTTCATGCTGTATTACAAACAGACCTTAGAAATTTGCTAGTTTTTTTGTGTGCATTTGTCTCCAGAACTTTTCCAATCAGAACTCAAGGTGGCAGAACGAGCACTGTCTACGGAACTTTGACCTGTCCGAGTACAGGCAGGTCATGAACGACCTCGGGGTCCACATCTACCAGATGTTGGTACACATCATTGAGAACAAACTACAACCGATGATTGGTAAGTCCAGCTACAGCCAGCTAGAACCGACCAGAAGTCTCTCTCTGTCTTAGAAATGGAAGTTAATATGTAGCCTGAAAATTGCAAAGAAAGAGGGAAGTGTAGCATGGTAACATGCATGCAAAGGCTTGTGTGTATTTTTAGGAAAACGCAGGTTGCTTAAAGTTATAGAATATGCGCAACTTATTGGATGATAAATGCTACATCTTGACAAATTAAATTGTTTCTCATCGTCTTTCTTCATTTGACACAAAAATCCACAAAACAAGAATGGCCCTGCACTCTCAAATCAAATATTTTTTGTTGCCAAACAATGGACAATTATTTTATACTTTTTCATGAAATATACAATGATACTTATTTTTCTATTTTGATACTTTGGGGCTTATATATATAATATATGGCTGCACATTCACTTACAGTGACTTTGTAATTTCTTTTGTAATTAACTCCATGCACTTGACAGGTCCTGCAATGCTGCACAGTAGGAGTATGTAACATTCCATTGATCGCAAAAGTCTATTCCCATCAGCTGCAATTCTCCCATCCCAAGGTTTCCATTCCCGATGTTCTATGCCAGAAAGGGCCCCCTAGTTTGTCGCAATTTGCACAATTTCTGCTGCAGCTTTGTCTTCTTTTTTTCCTGCTGGGTACCGGGTAACCTCTCCACAAATGTTATGGGCTCTGCATGGAATTTTATTCTGGAATTTTAAGCTTCCAGGCCTCTTTTCGGTGCAGACGCCGACACCCCTCTTCCCCCTCCCCCTTTTACTCCTTATTTGTTTTTAATGTTCTCCTACAATGTAAAGTTAAGAAGTTTAAGGAATTGTAAAGTCTTTATAAGGTGATTTTCTGGTCGGGGAAATTTACGAAAATCGCCTGAAGACAATAAATCTCTTTAAAATCTTTTTGAATTTTCAAAGTGAACAAAGAAAACCTGCAGGAGTGGGATTTGAACCTGCGACCTCCGGAATACTGCACCAGCACTCTACAAACTGAGCTATCTTGCCCTATGTTGATCTCCCAAATTGCCAGTGTCTTTGTTCAGTGGGTACTAGTCAGAAGTCATAAACCCAGAATGCCGTATAACCAGGGATCTCACCCAATTTTATGATACAACCTGGGAAGCGACATTGTGGGGATCACTCAATTAGCCTTTTAGAGGTATGGCGGACACAATAGGAGGGCGCTATTTGATTTGGGTATACCTTTTGTATGGCACAAAAGGTATACCCAAATCAAATAGCGCCCTCCTATTGTGTCCGCCATACCTCTAAAAGGCTAATGAGGATACAACTTTTCAACAGAAAAAGTGTGGTTTGCTTGAAGAAAATCTTTTTGAATGGCAATTCTAGTCTGCCAAATATTGAGGTTGCTGTCTTACCTAGCAACAAGAGTCTCATGTGGGCCATTATCAGTGTGTAAACCAATTCTTGGAAACTGAAGTCAAACCTTACACGCGACCAATCTCCTAATGGATATGTACAAAACTGTTGTGCGGGTGCACGGAACATGATATGAAGTGCCAAGTAGTTTTGGCTTTATCACCGTAAGATAACAGTGATTTGCACCATGCCAAAAATTACTTTTTGAGCGAGTGATTTTTTTCCATTGCAAATTTTTATTTTTTTTTTCAGTACAAAGGTTGTTTTGGTCTATCAGATCCATATATTTCATGTGTGTGGCATTTTCCATGATATTAATTTCCGTGTTTTAATGGCTTTAAGTGAGTGCGTTTTGCATCGGTTTTGTGTCTGTTGCATTTTGGGCATTTGTGTCACCAGGCCAGATGACGCCACTGGCCGCTGTTTGTGCAGTTTCAATCCATTGTTGGATTATTGTTCATGATACGCTTGACTGCACAAACACATTGTAGCGGTACGATTTGGCTGACAGAACCGCCGCGACACCTGACGTCTTCCGTACAGCAACCTTTGTACTGAAAAAAACCCAAAAACTATTTGCAATGGAAAAAGAATCACCTCGCTCAAAAAGGGGGTTAAAGACAAGCACGCAACAGACTGTAAAACACACTTATGGAAAGCTAGCTTTATTTAAATAAATCTTCAAACAAGGACTGGCAAATGCTGTAATTGAATACTTCACATTTCCTGTAAAGAAATTATCCTCTGTGTTCAACTTGTTAAATTTACAGCTTTGAGACCTGCCCCAAGTGATGACCACATATGCAAATCTACTTCAGTCAAGCATAATTTTTTTTTAAATTGAAATCACCCAATACAAGGCTAAAAGCCACTCTAGGTAAAGGGTTACAGTCAGAGATGATAGCGTTGGTAACATTTTTAATTGCTAACCCCCCAACTCCAACTCCCAACACCCTTAAGGTTTTCCTGGGCCCAGATCTAATTAGAGGACAATTCTTCAACAGATTCCAGACAAATTATCCCAATTTTCTCACTATACTGCTCAAGAATGTTCGTCGTGAACAATACTGCAGAACACTACAATCACACCATCATTACACCGACAGAAGTATTTACACTAAAGGCAAAAGTGACAATGTAAAAAATAACAAAAATACAAGAATACTGTGGTCTGAGTAGCGTGTTGTAATTTCCCCATTGACGGGAATAAGAAATGCCCAATCGTTTCCTCCTGAATTTTTGGCATGGCTTGACAAATTTAAAATGATAAAGTTAGATAAAAAGGTATTCTGTTTTTTCCCCCTCCAGTTCCTGCTATGTTGGAAAGTGACAGTGCAGGTCTTTCAACGAAACCATCAGGCCTAAGGGGCCGCAGCGCTAGCATATCCACTAATAACGACGGACAGAAAATATCAATAGATTCACTCATAAAACAGGTATGTCAAAACTGTAGAAGGGTGAGACTTGTAGTTACCCTATACCACTGCAGTCTTGCTAATGAAGCATTATTCATAAGATGGAATTTGCATCGGAGTGATGTACATTCAATATTGGGTTTTGCCCTTCACCGACGAATTTTATAAACACTGTATACTCAGTGTTGTCCCGAGAAATTATTTGGAAAAAATCACTCGGGTGGGACTCGAACCCATGACCTCCTGCTTTCTAGTGCAGATGTCTTACCACTCGACCACCGAGCTTGTCGGAGTCGGTTGGTTGGTTCAAATCTGATATAGCTGCGGGTACCGCAGCCAAACTATTCATAAGATGGAATTTGCAGGACAACACTGAGTATACAGTGTTTATAAAATACGTCGGTGAAGGGCAAAACCCAATATTGAATGTAATGAAGCATTGTTTAACCCCTTGTAGCTGAACGATGGCCATAGCCGTGGTGTGAGGCAGGACACCTGGGCCGGTTGACATGAATAGCAGCATTCCTATTCATACACAATCCAATCATTATTCAACTGTATTGTTCTTGAATGGCAGTGTATTGAATAGATGGGGCTTTTTCAAACAAAGCTTTCATTCCCACGAAAAGGGGGCTCCATGTGCAATGAATAGGGCCAGTACTTTTCAGTGTGGCGCCTATTGTTCACGTTTAACTGCACAGTCCTTTCAGTGAGTTCCGGCATACCAGCAATCCATCAATAGGACCGGGGGCCGCAAGGGGTTAAAACAAATTGCCTGGCTAAAGGCTGATTTGCAAATCTGTTTAGTTATTAGGATAATAGGGCAGTGATCTATTCTGTACCAGTCAGTAATGACTTCGTAGGGGCTTGGCCTCTATTCGCGAGGTCTGATAACAGTGGCCACTCCCCTCCTTGGCCGTTATTGACATGGTAAAGATTGGATCGTCAAACTTATTCTAAAACTTGTCTTTGTTTATTTTACGATGAATTTCAACAGCCATCTTTCCTCTTAGTCTTGGTTCCAAGACGTCCTTAGCGGTGCGACGTATATATAGCGCGCACGGCCGGCCGACAACGCCCTCTAGTTACACACACGTCAAGGCCAAATCGCAAAGAACGTCTTGGCTATTTCGCAAGTTCTGCTCGCGAAATCGCAAGCAGAACTGTGCGGCATTTGCATGCGCATGCGCATGTGACGTAGCTGCATTATCGCATGTAAATCGCAAACACTCACTAGTCTAGTTTCTGTACGTACATATGTGCATGCACACGTATGTACAAGGTACGTTAACTGACCAGTAAGTTATTACTAAAACATGAGTTTCCTCCAGTGCACAAGCGCGATTATTCATTTGAACCGCCTGTTAAATTATGCATAAGCAGGTCGCGCGCGCTTCCATGCGAAATAGCCAAGACGTTCTTTGCGATTTGGCCTTGACGTTTGTGTAGCTAGAGGGCGCTATCGGCCGGCCGTGCGCGCTATACGTCGCACTGCTAAGGACGTCTTGGAACCAAGACTACTTTCCTCTGTGTTAACTTTTAGTTTGTTTGTATTTTCAGTTTTTTGTAATTTTTTTCAGTGTCTGAAGCTTAGGTTTTTATCAGCAATGCCATTTTGCTCCCACTGTTTGGGCTTTTTGTCACTCGTGATGATTTTAGCTTGTTTAGTGCTTGTTTCATTTTCATAAGGATGCCTCGTAAGCTTTGGGCATTTTGTGTATATTATTACTTTAGTATTATTACTGGTTTATTACAAAAAACTGTCAATGGCAACTTTGAGGCTGAATTAAAAATGGTTTTACAGAAATGAACTTAAAATTACTTTAAAAATCAACAGAAAATTACAAAAACGCAAACAATAGACACCACACTGAATAGAGTGGTCCTATTCATCACACTTGGAGCCCCCCCCCCCCCTTTCGTTTGAACAAAAGCTTTATTTGAAAAAGCTCCGTTTATTCATTACACCAGGGGTGAGATTTGTCAGGATTGTTCCTGATTTCATGATTTTGTTGTCAGAATTTCAGAATTTTTAAAGAAACTCTTTTGCAATCTGGAATTCCTGAGGTGTTGTTCCAAAGGTGTTTTTAGTGGGTATAGACCAATAGAAACGGATATTTTAAGGGGGTGCCTTCGCCCCTTTAGGCAAATACAAACTATATGTTGGTCTGGGATCCTTGTGGATTTTTTTGTGGATTTTTCATGGATTTCGTGGAATTTTCATATTTGGCCAATCTCACCCCCGATTACACTCCCATTCAATAACAATATAGTTGAAACATGAATGGATTTGGTATGCACAGGAATGAGCGTATAGACAGCAGGCCAGGTGGTCTTTTTCAAACCACACGGGTTAAAATAAGTATATTATAAACCAAAATATTGTTTTTAAATCAACACGCTAAAATTTCACTTGCTTAAAAACAATTCCAAGGGATACACAGTACAAATTAACTAATAGAAATTACAAGAGGATAGGTGATGGGAGCAGGGTGGATAAATAAACAAGATTAGTAAAGTAGGGGACCAGACTATTACTGAAGCCATTAGTTATACATTGAAATTCTTGAAGCGTTCTGTAGGATCTGAGATTGATTGTTCCTGCCTTCAAATTGTTTAATGAAATTACTGCTTCCAGATTTTGCATTATACCAATGTATTGCAATTTCCAGTAGTTTTTCATATCAATATTTTGTTTGCATTTTTCTTGTTTTGCCTGTAGCTCGCGACGTTCCTAACAGTAATGAATAATCACGGCACAGACCCTGAGGTGGTCAGACAAGCTATCAAGCAGGTAGGTACAGACAACACAAACCATTGCCACAAGTCTCATGACATTTTTTCATAATTAAAAGGCTTTCGACCATTCCTACTTTTCTTACTTTTTCCAATTTATTTTGTCCCCCGCCCCCCCCCCCAAAAAAAGAAAAAAGATCTCATTGAATAATTGTTAATAACAGTGCTAAACACTGTCTAATGAAAATCACACAATGGTGGGCTTGGGTGCAGGAGTACTGCAACTTTACTTCCAAGAGCTTTGTTGAGGATGGAGCTCAAGAGTACAGAACATGTGAAATGAGGCTTTTGATGCTGTGGACATGGGTGAATATCGATTAAAACTACTCCTGAAAGCCCGCAAAGGTCCTAATTGTATTCCGATTTTGTTCCTACTTTAACCTGTTTTGTTGAAACTATTCTCCTCCTTTTTCACCTGTGTCTGCTTGAAAGCCTGAAATTATGACAAATATCCAGTTCAGCTTGTTTTTAACACATACAACCATGTCTTGCAAGATTATGAACATGATCTATATGCTTGTTTTTATTTGTAGTGTAAAAAGAGGTGTTGGGTTTCAATATGGGGGTTGGTTGAGTTAGATCCAGCTTTGGTCGTGTGTGAAACAATGTTGCAAAAAAATATGACCATTTTCCATTTTCCCAAGATGGACTGTCAAACTGTATAGCTTTACTAATACATGTGTTCTGATATGATTTGAATTTGTTTTCTACAGCAGTCATTAAGTATGAAAGTTTTTTTTTTTTTATGTGAGAAAGCTTCTTTACAAAAAAAGGTTTGCATCACTAATAACCATTTAATAAAATCCAAAATCTTACTTTTTATTAAAAAAACACACATGAATCTGGCTGTAAAATAGGTGGGACAAATATTCTTTAGTTACAAGTTTTATAATGTACAATTAGATATTTGATATTTGCATTTGTTTCCCATCATTTACAGTCCTTCTACTTAGTAACTGCCAGTACTATCAACAACATACTGCTTAGAAAGGACATGTGCCATTGGTCCAAGGGTGTTCAGATCAGGTAGGTGGAGTCTGCTTAACCACGCCCTTTCTCACTCTGCACACACACTAGGTCTCAACACACAAACAGCAACCCCCTTGTAACTCCCTGGCTTTTTTCGTATCTGCTCTGTACATTTACCCTAACTCCCTACATCATTTTCCCTATATGTAACCTGAATCCTCCAATGTCCTCTGATTCCAAAATCCTCCTATGTCTGTTACTGGGGACCACTGCCTGAATCCTGCAAAATCCTTCTGTGGGTTTTGGATAAACACCCAGGTAACCTTTGAAATCATACAGCATCAGATTGGGCCTGATGACCTGGATCCTCCATTTCCCTCCAGAGGCAAAATCTTCTAATGCCCTCAATCCTGCAAAATCCTCTGATGTTTTAACTTTCAAAGACCCTCAATCCTCAAAATTCCTCCACTTGGCAAAGATGTTTTTGGAGGATTTGGGAGGGTTTGGGCATTGTATGTCTGCATAGCAACAAGAATGTCAGGTGAGCAGTAACTGCGTATGCCAATCAGGCCTAGTTGGTGTACATTGAATACACATTCATATGTTTCCATATGAATGTGTATGAAACCGCATTGTGCATTTTTCTGGCATGGACGCACAATGGAAATTGAAACAGAGGACCCGCCTGTTTGTTTGTCTGTATTCCTGTTTATTTGTCTGCTCTGCCCATATGATTGCTGCAGTATTTCATGATGTGTGACTTGACTTGCAATTTGATCTTGACATGATATTTGGCTTGAACTGAAAGATTTCCTTGAAACAGGGGTCTTCATCATTTTGTAAGCTTTTGGCAGTTCATAGGATATTACGCACTCTGTTTGACTGGTACCTTTCCCTTCATCACATTGCATAAGCTTTAGGAGAGTGTGTTTCAATCAACATTCATGTCCATCCATCTATTTCTTCTGAATGACTTGGAACCTTAATTTAGACTTGCTTTCAAAGACTTAGACTTGAGTTTAGACTTGGTTTCAGAGACTTAGAATTGAGTTTAGAATTGCTTTCAGAGACTTAGACGTGAGTTTAGACTTGCTTTCAGAGACTTAGACTTGAGTTTTAGACTTGCTTTCAGAGACTTAGACTTGAGTTTAGACTTGCTTTCAGAGACTTAGACTTGAGTTTTAGAATTGCTTTCAGAGACTTAGACTTGAGTTTAGACTTGCTTTCAGAGAATTAGACTTGAGTTTAGACTTGCTTTCAGAGACTTAGACTTGAGTTTAGACCTGCTTTCAGAGACTTAGATTTGAGTTTTAGAATTGCTTTCAGAGACTTAGACGTGAGTTTTAGAATTGCTTTCAGAGACTTAGACGTGAGTTTAGACTTGCTTTCAGAGACTTAGACTTGAGTTTTAGACCTGCTTTCAGAGACTCAGACTTGAGTTTAGACTTGCTTTTAGAGACTTAGACTTGAGTTTAGACTTGCTTTCAGAGACTTAGACTTGAGTTTAGACTTGCTTTTAGAGACTTAGACTTGAGTTTAGACTTGCTTTCAGAGACTTAGACTTGAGTTTAGACTTGCTTTCAAACTACCTAGACTTGGGTTTAGACTTGCTTTCAGAGACTTAGACTTGAGTTTTAGACTTGCTTTCAGAGACTTAGACTTGAGTTTTAGACTTGCTTTCAAACTACTTAGATTTGAGTTTTAGACTTGCTTTCAAAGACTGGAGATTTACATGATACTAGCACAAGGGACTTGATGACAACTTTGGATTCAAGTTGTCATTGTGATGTTTTTAGGGAAACACCCAACTAATTTGTTTCTCTCCTGGTGGTCAATCCTCGTTAATAGATATAACATGAGTGAGCTGGAAGAGTGGTTACGGAGCAGCAGGCTGTACGATATTCACATGGAGGAGACGCTGGAGCCCCTCACCCAGATAGCTCAGCTACTACAGGTCAAGAAGAGAACAGAAGATGACGTCAGGCTAATCTGTGACACCTGCACAAAACTGACCACGACACAGGTGCGTTGTAGAAACTGGACTTGCAAAATAATCCAGAGAAAATGTTGACAGAAAGGAAGCGTGCAATAAATATCCAGTTCATCTTGTGGTTAACACTTAAATCATATCTTACAACATAAGCATAATCTAAATGCTTAGTTCGTAAGCTTGGTTTATTTTTCATAAGCATCTGATGATTTTATGTTTTGGCCGTGACTCGACTGTAACACGGATTACTGAGGTGCTATGTTTTAACAAGGAATCCCTACCAGTTTCACAGAGTGACCAGTGTAATTTCAAAACTATTGCGACTCTTTCTAAAACAACCCCCAATATTTTGTGCCTAACCCACAGGTTGTCAAAATTCTCAATCTGTACACACCGGATGAGTATGAGAAGAAGACGGAGGTGGCGTTCATCCGCAAGGTCCAGGCAAAGCTGGGCGGCCGGATGGACCCCAAGAAGGAAGCCCAGCTTCTGATCGACACCAAATATACGTTCCCTGTCACCTTCCCTTACAACCCATCCTCGGTGCAGCTAAACGAGATCACCATCCCTGAATCCTTCAAGCTGGACTGCGTCAAGAGAGTATGAAGGAATTACATTGCGTAGTTTGTGACTTTGTCAATTGTATTGGCTCCTCATAAGAGCTGTAATCAAGTCAATCTCAAGTCGATCACAAGGTTTGGTCTCAAGTCCAGTCATAATGCTGTTTAAAGTACCTGTGACAAAGGCATTTGTTTGTCATTATACATCCCCTGTACCCTCGGACCGTAAACTCTTGAATACAGAGGATGGCCATAGCCGCGGTTTGAAAAGGACCACCTCGCTGGTTGTCATCTATATGCGCATTCCTGCATGTACTTGATCCATTCACGTTTCAACTATATTGTCCTTGAATGAGTGTAATGAAAAGATGGAGCTTTTTCAAACAAAGCTTTCATTCACGCGAAAGGGGGGGTGGGGGGCTCCAAGTGCAATGAATAGGACCACCCTATTCAGTGCGGTGCCTATTGTTTGCGTTTACGCTTGGCTGCACAACCATCAATGACAACCGGACACAAGGGGCTAATTGTAAATTTGACTTGATTACAACTCTACCATTCAGAAGTGGTTTTTGTTTTGCATTCCATACTTTTCATGGTTAAGTGCTGTTACATAGAGCTGGGTTTTTGCAAAGGGAGTTATGTTTTTCTAGGCTGTTAAAGTTGTATTGTTCGTGCTCTTTAACAAATCTTTCTTCTAATTACTTTATTCTTACATATTTCATTTTAACGAAGAAAAAAATAAACACTTGCTATTTTGGGCATCTGCAAGCATCCAAAAACGACTTATTCTTGGTTGCTGTCGTGCATCTAATGTAAACAAAGGTACGCCGGAATTATTGTAGGGTCACAAATATTTTGATATTTGTAACGTAATTATTTGATAAATAAACGTGGCTTCAATGTCTCATTAAAAAGTGAAACTTTAGTATTACTGGAGAAATAGCAATTAAAACCAAATAAATTATCTTCCGGTGTGAAAATCAAAAAGCATGGGCAGTGTATCTTTATTGTTTCCTTTGGGTGGTATAAATTACAGTCAGGGAACCATCGTTTGTGGAGGGTCGCTTGTTTATAATTTAGCATCTTCCCTAATATATCAATTTGTAATGATTGTACGGATACATTCTTGTGGATGAGTTAGTATGTGGGCGTGGCCAGCAAACGGACTTTGCATCGTAGTGGGTGTGGTGGAAAAGCTCTTTGTTCAGAAATTGTGGCCTGGGTCGCATTTTCACCCCATTTCTCACCAAGAGTTGAATGCTTACCCTACTTTGCCCATTTCTTATAGCTGGAACAAAAATTGTTCTCGGCTATCAAAATGGCAGTCAAAATAGTTCAGTTTACCTTCGTTCTTCTCATTGGGGGAAATTCTTTCTCTTTCTGGAAAGTTAACAGCTCATGATGTAGATCCATGGGTTTCATTGGGTTGTTTTGTCGGGAAATAAAATAAAAATCCCAACAGCATCTCAGATACCAGAAAGCTGCTTGCCAACCTTTGCACATGCATTAGCTAGCACGTGGGGTCATCTCCGTGTTCAGTTCATTCGGCTAATTAAACTTTTAATATTGGAATATTGCTGACATATGCGCGGTGACCTTTCATACACAACTTACAGAAACTATTATGTGCGAATACTTCCTGCACATAATTTAAGGGATGTTGCCAAATGCAGTTTTTTAGAGGGAAAGCTAGTCAGAACACGGTGTTTGGATGATCTTGATCCAACTTTATGTGGGGACTATCCTTCAGTCGTAACTTTAACTTAATGTCTTGACATGCGACAGAGTTAAAGTTGACAACAAAAGGATGTGCTGACTCGCTTCTTATCTCAGAGGGCACTTTTTCTCAAACCAAAAAAATGAATTGATTCTTCTAGTTTTCCTTTTCTTGCATACACTCATGCACATGTCATCAGAATGGGTGGTCACTCGCATTTTCTGAGTTGAGAAGAGTTCTGTGATGCAAAAACATGTTTACCAGCCAGGGAAAGATCGTAAGATGAGGGGAAACATGCACCAGGCAATTCCATAGAGATAAAGAACGAGGGAAAAAGCTATTGGCGTAGCTTTTTGCTCTACATCCTGGTACAGTATGGTGGGAACAGGCGGAAAGCCGGGCTTCACTCTCAAACACCCTAACCGTTTACTGCTTCCCGGCTGATTTTCATTTAACAAGTTTGCACGACTATTAAATTATGGCTACGTTCAGACACCATATTAAATTCCCTTAAAACACTAGTTTGAACTCGATTTGGTTTAAAGTTTTAGCTAAAACGGTGTCTGAACGGTTTTAAAGTTGCACCGAATCGGTTTTATCTCGCCGCTAAAACGGTGATTTAAAATACCTCGGAGGGAGGGTTTAGCTAAAACCAGAACAGTTTTATCTTTTAAAACGATGTCTGAACGGTTTTAGCTAAAACGCTTCCTGTTTTAGCCAGCACAGTTGACCTGATGTTACGTAACCCCTGTTGTGGCACGCCTTTTGTTGTGTAAACAATCGTGGTTGCACGTCAGTGCATGTCCTATACACAGCACGCACGCGCTAGCGTGGTCCACCAGTCACCATCTTTGCTAAATACAGTATGAAGCCTTCACGTCCGTCTTTCTGCTCTTGCCCTTACATTTAGTTCATTGTTCCGACATTTTTTGAAGCAGCTGTTGAACTTTTTTTCAAAACTGTTCACCATTGCACCATTGCATCGTGGCCACTGCTTCGACTTCATAATTATTTGAACCAAGAATCCCTTGTGACAGCGCCATGTTGACAATAATGCATGTAATGGTGGTGCGCGCAATCCTAGTGATGAATGCAATGGAGATCAATGGTTACGAAGCACGTACGCCGGCAACCAGTTGAAAGCTGTGCACGCACAATATACATGATGCATCCCATATACACAAAATGTTATGATGTACACACGAACTAGCGCGCGCTTTGTGTAAATGAGTGGAAGTTTCTATGTGACCCTAGAATGGAGATAAACCACTTCGAGTTTAACTCGCTATACTTAAAACGGTGTCTGAACGCTTGGTACGTTTTAATTTTACGACCGGCCACCGGTGGTGAATGACCGTTTTAACTTTTACCGTTTTAACTAAAACGATGTCTGAATGTAGCCTATGTTTCCTTGTAATCCTCTGCTAGTGTTACAGTTGCTAGCATAAGGAAGTCAAAGAGTGGTAGCTCTATTTTTAGACGTTTTTGGATGCACTCGCAATACAAGAAATAGGCAGTTTAAGCAAAATATTGCACAATGGTAGAGTTGGCAACTGTGAAGTATTTTTTTTTTTTCAACTTGCCCTTCAAGTTCATTACAATAGGTGTCAGAATTGTGAAACGTGAAAAGGAGCAAAAATGAGGGGGTTTGAGTTATACCACAGGGTGGTCTTCTTTCCACGTTGAGTGATTGACTTTCATATAAAAGAAACCTTTCTATTCAGAATCAAGATAAAATTGTGATACAAATCCAGACAAAATCTGGATAAAATTGCAAACATCTTTTTTTTGCTACATGTCTTCATTGATTGTATTCATGTCTTTGTTGTTCGAGAGGCTGATTGAGTTAATTAAAAAATCAGTATAAATAAATTTGATTATTCCAAAATGTGTACACATTCCTGTTTTTCTATGTAGAAACGTGCACACCGACACTCAGTTTGCGCTTTTTCAAAATAAAAAACAATTGAATGAAGTACTCAAAGAAAGGGATGCTACACAAAAAGATAATATAAATGGAGCCTTTGAACAAAGTCAACTTGATAATTGATGTTTGCCTTTTGCTTGAAGACAAACCAGTAGGAATTTAACAAGGTAAGCAAATGGTCAAGCTATTCCTTGGGGATTAGCAAAATCCCAACTTTTCTGTGAGGGTATTTGGTGTTACGGTCTTCTCTTTTTTTACATTACGACCAAAGCGGGCACGGAATAACTTCTTTCTTTAATGAAGGGATGGCAGATAGCGTTTGAGGTCTATGGGTCTGTATGTTAGTTGCGAATGAAAGAAGGAATAGAGAAAATGTTAGTCTGTTCCCACTTAGTTTTTGTGTAATACACCCTCAGTGTGTAGCTGCCCTGTATATATTAACATATAAGGTATCGTGTAATTAATATGCATATTTTTTTTTGTATACATTTGTCACATATCAGAAGTTCCAAAAATAATAAAACGCTTTGATTTGTTATCGATATATTTGGTGAATTGCAAGAATTATTTTTTCTACTCATAAACCAAATCATTAGTGCTGATGGAGTTTATTTTAATTGCGCAAAACTTAGTTTATTTAATGGTGAAATAATTTGTTAATTGCCTTTATATGCCTATAGCTGTATGTCCCAGATAGCTGTGCTTGTAAATTACGAATGTAATTCAGAAAGGGTTCGTGTGTTGTTTTGAAAGGATGTCGGGAAAAAATAATTGAAGGAGGGTTTTTGTTAACTGGTACCCAGCAGTTGTCAATGCCTGTATTTCGGTGTGTGA
Organism: Hippasteria phrygiana; assembly: GCA_037893225.1. Classification (NCBI taxonomy): domain Eukaryota; kingdom Metazoa; phylum Echinodermata; class Asteroidea; order Valvatida; family Goniasteridae; genus Hippasteria; species Hippasteria phrygiana. Next base: position 149,528 of record JAZGUH010000032.1, on the reverse strand, counting down.
AGTGGGGAACCCGCCTACTCTTGAAAATGTTGCCGCAAGTTAATCAATTGGTGTATAGAATGTGTATACAAATTTAGAACTGGTATATATTAACAATGGCTTATACTGTAAATATTTATTTGTTATCAAAATCATGTTGGAATAGAGTAATATATTAACAAAAGGGTTGGCTGTGATTTAGACCATGTACAATTACTCAAATCTGTTGATGCAAAAAGTTGTAATTTCTAAACTGAAACCTTTCAAGCGCCAAAAGAGATGTATGCCAGTTACATGTCATGGTTTTATCAACGTGAATTTCAAAAATGAGGAACCTGATTGGTCAGTTAGACATTGCTGATAGCTGATTGGTTTGAAAAAACCGAGATGATCTTCAGAGTTATTCAAAACCTGCCAATTATGAAACGAAAACCACAAATGTTTGGCTGTAAATGTTCAAGTCTTTTAAAATGAAAAGTCCTAGAGGGAGTTGGTAGAAGGAAAGATAATATAATTTGTTTCCCCCACAGTGCACAGGGTTCATGTTAACCAATCTTGCTGCAAATATTTTGAGAGGGCAGTGCTGTATCCAACAATATCCAGCTATTGAAATATGAACCTGCTGAATCCAACAGAGTCCAATAGATTCCAACAGGTAAAAGATCTTTTGTTTACTGGTCAAATCAACAAAATCCCAGAAAAAATTCCTGTTGAACGAAGACTGGTAAAGCATTTAATATGCAGAAGATTCCTGTAATTAAATCAAATCGGCTAAAAAAAAAATTGTACAGTCAACAAATTTAACATTAATGTTAGAGTTATTATAGTGTCCAAATGCTAAAATATGAGGACAGTTTAAAGGGTAAAGCATAGATATGTTGCAGTTAGATGTAATTAATGTATTCAAAATGCACATTTGTACAAGTTGCATAATTTGTGTATAAATCCTACACAATTTAGTTTTTAAGCAAAGATCTACACTATTTGAGTATCAACTTTAAAATTTTTGTTTGAACCTCGTACAGACAAGTCTTGGTACGGGCGGTTCTGTTTGTTTCTGCTCATTTTTGTACTTGGTAAATAAGCTTATTGGCACCCTGTTATTTATGAATGGGTCAGTCTTTCCTTTACTCCCCAATGTTTAAAACAATAGTGTGATGTTGAAAAGCCTAGGTAATGAATATTGTAATAGGCCAATTCCACATGTATGGCTAAATGCTAAGGCAATAAAAAAAAGTTCCACAAAACTGAGAATGGACATGCGTGTTGTGCTGTAATTTCGGCTTTGATTTTGCATATTTAAAAGAAAATATGAATCTTTGGCTATGCCAAGTTTGCCTTTAAGGAATGACAAACTGGGGACGTTTGCTCAAGGAAAATTGGTTAACTAGTGGTCAACTCGTACTTCCGCAGTGACATCCAATGGTAGCTAGTCGAGCTATGGTTCCACTGGTTCCCGCTCAATTGTCACGGTTTAATACAGCAGTGTTGCTATTGATGACCATGCCTAGTCTTGGTTCAAGACGTTGTTACGTATTACGCGATAACCGGCCGCCGCGAGAGGGCGTTATCACGCCGCGAACCACAGACATATGCCGCGAACCGCCAGTGGTTCGTGGCTATTAATAGTTCGTAGCTAATAACGCCCTCTCGCGGCGGCCGGTTATCGCGTATTATACGTAACAACGTCTTGAACCAAGACTAGACCATGCCCTGCAGGATGGTTCCAAAATGGTCGACTAGACTTATTTAGTCAACTAGCGCGCGTTTTGTAAAATCAGTCCAACAATCGGACGCGTCCACTATGGGCTCCGTGCGCCTTCGAATGAGGGCGCTGTCCACATAGCAACCGCACTTCCATGGGGAGTACGTCGCTGGTATTACGCACCGCGCTCCTCGTTCATTTGATACTCGTATACCAGTGGGATTGCTTTGTCTGTTTGCCGACTCTCGATAATTGCGTTTTCAATAAGAATATCACAGCGGGAACCAGACACTTAAATTGAAGTCAGGTAAGATGGCGTCGATATTGACCCCCCAACTCGCCTTTTCTTTCTGCTGAGGGGGTAGTTGTGCACGGAGCCCAAAGTTAACCATGAGCAAGTTCGGTTGGGCGACTAGAGTGACTAGACTTAACCATAGTCAATCATGAGCAAGTTCGATCAAGGACTATAGTTAACCATAGTTCGACTAACCCTGATCGAACGCACGCTAGTCGACGATGGTTGGACTAGTCTAGTCAACGATTCGCGACCAGCCTACCGAGGTTGGTCGCATCGCTGGTTACCAATAGCCGTTTTAATAGCACAGTGCAGAGAGGACCAGTTATCAGAAAAATTGCGAAAAATCGTAAATATTCAACTTCAGTGAACGATCATCTTTTGTTACTTTGTCTTTCTTTTAACATGTTAAAATAATGCACACGTTACCACTTGTGACATTGTTGATATACTGAGCAAATATCGTCCGTGTCGCTTTCATCTATGAACACGTCAAAAACGTAAAAAGAACTGGCCACCGCCATTTTCTCATGGTCGCGTTGACATCATGGAGGTATTAAAAGGATCGCAAATACCGCCTGGTCGAGACGTCACTGGTCACAAGGGATTGTGGGAAGGAAATGAGAGCGATGGTGCGCGTTTCTTTCACACGTCCCTGGTAACCATTGTGACGTCTCATCCAGGCGGTATTTGCGATAAGGTCTATGACAATAGTTCGACTAGAGTCGTTCGCACTTCAACTTCAGTGCTCATGCGCGACGTACGTCACGAACCAACCACTAGTTAACCATTGGTCCCTGATCGAACTTGCTCCTAGATGTCACCCGAACGCTGCGCGGTTTGACTAGCTATTGCAACTGGATCAACCTAGCTCCGGACTATGGTTTCTCTAGCCACTGGCGAGTTACGTCACGGTTTCAAGATGGAGGATCGGTAAACTGGGCAAGTTTTGCAAACGTTTACGAAAATTTGTTGGTTTTGTCCAATGATAATAACTCTTTGCTGAAAGATAATGAATTATTTATTGCACCAAAGTTAAGTAGAGAAAATAACAGAAATAAATAATAGAAAATAAAAATGACATGCAAACATTTGCTTCGTTAACAACTAGCAGACGACATTCTTTGCAGTTTGCTGCACACTAACTAGATTTGACGTAGTCGATCGACTAGATGCGTTCGAGTGAAGGACGGACCACGCATGCGTTTTTTAAATAGCAAATTGACAAAAAGGACTAGGTCAGCAGCACTCGAACTTGCTCCATAGTGCTTGATCAAATTTGATCCCATTATGAGGCTGCGGTCAAAAGAGTAAAATGTTAAACTGTTGCATAATTTGTTTCAACTAATCCTCGTTTCAAAAGCGTGTCTTCATTTGGATGATAAAAAGTAAATGATGTAATGCTGGCCATCGTAAATACATTCGAAAGGATTTATTGAAAATGTCAATTTACTCCCGAAAAAAACACTACTTTCAAACTTAAAGGGACACGTTGCCTTGGAGGCCGCCTAATTGGGCAACATAAAGCGTTCGTCCTAAAAATAATGCTATAGTTGGAAAGATCATTCAAAAGTAGAATATAATAATGTACACGACCATCCCTTAAAAATGCACCGTTTGTCTGAAAATTTGACGAAAATAATTTTAATTTTTTATGTGCGTGACAGAAAACAAAAACCACCATGTTACCTTAGAAACTAAGATTAGTGTGTTTCCGGCTATTTGCTCACACTATGTCAATGCTTTTACCTTAGTATTATAATTTCCACTTTTTGTATTCGTCGACACATCAATAAACAAGATGAAAATAACCTATTGAATATGCACGGTGATTATTGTCTCGACTAGATCGCGGACCAAGCTACCATTCACGGTCGATTAAACCTTCTGTTTCTAAGGTTTCTGACTGAGGTGAATTACTGCTCAAGCATGCCCTCCACTATAATGCCAACAAAAAAATCACGTACTCTCTCTCTGCAATCAGATTTGGTTTTCTCTCTCACGCATACCTATGACTTTCCACATCACGTTCAATATTGGCTTTTTAAAAACACGGTCTGTCCTTTGTTTGTTTGCGTGTAGGGCGTCCTAAACAAAACCTATGGCTGACAATAACAACAAAGTCTGACGTAACGCTTGGGGTCGTAAAACTTTGGTTTTCTGGCGTACGGCGGAAACTTTAAGTGTATGTGAGAGATTGGGCAGTTTCATTTTCTAGAGGGGGAAAGTGAATTTTAACTCAGAAATAATTGGAACTGGTGTGACAAAAGGATACAGCAGCAATCATAGGACAAAGACAAACAAACGAAGACAAGAGAAGTAACAAAAGACAAAAATCAGGAACGAGGGACAAATTGCGTAATCATACATACAGCCTATATGTTGCGTGTTGGAGTCAATGAGATGGAGTTTATAGGTTCAGGGCCACGCTGTGACCAACATATTTTTAATTTCTAAAGACTGATCACTGATGTGTAGAGGGCACTGTATAGTCCATTAATTTCTGCTTTGTCCTTTGATTGTTTGTCTTTCGTACGGTACACTCTAAAAACGGATTGGTTGAAGTAACCAATGGTTAAAACAACCAATTATTGGTAGATAGGTGTCTAACCAATTGGATTGGTTGGACACATATCAACCAACCCTACCAATATATTGGTTGTTTTCAACCAATCCGTTTTTTGAGTGTACGTTTTTTGTTGTTTGTTCTTTTTAGAATTTGGTTAATTTGGGCCCTTTTGGCCGCCCTTAGTAGGCCGGATATCTCGTATAAACGTTAAGTCGTTTAAACGAGATAGTAAGTCGTTTAAACGACATACAAGAAGTTGGCAAGCTTCCGTAGACATGTACAAGTATGACATTCCAAGGAGTTTTGCATCACTAGGCAGTTTGAAAAACTCAATCGATTAGCACTATGAACATCTAACAAAAGAAAAACGGCGCACTAACAATGAACATTCATTGTTACTTGACACTAAATCCATTGTTACTTGTTCACAGTGTAAACTACATTCTCTCCCAAATAGAAAAGACACACTCTGCTCTCCGATAACTTAAATTGTACCCTCAAAGGATCAAGTAGTCAAATGCACATAATAATTATTTATTCTAATTTTATTCAAGTGCAAGGCTAACCAAACAATATTTCTTTCTTGTTCATTTAAATTTACTGGCAGTCTTTTAAACGAGATAGTAAGTCGTTTAAACGACATAAAAGAAAGTTGGCAGCAATACGCTTCCGTAGACATGTACAAGTATGAAATTCTAAGGAGTTTTGCAATACTAGGCAGTTTGAAGAACTCAATCGATTACATTCTCTCCCCAATATAAAAAAAAGACACACTCTGCTCTCCGATAACTTTAAATTGTACTCTCAATGGATCAAAACAGGTAGTCAAATGCACATAATAATTATCAAGTATAATCTTTAATTCAGGTGCAAGGCTAACCAAACAATATTTCTTTCTTGTTAATTTAAATTTACCCGATTGTACTTGCTGACCTGTCCTTGAGGAAGAATCAGCACTATAAAAAGTACATGAACATTATATACTGGCAGTCAAACCATATTGTTCATAATTTTAATAAGTGAATAAATATGTGCTGGGTCTGTTTTAAACAAGTACGTTTAAAATCGCCTTGGGGCCTGGACGCTGATAATGACCCGAGCCGCATTGTATAAACCCGGTTCATACTTCATGCGAATGCGAATTTGCATGAAGTATGAACCGGGCTTAATGCAGAAAAAATCACCGAATTCAGAAACAAATCACCGAAATGTGTCGTACACTTTGCCATTTTTTCAGCTTTTTCCCTATGTTCAGGGGCCCCCGGTGAAACTACCTTGTTTCGATACCCAGCACGATCTGGGGCATAGGGGTACCCATCATTTTGTCCCTATACCCTAAACACACTCCAGACTATTGTTACCTATCCCCCTAGATTTCTGAAAAGAATTCCTGAAATCCCGGGAACACAATGACCAACACAAAAGAGGGGTGGTCTTTTTGCCCCATATCGTGCTTTATATGCTTGTTTCTGTCTCTTCTAATAAGATAATGCAAACGACCCGAACCAGACTATTACCAGCAAATTATTATTGCCATTGGTGATTCAGAGGTCTGGGGCAAGAAAAGAAACAAAACACAGTCTTTTGTAATCACCTCAAACAAAATGTTTCCGTAAACACAAAAACCACAATTCTGTACTAGAAATGTAACTGAATTTAACTTTACAATTTTGAATTTTAAAAACAATTTATTTTGATAATCTGTTTTGTGTTTTTTGTTTACTAAGTTGACACATCAAACAGCTGTTTATTTTACGCAAGTGCAGCATGACAGGCATTGCGCGCGCAGCATCACTGGACTGACAAGCTCTTGCTGGACGTCCTGGTTCGGGGCTACATTATTTTGTTGCAACAAAAAGTGTTTAGAACCGGTTGGTGTTTTATCGGCCGTTTAAAACCACCCCCGTGAGGGGCTCTCGACCAATATCATTGCCAAAAAGTATTGTGTTCATTCTAAAAAGTATTGTGCATTAATGCATCATGGGTACTAGAAAGTCGGATATTCATAGGAGTCGCATATTCATATGACACCGGTACCACGCCTTCGGACCACTGGTCCCAACATTTCTCGCTACAGTCATTTTACTCGTTTGTACTTTTTACCTGTCTATGAGCACGAATAATTATCAAAAGTACCGGTAGTCACATCCGAAAAATGAATGTTAATTTGAATTTTAATCATTTCCAAGGCTAAACAAACGGCATTTTTGTTGTTAATTTTAATGTCAAACAATAGCGGTGTTTGTGCTAGTGTTAATTTGATAAAGCAACAATGCCTCCGTCAATTGAACAAACCGTGCAATTTTGTTCTTTTTTTCATTTCGCAATACATGATGAATCTGATGTTCGATCTTAACTAAAAATAGTCTGTCTTGCCCTCTGTTGGAGGTCTCCCAAATTGTTGGGAGACCGCCAACATAGGGCAAGAAAGGTCAGTTGGTAGGGCGTCCTAAACAAAACCATGGCTGACAATAACAACAAAGTCTGACTCAACGCTTGGAGTCGTAAAACTTTGGTTTTCTGGCATACGGCGGGAACTTTAAGTGTATGTGATTGGCTGAGATTGGGCAGTTTCATTTTCTAGATGTGGAAAGTGAATTTTAACTCAGAAATAATTGGAACTGGTGTGACAAAAGAATACAGCAGCAATCATACGACAAAGACAAACAAACGAAGACAAGAGAAGTAACAAAAGACAAAAATCAGAAACGAGGGACAAATTGCGTAATCATACATACAGCCTATATGTTGCGTGTTGGAGTCAATGAGATGGAGTTTATAGGTTTAGGGCCACACTGTGACCAACAGATTTTTAATTTCTAAAGACTGATCACTGATGTGTAGAGGGCACTGTATAGTCCATTAATTTCTGCTTTGTCCTTTGATTGTTTGTCTTTCGTACGGTACACTCTAAAAACGGATTGGTTGAAGTAACCAATGGTTAAAACAACCAATTATTGGTAGATAGGTGTCTAACCAATTGGATTGGTTGGACGCATATCAACCAACCCTACCAATATATTGGTTGTTTTCAACCAATCCGTTTTTAGAGTGTACGTTTTTGGTTGTTTGTTCTTTTTAGAATTTGGTTAATTTGGGCCCTTTTGGCTGCCTTTAGTAGGCCGGATATCTCGTATAAACGTTAAGTCGTTTAAACGAGACAGTAAGTCGTTTAAACGACATAAAAGAAAGTTGGCAGCAATACGCTTCCGTAGACATGTACAAGTATGAAATTCCAAGGAGTTTTGCATCACTAGGCAGTTTGAAAAACTCAATCGATTACATTCTCTCGACTCCCCAGTATAAAAAAGACACACTCTGCTCTCCGATAACTTTAAATTGTACTCTTAATGGATCAAAACAGGTAGTCAAATGCACATAATAATTAGTTAGTATAATCTTTAATTCAGGTGCAAGGCTAACCAAGCAATATTTCTTTCTTGTTAATTTAAATTTACCCGATTGTACTTGCTGACCTGTCCTTGAGGAAGAATCAGCACTATAAAAAGTACATGAACATTATATACTGGCAGTCAAACCATATTGTTCATAATTTTAATAAGTGAATAAATATGTGCTGGGCCTGTTTTAAACAAGCACGTTTAAAATCGCCTTGGGGCCTGGACGCTGATAATGACCCGAGCCGCATTGTATAAAGCCCGGTTCATACTTCATGCGAATGCGAATTTGCATGAAGTATGAACCGGGCTTAATGCAGCAAAAATCACCGAATTCAGAAACAAATCACCGAAATGTGTCGTACACTTTGCCATTTTTTCAGCTTTTTCCCTATGTTCAGGGGCCCCTGGTAAAACTACCTTATTTCGATACCCAGCACGATCTGGGGCATAGGGGTACCCACCATTTTGTCCCTATACCCTAAACACACTCCAGACTATTGTTACCTAAAAGAATTCCTGAAATCCCGGGAACACAATGACCAACACAAAAGAGGGGTGGTCTTTTTGCCCCATATCGTGCTTTATATGCTTGTTTCTGTCTCTTCTAATAAGATAATGCAAACGACCCGAACCAGACTATTACCAGAAAATTATTATTGCCATTGGTGATCCAGAGGTCTGGGGCAAGAAAAGAAACAAAACACAGTCTTTTGTGAACACCTCAAACAAAAATTGTCTGTAAACACAAAAACCACAATTCTGTACTAGAAATGTAACTGAATTTAACTTTACAATTTTGAATTTTAAAAACAATTTATTTTGATAATCTGTTTTGTGTTTTATTTTTTACTAAGTTGACACATCAAACAGCTGTTTATTTTACGCAAGTGCAGCATGACAGGCATTGCGCGCGCAGCATCACTGGACTGACAAGCTCTTGCTGGACGTCCTGGTTCGGGGCCACATTATTTTGTTGCAACAAAAAGTGTTTCGAACCGGTTGGTGTTTTATCGGCTGTTTAAAACCACCCCCGTGAGGGGCTCTCGACCAATATCATTGCCAAAAAGTATTGTGTTCATTCTAAAAAGTATTGTGCTTTAATGCATCATGGGAGACTAGAGAGTCGGATATTCATAGGAGTCGCATATTCATATGACACCGGTACCACGCCTTCGGACCACTGGGCCCAACATTTTTTGATACAGTCATTTTACTCGTTTGTACTTTTTACCTGTCCATGAGCACGAATAATTATCAAAAGTACCGATAGTCAAATCCGAAAAATGAATGTTAATTTGAATTTTAATCATTTCCAAGGCTAAACAAACGGCATTTTTTTTGTTAATTTTAATGTCAGACAATAGCGGTGTTTGTGCTAGTGTTAATTTGATAAAGCAACAATGCCTCCGTCAATTAAACAAACCGTGAAATTTTGTTCTTTTTTTCATTTTGCAATACATGATGAATCTGATGTTCGATCTTAACTGAAAATAGTCTATCTTGCCCTATGTTGGCGGTCTCCCAAATTGTTGGGAGACCGCCAACATAGGGCAAGATAAGTCAGTTGGTAGAGCGCCGGTACGGTAACCTGGAGGTCGCAGGTTCGAACCCCGCTCCTGCCAGTTTCTTTGTTCACTTTGAAAATGTATTCAAATTTACCTAGTCAGTTTTCCTTGTGGATTGTTTGACGAATTAAAAATAGTCTTGAAATATTGTTCTTTTGCAGGGAAATCCATTATAAAAAGTGGAAGTTACCAGTCAGAGCACAGACACATTGATGGGGGGAGGGGGGAATTGTCAAAAGTGTCCCACCCCCGTTTCCGCCAAAGTAATTTCAAGGGACATGTACAAGTCTAAAATTTCATATATAGCTAACTAAAATATGAGCATTTTGCAGCAGTGTATAATATCAAGTAAATCAAATCAAAGGAATTCAAATACACAACAATATTTCAAGTCAATTTTTTGTTTGAAAGATCGGACATCAGATTCATCAATATTGCACAATTTACCCATTCACTCTTGCACCATTCTTTCCTATCAAATGAAAAAACGAAGAATAGGATTGCACGGTTTGTTCAATTGACGTAGGCATCACATCCTTTGTTGCTTGTCAAATTAACACTTTAACAAACACCGCCATTGTCTGCAATTAAAATTAACAACAAAAATGCCGTTTGTTTAGCCTTGGAAATGTTTCAAATTCAAATTCATAAATACCTAAGAAAGTTTACCCTTTCCTATTGGTCGAGAGCCCATCACGTGGGTGGTTTTAAACGGCAACTGGTTTTTAAAAACCGGTTGGTGTTTTATCGTTTAAAAAACACTTTTTCCGGTGTTACACGAAATGTAGAGTGCTGCGAAATCTGGTCCATTTGAACACTCGAGCGACCAGTCACTCTCCTAATAAGGCAAGCGCTACCGATGCGTCCGTATTTAGAGTCCATAATTTTACACGACACCGGCACTGCTGCGTTCTGCACCACTTGGCGAGCGCGTCGCGCGCGCCCGTCAATTTCCATATGAGGAACATAGATATAGAATTTTTAAAACTACATGGGCAGCGCGTACAGACGCACATTCTGCCATGGGTAGCGCCATTTTTCAGCGCGTGGGACGACGCGCATTATGACGATACGTTTTTCAACATTAAAAATGGTTTCAAACTGCGCTGCTGCAGTTTGTTACAGCAATAAAAGACGACTGGGAAGCCAATATTATTTTACTGGATTAATTTTAATCTGTTTGATGCAATGTGTGAATAAATGTTTTCAATAAACTCAATTCGATTACTTACTTTTATTAAGTGACGTTCTCACTCTCGGTGCGCGTCGCCCCACGCACTACAGTGCGTAGAGCGTCCATGAGAGAGAACGGGGAAATTTGTGAACACTCAATGGCACGTCTGTACGCGCTGCCCATCTAGTCTTTTTGGGTGCGTTCGAGCGTGTTACTCTTGATACTCGCGGGTGCAGGAAAATGTTGCCTGCGCATTACTCTCAAACCGCGTCGCGCGAACGGTCAAGAGCTGCGTTCCACTCACGCGAACGTTGCCAACGTTTGCTAACTACGCGAACAATCTTCCATTGGATGTGCATACAAATTTGAACATAGTTAAACATTTTCCCTATTATTTATGACAATATATAATCCAAAGGTCCGTTCAACAATCGAAAAACGATCACAAAATTTAATTGGAAAGTCCGAAATGTTTACTTTCCGCCATCTTAAAATGTTAAGTGGAAACAATCACGTGACGACAACTCCGGTGCAGGAGTATACTCTCGGTCTGAGCGGGAGTATACACTCGGTTACCCTCGGGTCATACTCCTGCCGTTCGTGTGCTCTAGGGTATACTCGTGTTAACACCTGTAACACGCTCGAACGCACCCATATGTTACTCTTGATACTCGCAGGTGCATGAACATGTTGTGTGCGCATTACTCTCGAACCGCGTCGCGCGAACGGTTAAGGTTATTATCCATTGATCTCCATATAATGGAGATCAATGTTATTATCATTGATCTCCATTATAAACACTGAATAGGACACCGCGTCATGTTTGTGCACGAATGCGCGGCCGCGCAATGGCGGCGCAAGAGGGTAGTTAAACGCGCACTGTGTGTACGCTTTATGTAGGCTACTGTCTGGAGAAGTGGATTATCGAAAACATTCTTAGCCTGATAATGTTATGGGGAGTTTAAGCGCTCCCCAAAAAAATCAGTAAGAAAAGTGAATTGTTGTTTCATTTTTATCACACCTGTAAGTGTAAGTCATTAGAGCAGTTGTATAATACAAATTTAATAATCGTATTGAATATTATTCTGAAATGACATCGTATTTTTTATTCTGAGCACCCAATGTTACATTGTATTATTTTATAAACTGAACACTCACAAACAGAGAATGTATCGAGGTTCATTTAAATGTAACACAAATTTACTACAAAATGGAGCACAATTAGAAAGTAAAAAGTCAAGACAAAACTCGCTGGGAAATATGAAAAACTAATAAACAATCCTTCATCCTAAGGCACAACTTAAAGACTGATCGTGTAATGACTTTTGAACAGGATGTTTTTTGTCTCACTCGGTCTCTCTCGATTGCTTCTTTTAAAACGGGAAGACGGTTTAATACCCCCACCCCTACACCCACACACACACCCAGTCATGTAAACGGGTGCAATCGTGGACCTCCCATTGTTCCTCTTTTGTTTATACTCTAACTTTTTCGGAAGGCCTCCCATTGGTTTTGTACACGATTTTCAATCGTGGACGTTAGGTCAAACGTGGACCCCTTTGTCTACGCCCGAATTCTTTTGTCCTAGGTCCACGATTGTCGGCATATACAAACTCACCTGCAATCGTGGTTCCTCTTTTGTTTATACTTTAACTTTTTCGGAAGGCCTCCTATATGTTTTTGTACACGATTTTCAATCGTGGACGTTCGGCCAATCGTGGACCCTTTGTCTACGCCCTGACTCTTGTGTCCCTAGTCCACGATTGCCGGTATCAGTACACACCAACCCACACCTAAAATGCATACATGCAGAGCTATAGTTCCCAGGCCTATCCTATCAAAAATGCCAATAACCTATGTTATAAGCGACCGCCCCTCGTATAAATTTTTTTTTTTTTTAAATTGTGTTATTATAGAGGTTTCGTTTCTGTGCATTAACTTTTCTTTAGTTGTAACGTTATACAAATCAAAGTAATAGACGCACCGTTAAATATAATCATCAGCTTACTTCTGAATGGATATTCCTTTTTCCCGACTCAAGTTTCCATCCTTCTCCGGGCAATTCATTGCTGCGCACACGTTAACCATTGTTCTTTTCTATTTTGACCAATTCGGTTGCGAAATCCATTTTTTCCCACGAAAATGAAGAATTAAATAAAAAAGTCTTCCCAGCTTTTCAAAAACGTTTGAAAGTACACACAACGCAGTCGCGTCACGTTCGTTCTTTACCCTCGTTTAAAACGCGCGCTCAGGACGGCGTTTAGACGCGGTGTCCTATATGTGTATGGAATTATCGGTGTTTACGGTGTCACAACTGTTGTAAAAGAATCATTTTAATTTGTAATAATTGGGTTTTCATTAATTAAATTAATATTTCATGCAGTATATATTTCAGTGATCTCAATTCAACCTTTAGCAAATTTCATCAAGACAATTGGTTCAGTGGTCGATTCGTGACTTACCTTACACCATGATATCCAAGTACAGTAGGAACGATTGTTGAGTATTGCTTCATAGTTGATTACAGTGTATTGTGTAATAACACTTTATTATTTTTTGTCCATTTCTATCGGACTTGTATTTTGTGTTTCTTAAAGTTTATAGGCCTATTGTTGAAAAAAATTAATTGTATAAATGTGTATATAAGCACCTCTGAATAGGTAATGTATGATGGAAACAAATGAACGAATGCAGATAAGTGATTGTATCAATCAATCAGTAAAAACGAACAAAATGTCCTGATTTGTTTCCAATATTCTGTCTGGCTGTAGAAACTTCTCCTTTATCGTCGATCTTCAAAATTTGTATGTAATTCATTTATTTCCCAACATTTGAAATTGTCGTCGGACAATGCTTTTTAAAGATGTTGATTAACAAAATATTCATGGCTGTGAAATATGGTTGATATCTTACAGAGCTGTACATGTAGTAAGTTGATTTTATATAGCTCTGTGATATACATTAGTTGTTGCCAGCTATAGGCCAAATCAAGTACCGTACTCGGGGTGCGTAATGACAGAACTGTCATTTTCGTTATCGTTTTCGTCATCTGAACGCTTAAAGCTTTTATAGTAATTTTTTAGTTTTTGAACTTCAAAGTTTCTTAAAGCCATATCTCACCAACAGAACATGCTAAATTCAAAATTCTTTTTGTAATAGCTTTGTTAGCTCCTATATTCTTTCGCATAAATGGGAAAATGTGTGACGTCAACATAACGTCATCAAAAATGTGCTTTTTTGAAACACATATAAGGGTAGGTCCCATCGTCATAAAAATTAGGGGGCAGGTAGATAGTGCTATTAGCATGTAAAATCTGAGGTGACGTCATGATGACGTCATGATGACGTCATCGGCTGATTTTCTATGATATTTTAGTTCCATCCCAAATCCCATAGACTTTGTACACGAATTTTGTAAGAGCCACTTCGGTCACTAAACAACATCAGATCTAAATCAGGCTTAACACAAACAGAGACCCTAAGCTGAAAATGTATGCCGAAACGTGACGTCATGATGACGTCATCACGTGTCCCATGACGTCATCTTAAAGGTGCGTTTTTCAAAGGCCCATATCTAGAGAACCGTAGGTCCGATTGCCTTCAAACCTGGTATGCTGGTATGGTAGCTCGTGTTATGAAAGAAAATTGAGGTGACGTCATGATGACGTCATCATACGATTTTACAGTAATATTAAAGTTGTTTAACTTTAAAGTTTATTAAAGCCATATCTCATCAACAGAACATGCTAAATTCAAAATTCTTTTTGTAATAGCTTTGTTAGCTTCTATATTCTTTCACAAATGTAAAAAATTGTGACGTCATTATGACTTCATCAAAAATGTGCTTTTTGGAAACACATATAAGGGTACGTCCGATCATAATAAAAATTGGTGGGTAGGTAGATAGTGCCACTAGCATGTAAAATCCGAAGTGATGTCATGATGACGTCATCGACTGATTTTCTATGAATTTTTAATTCTATCCAAAATCGCATAGATTTTGTAAGTGGCACTTTAGTCACTAAACAACCTTAGATCTTAATCAGACTTAACACAAACATAGACCCTAAGCTGAAATTGTATGCCGAAGAGTGACAGGGTGATGACGTCATCACGTGTCACGTGATGTCATATTAAATGTGCATTTTTCAGTGGCCCGTATCTAGAAAACTGTAGGTCCGATTACGCTCAAACGTAGTATGTTGGTAGGCAAGCATTTGTTGTTCATGAAAATTATGGTTACGTCACGATGACATCATCATACGAAATTATAGTAATTTTAAAGTTTTTGAACCTTAATGTTTTTTATTTAAGCTATATCTCATCAACAGAACATGCTAATATCGAAATGTTTTTTGTAATAGGTTTGTTAGGTCCGACATATGTAAAAAATAAAATGCAAAATATGTGCACCATCATAATGACGTCATCAAAGGCATAATTTCTTGTAAGGCATGTAAATTGGTAGCTCCAATTGTCATGAAGCCTGGTGGGTAGGTAGTCTTGTCACAAGCAAGCAAAAATCGCAGTGATATCATAAAAAAAAAATGCGGAAAAGCCCTATGTTCTGTTCAGCGAAGAGACATAGAGTCCTAGTTATTTATCTATTTTTCCACACTTTCATTTGTAATCGTGTTAGCCTTTGTCCTTAGTTCTTGCACTTGCAAAATATACAGAATAAACTCCACCACTCCATTCCTGCAAAATATGTGTTAAAAATGGAGTTTTTACTTCATAGTTATGTCCACGATGGGAACAAAATAATGAAGTGTGAAACAAAAACTACGTTGTATAATGTTGGGTGCGAGTTACCTGGATAAGAGTTGAATCTGGTATACGAAGTGACTTGGACACATTGGGGATGGTACTGTGTTTCCCCATAGTCCACAGCTATATCCAGGTTTTGTGTTGGGGGCAATTCTTTTCTTCAAAAGTTGACCACATTTTTGGCAAAAAGGACTTTTAAAAGTGACCTTATTTTTTTAGATGGGAAATATATTTAGAAACTGGGGAGAAGGTAATTAATGCCACGGGTGAGGAAAAATCCACATTTTTCATCAATTTTCCACCGTTTACGAGTAGGCCTATACAGCAATTTTTGGAAATGTTCTCATGTAAACCGAGTCAGTTCGATGCCGCATCATATTATGAGTTCATAGTTGAATTAACACAGAGTCATGGTGAGGCTTCATTGCATCTCAAAAGTCTATTTCTACTGAGAGGATACTGCATTTATTTAAAATCATACGCGAACAGAAAGTGCTTTGCGAAAATACCCCTTTTTCGAAAACGTGCCTTATTTCCAAAAGTAAGAAGATTTCAACCGTAAAAGAAATTTTAGTCTTCTAAAGAAAGTAAAGTTTGCCACAAAATTATTTCATAAATATTTTACAAAAGCTTACAAAGGATGATTTTCGTAAGTACCAAAAATTATTGCACACTTTACAATTTTTGCTCGTTAATTTTCCTATTCAATGTCTCCGGAAGCGCGCCACCAGGGGTGAACAATCAGGCTCTTTTCGGATAGAGGCAAGCGTGCTGCGTGGTTCATTCTGTCCCGTATACTATGCGTACTATGATCGTTCCAAGACGGTTCACACGTAATGGTATTCTGTGTTAGAAGGTCGTTTGACATTAATAATTATACAACACCTGAATAAATCCCAGCCATCCGATTGGTGGATCGTCGATCGCGTGCATTGAATTATTCGTCCCATCACACGACGCGAACCCGCACCGCCAAAAAAAGTTATATCACATGGTTCTATCAAACGGTAACGCGTTTGATAGAACTTCCCCGCCGCCATAACACGGCTGTCATTGGACTGGTTCCAGGTCCCACCGTGGTCCTTGGACTCCAATATATATTATATACATATGGGGACCGGGAACCAGTCTAGGCTGTCATTCACACAAAATGGCGGACGGTGTTTCCGAACCGTGGTTTGTTTTCCTAACATACGACGAAATTTTGGAACTCTAGGCGATGCTGACGCTACTAACACAAAGAGACAAATGAAACATGCAGTCAAATGATTAGAGGAATTTGCAAGACACGCAGGAACAACAATTAAAGCGTTAAAACCCCTTGACCCCGGGTTTTAGATGTGAGGCGCCGGGGCACCAGGTAGGGTTGTGCAGCCAAGCAAAACGGAAACAAGAGGCTTGTGCAGCCAAGCATAACGTACCCAATACCCTAATAATGGATTGAAAGTGCAGAGATTGACACAAATAGAAGTCAACCGGCCTGGTGACAATTTTCAATCTGCACGTATTTGTGTCAACCGTACGCAAGGGGTTAACTGACTGATTCGGAACTGGACCACTTTTTGTCGCGGTTTTATGCAGGACTGAGGAGGTGAACGGCACGTTGTACACCAAGAAATCCATGCATGCATGCAATCTGTCGGATTTATTCAGGCGTTGTATAAAACAGATAATTAATGTTTCACATTCGTGCATTGGTAAGAATCATTTAATTCGGTGACAGATGGAATGTCCCATTCCACTCAGCTTCGCCTCGTGGAATGGAACATTCAATCTGTCACCTAATGAAATTATTTTCACCATCGCACTCATTGTATATTATTATAATTATCTACCCTAAGCCTTACAAACTCCAACACCATTTTTTGTTGTGTGGAATTTTGATGGGTTCAGGACTGTAGCGCCTTGCCACCATTACTTTATATGGAGCTGTGTCCCAATTTGTCTAAGTTTCCTACCTCCATGGTCCAGGTATACTGCAAAGTGATTGATTTTGATAGGTTGAGGACAATTCCTAATAAAATGCCTAGGGGTTTATATGGTTCTGTTTCGTGCTAAGCAAAATTTATTTAGTTCCTGACTTCATGGACTTGGATGTGTGCACTGAAAGTGTATATTAACTACGTTGACCTCACTTTCCGCCTCCAAAATGTCTCAGCCTAGAACTTAAAGTCACAGTAAATAGCCACTTTCAAATAGATGACCATATAAGTTAATAAAACCATCAGTTTGCTCTTACCTTTTCAAAAGTACGAAAAGGAGGTAGAAAATGATGGAGCGACTGTCATGCATGTACTAACACTTGTCACCGATAGTTTGTATACGCTATGCCGACAGGTCTATGAACATTGGAGCCAAGTTACTCGAACTTACATGGGAAATCGAATGTTGAGGGAGACAGACTTGTTCCCCTTTTTGGACTACAGCCCCTGTTATTTAATTAATTATTTCATTTCTTTACCCGGGGTTTTCCCAAACAGTTTAAAACCGGTTTCCATTGGGGGTCATGATTAAAAATGAATATTCACACATAGAGAAAAATAATATTGACACAAAAAACAATTTGGTTTTCAATACAATTTGGATAAGCTTTTGGCTGCATGACTTTCAACCAAAAAGTCTACATTTACTTGAGGGGCTTTTTTGAAAGCAAGTTTGTACCTAGTAGACTCTAAAAAAGCATTAGTCAGATTTGACTAGAAACCAGTTAAATTTGACTAGATATTCAGGGTCAGCTGGGTGCAACTGAAAATCAGTCAATCTGACTAGATTTTTCCAGTCAATATTATTGACTGGAAAAATTAGTCTCATAAATAACTAGAATTCCAGTCAAACCCTACTATTTGTTCTGGTTTGTATGACTGAATCCGTTGTGATTTTGTTCATTTTCAGTCAAGCAGAATTTGAGTCAAATCCTACTACTTTTTCCCAGTTTGTATGACAAAATCCGTTGTCATTTTTTATAAACCTTGAAACAAACAACAATACAAGACATTGGCACGACTATTTTTAATTCAACCTTTAATACTCAAAGCAATGTGAAGCATGGCATTGTCTATCAATCGGTTTAAATTTGACCACCCTTTCCAATAGCATTTCCATCAGCCAAATACACCAATAAGGAAACGTGCATCAGGCGAAATATCACATCAAACAGCAGTATATTTTCCTCCAGCAACTATGTTCATGTTACTTTTTAGTCATAGTTGTCATTTTAAATGGTCTTCATAAACACCATTCATACATGAACAACTTTCTCAAATGAGCAGCATAACTTCTGCTTTTCAAAATGTAAAAAAAATAGAGCACCAGAAAATGTTTGTTTAAAACCAATCACTTATAGAATTCTATTAATTTAAAGCAGACAAAAACGACATTTAGCCTATTCTCAGAAGTCGACGCGCGATCGCGACATGCGCGATGCGATCTTGCCCCTTTGAGAAATGACGTAATGACGTAAAATACGCAGTGACTAGAATCCTCTATCCTCGACGAAGTAAATAGGAATCTAGTCAAAGCAACTATCGGTCAACCTGAAACTTCAGATGCTTGACTGAATTCCTAGTCAGTTTTCAATAACTAGGAAATCTAGTCAACATTTTAACTAACTTGTTTTTAGAGTGATTCTTTTTATTATCTTATGCAATTATTTAATAAGGTCAGCATTCACAACTACATGTACATGTAATTACATAGATAGCGTGGTTCATCAGCCTACATTAGCGCCGCGGTACACATTATTGAGCAAAGGTTCCCTGCGATCAGTCGGCCGTCGCTTGGCATCACTGTAGATAATAAGCACCATAGTCCCTTTCACAACTTGATTATCTTTGAGGCACCGTCCCTGCGGTTCTGGGAGAGTGAATTGAGCGGCATCTTTACTTTCGAGCTGTGATTAGGGTTTGGATTGATTTTCTGTAGGTGGGAAAAGACGACAAAAGCTACAAGACAGGATAAAAATCCCGCCTGAAGTGCTCAACGTCATCATTCGAGATCCAGATCACATCTGCAAAAGAAGGCCCCGAACCTTCTTATCTTCCAAATTATAATTTTACATTCTCCCCATACCGGTACTCCAAAATTCAACCGAGCCATGGACTTCAAGATCGCCACCGCCCTGAACCTTTTCCCCGAGATGGTCTGGTTCAGTCGGCAGTCGTACGAGGAGGAGTTGGCCTCGTCGCCAGTATCACCGGGCGACGAAGCGGGTCTCTTCAGTCCGGACTGGCCGTGCTGCTACGGCGGGTACTTCCCCGAGATGCCGCACGATCTGGCAGTGACGGCACGCAGTCCCCAGGGCGTGATGACACCGATGATGAGGCCATAGACCTGGAGGAAAAAAAGAATGGACTGCCAACTCCAGCGGGCGCGCTATGCATCGCGTATAAACATGTTCCGTCGACCGGAAGCCCTGAGGTTACCGGCACAGAAAACTTCCGGTTGACCTTTGAAGTGTTGTTAACGTGCGATAGGCATCGTCGCCGCGCTACTCTTTTGCCTAGAAAGCCTTAGGTTTTCGTTAAAACATGACGAAATGGACGAAATAGACATCATACAAGTATGTTCTGATACAGTTATGAGTACACAGCCTTGATAATTAACAACTGGTGTTATTATTGGGCCTTATTGGCGGGCAAAGTGTCAAGTTGGAAATGTATGCTTGCACACTGGTCGCTAAGTACGAGTGTAGGCCCTAGCTCTTTAGCCCAATGTCTGGTTAACACTTTTCTGAGTTAAAACTACTCGTTTCTAGTGAGATACTGACATTTTGAGGGAAAAAAATAGTACATGTTCGTCAGTTGAGATCCATCATCCATGTATTAGCAGTGGGGATGAATGAAAATTCTGGGAATGAATGAAAATTCTGGGAATAAATGACAATTGCAATTCTTAGCTGCTACGTATAAATGGATGTCGGACAACTCGACCGTTGGCCGACTCGACTCGAGACAATTCGACCGTTCAGACAACTCGACCGTTCAGACAACTCGACCGTTTACCAAGTCGTCCGTTGAGACAAGTCGACTTTGACATGGAGACAACTCGACCGTGCAATGCGTTGTACATGGTGAAGCTAGCGGGGCGCGTGGTATTTTCAACACAGGTTGCCCGTCATACGTCAATGTTTGGGTATTTGCGTGTGCGCGTGGCCCAGAATGGTTCAGAATGTGTGGCCATTACCGTGCGCGGGGACCCGGTCAGGTGTACAGTGACACGGCATGCACGGCGAGCGCGACGCCGGAACCCAGCGCATGCAAGGCCCGCGAGAGCAACGCGGCATGCACGGTGCACGGCCGCGGGCGGCCAGCCGCACCGGTATTTATCGCCGCACCGATGCGGTGATAGGCCGGTATTCTTAAACATCTCAGTTGATGATGGCCAGTGGGGAGGCTAGTCGATAACAAAATGTAGTTTGTTATCAAAGTGTTATTCTAATCCCTCATCCCGGGCCCCCTGTGTACCCCAGCCTCGTCCAAAACGACAGCGCTGTCCGGTCCATCAACCATGTCACCCCGCAAAAAAACAACTTCCCAGCCCCGCATATATATCCAATCCCAGCCCCGTGCCACAAAATATAGACCGGCACGACAATTCACGTTACCCGGCCCCCTGTCATGTCTGTGTCCATCCCGGCCCCCTGTGTACCACCCCACCCAAGCCCCGTCCAAAACGACAGCGCTGTCCTGCCCATCAAAAGTCACCCCGTGCCGTTCCTTCCACAACCAATTCCCCTATCTACGAGTCGACTTGACAATTAACTGTCGCCTCCATTCTTGCCGTTCTGCCTCATCTTTTCGATGTTTTTTGGCTGGGTCTGGCCTTTTCGGTATTCCATGGAAACTTAGCCCCCTATTTCTGCCCTTACAGGCACTGCAGCCAACAATTGCACAATTGTTCCCTGGCATTTTGAGGGAAAATCATGTAAACGTAGCACAATGAACGCACGGTACGCATAGACGACAGCAAACCGGAAGTTTTCTGTGCCGGTAACTTCAACACTTCCGGTTGACGCAAGATCGAGTGCGCCCGCTGAAGTTGGCAGTCCATTCTTTTTTTCCTCCAGGTCTATGATGAGGCCGAACCAAACGGCGGGAACGACTTCACTCACGCGCTATTTGCTCATGAGCAGCTGATGCCGGACCCCGAAAACAGCTTCAATTTTGGTGAGTTAGCTTGGATTTTCAGCCTTTCTAATTCGGCTTGATCGCAACGTCTGACCGTCCTAACTGTTTGGCAATTAATTTGATTATATTAATTGTTCGCTGTTCCACATCAATTTAATCATTGTTGCAAGCTTGTAGTTTTTCCCCCAAATTATTGGATTTGCCTAAATTTGCTGAATGTTCTCTTTCACTCGGCTTCAATATAGATATGTGTCCAACCAATATACATGTATTGGTTAATTTTAACCGGAATATTGGTCAAAGTAACCAATGATATTGGTCATTTTACCCAAATATTGGTAAAAAAAAAACAATGATATTGTTTATTTCAACCAATATCAGTGGTTGGACACATCTACCAATCAAATGGTAATTTTCAACCAATCTGTTTTTAGAGTGCCATTTTATCATTAATTTTGGTGATGCAAACTGGCCTGCAGTTCTTCTCAAATTTAGATCGCCTTTTTGATTTTCTTGCTTAGTATTAATTTACCAATTTAAACCATTGTATTGAAATGTTTTTCGTTATCAGGTGAACCTATGGACGTGCAGCTATCAGAGTCTGCAGCCCAAACCCAGCACCACCACCAGCCGCCGTCCATTCCTCCCGTTGACCCCACCGTCCCCCCCCCCCCCCCGTCATCACCCGACCGTCCCCTTTCAGCGTTGCTGGAGATAAACTACTTGCCGCCATCAAGCGCCGTCAGCCCCACGTCTGAGTTGATGGTCTCCGCCTCCCCGGTACAGGCCGATACGCTCCGAGCTCCAGTGGCCGTCTCTCGCCTGCGGACATCCAGCGTACGTCGCCGGGTGGCTGTATCGGGTGGCAGAAGGCGGTGCTACGGAAGGCTCTGTCCCGAGTCGGCTGGCATCCAGGGCGGGAACAACTCCGGGAGTTGGCTCAACAGACGCACCTTCCAGTCTCAGTTGTTTCGGTAAGTCAGCTTTTTAAATTCGTCTTTACTTGCTATCTCTGGTTTCTCTGGTTTCTCCGCTGGTTTTTTCCTTTCCTATACGTCCTTCTTTTCCCATGTGTCTACCTTTTCTCTCCTCTTTTATTATTGCTGTTCTTTTTGGTTTTTCGCCTTGCTTTCCAAAGCTGTGTTTAGCAATTAAATGCAATCTTGCTGTCAGTTCATAAACATGTTTCGAAGCAGCACGTGTCCAATTCCCAAACGTCAATGTTCAGTGGCTGAACACTATCCGTCACACTCTAAATACGTTTACAAACTGATAGCAAAAAGTGTTTAATTGCTAAACGCAGTTTTTTTAATCATCGATTGTTTCAGTAATTAATTGATGCCATTCTCTTTTCCCAACAGTGGTGGTTCGCCGAGCAGCGCCGCATGCTGTTTCACAAAGCAAAGTTCGGGTTCTACTTCTCCGGGCCGACTTCACGGACACTTACGGTCACCACTGCCGGACGGTACGGGAGGTATTGATGACTTGCTCAGTTTCGTTTCATCTCACCCATTCTTGTCCAGTTTCTCGCTGTACCTTCAGATCTATAGTCCAGTATCTCGCTATAATCTCTCGAAAAATCCCACTCAGTTTTTTTTTGTAAATAATGTAAATAGTTATGTACAGTTTTAAATAGACCAGTTATTTAATTCTTACCGAAGTATAATTATTGTAAATTTGTAATTGATAACATATGTGATAACACATGTGGTACCGGTGGTGCTAAACAAAGTATTTGTGTATATGTATATTACACTTGTTGTGTTGTTTAATTAAGAAATCAAAGATACATGACATTTCGTGTTAGTTTTTAAGCCTAGAAAGTAGATTTTTTTATACGTATCAAAGATTTGTTCACCTATGTTTGCATAAAGCAATTCTGTTGGACGTTGATATCTAAACGGTGAAATCTTTGAAATAACAAAAATCTACTTTTGAAAAATCTGATACAAGTGACGACCTCATCTTGTGTTCCCCGTCTGCAGTGGCGTAAATCCGTGTCTGTGAGTGTTGGGGGTGGGGGATGGCAAGTGGGGGGGGGGATGACCAAAATCCCGGCCAACCAAAGAAATTCGAAAAGCGGGGGATGGGGGAGACTGGAAACAGTATGACACTAGGGCATAGGCGTAGCAAGGTCATTTTTATTGGGGGCAGGGGGGGGGGGGGGAACGTGAAAAAGGGCACCTGATACATGTATATCCATGCTGAGAGGTAGCCAGGGATTTTTACAGATCAAAAAGGGAGCAGGGACATAATTTTCCTGCTGTTTAAAGTGGAAATTTTACGGAAAATAGTGCAAATAAATATGCTTCACAATTATTTAAGAAAAGTAGAAATAACATTTCATTTTTTCGAATTATGCTGCAACCCAGGGAGGGGCAATTTGTTTAGACACCCTGTATAAGATCTGAATGGTCCATTGGCTGTGAGAAGTGAAAAAATATTCGCTATATAACCACTTCTTGATCAATAGATTTATTTTGAAAGATATCCAATTTAATTTAAGATTTATATTTTAAAAAATTGCTGTCATTAACATTAAATTGCAAAAAATAAACTTCATGTACAACTTCTGTTACAAAACAACTCATGTACTTGTTAGTAACTCTATTATATTTAGTTCAACATCCAACAACGCAAGCGCCATTTACAAGATGTGTGATGGGGGCACCAGAAGCACCGGGGCAAACCCTACTCTTTCACGAAAGGTGCTCTGGGTTCTTTTACGTGCACTGATCCCAAAGAGTACACGAGACCTCCGGCGTAACGTCCCATCCGAAGGACGTGACCTTTTAACATGAATAAGGGACTGTCGTGCCCCAGAACAATTAATGAACTATTTCTAAGCCAGCAAGCCCTGTGGGGGCCTTTGATGGGAAACTGAGTGGGCCCCATACAGTTTTGGCCGATGGGGCCCACTTGGGTCTCAAATGGGATAGCCCAAACATGCCCAAAAGGGTCCTACAATAGTTACCAGGCACGCTACATTGTGTGGTTTCCCATCCAAGTACTGCCTGCAATTAGCGTTGCTTAACTTCAGCAATGCGCCACTTGCTCTTCCACTGAGCCATTTTTTTTTTTTTTGAACAACGAGATCGTTTGTTTTAACATTTTCCCTTATGTATCATATTTATGACAATATATAATTCAAAGGTCAGTTCAACAATCGAAAAACGATACAAAACCTCATTGGGAAAGTCCGAAATGTTTACTTTCAGCCATCTTAAAATGTTAAGTGGAAACAATCACGTGACGACACCTCCGGTGCAGGAGTATAGGCTGCGTCCGAATCGCTTGTCTAGGGCTATTGTCTAGGTGTTCGTCCATTACAACTACGCGTGACGTAGCCGTAGCTCTAGCTCTAGATGCCCATTTCGGACACGGCCTATACTCTCGGTTACGCTAGGGTCGTACTCCTGCAGTTCGTGTGCTCAAGAGTATACTCGTGTTAACACGAGTAACTGCTCGAACGCACCCTTAAATTCTATATCATATCTATGATGAGGAAATGTTTAGCACTACTCGCGCGTGGCACCCATTAAAAGGTGTGTTTTACAAACCAAGGTAAAAACAAATTGAACAAAATCATTGGAAATATATAATGTTCGGAGGTTTTTGCTGAATTATACACAAAGGGAATTTATAAATGGGAATAAATAGGTGCTGGGCAGGTTTTAAACGTACGTTTAAAACCGGTCCAGCATATATTTATTCCCAAATTCATAAATACCTAAAGCCTATAGTTACCATATCGCCGTTGCGCCTTCGCTGACTGCGCAGACGGTATGCGGAACCGTCGTAAGCGGGACGTGCTGCGACGTCTGGAGGGCGCTGCGATCGATCAGATACGCGACGTAACGGCGGCGCTCAACAAACCATTCGAGTACAGACTCTTTTGTGTTTTGAGTCTCATGTTTTGTAGGAGACGCGGAATAAAATACAAGCGGAAACATCGGGTGCTCTGCATGGCAATTTGAGATTGATTCTGTGATGCAACACGACAGAAATGTGTTTCCATTCACCGAAACGATCGCCGGGCAAACGGTAGGGATACGCAGATGATCCGCAAAGTTAAACCAAGTTCAACTTTGCCGATCGTCTGCGAGATAGTTTACGTCTGTCTGGGTTGCCCGCGACGTTTACGGAGGAAATGTTTCCATATGTCTGCGGTGTAGTTTGTGTACTGTTTGTGTTGCTCTCTGCGTTTCTTATACTAGGCCATGAAATACGCTAATGCTTAAACTAATTTTCCTGCTTTGGTTAGCACAACTTTTCTGCTTACCGTTAAGCAGCGCTATGAAATTAGGCCCAGGCAATTTGCCAGTTCCTTTTGTTCGAAAGCCCGCCATGTGGGTGGTTTTAAACAGCCGATAAAACACCAACCGGTTTTAAACACCTTTTCCGATGACACACGAAATGTAGACTCCGATATGAAATTTGGTTCCTTTTATTGGTTGAACACTCGCGCGACCAGTCACTCGTCCAATTACGCAAGCGCAATACTACAGTTGCGTCCGTATTTAGGGCTTTTCTCAAACCCTGGCTTGGGCTCGGACTTTGGCTTCGTCTCCAACTATTTCCCAGCCCCATTGCCAATCTGAAGCCTTGAATACGTAAATAAATAAGCAGCCTCAGGCTCAGGCTCTGGAGTTTGAGAGTTTGAGAAACTCCCTTAGAGTCATATTGGGCTCGGGCTTCGGCTTCTTGTAATTGTATGTCCCTAGATTTGGCAAGATCTGGGATACTGTTTTTGCTACATGTGTATCAAAGTCTGATGTTTTAATCCGGAGCCGAAGCCCAAGCCGAAGCCAAGGTTTGAGAAACGCCCATAATTTTACGCTGCACCGGCACTGCTGGGTTCTGCGCCACATCACGCCACATCACGCGTCAATTCCAATATAAGGAGTGCTTTTTAAAAATCACGGTAAAAAAGAATGAACAAAATCATTGCAAATTTATAATTTTCGGAGGTTTTTGCTGAAATATACAAAAAAGGTATTTTACGAATGAGAAAAAATATGTGCTAGGCCGCTTTTAAACAAGTACGTTTAAAACCGCCTCGGGGCCTGGACGCTGATAATGACCCAAGCCGAAGGCTTATTATCAACCCTATTTCTCACCCTGCGTTTCACAAACCTGGCCTGGGCTTGGGCTTCGTCTTACTATTCCCAAGCCCCATTGCCAATCTGAAGCCTTGAATACGTAAATAAATAAATAAATAAATAGGCTCTGTATTCAAATATAATATTTTGATGTACATATAGCAAAAACAGTGTCCAAGATCTTGCAAATCTGGAGACATAACATTACGCGAAGCCGAAGCCCGAATGTTTGAGAAAAACGCCCATAATCCTCACCCTCACTCTCACTCTATGGGTTTTTTTAAAACCTTGGCTTCGTCTCCGACTTCTGAATAACTGAGAAGCAAACCAAATGGAAATATTTCTAATGTTTGCTTTCATAATCAACCGAATGAATGTTCCTGAAGCAGAACATGCACCAAATTTAGAATATTTCCATTTGGTTTGCTTCACAGTTATTCAGAAATCGGAGACGAAGCCGAAGGCGGAGACGAAGCCAGAGTTTCGAAAAATACTATGTTTCACATTGTTTTGGTGTACGAGGTCCTACTAAGCATGTGCAGTATAACCAACAAGCAGGATTTTCAAAGGAAGTATTCGAATCCCTATTCTCGTGTTGACTGAACATGACAACAGGGTATCGAATGTCGAGAACCAACACGCGAACACCTTTCATGAACAGGATTTTCACTCCCCGCTATCCGCGGAGTGGATAAAGAACAAGAAGAACAAAGATGGCTGACTGTGCAGGACATTCGTATATCTTCGAAACCTGGAACGCTCTCTTTCGATTAAGGGAAGTTGTAGCAAACGGAAATATTGGATCATTTGTTTTCAATATGTTTTCTTTATCCGAAGAATCAAACAACATAAAAACTGTGAAGATTGTTTCGACTTTCTGCCGCATCGTTCATGGACCGGGCGTCCCCATCTTGAATGACGCCACTAAGTATTGCTTATAGCATGGAAGGCACTGCTCCAGAACAACCAAAACGACATCGTCATGTATTACTAAAAGTGCACTAGGCCTTACTGAATAGGCACAAGGCGTGACGATGTCATTTTGGTGGTTCTGGATAAGTGCTTACCTTATAGCATGCTTATAGGGCGTGTAAGTTGACCCCGAGAACGTACGCGAGTTGACGAAAAAACCAAACTTCCGGGCACCTCGAATAGGAGCTTCAACGTGTAAAGCGAGTAGTTTTCTTGGAATTATTTGTTTTGACGCTGTTGGTTTTACTGAAAGGTAGATAAAAGCTTTCAGAAAAACATTATTTTTCATTTCAATTGACAAAAGGTGAACGATATACCAAATTAGGGAAAAGGAGAGCGAAAAAGTCTATATACGTCATACGTACGTCATCCGCCATCCACGCGCCAATCTTTTTAAAGCTACCGTATGCAGTACAAGGCGGATGTAGGTAGGATCAGTGCTAGGCTCACGTATGTTCAAGTATAACAGCAGGTGCATCAATAAGTTTATTCACAGGCTCGCATGCTGCAATCGAACAGTATAAGCCGTGCCCGAATCGGTTTTTTGTGTGGCTACGGCTTTGAATTTTGCCATTGTCAGGCTACAGTGAAGAGCCAAAGCCATTGATAATAATGTCTGTGAGATAGTGTTACTTCGGGATGCCACGAGGCGGGTTATCAATATACTGTACAAACTCTTTGACAAACCGAACCATTTAATTTATTTCCCATATGAGTTTTCCGTCAGATGTACCCCAAAACTATATTATGTGCAAAAGACGTTTCCCAAGACACACATTATAAAATCAGGCAAGCTACAATTTTTTTTAAAGCAACACAGTGACTGTGAGATAAAATCGACAGTATGTAGTATCCGATTCTTGGCATATTTTTATAGTGATTGGTATCGATATGATTAAAAGCTATTCAGATATGCATTATTCGAATATCACTGAGATAGCTCAGTGAATCAATTGATGCTACAGAATCGAAGCATACCGGGTTTAAACTTGTGAATCTGACCCTAAAAAAAGTAGCTCACTAGTAATTACCAGGAAGGTTTTAAGTCGGTCGTTAGCTTCACTTCCCTGGGATTCGCATTCTTGTAAAACTATTTAAATTCTATTTAAACACAAATAAGCCTATCATTGCTTAAAAAATTAACTGATCTAACGTCATTTATACTATACAGCACAAAAAGTTCTACACAATGAGCAAAACTAAGTGAGCCGGGGAAACATACGTGGCCAGGAAACAGCAGGTGCGTACGTAATGCGCCTATCAATTGATCCCCCGGCTACCCCACCTCTGAGGTGGGATTTGGTCACGTTTTTTAAGCCCCAGGGTGGGGATTTTAGCCATACAATGGGGATAGAGGTACATGTGTGTTTTATTTTTATATGAACCCGATGGCATTTTTTACAAGCCCTACAGTGCGTACATGTTTGTTCGAACCTTTTGCGAGGCATTTTTTTTTAGAAATATAAAGCATACCTGATGCCATCAAAACCATCTTGCACGCCTTCAGGCATGTCAAGCAAGCGTTAAACGCACGGTGTCATGCATGCGATTTGCGCGTCAACGCTAAAATCCATGTGGTACAGGGATTTTTGGGACCGGCTTTCACATCTTTGGATGGACATTTCTCTCAAAAGTCGAAGGTTAATTCCCATAAAATTAAACAGAAACTGAAAAATGATGAAATAAGCTTTAATTTGATGTGTGTCGCAAACACATTGGAGAGTCCTAAGTATTTTTCCTGAATGTTGGAAGTTTGCGTATTTATTATTGGAGTCTATGGAAGTTGATTTACTGGTGTCCAACCCTAGAGGGGGCATCGCCATTGTCTGACATTAAAATTAACAACAAAAATCCCGTTTTTTTAGCCTTGGAAATGATTAAAATTAAAATTAACATTCATTATTCGGATGTGACGACAGGTGTCGCATGAATATCAGTCTCCCTGAAAAGCCGACTTAGTGGTTCTACTGCGCATGCCTAAGTGAAGATAATTAGGACAGTAACTGGTGTTATGTACACAGAGTAAACGTAATCAGTGTTATGAAATTCCTCTCACGGAATGTATATACGCCCCTCATTCAGTATTATGTACAACCGTCACAAACGTGGGCGAGGCCACGCGTCACTTATTTGTGGCCTACTGAGCTTGCGCAGTATATATAACCAAGAAGTCGGATTTTCAGGGAGTTTGATATTCACGCGACATCGGCCGGCGAGCGAGACAGTCTCTACGTGCATGCGCAGTGCTCAGCTGCAACGAACGGCTGATTCACGCTTAATCATGAGCTATTCACCACCACGCTCCTCCCCCTTTCAACTTTATATATGGATGCTAGCAAAAGACAGGCGACGTGATTGATCCCTGACAAAGGATGGTAGTTGAACGAGCAAGTATATAGTAATGAAAACAAATAAGTAACAGGAAAACATATAAAGGTACCTCGGCCGTCACTGGCAACAGACGGATTTGTCGGGCGTGCTAGACGAGAGAAGCCAGCCACTTTACCACCTCACGGCTGATTTCATCAATCGTTCTCACCTCCCGTGTGATAGGCGCTCTCACTGTCTCGTACCTTCAACTTCACCGAGTCAAGTTACAACCAAACATTAAGTCAGAGTATGGCAAGGTTGATCTATGTGCTGTGCGTGGCTTTCATCGCTACGGTGCTCATCGTCGGCATAAAAAAAAAATTAATGGTAAGTCCGATCCAGGGTGAGCCAATCAATAATAATGAAAACAATAACCGGAAATTATATAGAACGTTCATTTTAGTTGAACTAAATCACAGTATTTACAATCATTATTACCCTGCTTATCAGGCTGAACAATCATTCCTGAAACCTGGGGAGTACGTACAAACCTTTTTAGACCGCGTGAAAAGATAGCGTTATAACGTATACAATGCAACCACGTGTAAACCGCCATGGAGCTATCATACACGTACACGATTCAAACAAAACTGACTCCTGGGCTCTGTCCCGTTCCAATAGCACCGCAAACTTATAACAAAACTTGCGGGTAGGACTTGTCGACATTCAGCGCATGGCCTCAAAAGCTTATTTTCGGAGGTTTCGAGGATTTTGGTATGTAAACAGTTGATAATGAATTTGTAACGACGTTTTAAAGTTTTTCAGCACTCAGACATCTGCGAGTATAGTGCACCAAGCAAACTATGAAAGCTTTAAAAGAAATCTCGATGGCTACTGTGAAGTACTCGTTTATAAGATTCCACATTAAGATATTCACAGCAAACACAGAACGAGCCGGTGGCGCCCAGATTGCTCTGCTCAGTGCTGCAACAAACGATCTCTGCAAGATAGATATGCATGAATTCGATGATCGTCGCTTTTTAAAGAAAGAACTGTGCCTGTCTCTGTTTCAGTACAAGGGCGGATATGGGGAGAAAATGGTGGCCATGCCCCCCCCCCCCCCCCAATTTTTTTTTAACCTAGCCCCCTTGCCTTAAAATGTCATGTAATAAAATTACAATGATACTTCTATTTTATTCTTCCTCCAAAATGTAAGTCAGTTTCTCAACTGCCTGGTAAAAAAAGAGAAGGGAAACAAACGAGCAGTGATAGTTTGGATCTGGTTTATAGTTTGGGTCTGGTTAAACTGCACGTGAATGAGATAGTAAGAGGCGTGTTTAACAACATTAACACCAACAAGTATTCGAATAAAATCGTTGGTATTTCGTAACTTTTTCGATTTTGTTTTTGTCGCTTTTAGGCCTAAAGATACGATATCACATTGGTACAGCTGAGAGAAGTGTTCATACTTCGTGTGATTCTGCACAATGCATGAAAAACAAATCTGTCTGCGTGCGCCAATCAATAATATCCGTCAATCTGTCGTGCTAGTCGCGCAAAAGTAGTGAAAACCCACAAGTGAGAACCGTTCTTATAGAAAGTGAGTGGAGAGTGCCCCTCCCGAAAAAAGGTAACTTAGAAACAATTGGAAAATATGACTATCCTATTAACATAATGACCATGGAAAATATGACTATCCTATTAACATAATGACCATGATTATGGTTTTTATCATAAACTAGGGGTCATAAGCTTTCCATTGATATATTAAATGCATTTCTCTGGTCATGCATCACTGACTTTCATTTTCTTCAAAATGGTGTAAAAACCTTGGGAGAGCTTGTGAAATCAATTACCCGGTAATAACTGTTAGCTTGGCCTGGACATCATGATGGTTAGGCTGGGCGTGAATTAAGTCATTGTGTTGGGTTATTCAGTGTTTCCATAAATTTAATCGTTTTTTCGCCAGGTTTCACTGGACTGGATGTCTTTCGTCTGGATGTACTCATAATGTTTTATACCAAAGTACCAAGTACATTTTAACATACCATTTTCAAGACAGTGGAAGTCAGTGATGCATGACCAGAGAAATGCAGTCGAGATCAATGGAAAGCTTATCACCCGGCGTATGATTATAAAAATAATATTGGTCATTATGTACAAAGCTTTGTCATATTTTCCACTTGTTAATAGGTTCCCTTTGCGGGGGGGGGGGGGGGGGGCACCCTGTACATGTAACAGTGGTTTTGTGCATGATCATTGTATGCCTATTTCGTTTTAGTGAAATCGCAATCGGGGTTGTGAGGTTTTCGGATACAATTTTTCTGAAGATGACAGTATTTCAGGAGAATTTCTCGGGATTGGTAGTGGTACAATTTTTATAAATAGTAAGCTTTCAGATTGAAACTATTGAAAAACAAAATCTAGGATATGCACAACAGTAATTATGAATGCCTATAATAATTTTTCTGGAGTGTGTATATAAACTTGTGGTTTATAACCGGCGATGGGTGTGGGCAGCCGATCTAACAAAGTACATCTAACAAAGTACATCATTCTAACAAAGTACATCAGAGCGCCGGTACGGTAACCCGGAGGTCGCAGGTTCGAATCCCGCTCATGCCAGTTTCTTTGTTCACTTTGAAAGTGTATTCAAATTTACCTAGTCAGTTTCCCTTGTGGATTGTGTGACAAAGTACATCAGTTATTAACTTACACCGTGGCGTATGATTTCCGCAACTTTAAGCACGGGCGATGATCCCGTGGGACGGGGGACATCCTCCCCCCCCCCCCAAACATTGTGTGGGTCATTTGCTTTTACATATGCACCAGTAAGTTGACCCATTTTTAGCATCCCCATTGTAATACATATACCTTGTTGATAACAATAGAGAATATAATAATTATGCGATGGGCCTTGCTCAAACCGTTTAGCAATTATTGTTGGCTGTGTGCTTTTCCTCCGCCCCCCAAAAAGAAATTGCCGCTGCTATTTTAAAGTGTTTCGCAGCTGCGCACATTTTTGCGATTGATTTCATGAGGAATTCACGTTTTTATTGATATATTGATAGCTTTTTTTTTTCTTGTTGCGTATCGGAAGGATGCGACTGCTCAAGAGAAAACATCAGATCAATTGTTTGTGCCGAAGATAGTGGTAAGTAGGAGCATTTTATAGTTTGCTTGTAGTGATATGGTTATTTTATTTTAATTTAGAGCACGTTATAAATAATGATAGGAATACTCACTAAAATACAGTACGAACCTGAACAAGATTAAAAGTCAGAAAGCAAATTAAATTCCTGGTATGGCTTTCAAAATAAGGTGAAGGTTTGCGGTAACACCATGTGGGAAAAAAAACCTGGAAATTAAAAAAAATTGTGAGTGTTTGCTGGCTCTGAGAAGAACTGGTAATTCAACAACCTCGTTCCCACGGTGTCATGCAGCGCCCTCACTGACACCACAGCTGCTCTCTCACCCTGGTATGGGACATTTAACTATCCAAGATTTTTGCATACTCATGCAAATTAGGCTCCCTTTGAGCGATGTCATATGATGCCCGATATGGGGCAGAGGGAACCCCCCCCCCCCCCCCCCCTCTTTTGTGTTGGTCATTGTGTTCCCGGAATCTCAGGAATTCTTTTTAAATCTCTAGGGGGATGTGTTAGGTAACAATAGTCTGGAGAGTGTATATGGTATAGGGACAAAAGGGGGCTACCCCTCTGCCCCATATCGTGCTGAGTATAAGCGATGTACTCTGGGCACGTAGTAGTCTGATGGAAATACTTAAACTTCACATGCATCTTCGTCGCATTCACAGCATGGGCTCTTTGGTACTAGATTGATTAGCTTGATTGTAAATCGTGCAAAATGGCCGCAAACTACTACGTGCAGTTCGTGGATTCTCAGCATGGTTGACATGGTTGAGCATCAACGAAGCGTCATTTATCTCAAAATGAAAAGGAAAAAAAACAAATTTACATACCATTGTGATACCAGTTTTCCTTGTGGTGTTTCCGTACGTGGCGCACACTCGAGGCAAATTAGGCTTCGGACTTCCTTTTGATAAAGCCTAAGGACAGTAGATCCGTCGGATTTTAGACCCCCGTGTAACCCCTTTAGTTCTAAACAACATCTATATGGAAAGATTCCTAGTTTATTTTTTAATAATAATAGCCATGTTAAAAAAGGAAAAAAAATCATACACGTGGAAGCTATAGAGCATATTGTTTGCAGAACTAAGTTGTTTACATCGGACGAGTGCGTCGTCCAGTGAAAAAAACAGACGTAATTATTCCGCGGAGGAACCGACCATTATTTGGAGGTAGTTCCGTTTATTTCTTTTTTGTCTTTAATCTTTACAAAACATATTTTGTTCGGTCAAATGTTGTTTTATTTGAATTATTGCAATTGACACGACCTTTCTTAAAGTTAATATAGTCATTACACGTACAATTTTATTACGATAAATATTTGTAAAAAAAAAACACTTGTTAATTAAAATTGATAACATGATTTAATTGATATATATATATATATATATATAATTGTATGTTTGGCAAAGACAGTATAACTGTATCTTGATAACTCGGGGCAATCTTCTTTCCGTTACATAACAGCAAGAGTTGCAATCGCAATAATACCAAATATATCGGCTACTATAATCCAGATCAAAAGACAAAATTATTCAACACATGACTTTTTCATGAAAATATATAATATATATAAAAGGGAAACAAAAACAACAGCAACAACAACAACAACAACAACACAGCCTCGTTGGCCGTAAAGAGCAAATGCCCTTCTCATTCTTGGCCCTCTGGGCCCTTCAGGCGTCTGCCTGGAACAAGAAAAAACAAGTACACAACGATCACAAAGCCTCGTTGGCTTTACAAGGCAACTGCCTTTCTCATACTAGGCCTTCTCGGCCGTTTGTCTGGAGCAAAAAGAGAGAACTTCTAAGAAAGACAACTGTACATTTATGGCAGGGTATTATTGGTAGTGTAACTTCGCAATTATATCTCAAGATTCGAAAATTCTGAATAAATGGAAGAGGTGAGAAATGTATTGACCATTCAATAAACCTTTAATCAGACTGAACAAACTTTGAATCCAAATATAGGATCAAGGAGTCAAATCTTTGCTTGATAGGTTGCAACGTGCAAAACGCCAACAACAATTAATATATGGTTCAATCAAACAGGGCTTTATATACCTCCAAACGTTGGCTAATATCTCTCTGTACATAACGATTTTTAGCGGATGTTGTCTTCCAACGGCCATGTTGGAGAATGAGATCTTCTGGGATATTATGATTGGCTAAATGGGAAGCTCCTCCAGACCTTAAACTATGAAGGCCAAAAGATTTAACTTCAACAACACCGATGGATCGGAGAGCATCGAAAAACAACTCCCTACACCTAGAATAACTGAGTGGTCGATTTTGGGTGCGCTTGTAAGAATTCAAGGAGGAACAGAAAGTGAGGGGAGTAAAAATGAACAGATCATCTCCCAGCTTAATACCAGACCTGTCATTGAATTTCATCAAAAGGGCATATGGTGAATAGAAATCCTCCGAAGCAGGAAGGAAGGCCACGTCGCCCTCTCTGAAAATATCGGTTTTCGATTTGGGGATAAACAATTTTATACCTTCGTCATTGGGCAACTTAGTAATATGGTTGGCCTTGATTTCGGCAATTTCGTTGTGTCTGAATAACAAGACATATTTTAAACAGACATAGCAAGCTGACCAGAGTTGCATCAGTGTACAATCATCTTTGGCGAAATTATCCAAAATTCTTCTAAGCTGATCTAACGACAAGGGATGTTTCTGGGCGGGAGGATTGCGAAGACTTTTTCTGGCACTGATCAAGATATGTTGAACAATGGTAGAATCTATTGGGTTATTTTTAATGTTGAGTAAAGAGTGAAACCATTTTATAGCAGCAGCAGTGATCGAGACTACGCTCTCAGAATGAGAAATAGACTTAGTATGAAATAAAAAGGCTGCAACAACCTCATCTTGAATTGGAAAAGACAAGGGAATTTTACGGCATGACAACCAATTTATGAAATTGCGACACTTGTAATAAAGGTAAGAATTAGAAGTACCAACTGCTTTTGCTGCAATAGCTCCAAACATCAACTGTTCTTTAGAATCCGAAACTGTGGAAGGGAATTCGGACCAAAAGGGCTGATCTCGAATAATCTGGAGAATAGAAGAAAAGAAATGCGATTAATATTGGTATGCATGAATATCAGGGGGTACTAAGAAAACGGAAAGAAATCCAACTTCACTGCTGCCATTACACTTTAAAAGTTGGGTGAACCAAACAGAACTTTTGTTTCTCCCATGTACTAACGCACACCTGCCAGGCATAGTAAAGAAATCAACGATAAAAGGCAAGAACGTTGTCCATAACATAGGCCAGAATGAGCTAGAGGGCCACCATGGGCAGACTAAGATCCCAGTTCCGTGACAACATTTCAAGTGAATCAGAACAGAGGGAATTAATGTAACAGGGGGAACTAATGGTACATTTTCCCCTGACCAGTCTTGAGCGAAAGCGTCCACAGCTTCCGCCCCGGGATTCCAAAACCTGGAGAAAAATCAGGCAATTTTGCATTATAGTATGACGCGAAACAATCAATCGTCAGAGGACCCTATGAATTATTGATAGATTCGAAGAATTCGTCCGATATACACCAGTCTTCTACACCAATGAGCTTGCTAATAAAATCGGCTTGATCATTAAGAGAACGAGGAATCCAATCAACTTCGAGCCGAATGCGATTGTTAAGGCAAAATTCGAAAATCTTGAAGGCTAAGGATTGAAGATGGTCTTTCATGCTCCCCACTTCGAGAATTGTGGCCGCAGCCTGACTATCTGTGAACAATTTTACCCGCGAGGAAGAAATTAAAGGCAAAAATAAACCAAGAGCAAATGAAATAGCTTCAAGTTCACGCCAAGTTGAACTCTGTCCTTTCTTCAGGAGTCCAATTCTTATGAGCAACGTGATTTTCGTTGCACGTGATTGCACCCGATCCTACTGAACTTGCATCTGAAAATATACTAACTTTGTTAACTCTTGGGGGAAAAGGAAAACTTGCCGAATGTTAAGACGGGAAACATTATCACGCCAAAACTGAATCTCGATGAGACACTTATCATCGAGAACAATCACTAAATCCTCGTCAGCGGCTGCAGCTATGCGAATTTGACAAGACCGAGTCATAAGCCTGCTGACGTTACCTATAACTGGCGACAGAGAAATGATCTGCCCGACAAAGGAATGAAGGTCCCTGATTGAGCAAATCTTAGCAGGGAAACGATGGAGGCTTGAAGTTTGGTTATCCTACGGTCCAACACCATAAGAGTACCCATACTGGAATCCCAAATCATGCCTAGCCAAACAATAGAGCGAGTGGGCTTCCAAACACTTTTGGCTATGTTGTAAATGAAACCAGCATTCAATAAATCTGATCGAACATGGGCAGAAACTTGTGAGGCTAATGTGACATGTTTATCTTGGGAAAGATTCGATCGGGGTACAATTATAAAAACCATCATCCAGATAGAGGGAAATAAAAATGCCACAAGAACGCCAATGCGTAACCCAGGGTTTCATAATTTGTGAAAATCCAGGGGGCAGAGGTAAGGCCAAGGGGAGAACTGTGAACTCAAAATATCTCTGAATGCCAGCAATGCACCAAGAAAAACCAAAATACTTGTGAAATTGTGGAGCAATATCAACGTGATGATATCCAGATTTTAAATCAAAGGAGAACAAAAGAGCATCTGAACTGAAGTATGGTAATGCGACCTTCCAGTCATCTATTTTGAAATGGTTCTTCTGCACAAACTTGTTCAACTGACTCAAGTCTAGAATTAAACGATTTTTGCCCGAGGCCTGGGAAACA
Organism: Hippasteria phrygiana; assembly: GCA_037893225.1. Taxonomy (NCBI): domain Eukaryota; kingdom Metazoa; phylum Echinodermata; class Asteroidea; order Valvatida; family Goniasteridae; genus Hippasteria; species Hippasteria phrygiana. The sequence continues at coordinate 111,646 of JAZGUH010000032.1, read as the reverse complement.
ACAGAAAGTGGACTCGTAACGTAAGAAGGGAAACTGTTTTTCCGAATTCTATCGGAAGCCAATAATTCGAGAATGGATTCTGTGACAAAGGATGAATTGTGAAGAACCGAAAAGTTGTTTCGAAGATTCATAGGCAGGGGATCTTCAATGAACCATAATTTGAAACCTTCATTTATAATGGACATGATCATGTGTGGAACACCAAACGTTCCCAGAATTCACAGTGTGATCGTAATCTACCTTTCACATGCAATTTGTCGGAGGTTAGATAATCATATTGATAATCACATGGTACCTGAATGATATCAGAAAACTTCTTGGTGATAGGTTCACTGCTATGAATCTGATTAGGAAGAGGCTTGGGTCCGGGAATCTTTGGGGAACTCTGTTGCTCTATCGGCGATTGAGGGCAGCAGTGGTCGGTACGACATCGGTGCTTGACCGGGGAAACTCCTTGTGGCTGGGGGGCCAAGAATGGGGTTGAATCTGGACCTCGATCTTTGCTGGTATATAGAAGCCGCCATTGGCGGCAGCGAAGGGACATTGTCTTGACCAATGGCCTTGCATGCCACAGGTATAGCAGATAGAGCTCGACATGCCTGTAAAAATAAAGATAATACAAACAAAAACCAAAAAAGAGCAAACAAATCCGGAAATGATAAAGCAAGAAATTGGGGTGGGAGGGTGGGGAAAATGCGATAAAGCAGAAATTGGAGTTGTAAATACAACACTCAGCATGCGTGCAAGAGCCTGAAGTTACTGGCGAGAGCCAGGCAAAGCGGTTAAATACCAAGAAGACAATACTATTGTCTAGTAGGAGGGAGGCATTTCCAAAGACATGCAAATTGCACGGATGCAAACCACGAGTTACATAACTCTCCAGGGAATTCAGTCTGTGTAACAAATAAAACTAAATATATTCAGTTGTGTTATGGCGTGAGTAAACCTTATTAATATCTGAACTTTTCCAGTCATTAAAAAGATCACTATGCTCGTAAATTAAGATCGTGTTTGACTCGTCACCTCTTGTTTTGTTTGTAAAGTATAAACCTAAAGCCTACAGCAATCCCTAACGTACCTTACGATACACCAGAGACGATCAGACGGTTCCCGTGGAGAGGGGGGGGGGGGGGGGGGGGGGGTAAACCGTTCAGTAGAGTGCCTGTTGATGAAATTGACGACCAGTTTAAAGATCCAATCATTGCCAAGCTCGGCACGAGGGGATACAAGAGTTAACAGATACGGAGATGACAACAAAATAGACAACGAACGAGTTTTTTTTTGCCCGGAAATTCAGAAGAAAAAAAATTAATTTACTAATACACTAGAAATAATGAAGAATTGTATGGACAACAGGATTGACAATATCTGATGTAATGGAGAAGACTAACCTTCAGGGTTAGGAGGATTTTTGTAAAGAGAATTTTGAAGAAGACTAACCTTCGTGGTTAGATGGATATTTTTTAGAAGAAATTTTAGGGGCAGACATCTTCACGGAGAGGATATTTTCAAAAGAAATATTTGGAGAAGACTAACCCTCACGGTGAGGAGGATATTTTTTAGAAGGAATATTTCGTTTTTGCACTGTCAATTCAAACGTGTGTGTGGCCATCTTGGTTTTGTTTCGTGTCAATTGTCACCAGGTTGTCGTTTTACCCAATAATTGTTCTCACAAATCAAAACACTGCCCTCTTTCAACAACATTTAGCTTACTGCCTGGTATTCAATGTATATTTTCATCATTCCAAAGATTTCCAATGCACGATTACCACGAGAACATGCACACACAAATTGACAAAACACACTCTTGCAGAAGGGCGCCGGCTGCCTGGAGTCTAAGGCCATTTCCATTTTGGGAAGAATTCCATACACTGACATCACTAATTTTTCCCTGCATGCTGTGTCCTATTAGCTATCAGAAACGATAACGTCCTAAAAAGTCAAATTGGGTATAGAAAATATTGAAGAATTCAATACTAAATGTTTTTTAGACCAATCTCATAATGGTTTGTGCACAGGTTGTCAAGTGATGTCCAGTTAGGTATGAAATTCTTTCCGTGAACAAAAACCAAACCCACAATGTAATTTGTATCACAGGCCTACATGCACAAGCAACTTTAAGAAAGGTCGTGTCAATTGCAATAATTCAAATAACATTTGAACGAATTTGAACGAATAAACTATGTTTTGTAAAGATTAAAGGCAAAAGAAAATACAAATCGAAAACATTAGCTGGCCTGAAGTTTCGAACTTAAGCAAGTTCTTTCTCAAAGGCAAATGACAGAGTACAAGAAACAAACATGTTGGGAACACACATGCATGAGGGGTGGGTGGAGAAACACAAAAGAGGGATGCAAAGAAGCCTGACAGTGGGTAACATCAAAGGGAGGGGAAAGGACAGCCAGGAAGAAAGGAACAAAAAAGTGTGGTTAGGGTAAGGCTGAAGGAGTAGAGGGATTAAGATGAAGGATGAAGCTGGGGAAAGGGGACAAAAGAGTGTGGTGAAGTTGGGGGGGGGGGGGAGGCGGTTAAATAGAAGGTGGTAATTAGGGCAAGAGAAGGAACAAAAGGAAGTGGCAAGGATAAACAGGAAATGGAAAGAAAACCCTATGTGGCCAAGTGGGCAAGAGAGCCCAAGAGGGTTAGCCAGGAGGATAATCTGTAAACAAATGACAATGGGGGGAAATTAAGAGTTAATCATTCCCTTCCTGGATGTTGAGACCATGTAGTTAAATAGTCCTGCATGTGAGTCTGGCAAACAGCACACCTGGAATCGCACTTAAAAGTACCGTGCTGTATGGGAGGGGATGCAGCCAAGGTGGGGACCTCGGCTCGAACAATCAGGTCTCGTAGATTGCGGGGCGCCTATAAGCCAATACTGGGTTGTCAGGGGCGGCACGGGCAAAACGATCTGAAGTATGAAGGATATGATGGTTGTCATTAGTTATTTTACGAAGGGGAGGGAGACTAGAATGAAAGGTGGTGACCAAGGGAATCTTGGGGTCGGCATTAGTGCTGGGTGTCTTTTCCTTGAGAGCCAAATCTCTGGTGATAGATTTGGCTCTGGCGATAGCACGTTGAACTTGGCGGGAGCTGTGACCCCTGGCAACCAAGTTATTCTTCAGTACCTGTACATGATGGGAAAAGTCAGAATTATTAGAACAAATCCTTCTGAGTCTAAGTGCCTGGCTGAATGCTATGCCGGTCTTGCAATGCCTGGGGTGACAGTTGGAGGAGTGGAGGTACTGGTGGGTGTCTGTGGGTTTAGAATACAGATCAGTGGTTACCGAGTTGTCTTCCTTGCGGATGGTGACATCCAGGAAGTTGGTCTGATGCACTGAATACTCTGATGTAAACTTGATGGTCCTGTGGAAGGAATCAATGTGATTAATGAAAGTCTCCAGACTGTCCTGATCACTGGTCCAGATGAAAAATACATCGTCAATATATCTCCACCATACCCAGGGGTGACATGGTGCTGAGGCAAGAAAATAAACAGAACTACCTCCAAATAATGGTCGGTTCCTCCGCGAAATAATTACGTCTGGTTTTTCACTGGACGACGCACGGTTTTGCAATTGCTACTCGTCCGATGTAAACAAATTAGTTCTGCAAACAATATGCTCTATAGCTTCCACGTGTACGATTTGTTTCCCTTTTTAACATGGCTATTATTATTAAGCAATACATTAGGAATCCTTCCATATAGATGTTGTTTAGAACTAAAGGGGTTACACGGGGGTCTAAAATCCGACGGACCTACAGGCTTTCGGGGCAACAGGCCTCGGACTGCGGCATGGCGGGCGGCGTTGCCGTTGGTATTTATTTATTTATTTATTTATTTATTACATTTATTTACCCAGGGTGTGCCCAAACAGTTTAAAACTGGTTTCCATTGGGGCCCTGCATATTATTAGTTAAAATTGAATATTTACACATTCATACAAAATATTTAAACAAATACAATAATGTTTACACAAATAAATATATCTTCGGTTAACTTTTCAACTCTCCAGTAGAAGCCTATTGCTGATTTACGGGATGGGCGAAAAACCCGCGAAAAAAAAACCCTTTTAGGGTGAAAAACAAGGGGAAATTCCCATCCGGCTCCAAAGTATTTTGGCAACCAAGTTTATAACTCCGCAGTTCAGCGTAAATTACAGAAATGTCACTGATAGATGGCTTTACGTAGCTCCGATTTAAATGTACTTAAAGAGTTTATGGTTCTCATTTGTTCAGGCAGATTATTCCATATACTGGCACCACTCACAGCGAAACTTGTCACGTAGCATTCCTTTTTGGCGAAAGGAACTTTCAGTGCCATTTGGGTCGATTGTCGTGTTTCACGAATCACTGTAAGTGGTGTGAACAGATTTGTCATGTACAAAGGAGTCATTTTGTTAAGGCTTTTGAAAACAAAGATAGCCTTTTTGAACTGAACTCTTTCTTTTAAAGGAATCCAATTTAGTCTGGCAAACATATCAGCTGAGGGGGTGAGGGAGGTACATTTAAGGATTATCCGTGCAGCTCTTTTTAGACATTTGTTGAGGGTATTGTCGTGAGATATGTACCTTCCTCCCCACACCGTACAGTAATACTCTAAAGATGGCATAACTAAACTTACAAAGAGTGTGTACAGGCTGCTTTGAGGAACGTAATCACGAATTCTGTTTAACACCCAATTTAGACGAAACAGTCTTCCTTACGTATTCAACATGTGTACCCCAACTTAATGTTTCATCAACAACTACACCCAAGCATTTACAAGATTTCACTTTTTCGATAACCTTATCAGCAATGCACACGTTTAGGTCGACGTTCGATATATTCTGCCTTGAACCAATAAGCATACATTTGGTTTTGTTGGCATTTAATGCTAGTTTGTTTCTTTGGCACCAGTTGTGAATACTAGCAAGAGCTACATTCAAGTTCCTTTCTATTTCGTTAATACTAGAGGAGCTACAAGTTAACGTGGAGTCATCTGCATACATAAATAAGTTGCAATTTTGGGGTATACAGGATGGAAAATCACTACTATAAACAATGAATAAAAGTGGCCCTAAGATCGACCCTTGTGGAACGCCTATGTCTATGGGCAAGACCTTCGATATTGTACCCTTAATATTTACAGACTGACTACGACCGCCCAGGTACGACTTAAACCAATTAATTCCAGAAGATGACAAATTCAGCTTCTTCAATTTGCCTAGTAGGATTACATGATCCACACAATCAAAAGCTTTACTGAGATCTATGAACACACTACCTGTAACTTCACCTTGCTCCATAGCCTCAAAACACTTGTTTGTTAAATCGTGTAGAGTGCTTTCAGTTGAGTGCAAGGGTCTAAATCCCGATTGGCAACTAGGTATCAAATTGTTATCATCGAGGTAGCTATATACTGCCGAGTGCACCCATCTTTCTAGAATCTTAGAGATAATTGGCAGTATAGAAATAGGCCGATAATTACCTGTACTACATTTATCTCCTCCCTTGTGAATTGGTGTTACCAAGGCGTGTTTCCAATCCTTAGGGTATTGCTCGCATGTTATGGAAAGGTTAAAAATATAAGTTAAAGATTTAGTAATATAAGGGAAGCAATTTTAATCATTTTAACACTGATGCCATCCGGACCTGTTGCTTTCCCAACCGACATGGATGATATTTGCTTTTGAACGAACTCTTCTGTAATATTAGGTACAGTGCATTCTTCAAGTTCATGTAGAGAATCAACGATAGAGGCGTAGGTATCATTGTTTTCAAGTTCGCCCGATGGGCAATTTCTAGCTGTACGTTTTCCTATTGTAGAAAAGTGTTCATTTAATGTATCAGCAATGTCAGTGGGATCGTCAATATTTTCTCCATTTGGGGAAGTAATAGAATTTGGAGCAATTTTCTGTTTTTTTAGGAAGTACCTCCTTTAGTTTTTTCCATAGCATAGATGAATTGCTTTTATTTTCTTCTATGGCTGATGTATAGTATTCGCTCTTCTTAGTGCGGATTTTATTAGTTACATTGTTCCGCAGCTTTTTGTAAGAGTCCCAATCGATCTGTGAGCCTGAGCGTTTTGCGATTTTGTGTGCACGATCCCGCTGTCTCATAAGTTTAAGAATTTCGCAATCGAGCCAAGGTAAAGAGGCACCCCGAATACGTTTAGTTTTGATTGGCGCATGAAAGTTAATAATACTCATAAATATGGAGTGCCATTTGCGCCACGCTTCATATCAACATCATAAGAGTCTAGTACATCTTGCCATGGTGCATTAAGGAGGTCGTCTTTAAATGCATCATTGTGTATATTTGTAAGACATCGAAAATTTATTGAGCGACCTTTAATTTTTGGCGTTTTCCAACTATGTTGACCATAAACAAGATAATGGTCACTGATTAGGACTGGTAATACACCACATTCCTCTATTAGCTCTGGATGGGAGCTCAAAATTAGATCGATTATTGTTTGAGTGGACTCAGTGACACGTGTTGAGTCATGTATGAGTTGCGCCAATTGGAATAAACCAAAACAAGAAATAATTGGGTTTGAGTTCAAACTATCATCGTCAACTGAAACATCATAATTAAAGTCCCCAGTTGCAATAATTTCTTTACATTCACAGGAGGCCTTATTAATAATATCACTTAGTTTATCAATGAATTCAACAGAACTTGAAGGTGGCCTATAAATAGAACTAATAAGCACAGGCTGTCTTTGTTTACACTTAATTTCAACCCATAAGCACTCGACATCATCTGTTTCAAGATCCTCACGACGAGTGAAAGTTAAATTGTTTCGGATGTACATGGCAACCCCACCACCATGCCGGTTCCTGTCTTTTCTGACAATGGAAAAAATTGGTAATGTGATTTCATCGTCGGAGATCGAGGCATTGCAGAAAGTTTCATTTAGACAGATGATATCGAATGGATTTGTAGACATTAAAATTTTAAATTGGTCAAATTTGTTTATTAAACTTCTCACATTAAGATGGGCGAATGAGAATCCCCCGGAGCTTCGGTTGTAGATAACGCCATCTGTTAAGTCTATCGTAGATTTTTGCCTTGTGGGTTGAGCAGCTCTCTGACCGTTTTTAGGTATTGGTTCCATTCCTGGCCTCAATGGGTTGGATGCTGTTTTTGATGCGGGTGTGGGTAGTACTGATTTGCCATATGAAAACCCGTCGGGACATCACGATTCGCTGTAGTCCGCTCCTTCACGACATCAGAGTACAAGGTCTTGCCGAACGGGGTCCTCTGGTGTGTGATGCGGCTAGCAGTGGTCTTATGTGGTCCTGCGACGTGTTGGATAATGTTCACGGCAAGTAGACGCACTCCTGTTGTTATGACAGGACCAAAAACCCGCCGTTTCGCAGCTGGAGCACTCTCACCAGGAGATCTTAGGAATTATTTGCTACAACCACTGCTGCTACACGCCAGTTTAGCGATGTTGACCCGTGCATCCCCCACCGTTTTATGGACCTTCGTTCCGCGGCAACTTCGGCATATTGTGTCACTCAGTGTAAAAGCTATGGTAAAAGCAATTGCGGAAAACTTTTTTTGTCCACTGACTCTCCAGATGTGCGTCCCACGATTGTCGCTTTTGGAACACAAGATGCAAGTATCAGATTTGACGGGTGTATTTTTTGAGGGGCTGGGCGTCGCCATTGCAGAAATTTCAGGGAATATATACTACAGAAAAGTCACTAACGTTAAAAAATACCAACAAAAGTTTCACTTTTGGCGCGCCGGCAAACTTTCATCAAGAAATACAGTGGAATCACCAACTGTACGGTTTTAATTTCTCTATATGCTAATAAGCTAATAAGCTGTATTTTCACTATCCAATCAGGGCACGAGTATAGAGTTCTCATCCCAGGGCTTACTATTGGAAACGAGGTTGAAAATAAAGTAAGCTATGGGAACGAGGTTGGGTAATTCAACGTTTCGAAAAGTGCTGTGTTCTTCGTCAGGAGAATTCCGGATTAGAAGTGGGGGTTGCAGACACTCATAAATATATGACTTTCATCATGGTGTAACCACATTTCTTTACCTTACTGCATATCTCACCACGCAAAGAAATACTGAGAAATTTACAGAAACCTCTGGGGTCAAATTAACATTATTTACATTAAGTCAATGAACAAAGGTCACAAGGAAAGAAAATCGTGTATCTTTTATTTCAGGACAGGCTTGTACGAGAGACAACGTTATCAATGCTGAAGAGTTATGCCTTCTAAGATGTAAGTTGTGTTAATTAATTAATTCTTGTATCATGCATGCGTGTTCCAGATTATTAAAAATGTGTCCAGGCCATTGTGTCATTGGCCCCATATTTCTGGGTCATTATTCAGTCATCTGGCCTATTAAATCCAACCAAAGTCCATCTTGTCTTGCTTCAGTGTCCGTAAGCAAGTACTCCTGGCCCATTATGTCCGCAGGTCCATTATAATGGGTCCATTACGTTCATACGCATGTTTATTATGTCCGACCCATTATTTCCGGCCCATTATGTCCGCGGGTCCATATATATATCCAGGCCATTAAAGGTATTATACAACATTTCCAAACATCAACAAACAAAAGTACTAAATTATTATGACATACTTAATACTTGAGTGTAGGTACATGTAAATGATAGTCTCAAACATCCTGTGAAATCATGGCACCTGTTGTGCTCATAATAAGCGGCGGAACAGGGGGGTAATGGCCCCATCCCACTTTTGGCAGTTCTGCACAAGATAAACATGGAAGAGGGCAGCAGCCGACCCAATTTTTTGGAAAATTACATGCCCATGTACATGCCCATGTAACTTGAGCCTATGCAGCCGACTAGTTGGTGATTACCTCATCCCATGATCACCTCCTTCTGCTTGGCTCATGAACACAAAGGAAAATCCTACATGGCCTGTGTAAATAGACTGCATACACGAGCTCTACAAGTCATTCTTGATGAGCAGTGCAGTCTATTAAACATCTATATTCATGTGCCACTTTATATTCAAGTTTATACCTCTTGCTCATTTTATCTTTCCAATTTCAGCTTATTCCCTTTCCCATTGATAACCTTGATTGGGATTGATATTCTTGTGATATTGATTATTGATATTTTAGGTATTTTATAACATTCAGTTTGTTTGATTGATGTGCAACAGGTAAATGAAATTTTGAAGAACTTGTATCAATTTGAAATTCCTTAATAGGCCTATTAAGCAAAGAAAAGACTTTCGAGTCTACTTTTAGGAGGGATACCAAGTAGAGATGATAGGAAGGTTTAGCCATTCTTCGTGAATTTTACAACTGTAGAAGAAAGTACGTTCCGACAGACAAAGTATTGTTGATAATACGAGTTATACTAGATCTTTTTCCCACATTGTACCGTTTCCAGGCAGGAGAAAAAGGGCAGTATCTAGTGAGCAAGAGCGTACAAGCGAACAGGTGACTATTGGGGTTTGTTTTGTTTTGTTTTTGTTTGGGTTGTATTTGTCTGTTTGTTTGTTCGTTTGTTTGTTTTTTGTTGACGTTGTTTGTGTGTTTGTTCAGCGATATATTTAGCGTGAACAAGATGCAGTTTAAAAAAAAAATTTGGATCACATTGTGTTATTTGTTCCTGAATGTTTCGGGTTTAAGTAGGAGTTGTCTAAAAGAGAGTCTGTTAATAGACTACTCCCTGGATGTATACAAATTTAGGTGACCCATGCAATGATTTTTTATGTGACATGAATACATGGAGTTCAGCGTTATTTTCATATTACTTTCAACATTCATATGGATGAAGCAGACGATCGTGACACTCTACATCTGCTGGATATTTTAGAATCAATGGGATTTGAACAACGTGTTAATCAACCAACTCATGAAAAAGGACACACCTTGGATTTGGTCATCACACGTCACTGTGATGATGTATTAGATAGTTTACCAATATCTGATTATTTGTTCTCAGATCATTTTTCTGTTATGTGTCATTTGAAAGGAGATGTAAACCTGCTTTACCTGTTGAACATGTCACGTTCAGAAAATTGAAATCGATTAATATTGACTCGTTCAAGGATGATCTGGCATTTTCAAAGCTACATGTATGCTTAGACTCATTTGGAAATTTAGACAAACTTTTTTAATATTACAATGATACTCTTACAAATGTTTTGAATTGTCATGCTCCTATTCAAAATAAAACTGTTTCAATTAGACCACTAGTACCTTGGTTTAATGCTGAAATAAAATCTTTCAAAAAGTTACGGCGGAAAGCAGAAAGGAAATGGCGACTGAGTGGCAAGGAATCTGACTTGAGTGGTTATAAAACACAGGAAAGTCTGACTAATTATATTTTGAAGACTCGTCAGGACTTCTATACTTCATTTGTTACTAGGAACAGCTGCAGTTCCAAAAGGCTTTTTAATGCTGTCAACGAATTGTTGAAACCTAAATCGAGAAACAAGCTATCAGACCTTGTCGAAAAGCAAGAATTGGTTAATGATATGCATGAGTAAATTCTTCATACAGAAGATCACTGATATTCATTCGAAAATCGATATTCTGCTCCCTTCCAGTGAAGATCATGTATCTTATGAAGTGGAGCAGATAAGCCCAATAGTTCAGTTTTATTGTTTTTTTACCACTCAGTGAGCTTGATGTTAGGACTCTTATCAATAGAGGCTCTAAGAAATCTTCCCCTTTAGACCCGATGCCGATACAACTCGTCATTGACTGCTTGGATGTTCGTTACCTGCTCTGACTATTGAGATCATAAATGTATCGTTAGAATCTGGTGTCTTTCCAAGTAACTGGAAGGAGGCTCTTGTTTTTCCATTATTAAAAAAGGACAACTTAGATCCCATCAATTTTAAGAATTATCGCCCAATCAGTAATCTTCAGTATATATCTAAGCTGACTGAAAGAGCAGTTTTTGATCAAATTCATAAGCATCTGAGTGTAAACTCATTGTACCCACTGTTACAATCTGCTTACAGAAAAAATCATAGTACAGAATCAGCCCTATTGAGGGTGAAAAATGACATCCTGGTGGAAATGAATTCTCAACATGTAACTTTGCTGGTGTTATTAAATCTAAGTGCCGCATTTGACACTGTTGACCATACTATCTTGTTAAATAGACTCAAATGTAAGTTCGGGATCACAGGTATAGCATTGGAATGGTTTCGCTCATATTTAAGAGGAAGGAGTCAACGTGTATCAGTGCAAGGTATCCGATCAATTTAATCTTAATTGCGGGGTCCCGCAGGGATCTTGATTGGGACCATTGCTTTTTACTTTGTATTCATCCAAATTGTTTGATGTAGTTAAATTTCATCTTCCCAATGTTCACTGCTATGCAGATGATACGCAGCTGTATTTATCATTTAAACCTTGTAGTTCCATTCATCAGGCACAGGCTGTGACTGCCATGGAGAATTGTATTAAAGATATACGGCAGTGGGTGTTACAAGATAGACTCATGATAAATGATGCAAAAACTGAATTTATCGTCATTGGTACGAAACAACAATTATCTAAGCTGATAATTTCTGACCTTATAGTAGGTGATATCAAAATACCTAAAACATGTCATGTACGGAATTTGGGATTCTGGTTCATATCACTAAAACATGTTTTGTGGCGTTTTATCATATTCATAATATCAGACGTATAAGTAAATACTTATCAAAGGATGATTTGGTTATCTCTTGTAACCAGCCGCCTTGATTATTGTAATAGTTTATTTTACGGTCTTCCGAATACACAACTGGCCAAACTGCAAAGAGTTCAGAATGCAGCTGCCAGGCTTGCACATGGTGCATCACGCTGGAATCACATAACACCATTACTTCAGCAACTGCACTGGTTATCTATCTGTTTTCGTGTTCAATTTAAAATACTTTTGCCAACATTCAAAGCTCTTCACGGCCTATAGCACCTAACTATATCACAGATCTGCTAAGCATTAAAACTTGTTCCCATTATTCATTGCGGTCAAACAATTATCTACAGTTAGCATACCCACCAGGAAGAATGCTGAAAACGTTAGGGTGTACATCTTTTTCCTCTGCGGCACCTCATTTGTGGAATCAACTGCCACATGAAAATAAAACATCTGTGTCTCTTTCAATTTTTAAAACTAAACTTAAAACACACCTTTTTATGGCCGCTTTTAAAAAACTCTTTTAAACTGTTCTGCTTTACTTGTATTGTAGTTGTGTATTTTAAATTGTTTTGGGTACCTAAACGTTTGTGTAATTAATTTTTTATTTGTGAATTTTAATCGGTATTTCGATACTTGGGTTTTTGCAATATTGTGTATATGTACTGCGCACTTGAACACTTTATGTGGAATCTGCGCTATATAAATTTATTATTATTATTATTATTATTATTACAAATCTCCTGGATGCGGCAAATGGGCGACTTTGCCCGAAATAACCTGAAAGGGGCGACAAGAGTGTCGCCCATTTAGAACACTTTCCCAACGCGCCTTACTAAAGAAAACACTCCAAAGGGGCGACTTTTACAATAGGGCGACAGTTATGTGTCGCCCTATTCGAACAGGTCACCCAACCCACTCTTTTCTAGGATTATGTGTCGCCCTATCCGGCAATTGAGGAAAATTTTAATTTTTGGCTTTTCCGAAATTTTTCGGAAAAGCCTTTGTTTTTGTTCTGATTTTTGGCTTTTCCGAAATTTTTCGGAAAAGCCTTTGTTTTTGTTCAGATTTTTTTTTTGGCTTTTCCGAAATTTTTTGGAAAACCCTTTGTTTTTGTTCTGATTTTTTTGGCTTTTCCGAAATTTTTCGGAAAAGCCTTTGTTTTTGTTTTGATTTTTTTTTCTTCTCCTTCTTCTTGTTCTTCTATAAAAAATGCCATAGACAAAGCACACGTTGTATTCTCACCGCCACTTTTACCATTAAACAGACTTAAGCATAGATTTAGACCCTATACCGAAGTAGTGCCTATTACTCTGACGTCACGATGACGTCATCACGTGACACGTGACGTCATCTCAAAAGTGCATTTTTGAAGGGCCCATATCTAGAGAACCTTACGTCCGATTGAGCTCAAACTTGGTTTGTTGGTGGACCGCCTTGTGTTATAGATGAAAATCGACGTGACGTCACAAAAATTGGTGGGTAGGCAGATAGTGTCACTAGCATGCAAAATCCGAAGTGACGTCATGATGACGTCATCGGCTGATTTTCTATGATTTTTTAAATGTTTCAAATTTCATTATACACTCAAAAACTTACACTGTCATTGATCAGATTGACTACAAACTCGATCCAGGCCAAGACCACGTTGCAAATGTTTGCTTCGACAAGTAGAGTTGTGATGACATCATCGCGGGTCACGTGACGTCATCTTAAAGGTGCACACTCTAAGGTCCTATATCTAGAGAACCGTAAGTCCGATTGGGTGCAGTCTTAATGCTAATAGGCCAGGATTTGTTACAGAAAAAAAATGATGTGACGTCATGATGACGTCATCTAGAGGTCATTAAATTCAAGTCAAAATTTGGTATATTTAGCAATCTCTTATGACAAAAACCTTCGGAAGTGTTATACACTGTATTTTTGTGTACCTAATTCCAAGTTCTTATGATCATAGCTCACTCCAGCGTCAAAATATACCCATTTCAATATTTAGCCCCCAAACAATATGATAACAAAGGAATTCTGGGAAGGCAGTGTAACCATGGGTGTCATGTTGCACGTTTCTACAATCCAACGTAAACGTGTGTGGAGTTGCGCTGTAAGAGCAAAGTCAGTGAAGAGTATGGGTGGTGCGATACAAAGTGATACACGCAGCTACTAGCTCTGCAGTGCATGCAGCGTGTGCCAATGGTGTAAGGTGGCTCAGAAGGGACATCGCAAATCGTGGGATATCAAAAATCCCATAGGCAATGCACGTTTCATTCTCGCCGGCGCTTTTGCCAGTAAACAGATATTTCATCCTGTGCTGAAATCGTGCATATTGCTCTGACGTCATGATGACGTCGTCTTAAAGGTGCATTTTTGAAGGGCCTATATTTAGCAAACCGCAGGTCTGATTAGATCAAACGTGGTAGGCTGGTAGGTGAGCATGTTATAGATAAAAATTGATGTGACGTCATGATGACGTCATCATACGATTTTATAGTATTGTTTAAGTTTTTGGACCTTAAAGCCATATATCATCAACAGAACATGCTAATTTTGAAATTCTTTTTGTAATAGGTTTGTTAGATCATACATAATTTGATGTCAATGTGAAAAATGTGCGACGTCATGATGACGTCATCAAAAATGTGTTTTTTTGAAACACGTATAAGGGTACATCCGATCGTTACGAAAATTCGTGGGTATACAGATATTGATTTTTTTTAATTTTTAATTTCCTTCTACACTCAAAAAGGCTTAGACGCATATAAAAAATATCTCGGAAAAGCCATATGATCTGTTTATCAAACAGACATATAGCTCTCGTTATTATTATTATTATTAGAAATCTCCTGGATGCGGCAAATGGGCGACTCTTCCCAAAATAACCTTATTGGGGCGGCACTTTCCCCACGCGCCTCACTAAAAAACACTCCAAAAGGGCGACTTTCACAATAGGGCGACAGTTATGTGTCGCCCTATTCGACCAGGTCACCCTAACCCACTCTTTTCCAGGATTATGTGTCGCCCTATCCGGCAATTGAGGAAAATTATTATTACTATACATTTCCATTGTAGCAATTCTGGGGCGTAATTGCAAAATGTCGGTGAATGCAAATGATCGTATTTATCAGCCAAAGCATGATGTAATCAGAAGCACATGAGAGGCCATTTTCAAACTGCGCGGTCGACAAGTTTAATTTCCATACCACCTTGTTGATCCAAGGGTAGGACCTACTTATCGAGATATTTCAGGATGGTAACAATTGGAAAGCATTTGGAAGCCTGGTGTGTATACAATGTACACTCTACAAAAATGAAGTGCTAATTTAGCACTTCAAGAGCTAAAATTGTGCACTTCTAGGTGCTCGTATAGTGACTGCACGTGCCGTGCTGATTTAGCACAAGCATGCGCGCTATAATAATAGCACCCACAAAGAGCTAAACTAAAGCACTTCGGGTGCTATTTTCAACAACACATAGGATACAAAATAAAGCACTAGAGAACAGCGGAACAGGTTATACTGGAAGCTTGGTTGACATTAATTAACTACAAATTAACGAAAACACATGAAGTAGGAACCAGACTAAACAGAAATAACAAATTATGCATTTCTATGGGAGAGTTTACACTTGCTACGACAACCTACATAAACACTACAAACTGAATGATGTCGCGCTTTAGCTTTATATTCAGCCTATCCCATCACCATAAAAAAGTCATGGCTTCGCATGAACAATTTCAATATTTTAATACGAAGGGAGATGTAATGAGATTATTCATCTATGTTTTTTTTTCGTAAAAAATAAAAATTCTATTGTGGAATTGTTTGAATAAAACATATTATGGTCAAGAAAGTGTATTTTTGGACTAAAAACTGCAATTTAACCTGAATTTTGTAAACACAAAATTCCTCATTTCTGATTGGTCGTGCAATTTCTACGTAATTTTACACCTGAGATGCAGTCAAGGAAGCCTCGGTATTCAGCACTCATTTTCAGCACTCACCGTGCAGCACTTCCACTTTTTGGGGGTCAAATTTAACACGTGAGGTGCTAACTTTTGTGCAGCCCGTTAGGTGCACGCACTTGCTCAGCACTCAGTAGTTAGCACTTTTGTTTTTAGAGTGTATAATCAATAACTATCTGATGGAAATATCAAACTATCGTATCGTAGTACCAGTTTTGTTCGTTTCGTGAAAAATGATACAATGTGACAAATGGCTTCTTGGTGATGAATTCTTAGTGGCGCTCTCTATTGTGAATCACCCTTAACAAATACCATACTAAATCATCTCATTTCTCTCCTGCAGCTGCTGGAACAAGCCTAGAGATGTCTCCGTGACAGTCAAGTGTTAATCTTTAAATGCCGGTGCTTCACAGTCAACAACACTGCACTGAAATTGATGCGTTTCGGAGGCTGGGTCTGGTTGTCAACATGATAAACACACCACCGTATGTGAGTGTACGCAGTGGCTGCCTTTTTGCGACGTCAGTTGCCCCGTTCGACAATGACTAGTTTAAAGATTTAAATTCCTTTTTCCTTTAACGTGTTGTGGTGTTTTTTCCTATTTGTTTTAGTTTGTTTTGGGATTTCACTAATGAGGTGTAGGCCTAACAGTACAAGTTATTTTCCTTAAATCTTGCAATTTTAATTTTACTTTTGGCGACCTCATGTTTTTTGCCAAGTCCTGCGTTTTTATCAAAATCCATCCGCACTGACCAAAATGTCCAGTGTTTGAATTTCAGAGAAAAAAAAATCAGCTGCACCATGGAATTATATTAAGCAAAATAGGCTACCACAATGAAACTCACGTGAAGTAAATATAATTGGGAAGATGTCTCTACATGCTATGCTTGATATTACCATCAAGCTACCAAATATTGTGGCTTAAGCACTGTTGAATTGCAATGCATACTCAGATATTAAGGGACTCGATATGCTCTCAGTGGTGCTTGCTGGGTGAGATTTGAAGTAGTAAAACTCACAGTCATGACTATCCAACTAGGTGGGAAATCACAAGACCAAGGGCCAATTTCATGCAGTGCTAAGCAAACAAATATAGCTTCCGTTTTAAAAGAAGATCACAAACAATTTTTTGTCATGAGATATATACTGCTTGCTTTGGTCAGTTGTTGCTAGCTTGGCATCAGAATCACGATGTGTTTTGGCTAAAGTAATCTGTTTTGACTAGGCAAGACTTTGTCGTGCTAAAGCAAATTTGTGTACCTAGCAGCTCTATGAAATTGGCCCCAGGTCTGGTTTCCTAAGCCAAGTGGCGTCATCCCACTTGCCACAATAATCGTATGTGATCGGTGCCAGCCTATAGGTGAATGCAGCTTTGCATAGCTTATTCTTAAGAAAATATATTTGGAAAGTAAAGACTGATGCTATACGAGGTGCGATCAAAAAAGTTCCAAGACTGCGCCTAAAACAATGTGATTTAAATCTGGCCGCCATCCCTTTCAAAGTATAGTCCCCTTGTGCAGCGATACACCGCTCCAACTTCGACGCGGTGCTGCTTCTGCTCAAGTTCCAGGTCCATGATGAAATCGCAAATGCACACGTAACAGTTGTCACAAAAATGCGTGTAACACAGGTGCTGATGTTGATCAAGCGATGTAACTTGGAATACTTACTCATGAGAGTTATTGCTTACACCTGCTATATGCACATATACCGGTACTGTGCTGTGCTCCATTCGTTCAGGAACAATCTCGGAACTTTTTGATCGCACCTCGTAGTGAGATTTTAATCTGCGACCTCTGGAACACCGTACCACATAGCTGGGAGGAAAAAAATAAAGATAGTTCTTATGTGATAGGGGTCTTGTTTTGCTACCACTGAGATGCACAAGTTATAACGACCTTTATGTGAGTTTGTATATGCCGGCAATCGTGGACCTAGGACAAAAGAATTCGGGCGTAGACAAAGGGGTCCACGTTTGACCTAACGTCCACGATTGAAAATCGTGTACAAAACCAATGGGAGGCCTTCCGAAAAAGTTAAGAGTATAAACAAAAGAGGAACAATGGGAGGTCCACGATTGCACCCGTTTACATGACTGTGTGCGTGTGTGAAGGGTAAAATCTTTAAAATCCAAGTTACTGATTTACGGTAATTACTATTTTGTTGTTCTTGTCAAAGACTTCTCTGGTGAATAAATCTTGGTCTCTGCTTGAAGCATTAATTTACCGTAGCATCCTTTGGTCTCTGTTTATTTGTAAAATGGGACGACGTGATTTTTATTTGTGCTATGAACGGAGCTGCAAGATATTTCATAGGGATATAACATCATTTGAAACTCGAGATGTACTGCAACTTTGTTCCACTGTTTATTTCAAACGCCCAGTCATACTGTGACCTGGCAGCACGAAATTAAATCAAAGGAAAGGCGCACTGTGGCTTTTTAAGTTATAAGCAAAAAGCAAATCACCGAAAAGAATTTTGGGATTTTGATTATTTTTTATTTTAAAACTAAATTCAATCTTGAAATATCTATTGCCAGGGTAATTTCTTTTTGAACTCGGGTGACAGTGTCAAGAGGTCGGAAACTTTGAGCAATATTTGTCTCAAAACAAGGGGTCAAGACTCAATCAACTTCAAAAGGTTACAGAAGGGACCCATGCAGGAATGAGCTACTACAGCAACAAACAACACATCAAATTGAAGCTTATTGCTTATTGATTTAAATTTGCAACTTTTGCTACTTTCCACCTGTTTGGATGGGGCCATGTCACATTATTCACTGTTAGATAGAATGAGGACAAGTTTGAACCTATACCTAAAACAGCGTTATTTTGCAAACATTTCAGACGACGCAGAACTATATAACGCCTCGGGACGGTGTCGCGTGAATATCGGACTCCCTGAAAATCCAACTTGTTGGATATACTGCGCATGATCAGTAGGCCCTTATACCAAAATAATGAGAAACATAGGGTAAGGGTGAAGGTGCTGATTAGGGTGAACCTTACAAAAATCTCCTATTCAAAACCCAATGGGAATTACATGGTGAATTGGACACCATGGGAATCCCATAGGAGGTTTATGTTTTACTAAAATCTCCCATGCAAAACCCCATGGGAATTGCATGGTGAATTGGACACCATGAGAATCCCACAGGAGATTTTTGTGTGAGATATAGGGTATAGGGTTAGGGTTGGGGTGAGGTTAAAAGCTTCCATTTCACTCGGCTTCGCCTCGTGGAATGGAACATGTCATCTGTCACCTCATGAAATTATTCTTACCATCGCACTCATAAACATTCATTATTTGTATACTAACTCTCGATCGGGCGCTACTTCGGGCACTAGTCTGTGATTGTATTGGCTATCAGGCAGACAAAAACCACGAGCACAGACTTGGAACCAAGTCTACCTCTAAAGTAGTGTGTAATCCCATCCTGGCAAGGATCCATACTGAAAAACGACCCCTTCACTCTGGCTAAATAATATAGCGAGCATTCTCAGCCTAATCCGGGGAGGGGGGGGGGGGGGGGGTCAGTTCACAAAAAAAGCCCAATGTGTGGGTCTATGGCATAGAGAGGCGGGGGTTATACATTTAGACATGGAGCCAGAGATTGACCACCATTTTATGAGTGGTTTGGGAGGGGAATTCGCAAGGTCGGACATCCGGGACCTTTGCTTGAACTTTGTATAGAGATCAGTGGTTGCTATTCAGCGCGGAGGGCCACATCGGGCGCCGTGGAATTAATATGAAGGGGAAGTTGTGACGTCATCATGCCGACCGCGTATACAATTTGAAAAGAAAATTGTCACACGGGTTTTAAATCTTTAATTTCCAGTGAAAAGCACCTTGCTAAGTTACGCTGCAAAAACTTTGTTTAACAATAAATACTTTTCTAAACACTTTCTTGCTTTCAGTTTATAAACATGTTTAGATACTAAACATGTTTAGATTCACGGTGTTGACAGATATAGTGTTTATTTAGCCACTGAACTAATATTGATGTTTAGGAATTAGACACGTAATTTGTTTAGCTTCTAAATTAAACATGTTTACAAACCGATAGCAAGATTGTTTTTAATTGCTCAACACAGATTTCAGAGTGTACGGTACTTTTTAAAATAAAAATTAATAAATTCTGGCTTTAAAATTGGTCCTATTTGGCTTGGCAAGAGGAGGGATGCTGTTTGAAAAATGTCAGCCAGCCGGTTTGGGAAGAACCACATTTTCAGGGGTGGTACTCTCTGGGGAATATACAAATTCTAAATGGCTTACCAGCCAAAAATTGAAAAGAATTTGACAGATTAAGATTCAAACTATAATTTTCAGTTGTGTCACAAAAACTGAGAGACTCCTGGATAAGGATTTGTTTCACTGTGAAGTAAATGGATTTTACACTAAGGTCAATGAGAGTTCATTCAGCGTGGTGCATTAATTCTCAACAGCTCTGCACAGCGCCCTCTATAAAGTTAATCAGAATCCGCTGGCGGCGCGGCAACCGAGCTCTCCCCGTACGGTATGCGGGTACATATAGCACTATTTGTCGACGTTAGAGTGCGCACTTTTCCATCAGTGGAACGGGACATTGACGGTAAGAGATTGTTTCTATTTTTCACTTTTGAAAATAATAAGTCGATTTCGTCTCAACGGAAAAGATATGGCCTGACGTTTCGAACTTAAGCAAGTTCTTACTCAAAGGCAAATGACAAAGTACAAGAAACAAACATGTAGGGAACACACATGCATGAGGGGGTGGGTGGAGAAACACAAAAGAGGGATGCAAAGGAGCATGGCAGTGGGTAAACATCAAAGGGAGAGGAAAGGACAGCCTGGAAGACAGGAACAAAGAAGTGTGGTTAGGGTAAGATGAAGGAGGGGAAGGATTAAGATGAAGATTGAAGCTGGGGAAATAGACAAAGGAATGTGGTTGGGGGGGGGGGGGGGGGGGGGTGGAGGGGTTGAATTGAAGGTGGTTACAGGGCAAGAGAAGGAACAAAGAGAAGTGGCAAGGATAAACAGGAAATGGAAAGACAACCCCATTTGGCCAGGAGACCCCATGAGGGTTTGCCAGGAGGATAATTTGTAAACAAATGACAATGGGGGAAAAATTTAAAGTTAATCATTCCCTTCCTGGATGTTGAGACCATGTGGTTGAATAGTCCCAAGACGTTTCATCCAAACTTTCTCTCGGCTGAGGCGAACTGAGTCCTTGCAGTGATTCTATGCCCTGTAGAATCATATCAGAAATGGAATGGTTAGGCAAGTTGAACTGATGACCAACAGGGGTGTCCATTTTCTTGGTGTTCACAGTCGATCGATGGCCATAGAAACGCTTTTTGAGCGTGTTCTTGGTCTCCCCGACATACTGGATACTACAAACCCTGCAAGAAATGAGATATATGACATTAGAGGTGTTGCAAGTAATGTTGCCATTGGTTCTGTGAGTAGTTCCAGATAAATGGCCAGAAAAGGAGTCAGCCCAGGTTGGACGATGTCTTTATTGCACTACGACTGAGTCCATACTGGGCTAGGTAACCCTCTATCTTATACTACTTGCAGTGGTTAATTTTAAGGAATTTAGATAGGCTTAGTCATTAAATTTGGTCTTAAAGGGGCTGTGTCGTCACGATCATAGCAGGCTTGCGGCTGTACACTGCATCCCGAACTGATGAACGCAGATGAACCCAGTAACTGCAAATAATACCCCACGACCGCGGGCTGACCTACAGGGCTCGCGCGCGCTGACCCACAGGGCGCGCGCGCCAGATCAGATTACAATTGCAATGACTGCTGCATGCATGATCCTGTAGTTATGATACATACTGCATGTACAAGTATTTTGTATGTGTTTGTGCCACCAAAAATATACGATAGGCCTACAGTCGAACATAGTCCGTGACACCCCACCCGCCAAACGCCAAAATGTACCATGACAGAACTAAACGAAAATAAGTAAATAAGTAAATCTGTATTTATAATTGTAAAATAAATAATGCACCAGCCCCTTCCTATACAAAAATAAAGTTGTAGGCCTATGTATCGAAATAAATTTCGACTAAAATCGGCTGTGCGTGCAATGATGAGCAAATCAAAGTAAAACAGCTATACTGATGCCGATATTGAGTCCACGACCTTGTGTTACATTTGACGGCAGGAATTTATGGAAAGTTACATCATAAGAGTTATTTCAACACTATCAAATAATAAACACAATAATAACAGGTATTACCAATAAATAATATACGACAAACAAATGAGATTTCACCAGTGGCGAGTAAATCCGTGTCGAAAAGTGGGGATGATTATTGAATTTGTCAACAAGTACTGCATCTTGAACTTTTTCTCAACGGGGGATACCCCTGCCCTAAACACCGCTTGAAATGTGAAACATCACTTTGTGTACAATTTCCCCTTTTTAAATTTACAAAACAAAAAAGAAATACAAATCGGCGGGCCCCTGAACTCCTTCCCCGTGTTTACGCCACTGGCGCACAGATCCCTACATCACTATGATAAAGATGACTACCGAAGAAACAAAGAAATAAACACCCCGGCAGATATTCAAACAACCCTAATTTTCACCTGTTTTGCACGAATTATTCGCTTATTACTTTTTATGACATGAACAATTCACATACCGAGTACATGGATCGGATGTATACTGTACATGTAATGTATGTACTGTACATGTTGACTATACATTACATGTAGACTTGATGTGCGGAAATATTGTTTCACACAGCGAGTTGTTAACAAGTGCCATTGGAATAGCGACCAAGTAAAGTTGTTTCAGCTCTATCTATCAACTGCTTAAAAAAATGTACTTCTAAGTTCTAGATTTTAATTTCTTTTTTTCGCTGCTAAAGAACTGTCTGCAGCCACTACCCCTCTTTTAGTAGCATGATAATTTTGTTATTAAAGTGACGGGTCAAAATAAGCCTGAAGCTTTTTATGGACCTAAGTTTACAAGCAAGATACGAACAAGATACATCCAGATGAATGTACACATAATACATAGACCCTTTTACGGATACCCCGCCTGTGGGATTTTGTGTACAAAATTTAGCGCAAACTATCCCACAGCGACAAGACACGTTGCAGTTTTGCTGTGCACATTTACATGGACAAGCACCCCGTGTGCCGAGTCGTCCTCTCTGGCAAGAGTTTCGGCATGTACATGTCATAGGTTCTCCCGCGTAAGGTTCTACTTCTATATCGCCAACCTTCAATTCTATGCAACTTTCAGACAAATATTCCATGGCACTTGTGTACATTGATGTGTGCTACTTGTTTATAAGTATGTGTGTACACGTATGTGTATTTCAGTACGCAGACGCTGGACATGCGTGCATGTTCCAGGGGGTGTAGTTTCCAAAAGCCAATTCTCAGAACAGCCATAACAAACGGATGGAGGTTAAAAATAGCACATAACCGAAATGAAGCGCAAGGGGGCGCACTCCAATATTTGATTCGTTAACGCGAGATGGCGCGACGACACAGCCCCTTTAAGGAAAGTGAATACAGATGAATCGGAATATAAAGTATTGTAGCGTGTCGATAGGGGGTTGATCGGAACACAATCAGTGACAACTCAGGCAATTATATTTCTGCTATAACCTCGCTTTATTCACAATTTAGTAGACAGAACAAAAACCCTTCTTTACATAGCAAGCTCCAAACATGTGACTGACTGACGCTATCTATCGCAACAACAACAAGATGGCTGCCGAGCCGGGTTAACCAGTCTGTTTTCCAGGGTTCTTAGTTCGCACCGTGAAAGGTGTAGAGCGCCCTCTGTTGTTAGCCGGTCCACTTCACAGGTGCTCCAGTCCGCACCGTGGAAGGTGTAGAGCGCCCTCCGTTGCTAGTCGGTCCAAACGCTACACCGCCCCCTCCGAGGACTCATATTTGCCCTCAAATAAGTTCCGGGAAGGCGGATAGATGTGGTTCCTCCATGCTCGTAGCCGCATCCTGGATAGGCCTTGTCCGCTCTTGTTCCAGCCGTCCAGGGGTGGAAGTTGTCCAGCGGGAACCGTCTGTGAAGGTAATACACGCCCCCAGTGGGGGCATGCTGTCCCGCCTCCGGTGGCGTTTAGCTGAAGGTGCCCTCGACGGCGCAGGCCGTGGGCGGCAAGTCCAAGCTGTGGACTTGGTCTTTTGCATGACGCCGGTCCAACGTCTCTTTCGGCCGCTAGACTGGCCAGCTTCGGGTTGAGGGTGGTCCGGACGGGGAGTGGTGGTGCGAGGCCGCTCCGGTTGGCAGCTGGCCTCGGTTGTCGGGTTAGTCGCTGGTCGGTGAGTGGCACGAGGCCGCTCCGAGCGGCAGCTGGCCTCGGCTGCAGCCTACGTCCCCGGCCGGGGAGTGGTGCGAGGCCGCTCCGATTGGCAGCTGGCCTCGGCTGTAGGGTTGGTCGCTGGTTGCTGAGTGGCGCGAGGCCGCTCCGTGTGGTAGCTGGCTTCGCCCCCCACGGGATGGCACTCCATTCCTCCTGCAGTGGTGTCCATGAGCTCGAGTTCTTCAGCACTGGCAGATAACTCGAGCTCATCCTGCAGCACGGACCCCACTAGCTGGACCCCACTGCAGACGCGCTCGTGTTTAGCCCGGATATCGGACCGGTAGAAGGCCTGTCCACAGCCCTTTCCGCATTGGTAGGGCTTAGTTGGGTGCGTCTTCTCGCAGGAGGTCCGTCGATGACGTCGAAGGTTGGTCTTCCTTGTGAAGGTCCTCCTGCACTGTTCACAGCGTACCTCGTCCATCCTGCAAGGGGAAGAAGAAGAAAGTTCATTTAGTTGGTGGCAATATCTATCGGGCTTAACCACGGGCCGGCCATCCCTTGTTTTCTGTACGGGCTCAGCAGCAACCTCCGTTGGTTCAGGGTCTTTCACCCTAATGCGTTTTCGTCTGGGTACCTCTACCCGCGGTGGACCAGCAGGTTCTACGTTCCCCCTAGTTGACGACTCTCCCCCATCCAGGGGTTGAGGTTCAACGGTTTTAGCTCCGGGCACAGCTTTGGTCCACCAGTCCGCCTGCACTTCCCCCAGGTAGGGCTTAAGATGGTTGTAGTGCACCACCTTCGGTTTGGAGCGAGGCGACTTCTGGATTCTGTAGGTCACATCATCAATCTTGTTGAGCACGATGAAGGGCCCGTCCCGCCAGCACTGCAGCTTGGGAGCTCGTCCCAGCTTCCTTTAGGGGGTGTACAACCAGACCGGACTTCCTGGCTCGTAACCACTTCCGTGCAACCTGTGGTTATAACACTTCTTCTGGTGCAGCTTACTCGTTCTGAGGTGGCCTCTAGCAAAGGCGTGAGCATCCCTCATTTTCTCCTTCAGCTCCTGAGTGTCCTCAGTGTCCTCTTCGGAGGCTCCAACTACCAAGTCCAAGGGTAGACCGATCTCCCTGCCAAGCATTATCATGTTCGGCGTCATCTTTGTGCTCTCATGCTGGGCAGAACGGTAGGCCATCATCAGGTATGGCAAGTGCTCATCCCAGTCGTCCTGTTTCTCCCTGACGAAGACACTGAGCATGGTCTTGAGTGTGCGGTTGAACCGCTCCATCATACCATCAGACTGGGGGTGGAACGGCGTCGTACGCGTCTTGTGGACGCCCAACAATTGACAGACACTTTGAAACAGCGCTGCCTCAAACTCCCGCCCCTGGTCGGTGTGGATCTCAAGAGGAGCTCCGAATCGAGTGATGACCTGCTCGACCAGAACTCGGGCTACAGTCTTGGAGGTCTTGTCGGGGATGGCGAATGCCTCGACCCATTTGGTAAAGCAGTC
Organism: Hippasteria phrygiana; assembly: GCA_037893225.1. Taxonomy (NCBI): domain Eukaryota; kingdom Metazoa; phylum Echinodermata; class Asteroidea; order Valvatida; family Goniasteridae; genus Hippasteria; species Hippasteria phrygiana. The sequence continues at coordinate 86,273 of JAZGUH010000032.1, read as the reverse complement.
GGCAATGACCATGATGCTCGTGTTGCCCAGCTTGGTACTTGGAAGTGGTCCGGTAATGTCGATGGCAATCCGTTCCATTGGGGCCCCCACCATGTATTGTTGGAGAGGAGCTCGCAATGGCTTGGAGGTGGGGGGGGGGGGGGGAAGACTTCTTAGATCCACACTTGTGCCATTTTCTACACCACTCCTCGGCCTGGCGCTTCATTCCTCTCCAGTAGACAGGTGTTTGCCGGAGACGGGCCACTGTTCTGGCTGTCCCGAGATGACCGGATGTTCTGTTGTCATGTGCTAGGTGCAGGACATCGGCAACCTTGGCCTTTGGAACCACGACCTTCCAGGCCGAGCTATGCCCCTCAACCTCCTCCTATCTGACCTTCAGAACCCCATCTACTAGTCCAAGTGTGTCCCACTTGGCCCACCAGAATTTAGTCCCCTCATCCAGCGCCAAAACTCCCTTCCAACCTGGTCTGGGACCCCCGTTCTCCAGCCAACGCAAGACATGCTGCAACTCTGTGTCCTCTTCTTGTGCCAACCGGATTTCGGGAGCCTCCCATGTTTTTACAAGCCCATCAACACCCTCGACCTCCCTTCCATCTGTTGCATCAGTCATGTCCTCCTCGCCCTCAACTTCCCTTGTTGTAACTGCCGTTGACACTCGGTGTTCTCCCTGCTCTTCTCCTGGTGCCGAAATACACAGCAAGAGGCGGTCGTTTCCTTTTCTGGTTCCAACCTCCGGTAGCGCTCCTGCTGTTCGCTGTCACCCGAAGCTGGTCTCACTCCCCTGCCATTCTGTCTGTTGGCACCATCGGCATTGTTGAACCAGCTGCGTCTGGGGTACTCCCTCCGAAAGTGGTCACGTTTATGGCAGCGAAAACATTCCCTGTTGCTCTTATCTTGGTAGGGAGTTGGCGCCCTCTGATGATCCCTTCCATCTCCTTGTGCTGTTACCACTCGCACATCTATAGCCCCTTGCCCAGCTTTCCTGTTGTACATCTGGGATTCCAGGAAGGCCTCTATTTCCGTAGCCAGTGTAACTGCTTGAGCCAAGGTCTTGGCTTTTCCGGCAAACACATGATGCTGAAGTTGTTCATCTCCAAGTGCATTGCGGAATGCCTCCACCGCCAGGTCCCCTTGGCCTCAATTGGCAGTCCTGGGTAGCTCTTGGAGACGAGCCGACGAATTGATTGCCCCAGATCACTCAGAGGCTCCTCCCTTCCCCTCGTACGCATTGACAATTGGGCCCGGTACAGCGGAACCTGCGCACTGACTCCAAAGTGTTGCTCGAAGTGCTCCAAGAACGCGGGAAACTCCTTGCGCTGTTCTGATGTCATGTCGGACAGTGCCTCTCGAGCCACTCCTCTTAGGTGTGAAGCAAGGAACATCGCCTTCTCGGCTTCACCCCACCCGTTCACCATCGAGACACTTTCAAAGTGGATAAGGTAGTCCTCCCAGGATGACGTGCCGTCAAACTTATCTGGGAGCATCACCGGTCTCCTGACCACACCAGTCTGCCCAGGGCCATGTGGTTCCATGTGATCCACCTCATAGGTTTGTGCATGGCGGATTTTCTGGGGGGAATCCGCCCCATTGGCTTGTGTACAGCGGATCCTCTCCGAGTGGTAAGGATCCACCTCATTGGTTTGTGTACAGCAGATCCTCTGGGGGGATCCGCCTCATTGGTTTGTGCACGGCGGATTCTCTGGGGGGATCCGCCTCATTGGTTTGTGTACAGCGGATCCTCTTGGGTGGATCCGCCTCATTGGTTTGTGTACAGCGGATCCTCTGGGGGGGATCCGCCTCATTTGTTTGTGTACAGCGGATCCTCTCCGAATGGTAAGGATCCACCTCATTGGTTTGTGCACGGCGGATCCTCTGGGGGGGATCCGCCTCATTGGTTTGTGTACAGCGGATCTTCTCCGAGTGGTAAAGATCCACCTCATTGTTTGTGTACAGCGGACCCTCTCCGAATGGTAAGGATCCACCTCATTTGTTTGTGTTTGGTTAGTCCCTTCAGGGAAGCATGGGCCCGTCACGTGGTCACGCGTGCCGCCGTTCCCGCCAAAACCGCGCAGGTCCAGGTCACGTGGGCAACCGTTCCCGTCAAAACCAAACGGGTCTGTTATATTGCTATGGACTTGTTTGCGGGGAGAGGGAAGGGGTGTACTCGTAGTTTTCTGGCCCCTACTGTAAATCGAAGTGGTTTCTCCCCGCGGGTATTCCTGGGTGGGAATTTCCAATTCCTGATTGACGGGCTCCCTGACTGGCCTAGCGAACTCTGTCCCCAAGTGCTGACCATCATCACGCCCCCACAGGTCGCCTTCCCACTCGGTTGCTACCCTCACCGGAGTAAATCCCCCACTAGACTGTGGCCCGGGGGACAAGAAAGACTTGCAATTCATCTATCGTCACATATGTTTTCAGGGTCTCATGCGCGCTATGTTCCCTACATGTGGCCATAATGCCGATCCGTGTTCAAGCCACCGAGCAAAACAACAGTCAAAAATACATGAATTTCCCGTCCAGATCGTGTCACCGCTGCCGCCAGTGTAGCGTGTCGATTGGGGGTTGATCGGAACACAATCAGTGACAACTCAGGCAATTATATTTCTGCTAGAACCTCGCTTTATTCACAATTTAGTATACAGAACAAAAACACCTCTTTACATAGCAAGCTCCAAACATGTGACTGACTGACGCTATCTATCGCAACAACAACAAGATGGCTGCCGAGCCGGGTTGACCAGTCTGTTTTCCAGGGTTCTTAGTTCGCACCGTGAAAGGTGTAGAGCGCCCTCTGTTGTTAGCTGGTCCACTTCACAGGTGCTCCAGTCCGCACCGTGGAAGGTGTAGAGCGCCCTCCGTTGCTAGCCGGTCCAAACGCTACAGTATATTCGCTATGCTTTGTCATTTCACACCACGAATCTATCTGGCGACGCTGTTTGGGAACTTCTGATTTTGAAATACTAGGTACAAGCTTCCATATTACAGTAACTAAGTTTCAGTTTATTTTACGCTTGTTAAATCAGATTAATATTCACAATACAAGTTTGGGTATGGGAATATAGTTTACCTATTAGTTAAGTTCAGATAAAACATTTAGGCACTCTACATTAATATTTCTTTAAATCACTAGTTTTCCTCACAAGAACCCTAAACTGATGACCATATTATCGCATCAAGCGTATGGTGACAGGAGGTAAAAGCTGGTATCCGACATTCAACGACCGGTTATGCAGTGACCATTTCACTCCAGAGTGCTTTTACAAAAGCGGAAGGCTGTGAAAAGGCCTCGGTACCATCGATATTTGCTGATTACCCCGATCATCTGCAGCGACCAATAAGAAAACATATTTGCTTCTAAAATGCCCAGTTGAAACTGAAGGTTGCGTTTCTCATTAGTCATTTCTTATGGCAAATATTTTATAAACGGGGCGGGGGGGGGGGGGGGGGGGGGGGTCGGAGGTTATGAAAGATTTATTTTGTCTTGTTTGCATTTTCGTGTACGTAGTTTCACTTGTACCTCCGAGTCCGAGAAGAAACTCTTTCACTAAAACCATTGCCGATCTTTTGCAATATTATTACCTGCATTTAAACTCACATTAAATAATGTATATTTATATTATGGATTGGCAATGCGCACTCACTGGTCTTGCTGTGCCGGGACAAAAATCGCGGAGAAACGTTTACCAGGCGCATGCTCGTGGTTCATACTTCTTGCGAAAACAAATACGATGCAAATTTTACACAAAGAAGCATTCGCTGAAGTTGAAATGTGTTCAACTTTGGGAATTCTCAGCGAGAATATACTTGCCCGGATGTCACAAGTTTAGGTCCGCTTTTGCGCAAACAAAATCACGAGGGTAGAAGTTTTCTTTTTTCTTCTTAAAATAACTGTACAAGTACTACCTTAGAAATATTATATCACTCTAAGTTTGGAAGTACTAAGTGTGGAAGTCCTAAGTTTGGAAGTCCTAAAATGATAAAATCCTAGAAGACTAGTCTGGTGGAAGTGTTTATCTTGAGTATATTGAAATTTACCTTGGTGTTGTATATAAAACAGCTAAGTGGGGATTCCTGACACTGAACTCTTTTTTATAAATGTCGGCTTCCTCTAGGCCTCCTAATTAATGATAAAGAACGGTCTGGAGACAATAAACCTCAGAACAATTATTGCAGTAGTTATAACAGTTTCTGTCAGACACATCTTTTTCTTTCTTTATTTGATTAATACAATGATTAATGTGAACTAAAAATATGATGGTTGTGATGACATTAACATTTCAAAGTCGTACAATTTTTAATCCATTTCCAGAGAGTTCGAAAATGTGATAACTCTTCTCTGTTATTGCCTCTGATAACATTAACAGGTGTTAAAATATGGCCGTATATTATTTTACTGTATTAATTTTAATCTGTTTGACGCAATGTGTGAATAAATGTTTTCAATACAATTAATTCGATTACTTATTTTTTTTGAGTGATTCGTTCTCACTCCGTGCGCGTCGCCCCACGCACTACAGCGCGTAGAGCGTCCATGAGAGAACGGGGAAATTTGCGAACACTCAATGGCGCGTCTGTACGCGCTGCCCATCTAGTCTTTTTAATTCTATATCTATGATCGGCACGGACTTGCACGCAGTGGCACGCAGTGGCACGCAGTGGCACGCAGTGGCACGCAGTGGCACGCAGTGGCACGCAGTGGCACGCAGTGGCACGCAGTGGCACGCAGTGGCACGCAGTGGCACGCAGTGGCCCACAAACGGACTCATTTGCAACCAGCCCGAGTGTACAATAGACCTTTATCTTGCTGTGACCATCTTTGTCTTGTTCCCTGTATACATTAGCAATTATACATGGTGATTCCAATTAATGAATGAAGGTGCCAGACTATTTGTCCTTCCAGCCTCGGTTTGGTTACATTGATTTTAATAGGAGAAAAACAAAATGGCTGTACCATGATAAAGGTCTATAGAGATCGTCTCTGGCGGCCCCTTTTATGTCCCGGGTAATCCGCTAATCCGGATTAGTGTGCAATTAGACCTAATCTTTCATTCTGCACAAATTTCCAAGCAATGGCAGTCGCTGATTGCATGTTGGTAATTAAACAAGGATTACAAGTAGAGGGTCTACGCGATTTCTTAACTATTAAGGGTTTTCTGTCTAATTTGCAATACAGTTTCTGGGACTTGTTTCCGTAAAAAAAAACGCCTTCAAACTACAAATCTGAGACAAAACATACAAGAATTTAAGTTGAAAAAGTCCTGCATGAAAATTAAACTCGGGTCCTCTGAGTTTCGACCGCACCCATCTGCAGAGCTTTTTGGCACAATCCTGATAAAATTATTCTTTTGACCGCTGCATACGTGTACATAGAGGCCTTGTCCGAATTACTTGGCTACGGCTGGATGTTACACACATGTCTATGGTAGTGGCTGCAGCCACTTCCCATAGACTCGTGTGTAATTTCGAGTCGTAGCCAAGTAATTTGGACAGGGCCTGACTTATTGTTAAAATAATGGTGACGTCATCATCACGTAGCGCCCTCTGTTGTTATCCTTAAAAACAAGGGGAAGCGGATGTGTTTTATTTCTCGATGGTTAATTCGATATCGGCACCAATGATGCGACACCGGATAATCTACTAGTACATGTACTTTTATGACGATCGACGTTGATGGATATGATCCCCCGTTTTAAAACGCTAGTGAAGGCCACAATTTGTTTTTCAAAGAAAAAGTCTTTTCCCTCCGACCCATTAAAACGATCCGGGCAGTTGCGTATCGGGATTGCAGCTTGAAGCACCTTTTGAGTAATATTGCTTTTTCTTATTTATTAAGTAATGAATAAAAATATTTGCTAGGAAAAAAATTGGGCATCTAAAAAAAATTGTTTCTTATTAAAGCCGCAACCCACGTCTCTACCCGGTCCCCACACAAGAGTACCTATACCATTCCCCTTTTGTTTAGCACAAAGCTTAAAAACCGTTTTGGATACTCGCTATTATTTCTCCTCAATTTCAAAGATATTGAAACAAGTATAATACACAAATAAAAGGAACATAATCCATGTATGTACATTTATTTATTTATTTGTCACAAGCGCCTAAGAAGATTGAAAAACATAAACATTATACATTATAACTTAAAAACGAAGGGAGTATAAACAGTGATAGCATGACTTGTGTGCAGAAACAATCAACATTCTACACACTTTAAGCAAAGTATACAAATGTATATGAGGACTTCACTCTCGAATATGTTAAATTTGATAATTCTACTTAACAGTGAGAATGATTTCCTTGCTCTATGATCGAACTATTGAAACGGTACTCATTAATAAGCATAATGCGAGCTAGCACTATTGTCACTCGTTGGAGTGCTTATTCCTCGCTTTGATCATGTAGGACTAGTGGTAGGAGCGTTCCTTCTCGTTCCGCCATGCATTGATGTGGTTTTGACTCAGTCGCATGAATTAATTAGAATCCGTGTTTCAATTAAAATGCTAATGAGTGAACCTGCAATCATTTAGCCTAGCGTCGATTCAAGGTCTGGGCCCTACATGTAGAAAACTAAGTTAATTTTTCCATACCCTGCTGCAATGGCATCCATGGTAGACTGGTTTGTGGAAAATAGAGAAAATTTAGATCCAGGGTTAATAAATGGTGACCCCGGAAATGCTGACATCAACTGGTTAGAAAGTTCAATTGATCAGCTCAACTTAGAAAAGTTCTTATTGAGGCCAGCTGTGTTACCAACAGTGCAAGGTGCTGCTTCAAACGACAAAACTAACAGTAAAACAAAGCTAGGTCGTCCAGCACTTGCAGAAAAATTTCCTGGCATTGTGGATTCTGCAAGGTCTTTCATAACTGACAATGGTTATCTAGTCTTTTTAATTCTATATCTATGGGCTCGCGCTGACCCACAGGGCGCGCGCGCCAGATCAGATTACAATTGCAATGACTGCTGCATGCATGATACTGTAGTTATGATACATACTGTATTACATAAGTATTTTGTATGTGTTTGTGCCACCAAAAATATACGATAGGCCTACAGTCGACCATAGTCCGTGACACCCCACCCGCCAAACGCCAAAATTTACCATGACAGAACTAAACGAAAATAAGTAAATAAGTAAATCTGTATTTATAATTGTAAAATAAATAATGCACCAGCCTCTTCCTATACAAAAATAGAGTTGTAGGCCTATGTATCGAAATATATTTCGACTAAAATCGGTTGTGCGTGCAATGATGAGCAAATCAAAGTAAAACAGCTATACTGATGGCGATATTGAGTCCACGACCTTGTGTTACATTTGACGGAAGGACTTTATGGAAAGTTACATCATAAGAGTTATTTCAACACTATTAAATAGTAAACACAATAATAACAGTTATTACCAATAAATAATATACGCCAATGAAATGAGATTTCAACAGTGGCGAGTAAATCCGTGTCGAAAAGTGGGGATGATTTTTGAATTTGTCAACGAAGTACTGCATCTTGAACTTTTTCTCAACGGGGGATACCCACGTCCCAAACACCGCTTGAAATTTAAAACATCACTTTGTGTACAATTTCCCCTTTTTAAATTTACGAAACAAAAAAGATATACAAATCGGCGGGCCCCTGAACTCCTTCCCTGTGTTTACGCCACTGGCGCACAAATCCACACATCACTATGATAAAGATGACTACCGAAGAAACAAAGAAATAAACACCCCGACAAATATTCAAACAAACTGTTTTCACCTGTTTTGCACGAATTATTCGCTTTCGCTTATTACTTTTTATGACATGAACAATTCACATACCGAGTACATGGATCGGATGTACTGTATGATGTACTGTACATGTTGACTATACATTACATGTAGACTTGATGTGCGGAAATATTGTTTCCCACAGCGAGTTGTTGACAAGTGTCATTGGAATAGCGACCAAGTGAAGTTGTTTCAGCTCCATCTATCAACTGTTTTAAAAAATGTACTTCTAAGTTCTAGATTTCAATTTTGTTTCGCTGCTAAAGAACTGTCTGCAGCCACTACCCCTCTTTTAGTAGCATGATAATTTTGTTATTGAAGTGACGGGTCAAAATAAGCCTGAAGCTTTTTTAGACCTAAGTTTTAAATACAAGCAAGATACGAACAAGATACATCCAATTAATGAATGTACACATAATACATAGACCCTTTTACGGATACCCCGCCTGTGGGATTTTGTGTACAAAATTTAGCGCGAACTGTCCCACAGCGACAAGACACGTTGCAGTTTTGCTGTGCACATGGACAAGCATATCGTGTGCCAAGTCGTCCTCCTCTCTGGCAAGAGTCTACTTCTATATCGTCAACCTCCAAATCTATGCAACTTTCAGACAAATATTCCATGGCACTTGTGTACATGTGAATGACATTTTATGAAATAAACAGATGAAATTTGAACGTTTTTTCTAATAATCTTACTCTTAGAGAACTGAGTGCCACGATGTGTGCTATATACTTGTTTATCCCTTTCAATACCAAGGCATATTTTGTGACTGTGCTCTGGATACCACACTCATGTACATGACATGTCCAGTTCTTTACCAGACACTTTTGGCCAAGTTTTAGTGTATAGCGCCCTCACAAGGCAATGTAATGAAAGGCTATTCTTCTTTGAAGTGTTGTGGAATCCTGAGGTTCATTGAGAAACAGCACCCCCAACCTAACTAATTGAATGAGAACTAAAATATTGCTCTTTGAAAAGAGATTTATTTTGAGGGGTGGTTCATTTCTCAAACCCTGGCTTGGGCTCGGGCTTCGTGTAATTTTGTCCCAAGATTAGGCAAGATCTTGAATAGTTTTGGCTACATGTACAAATGTATATAAAAGTTTGATGTTTTTAATGCAAGCAACAAGCAACATTTATTTCCTCTTCATGGTAATTCACAACAGATATAAAAGAATACAAATAAGAAAATCAAGTCAAGAAGATCTTGAAGAGGCAAAACATTAGCTTTTGTTTTTTGGGTCAAACGGATTGATCCGGGGTTTAGTATTTTTTTGGACGACGGTTGGCCGACCATCTTTGGAAATTGCTACAAAATGTCAGTTTGGTTAAACAGAACAGCACACCAGGAGCCCTGATTTCACAGGATGCTCGAGACTATTCTTGACTGTCAAGTATGGTCATTCATAATAATGAGGTAGTTTTTTTTCTTGTCTGTGTGGGGTGGCGGGGGGGGGGTGGTCGCAAATGTTGTATTACCTTTAATGACAAACTGTCCATACAATGCTGTTTTTGGATGCTCATATCTAGTGTTCCCACTGAAATAAGTGCAGCCATGATTTAATTGCTGTAGGCCTTTTATCCCTAAATTCACATAAGACACAGATTGTAGTTAATATTTGTAGTATCTTACATATCAATCTTATTCTTAGCGAACAAGTAAAAATACGGACATTCAGAAAACATGTACGAGGCTGCTGTTCATTTGTAGACCAATGTTCTTATAGGAAATTGTGATTAATATTTTGATTTCGGGGGTACATGTACATTACTTAATATACATTGTAGTTTTTAATTACATTCAAATCTCCTCCTTTTTATAGATTATTATTGCCGCCAGTCCTTTTTTTAGTAATTGAATCAGGCCCAATTCAGTGGAATTGAAATGTATTTTTTTCCAGCATTGCATTTGCTGTCCTATCTGAACTTTGATTTGGATGCAAAATAATCACACTTGACTTTGCATACTTCAGGTACAAATTCAATATTTTCATCAATTTCTAATTGGATTTCCATCGTATTATGCAATGCAAACTTAAACGTTCAGTGCTTTTTATGATTTTCCCCGCGAAAGAACATTAAAAAGCAAAGGTTACATTACAGTAGCCTAGTAATATTTTTATAGACATGAATGACGAATGCGAAACATTTCGAGACTAGCCAAGTTAAACCTTTTAAGTTTTATGAACCTCCATACCTGAAGTTTGGCTTTCCCGACGAAGTTGACGAAGTTTGCATTGCTTCGTCGCCATCACTTTCGTCAGATGTTGCAGAGAAGATTCATCATCGGACATATCTGAACCGCTATCTGCGAAGATTTCCTCCAAAATCTTGGAAGCGTTTTCGGCCATGATAGCGGCTAAGTGGCGTGGGGATGCAAAGTGCCTTTCGCGCGCGTGCCTTTTCAAGTGTAAACCAACTGCACAGCGCTGCCCAAAGTGAGGGCGCTGTTCACATTTCAGTTGCAAACAATAGTAGCTCGTGCCAACAGAGAACGCTGGCCGTGTAAAGCTTATAAATTCATGTGGCAAACAAGCACTATGGTTGCGAACGTCCATGCAACATTGAGCCCAGGTGGCGCGCGCGGTATTGATAGGGTTAAAAGTATACGTGTGCACGATGTGTATTTCAGTACGCAGACGCTGGACATGCGTGCGTGTTCCAGGGGGTGTAGTTTCCAAAAGCCAATTCTCATAACAGCCATAACAAACGGATGGAGGTTAAAAATAGCACATAACCGAAATGAAGCGCAAGGGGGCGCACTACAATATTTGATTCGTTGACGTGAGATGGCGCGACGACACAGCCCCTTCAAGGTTGGGGTTTCTAAGGATTTTTCCCAAATCCTATCGAGTCACGTTCTTCCTGTGCAATACACCAAAGTGTCAGTATTTTATAGCGACTGAAATTCACGCTGCACAATTACAAAGCCACTGTATACGGATCGAGTGATTTCCGATTTTGCATACTTTGCGACGTCGACACAGAATCGACGCCACATAAAAGCCATGGTGAGAATTCTATATTGTAATTGTGGGACTGACTGTATAGAGTACCGAAGTGATGAGGTCAATCAATACAATGTTTGGAACCAGAATACATTCTAAACTGCATTTGTTTGGAACCATTGCCGCGGCAACTGACGTCAGACTTCGGTACTCTATATACAGTAGGCCTACAGTTGTCTACCTAGTCTTGGTTCAAGACGTTGTTACGTATATACCGGCCGCCGCGAGAGAGCGTTATCACGACAAACTATTAAGCACGAACGGCCAGTAACAACGTCTTGGGAATTTCGGAGAAGCCGTGTTGTGCGCACGCACCTGCTTAGCCCAATAATTGCACCGCGCATTATGTAATTTGCACCTCCCAATTCCCCGTCGTATCTCCCTCGCGTCGATCGTCACAGTTGCAAGACGTCGCATGCGAACACGAGCGGTGAACTTGACACTGCAGCCGCTAGCGCATAGCCGGCAAAGCATAGCAGCTTCGATCGCGAACGGCGCCCCTTCGCCAGTATAGATAACTACCAGACTATTGTGCAACTTCATGGCAGCTCTTCTTCGTATGTGCGCGTGCGTGAAGAGAAAATGTTCCTCATTTTCATACAGAATTGACGCATGCGCACTAGTTTCCCCCATTTTTAAAATTTACAGTTATAAAGCCATGATTCTTAACCCCTTGGGCACGGTATTTTACGGGAGACGTCGGGGTGTTGCAGCGGTTCTGGCAGCCAAATCGAACCGCTACAATGTGTTTTTGCAGTCAAGCATGACATAAACAATAATCCAACAATGGATTGAAACTGCACAAACGGCGGCCAATGGCGTCATCCGGCCGCATAATTTTTTTTCCTGGGAAGGTTAGGGGCAATTATCATGAATGGGCGTATTTAGACCGCTCCTACCAGCATGCATATTCATGATTAAGTTATTTTTTATAATAAGCATCGCACGCATCATTCAGACAACAATATAAGGTTGAAGTAAAAATATTTGGTCGAGCTGCTGTTGTGGCTATATTGGTAGAGCATAAGGCTTGGGTTCGAATCCTTTGCCCGATTTATATTTCTTTTTCTTGTACTAATTGTGGTGTGGAGGATTTTATTTCAAGGGAAAACAAGTCTGAGAACCTGTCTCAGCTCACACAGCCAAGTACAACGCCCATTTATGATAATTGCCCTAACTTTCCTAGGGAAAAAAATCATGCCATCCGGCCTGGTGGCATTTTTTTGACGCCATACGGCGTCATCCGTACGCAAGGGGTAATGTATTCATTCAACCATGTTCGGGTATTGTACTGCCGCCGTGTGGTTTCTTCTCTGTTTCAATAGGTTTAAAAATTATCTCAGGCAGTAACAGCTTAGTGGCCGAGTGGTTAAGCGAGTCGTTTATCGAGTCGTTTATCGGCTCTTAAGCTGAGGGTTCGATTCCCAGCTTTTCAGTATTTCCTTTTTCTTTTCCAGAAATGTGATTGTCATTATTTATAAGAGTATTCGTTTACCGTTTCCAAATACCAACTGTACTGTGGCGTGCGGTCGATTAGCAGTGCAGTTGGGACCGCTCGTGAAGTCCAGGTTAACATCTTCGTACAGGCTCATGGCACGTTTGGCTGGCTCGGCAGTCATTGCTTAGGGTGCAGCCATGTTCCTCCCTTTCATGGTGCTAGACCTTTGGGTTATATGGATGAGTGGGGAAGGAGGTGTGATGGACCGGGGTCTGATCTGTGATGGACCGGAATCCGAGCCCTTAAGAGTCCTACATGGGAGCCGGTAAGCCGGAGTATGGGGCCCCGGTGAATCGCGGCACCTGAAAGCTTGGTCAACATCACATAACTTTTTGGTTTAAAAAGGCATAATACCAGAATGCATATTTGATTAATTATCTCTAAGGGTTTCCGGAAAAAAAACAAGTAATGTTTTTTCTGTCTGGTCATTCTGACATTTCTCTATTTATTATTATATTTAAACGTAGTGTACACGATTGGTAATCGTCCAATTTGTTTTTACTGAATTATTACGAAATACCTTACTCGATTGTAAGTTAATAGTAGTCTCAATCATCCTGTGAAATTACGGCACCAGTTGTGCTGTCGTTGTCAAGAAAAGTGGAAATTTATATCGTTTTCCAACGATTTCCAGCTGGAAATCGTTGGAAAACTGCCCTTTAGACTTAAGTCAAGGCGCGCGTGGCTACCCGAACAGTGGCGCGCCCCGGACATGCTGGCATTCGGGGCGCGTCACGCGTCCAGGTAGCCACGCGTGCCTTGACAAAAGGCTACCATCCGCTGGACGGCTGGAAACGAGCGCCGTTTTTCTCTCTTGTTTTCGCCATCAAACAACGCAAAACTTTGAACAGGTTAGTAGAACGATATTTCCTGTAAAACACTAACCCCCAAATCCGCCCATTTTTGAAAATTGTAACAATGACCGATAATGTACATTACCTTTAAGGACATTTATTTTGCAAGCTTTGACTTCTTAGAATATGCACCCATGTCTGTGCCCGCAATTATTTTTTTATTATTTTATTTCTTGGTTATTTAGTATAATTATTGTGAAGGGAAATTCGATCCTACGAAGCTTCGATCGCGAACGGCGCCCCTTCGGCCAGTAGTATAGATAGCTACCAGACTATTGTGCAACTTCATGGCAGCTCTTCTTCGTATGTGCGCGTGCGTGAAGAAAAAATGTTTCACATTTTTATACAGAATTGCGCATGCGCACTAGTTTTCCCCATTTTTCGGCGGGAGATTTTACGAAATTCCCAAGACGTTGTTACTGGCGGTTCGTGGCTATTAATAGTTTGTCGTAATAACGCCCTCTCGCGGCGGCCGGTTATCGCGTAACAACGTCTCGAACCAAGACTAGTGGCTACCCGGACAAGTGGCGCCCCCGCCCCGGACAGGATGCGCCATGGCATATGCGGGGCGCGTCACGCGCCCAGATAGCTACGCGCGCTTTGGCTAAAGGCTAGTTTAGCAGGGCAGTTTTCCAACGATTCCAAGCATTATCAGTCGCGGATCCAGGACTGAATTTTGTAGACGGGGGGCACACCCAAAACGGACTAATGCGAACGGTAAGCGCGAAGCCCTTACGGCATGGGGTCGGGGCCCGCTCAAGGGCACCGGAAATGTTTGGATTCCGGATGCTCCGTGGTGCAATCTGAGGCGATTCCTGGCCACTTTCACCTGACTTTTTTTTAACAGTTGTTAAAATTATATGGAGTATATATTATCATTATTTTAGCCATTATTTTTTAACCATTATTTTAGCCATGTCATGACTACAAAAATCTAGACGGGGGGCACACCCAAAACGGACAAATGCGAGCGCGAAACCCTTACGGCGTGGGGTCCGGTACCCCTTTTATAAGGGCCCCGTAACATCTTGTATTCTGGATGCTCTGTGGTGCAATCTGAGACGATTCCTGGCCACTTCCACCTGACTTTTTTTAACAGTTGTTAAAATTATATGGAGTATATATATATATATCATTATTTTAGCCATTATTTTTTAGCCATTATTTTTTTGCCAATATTTTAGCCATGTCATGACTACAAAAATCTAAGTTTCTCCCTCCCCCATTTTGGCGTTTAATTTGTAGTTTTTGCCCTTCATTTTTAATTTATCCGGATTTTGTCTTGGTTTTAATTCAGTCCAGTTGAAATTTTCAAGAAAAGGGCTTGATATTAGACTGTTCCTTAAAACCATCGGCCGATCGGCTGCAAGACATAATAATAGAGGATTTAGTATGTCATTCAGTCAAGTGATATATTGTTTCCTGCTGGTTGTGGCCATTTAACCTGTAATAAACTCCCCCAAGGGGATGTTGAGATGCACCGCGTTTACACTAGATCCGGCAAAGGGATTAAAAGGGGGATCGAACCCGGCAAGGAGGATCGAAGGGGGATCGATGGAGGGGGTTGAAATTCCAGGGCTCCGGGAAATACTCCGGTTTTCTCTTAAAATAATGTTTCAGTTTCATGGCATGATTGATAACCTTTTTTTTCTTAATTCATTTTCCAGTAGTTTTTTTTATGGGGGTACATGTGTAAGCCAGCCCCCAAAGGGGTGGTTGAAATCTGTAAAATGAGCACAAATGATGCACACATAAGTATGTTGCATAGAACTGAAAGATGGTGTTATTCGCTTGCTGCTCATCAAGGAATGGTTTAATGATGCAATCAACTCCATAATTGCATTAATTAACAAATCACCAATGAAATTCAACATTAGGAATATATTTACGTCACACTAAATCTAAAAGGAAAGTAAAAACCTAACTTGGAACAAGGTACATGTACAAGAAATATCTTTCCTAGATATCAGGGCCAGATAGGTGTACATTTGCTGGTAAGAGAAACAATACAATTGTCACCCAAGTCCTTGTTCCATATTACAGATAATCTGCACCTTAAAGTTGCAAAAAGTCACTAAGCTAAAACACAGACTAAGAGAACCCTCATTAAATATGCGCAAGAAAAATAAGTGTTCTCGTCCCTACTAGTTTCCACATGCTTTGGCTAGCAAGAGCCAACCACTTTTCTCCATAACACACTCAAAGTAAAAGATAAACAACTCAATCATCACTACCAGGGCTGGTGGTCGGTGACCTTCTGGTCCACATGGGTACTTTCTGTTCTCTATACCACTGCCCGAATACTAATGAGGTAAGGCTCTGTTCCTGGAATGCATGACTCATCCACTGCTGGGACCATTTCCTGTCCAATGTACTGAAGTATAGGTGTCTATAGCCCCATGCTTGCAACTTAAAATGCATGGTCAAACCATGGAGCTATAATGGTCAAACTCTACTAAGTTTTATGAGAAAAGTGGCTATGGAGGACAGTGAATTCACATTGCTAAAAGTTCAGCACAAGTGGAAGAGTTACTAAATTACACACTCTTAAAGATTCTTTGTTAAAATACATCCAGAGTATTCATTACTCCAAGTATCAACTTAATAATCTGGAATCTCTTGTTCTTTAACTATACCTCTCAAACTTTCTAGAAATATACTCAATGTCTTTGTTTTTCTTATTTCAATTGAAACCAACATTTAAGAAGTTTCAGAGAAACATAAACCAAGGTTCTACAATTCTCAAGTTTCTCAGATTTCTGTCATCAAGCAAACTGTTACAAAGCAACAATCACTTTGTTCTTAGAGAACAATAAAATATCAATCCTAAGAATACATGTAATAATCAAGTGAATACAACAAAGTCTGAAATGTGAGATATACAAATGAAATTAACATACCTGTAAAATGAGCACAAATGATGCACACATAAGTATGTTACATAGAACTGAAAGATGGTGTTATTCGCTTGCTGCTCATCAAGGAATGGTTTGAGACACAGCAAGGCGAACAAAAGGGGGGTGAAGTTGCTCTTCCTGCTGGGTGCCTTAGCCAATCATAAGGAAGTGACCATGGCCACTGGTCACTACCAAGCCAATCAGCTGACAGGCTGCACATGGGTATCCAAGAGTGACACATGTGCATTCTAGGAAAAGGAAGCTTATATTATTTTTTTAGGGGGGTGGTAATTTTCCTACCATTCTCCGGGAGGGGCACTACACATGTACATTACTTAATATACATAATCGTCGTGTGCCCGGCAGAAGGGCATAAGGACGAAACATGGGTCAAAAGGTCAAATTCAGGTTTTGGGGGTAATCGAAAGAGTATTGGAGTATCTTCATTTTGATATACATTTTGTATCAAGGGGCTACGTCATTCTGACGTAATTAACAAAATGAAAAGGACATAAGGGGATTTTGCATTTTTTGTTCCCGGCAAAAGGGCATTAGCGTGTAATACCAATGTAACAATACATGCTAAAAGTGCGTTCACCTCTGCACTTCAGTGGGGCATAAGCGCGCTTACTTAGAGCAAATTCTGTTCCCGGCAAAAGGGCATTAGCATTTCACATGCCGCTTAAGCGCACGTTTATGCCAGAATGACTTCCCGGCAAAAGGGCATTAGCATAAAGATGTAAATAACTTTAAAATTAAGCAATATTTTTATTTAAAAATGCACAGCATTATTGGAAATATCAATAATTTTTATCTGACAAAAAAATCAACCGTTTGCGAGTTTTAATTTAGAAATGCCAACACATAAACCTTAAAGTCGATTTTCCCGGAATGTGTAATTACGCTTCAATGCGTTCTATATGCCCTTCTGCCGGGCACACCACGCATTGTAGTTTTTAATTACATTCAAATCTCCTCCTTTTTATTGATTATTATTGCCGCCAGTCTTTTTTTTTAGTAATTGAATAAGGCCCAATTCAGTGGAATTGAAATGTATTTTTTTTTCAGCATTGCATTTGCTGTCCTATCTGAACTTTGATTTGGATGCAAAATCATCACACTTGACTTTGCATACTTCAGGTACAAATTCAATATTTTCATCAATTTCTAATTGGATTTCCATCGTATTATGCAATGCAAACTTAAACGTTCAGTGCTTTTTATGATTTTCCCCGCGAAAGTAGCCTAGTAATATTTTTATCGACATGAATGACGGATGCGAAACATTTCGAGACTAGCCAAGTTGAACCTTTTAAGTTTTATGAACCTCCATACCTGAAGTTTGGCTTTCCCGACGAAGTTGACTAAGTTTGCATTGCTTCGTCGCCATCACTTTCGTCAGATGTTGCTAGAGAAGATTCATCATCGGACATATCTGAACCGCTATCGGAAGCGTTTTCGGCCATGATAGCGGCTAAGTGGCGTGGGGATGCAAAGTGCCTTTCGCGCGCGTGCCTTTTCAAGTGTAAACCAACTGCACAGCGCTGCCCAAAGTGAGGGCGCTGTTCACATTTCAGTTGCAAACAATAGTAGCTTGTGCCAACAGAGAACGCTGGCCGTGTAAAGCTTATAAATTCATGTGGCAAACAAGCACTATGGTTGCGAACGTCCATGCAACATTGAGCCCAGGTGGCGCGCGCGGTATTGATAGGGTTAAAAGTATACGTGTGCACGATGTGTATTTCAGTACGCAGACGCTGGACATGCGTGCGTGTTCCAGGGGGTGTAGTTTCCAAAAGCCAATTCTCAGAACAGCCATAACAAACGGATGGAGGTTAAAAATAGCACATAACCGAAATGAAGCGCAAGGGGGCGCACTCTAATATTTGATTCGTTAACGCGAGAGGGCGCGACGATACAACCCCTTTAATACCACCTAATGGACCGATCCGGATTTGACCACAAGCCCCGCCAACCTTAGCAACGGCATGGCGATGCCATTACCTCGGTCAAGCTTTACGTTCGAGTACACAAACATTACGCGTAACGCGCGGCGACCCGGAAAAATACTGCAATATGTCGACGACGCGACTCGGTGTTCTGCCAAAGGCGGTGGGTTTAAATTCTTTAGGCTGGGACAAAATTAGCAAGCGGGCGGAAGTTAAGGGTTACAATTATTTTAAGGAGGGGTATGTACATAAAGTCATTTGTGAAGTCATGAAGGATTGTCAAGTTGCTGTTGCGGGGAAATGTTATCGAAGCATAAGGCGAGGAAGAATGACACGCTACATTGCTTAAATTTGTGTTTCGGAAAGGACGCGACGGGATCGTTGCAGAAAGTAGATGTAGCTGTGTTGCTTGGTAAGTTGGTATTGGAATAAAATAAACCGCGGATGTTACGACGCAATTGTACCATAGACAGTCTAATATTAAAGAAGACTCTTTATGTTTTCTGGTTACCTCATATATATTATACTTCGTGCTTTCTACTGACCAAAAGAATGACTACTTTTGTATTTGAATTGTTTAATTCCTCCCGTAGTAGATTTCACCGATTTAATGGTATAATATCAGTGAAAATTATTAACAGGTAACCAATTTGTAAGGCTAGAAAGCATTGTATATAAACCTACCTCCGGTAAGCTCCGGCTACCTCCGAATTTTAAAAACTGCCCACTTTTATTGAAAAAATACGGTTCCCGGCTGCACTAAACACATTTGTTTGTGTACACTTTTCACAGCGCATGTGACAAAGTTTGACCGAGCTTGACCAAGCTAATGGCGGACCACGCCTGTAGCAACTGTTGCTAATGTACCAGACCAAAAGTCGTAATCCTATTGGTCAATGCGCGCTGTTTGATTGACAGGCCGGATCGGTCTGCCTATTGTACTGACCTTCCACATTATAATAATTGCAACCAACCTCTTACATAATCCCTACACAGTACATCCTGTATAATCCTCTTATATATTGTGATCACACTGACCCTGATCCACAACGTTGCTCCTTAAATTTAGCCACACCCCCTCTGCAATCCCTATACAACGTGCACAAATGGGGGGGGGGGGGGGGGGGGCACTACCCATACTGCCGCGCTGCACTACTGCTACCACAACTTTTAAGACGAATGCGTGTGTTTCACAAACATGACCGGTACAAACTAGTGCATGTCTGTACACGTAAAACCCGTCCGTGCGATTGCACAATACTAGACTACCAAGATGAGTCATTCACAACAAATCTTGCGTGTTGTTCCATTGTTTCGTGTTTTAGTACGTTTTATTTTGTCTATTTCACATTTTAATTGGGCAGACTGTCCCTTTGGGTCATAGGAATTTGTTTTCCTCCACGGTCTTGCCTTCTCCACATTTATTATTCATATTTTTATGTTGATTTTTATGCAGATTTTTATCTTGGGTTTTATAACGATATTGTATCTATTATGTGGAGAGAAATAAAATAATAATAATAATACCTGCGGATATGTTCCCATTTCTCTGTGACATTTTATTTCAGTGTTGATTCTTCACTTTGACACTAAACAGTAATTTCTAAAATTTAAATAACCTTGAAACTCATTCTTTCAATACGATTACACAAAATTGTCCGTTGCCAAATCATTGTCTTTAAAACCTGTTTACGCAACTCAACACCCCTCCTACACGAATGGGGTCGGTCCAACTTACTCAAACTGGCTCCTCAAATCGGCTCCTCAAATGTAGCCACACCCCCTCCGCAATCCCCATAGGATGTGCACAAAAGGGGGGCAGGGCATACCGACTATTCAGACGGTGTGCACTGCTAACGTACTATACACGTGCCACCAATGCATGTTGATTCAAGATTTCATGGAACACATCGTAAGATTCTCTGGTTCTACAAATTTTGATTTGTGGGTTTGGCTATTACATGCGATGCATTAAAAAGCAGCTGGCAATGAATATCATGCGCCAAGGGCGTGTACGATAAAGCTTTGTACATGCACAGTACTAGTCTTGGTTCAAGACGACAGTGATCGATAATGGATCGTGTAGCGAATTTGTTCCATGCAGTGCGCCCTCTGACGGTACGATTAGACCAACTCATGGGCTCGCACCAGTGCGAGCCCATGAGTTGGTCTAAACGTACTAGCACAGTACATGCATTTAGCACCACAATAGCGGCTGTTAGCTGCGGCTGTCGGTGTATGTACGGTCATGCTGCAGTCGGCGGCACTACCATATCCCTGGCCCTTCGCGCGGTGCATGCCGGTGTGGGACGGTGTACGAGAAAGCTGGCGCTATGGACCGAGCTATTGTGTACATGTCTTCTCGATCTTCCAGGGCCCTTACAGTTTATCTGTAGGCAGCACTGAGGCTGATTTTGAACTATGAGTTGTTTCAAACGATGCTACACCGCCATGACGGGCTGGGCTGATGAAGGCCAACTTTGACTCATGACATGACAATGAGTGTCGAACCAAGAAACCCGTGACAAAGTTTGTGCGGGAAGAACGCAATCAGCCACGGTCGGCCTCTGCAGAGTTACTAATGGACACAGACTTTCTCGTTCTTGACTATAGGAGATATGTCGTGACACTTCGAATTATTTTACTATTCCATTTTACTTTTCAGAAAGCTACCGTTTTATTATCAGCATTAAAAAATCATATTTATTTCATAATTTTCACGTCGGCTTAACCTATATCCTGTATAAAGATTAAATTAGCTTTAATGCGTCGTTATAAAATCCAAGCTGATGTCCGTGTAATAAACAGTATTCGATAATAATCAAAACACCGATTGCTAACAATCAAGTCGACAATTTTGCAATGTAATAAAGTGACAGTTTTAGGGCATTTAGTATTTTATTTTTCAATTTTGCCCAATCTAGCAGAATTTCAAAGGAGTCTAGCAAAATGTGTCATATTCAAGTCTATGTTGTGCGCAGTGAACGGCCGTTGGCAACTCCAGAGTGCGTCAAAAAGTACAGCTTGGCTAGTTTGGCTCATCGCCAAGAATGAGTGTGGGAACACGTTCTTAGCACAGACAGTGGGTCGTTATGAAGACGAGATTACTTCACCAATGAGCTGATACTAACATTCTAGAGGCCCGCCCAAACATGCAGCTACAACTGCACAATCGTGCATTTTGCCATCTCTCTTTTAAATAAGCTTCGATAAATCACCACTGCATGCAGCTTTCAACATATTCGATAAAGTGATTGTAAACAAATCAAGAAATGGTGATAAATAAATTTCATATATATAACTGTAATCAAAGAAATGACAACATTTTAAGAAAGAAAAAAGTGGACCGCTCCGTGCGTGAGGCCAGTGGCGGCGGAACCGGGGGGGGGGGGGGGGGCAGGGGGGCCACTGCCCCCCCCCCCCCCCCACACTAATTTCACTGGGGGGGGGGGGGGGGATTAGTTCCCAAAATAGTGTACGCTCGGTCAAACCATGGAGGTAGGAAACATGGTCAAACAATTTTTCTTGTCACACTCTGGAGTTTTCAGTCATCCACTGCTTGCAAGTTGCAACAAACTTGTAATCAACAAAAGCGTACAACTCAATAATTTTGCAGGGCCAGACTTCATAAGAGACCGATTTTCATCATGGCACTATGAAAATTTAAACTGGACTGAATTATAACCAAGAAAAATTCCGGATAAATTAAAAATGAAGGGTAAAAACTGCAAATTAAACGTCAAAAATGGGGGAAGGAGAAACTTAGATTTTTGTAGTTATGACATGGCTATTATGGCTAAAAATAATGAAAGTGGCCAGGAATCGCCTCAGATTGCACCACGGAGCATCCAGAATCCAACATTTTCCGGGGCCCTTAAGCGGGCCCCGGACCCCACGTCGTAAGCGCTTCGCACTCTCGCATTTGTCCGTTTTGGGTGTGCCCCTAGTCTACAAAATTCCTAGATCCGCGCCTGCATATAAAGCGCTATATAAGCACCGCAGAAACCCAGACGCGATTCTGGCGTTCGACGTTACGTAAAAACCTCATTTCTCACGCATGCAAAATGTTACGGATTGCTTGAGCCGATAACGTCGGAGCCTTTGTTTAACTAACTTTTTGCAACTTTTGTCTTATACATGTAAATATATATATATATATATATATATATAATAGGTCGCATGTATATGTACTTCGCACTGTAGGAGCACAAACCAATACGCACACTCTGCGGCGTCCCCGCCTCGTCCACGGGGCTCTCAAAATAAAACAAATCTTTTTGGCACACGAAGCCAATAATAACCAGCGGTTAAAACGCAGCACCAAATGGCTTCAACTGGTGTTTAAATTTGAGCTTCGCTCGAATGGTCTCACATCTGCCCCACCCCCCCCCCCCCCCCCCCCCACTTTCAAAATCGTTCCGCCGCCGATGCGTGAGGCCCGTAGGCCTTCAAAAGAGTAGTTCTTGATGGCATTTAATATACAGAAAGGAACGTGAATTTACAGAAGTAGGTCTAAGATGGAAGGCGCGACTATAACTAGTCCCCTAAGTTTTCATAAAATCGTTGCATCAACGCAAACAAAAATAAAAACCAACAGCATCTTTTATCAACACATCGGGACCTGTGAATCCGTGAGGAAAAGTACACACTGCGTGTATCACAACCCACTCCCCACTGCCTGTCCGCCGGACGTATTGAATCGCATGTAGTCTGTTTTATACCTGCGAGATTGACATTAATTTGTGCATATTACATTCAATTCGTATGGGTCGTCTTCCAATGCAAACCACAGATCCTCGTGCAGACAATAACATTTAAAGAGTTCCCCGGCCCGTTATGTTGACATGTGCAGTAAATCTAATCTCTTCTTTTGTCACCTAAACAATGGTGAAATTGCTAATATTTGCTGGGAATAAACACGGTGAAATTGCCGTGAAACTTTTTTCACGGCAAAACGGATTTTCAGGGCGTTTTCACGGTAAAGATTTTCATAGTGGTAGCAAATGCCAGCTGCTGGTCCCAATTTCTTTAGTTTCGAGCCAAATCTATTATCATGGAAACGGAGTCTAGGAGCGTATACGGTTAAAACGCTTTACTGGTCTGTCTGACTTCAGTTTATATGCTACGGTGCGGGTTTTCTCAATCTTGAGAAGCTTGCACATTTCGCAAAAAAATGTCGGCCTTGAAGTTCCTGCCCTAGTCAGAGTGTAACTCAGGGCACTCCAAAGCAGCATACGAAGTCCTCCACGAATGCCTTGGCTACAGTCTCAGCAGTACTGTTTGGTAGGCTTATGCCTCCATCCATTTTGTGAAATACTCCCCGATGACGAGGATCCATTTGTTCCCGCTGTCGCTTTCCAGCAGTGGCCCCACGAGGTCTAGGGCAACCCTGTCTATGGGCATGTCCACTCGGTGTTGCTGTAAAGGCGCTCGTCGTTTCTTGGACGGGGACTTCCTTTGGACGCACTTGATGCACCTCCGGCAATATGACCTCATGTCTGCCGCTATCCCAGCCACTCTATATACATCTCGCCTGTCGTGTGACTCCCACTTCCGGAAAAGTACTGCGGCCCGCACTTCCAGCTTTTCCCATTGCCCCCAGTAGATCTTGCCTATCACACCCCGGCTCTGAGCATAACTCCAGCAGGGGCGTTCTCCAGATTCCTTCTTGCAGTTGAATATTCCACAAAGTGTGGGGTCTCGGAGCTGGGCCACAGAGATATCCTTCAGGTTGATGGTTGGCTGGGACTGCGACATCCTCATCATTGCTTCGTTCACTTGCGCTGAGTCCCCTACATTTGATGAAAGGTCTTCCTCCACGGCTACTGTAGGCTCTAGCTGCTCCTGAGCATCGTCCCCTAAACCGCACTGGCCAAATGGCCGTCCGCATTTTCATGTTTCTTGCCAGGGTGGTGCACAATCTCGTAGTTGTATTCTCCGATTACCTGAAGCCACCTGGCGACTTGCCCCTCCAGTTTCTTGAAGTTTTTACCAGCCCAAGGCCGCATGGTCGGTCCGAATGGTAATCTATCCCCCGTACAAGTACTGTTTAAAGTGCTTGAGGTAGCAGACAACCGCCAGTAACTGTCACAAAGTAGTTTCTTTTTGGTCTGGTTAGGGTACGACTGGTGTATGCAATTACTCGCTCTTCGCCTTTACGTACCTGTGACAAGACCGCTCCAATTACTTCCCTGCTTGCGTCTGTATCAAGCACAAAGTCGCCTTCAGGGTCTGGGTATGCAAGAATGGGCGCCCCTTGCAAGTGACACTTGAGTCTGAAATGTAGCCTCACTGTAGCTGCTGTGTCGGGGTCTCTGTCGGATTGGCCATGTGGTCCTTGCGTCAATATGGTGTTTCACCCAGTCACACCTCCCGATGTCATGATCCCCCTCCGAGAATACATCTGCAAAGTCAGTCAGTAATCGAGCCACGGTACCGTGGCTCCAGATTTTCCACACTGTGCCTCCAGAGATCCTCCAGGTGTGCAGGGACATGCACATCCATGCATTCTCCTCCCAAGTCAGCTCCTTGAGCCTCCCAGCACATCTCTCTCATCCACTGGTGTGAGATTGCCAGCTGTTGTTCCCGCTCGAACACATTCTCGGCAGCCGGGGTTAAGAACCACCAACGCATGCGGCCCCTCCTTATAGTCTCTGCTAATAAACGTGCCAGGATCATTCCTTTTTGCGCAAGCTTTCCCCCTCCTTCAACTGGTTCTATTACGCCCAGTTCGCCTGCCTCGATCTATCACGGGTCGTCTTGCCTGGAAACTATAGCTTTGTGTCCTGGTGGAATGACAGTGGTTTCTGCCACAACCACCCTAGTATGCAAGGTCATCCTCCACCTAGTCGTGCATCGTGCATGCTCTCCATGAAGCACAAGTTCGCACTTGTTGAAATCCAACGTTCACCCAGTCGGAAGCAGAAAATCTATTCCCAGTAAGCCCTTTGCCTTGACTTTAGAAAAAGACTGCTCGTACGGGACATGCTGTCCACATTTGCCACACAAATGGTTTCCATCTGGCTACAATCTGCTTGGACGACCCGGATTTCATCCTGTTCCAGTTAGGGCGTCTTTCGGCTGGGATCTGGTAGTATATCTTATCCGAGATGATCGTGTCCGTCGTTCCTGTATCCACTAGGAACGGTATAGTGATGGACCTAAACTGGCCTTGAATGTAAAGACCTTGCTTTTGGATGACTAACAGTGCAAAAATCTCCCTTAAAAATTCAGAGTGCAGTCCTTTCACGTCCGCTTGGCTGTTCGAGTCTGTTGGTAGTTGACTCTTTTTGGTCTCTAGCCTCTCCTTAGGTCGCAGGGTCAGCTACCGGCCGTTTCCCGTGCGCCTCCTGGGCCTTGACCTGTCTGGACAATCTTTCGCAAAATGCCCTTTTGTGTGACACTCGTAGCACTTGTCATCCGAGTTGCTCCTCCTGGGTCGTGGGTGGTATATCGGCATGTCGTGCTTCTTCTGGTGAGGTGGGGACTTCTCCTTCACTTCATGTTGCTCCCTTACAGTGTGGTAGTACTGCTTCAGGGGATCAACTATACATCTGCTATGATTGCGTTCCTGTACTCCTCTTCATCGCGCCCCATGCAGAACCTCTTTTGCTTCTTTCCACCCCATTGTTCCTCCATGCGCTCAAAGTTTTCGGTGGCCAGCACCACTCGAATGGCATTATTCAGGGTCGATGGCCTTGATCGGAAAACTCCTTCCGGATGGTCTGGCTACATGATAGCATTGGAGAAATGCGCACGAGCCAGTCTGTCTCTACTGTCCTCCGATATTCGGGTATGGCAATGCCCCGAACTGCTTCTCCGAGGTCCTGCAAAGTTTCCTTTGGGCCTATAGACGACGATTCCTCAATTCCATAAGGAAATTCTCCGCCATTTGCCACGGTCCAAAGTGCACATTTAGCAGTCCAATTAGCTCCTTATACTCGTATCGCTGGTCTTGTCCGTCTCCCTGGCGATTAGTCAGAATCTTTACAGCCGATCCCTGCAGACTCGCAGCGAGGAACACTGCAGCTTCCTTGTCACTCCAGTCGTTGACCCGTCTGCAGGACTTCAAATGTTCCCAGTAGTCTATCTGGGGTTGTTTTCCGCTGAATCGATCCGGTACGATCTTGGGGCGCTTTGAATTCCCCTCAAATCGCCCATTCTATTCTGCTTCTCCCTGTCTCCTCTTTTCGCTTTTCAACGGCCACCGATTCACCGATCTCTTCTCCGGCGGTGGAGTGTCTCCCCCTGTGGAGTGTCTCCCAATTGCAGTGTATGATACTTGTTATATTGTTATATTAGATTACTAATTTAATTATAACAACCAATTAAATGTATGGATGATTAACTTCATGAATTATTAATTATCAACTTACATATATTTAAAACATGAAAAATAAATGTGTGGGTGACTATACACACACTATACACAATGGTATCGGCTCTGAAAGTGGAGTAGATAAACATTTGAAGTATTTGGGTTTTTCTGTCATAAGTCTTACTTTTTTTACGGATTGATATCTGTGGTTTCTATGGTTTTTACTTGTGAAAAAATAGTTATTGCGAAATAACGCAATAGTTTTGCAAAATAATGCAATAGTATTCCGAAATAGCACAATACTTAATTTGCCTAATAACGCAATTCTTATTGTGAAGTAATGCAACAGGCCTACTTATTGCGCTATTTCGCAAAACTATTGCGAAACAAGCAATAGTTATTGCGTTATTTTGCAATAGTACTGTGGCGAAACAGGGGGGTAGACTTGTGTAGGAGTCTAAGTCATAAATTATGCATGCGCGTCTGGGAAATTAATAATGCATTGTAATGCATTGACCAATCAGCAACGCGGATTGCGTATGTTCTGGGCGTCTTTTAATTAAGTTACATAACGTGTGACAATTCCAAAAAATCCTGATGCAACAAAAAACATACAATATGCCCATTTCAATTCACAAATGCAGAAAAAGGTTCTGCTTCTAACGATGCGTCATTTATGGCACACGTTTGTTTTAGGGAAGAAATAATGAGATTTGTCGAATTAGGTGCACAAATAAGTGGTAGGCCTATTGTTTATAATGCAGCAATAGATTACATTGAAATTGTGTCTTGATCCTTTAGCAAAAGCCCCCTTAAATGTCAAACAATCTGGAATTGGCTTCACATTTTCAGAAGCAGTTTAAACCATGTTTAGTGTTGACATTAATGAAAACGTTTGTACACAGTTTCAATGCAAAATTGAGTCTGCATCATAAAAGTGCCACTTTTATTTTTGCGCCCAATTCAACAAATCTCATTTTTTGTTTCCTTAAACAAACGTCGTGTGCTATAAATGACTCATAAATACAGAACAAGGTTCTGTTTCTAATGAAAAGTTTTTGAAATGTTTAAAATGATTACAGTATTCTTGAGTTATTCAAAAAAGTACAAGACGGGAACATTCTCTTTTGTTTGGCACAGCGTATAATCAATATAGTCTATATTATGTAAGATTGTCAAAATTAGTTTGTTTTTTAATTATAAACAAAATGACAAATTCATACAGAATCAAATAACATTATTACTATTCATGCTCTGTGTACCCACCAACTTATAATGATCTCACCATTTTTATGTGTTTTAATAAAACCACAATTTTGAAACCTTGTTTCGTTTTGTTTGTTTGTTTGTTTGTTTCAAATAATCATGTCAATTTCTCTGGGGATATTTTGAAAGCAATTGAATTCGTTACCCCCATCAATAGCCACGGTACATTTTCTTTTAAATCAAATTTCTAGTAGAAAAGTCGATTTGTTCCGAACAACTTGCTACAGTTTTCTGGGGGACTTGGAGTTGCCAAATTATTCTTTAACAAACTTCGGGGGGGGGGGGGGGGGGGGGAGGGGGGAGGGGGGGGGGGGACTCTAGGTAAGTTTCCACAAAGTTCAAGGAGCCATTGTTAGAGGTGTATTCGTCAAAAGTCTATAGAGTACCCAAGTGATGACGTCAATGCAATGTTTGGAGCCAGTTGTCGTGCCTACTGATGTCACACTTCGGTACTCTATAGCTACTTAGCTTCATGCATTTGCTTTTTAAACCGTAATAATTTCAGTAACAAAATTCCACAAAACACTGACATGAGTATTCTATATATTATTATTTTTTAAGAAAAGGGGATTAGAAGGGATGAGGCAACAAGAACGAAAACACATTAAACTATTATGTATATTTAACAAGACATTGCTTTTATTTCATGTTTTCACATAAGCCATTATTTAGTCAACTTCAACAGGTACATTTCACAAAAGATGCCCTCCATTTGTAGTCTATGGAAAAGCCGCTTGTGCAAAGCGCGCGACGAGCGTCTATAATATATGTGCAGATCTGGCGATTAATTATGCAAGACAACTGCCTCTTGACCTCTAGATTTTGACCAATCAGCCTGCTCGTTTTGTGGACCTTCGGGAAACCGCTGATCAAGGCGTGCGTTGCTACCCGGACACGTAACGCGCCCCGGATATATATGCATATCTTTGAGAAATGTAAACATTTGTGCACGCGCACGAAATCATGTTGCAGTTGTACTGTGCGTAATATAGTACTGCGTACCGCGTGCGCGTGCTGGGGAGCACGCGACACGACGCGCGGCGGCATTTAATTTTTTTTATAGCTGCCGTCGCAGGCTACATACGTGCCGTGATGAACGCAGATAAACTGGGTCAGCTGACACCTACCAACCAATCAGTACCTTCGTCCACATTTCTGATTGAAATGACGTCACAAGTTTGCAAAGTCCACTCCGATTGGCTGGCGCGCGGGGTCGCATAAATTAGCATGTCCGCATATATCAGACGTTAATATGCTATGCAATGCAATGCATGCAACGTCTGATACTCAGTCTACTCCATTTGTGGCAATGGATGGGGCGATGAAAGAGATGGGTGTGGCTACTCTCTGGACCACCCCAAGTTTCGCACACTATTAAATCTGCTATGTCTGCATTTTTAGGGTGTATCCCCTAACTGAATTTTCAGACTGAATTACTAATTTGTCAGCATTAGATAAAAGTTATTAGCTTTCCAACGAAACATTCCATCAAAAAATTAAATTGACCGAGGTATAGTAATAAAATTCAAAATTTGAATTAGGAAGCGGTACGCTCCCAATTCCTACGGTATTAATCAATCTACACGCCTAGCAAACAGTGTATTTTAGGAAGACCCAATAGACTGCACTGTGTAGAAAGTTGTAAAACTACACCTCAACAAATTATGGACGAAAAATAAAATAAAATAAACACTATACACTAACACTCTGCAATCTGTGGGAAAGCTCATAACTTAGACCTAATGTCAACAAATTAGCAATTTAATTTGAATTTTTTTTTCCCGGGTGCCACGCTATAAGAAGCAAACGCGGCATCTTTTGGGTAAAAGGTAATTGGCACTGGATATCTGAAGACTACTACATGTAGGTGCTGGGAAAAAAACTTGTTGACATTAATGCATTCTAAATATTACGTGTACACACTAACATTAACAATAACTTGCCTTGAAAAAGAAATTCTTCAATTGCACATTTTTTTAAAAACATTACATAAACATGCACATTTAATATTACTTTTATTTTTTAACTATGAATTTCAACTACTTTCATTTGAACATTCTTTTATACAAATAAATACACAGAAAATAATAAAGTGGCCAAGGGGATAGCTTAACCATCAAAACAGAAAAACACATGTATTTTTAAACATTCTACCCAAATTAACTGTCCGGGCTTGAAAACCAATTGCCGTTTGAACCAAATCTCCAACTTCATCCATCTACCCTTCCATGACAAAAACTAAGCGGAATGCTTAGATTTTGTTTCTATAATGGTGTGATGTAAATTAAAACAGAATTTGCCCTTTCCAATGTTTGGTCATCGTTCACCTTATTCACAACAAGCAAGTAAACTTGTCTCAATAAAGTTAATAATATAGCAGCCCCAATTCAATAGATAAACACAGACGCTTTTCAACAAATATAGTCTTGCATCTTGGATTTCATTAATTCAAGAAGATACCTTCACATTTAAGTTCTGAATGTGAGTATTGATTCTCTACTCCATGATTCATGAAACATGGTGCAGCATGGACATCTCACGAGTATTAAAGGCCAACTGATTCTAATACTGCTCCAGTAGCCTTGTGATATTTTTCTCACAGGCTCTCCGAAAACATATACAGCAAAAAATACAATGTTGCAAAGGGTAATCTTTCAAGATTCAAGATTCAAATTTATTCAATCACGTTAAAAACATGACAATTTTTCTCCCCAGTGGATTATAAAGAAGCACATTCAAAAACATGGACTCTAATAAAATATATAAATATAAAAACAAAGTCACTATAAAAGTCACTGAAAAGGCACTATAAAAACAAAGACAAGTCACTGAAATGAAATATTCACCAAAACACACAAAAATACATGATAAATTCGGAAAGTAAAATGAGAGGGGACATTAGGAGAAGGGAATGGCAAAACAAGAGAAGTTAGGCAGGGGAGGAGGGGGGGGGGGGGGGTGATGACAGTATGGAGCGAAGGAAAGGGTAGATGATGGCAATGAGAAGGGGGAGGGAAGGGGGTTAGGCATTTTGGAGCGGAGGAGGGGAGGGAAGGGTTGCATGAGAGAGGGTGGTGGAAGAAGGGGGAGGGGAAATGCAAACCATAATTATCTAGTGAAACTTAAATTAAACATTCGAATAGCCCATGGTAAAAATGAAGATTTCAATCTATTTGTTTTCAGGGCGAGTTGGCGTACCCTACCAGATCGGTTCTGAATAATGAAGGGGTTGAGTCAGACAATATTTCATTGAATTTGTTTGACAAGATTGTGTGCGATTTCTTGGATACCCTGAAAATCAGCGCCGATGATCTTTCCTGCTTGTTTGTCTATACGCTAGAGTTTCTTAAAGGAAACATGATTTAGGATTTATATTGCATTATTCCTGCTTAAAACAATAAAGTATTATCTTGACAATGATATTTTGTGTCCAGAGACAATTATTTCCCAGATTAAATATGAGAAAAAAATTCTTGAAAATGTTTGTCCGAACTACTCCGCCCCCTGAGTGGGACCCTCATTAACATAAGTGTGTGACGTAGAAAGCAGTTAAAACGGCCCATTCCCCGAGGAGCCTTCGCTAAAAGGGAGAAAATCAGGGTAGGTTCGATGTTAGTTATTGCAACTTACGAAATTGCACGTGTAAACCTAGTGTACGTGTCCAGTCGATCTATGAATTTCGGTGCCTCGGTCTACGTCACTAACAGCGCCCTCAATTTGAGTCTCAACAAATTCCAAAAGGGGGGGGGGGGGGGGGGGGGGTCAATTTGTGGGCGGCAAATAATCACACTAAAACTTCACTTGAACCAGTTTGGCTTTTAATTCACATTTAATACATATAAATGAATTTATTTATGAAATAAAATGTGATCCGGCCAGTTTGAGAAGCATGTTTCCTTTAACCCCTCGAGTACGGTATTTTACGGGAGACGTCGGGGTGCCGCGGTGGCTCTGGCAGCCAAGCGAACCGCTACAATGTGTTTGTGCAGTCAAGCGTAACATATACACAATAATCCAACAATGGATTGAAACTGCACAAACAGCGGCCAATGGCGTCATCCGGCCTGGTGGCACTGTTTAATCTAACAATGGATTGAAACTGCACAAACAGCGGCCAATTGCGTCATCCGGCCTGGTGGCACTGTTTTTTTGCGCCAAATTCCGTCATCCGTATGCAAGGGGTTAAGATTGCACAAAAGTGAGTGAATTAAACCAACTAATACAACAAAAAATTACAATGGATTGAATGGTGCTCTCATAAAAAAAAGTCCAAGAATCTGGTGACTAACATTAAGAGATTTTAATTTCCTTAAAAAGTACAGCCGTTGGTTGCGTTTGCATTCCAATTTAATTTGTCATCAACCAATGTACCCAAGTACTTAAACTCATGGACTACTTCGACAGGTGTTCCATTGATTTCCACAGGTTCTGTAATGAGCTTTGTTTTCCGGAAATCAAATATCAATTCTTTAGTTTTTATGTACACATTTATGGAAATTTACATGTATATGTAAATCTTTAGTAGGAATGGACCAAGTTTCAAACAAAGTTTGAAGGTAAATTGAGTGCAATGGTATAAGGTACCCCTGGTTCCCTCTTTCATGAGCTGGTCAAGCCCACAGTAGCTTTGTTGTCTCATTCCCTGCCCACCTGTGTGATGCGTGCTGGTAGTAGTTCGACCATCTCCTCGCATAGTTCATATTCAGCCTGAACACAGAATGAGGTCACATAAAATTCTGCACGTTATTGATCAAACCTTGCCATATGGAACTCCTTAGGTACATTTAAATTGCAGCTATGTAAAGCCACCCATGAGTGATATTTCTGCCATTTGCACTGATCTACAGAGTTATAAATAACAATTGTTATATCTCCGTCTTGGAAACTGTATTGTGATTGGCCTAGAACGATCCGGTCTATAAAAACGACTGGCACACTCCAAGCATGATATCACATACATCAGCCAGCTAGCTATTGAGCTGTATCATTGGTACCCACGCAATTTTTACATGCACACTATTGACGGTTGTAAACTATAATGGGAGCAGCGAACTAGCAGACGATCAGCTGTTTTGATCGCGTGATTTGTTTAAGTTATAATTTCCACCAAGCAAGGCAAGTTGAACCACGGAGGTCTGTTTTCCTTCCTCCATGGTTGAACTGAAAAAAAAACTGGGTTTGGCGATATAACAAAACAATTGCTGACTGCTGTGATGTGGGATATGAGTTTTTAACACCCTTGGGAACGCATAGCACCCTCGGCTTCGCCTAATATTACATAATATGGGCCTTGATTTGTTTAATTTTTTTATGAGTATCACCCACAACCAAGGGACTAAAGTCCACTCAAAGTGTGGGCTACAAAAGACAGAAATCGAAGGGATAGACGGTATCTATTCACATTTCATTTGAATTGTGAGAGATTGTATGCGGACGGGAAGCAGGTTACCAGTAAAGAGTCCCAAAAAAGAGGCAGTATAAGGGGAACAAAATTTGAAGAGTATCTCACAGTATTAGCCATTTGGAAAAACAACAGTGAAAGGGTGTGATGAGACATCCAGGCGAGACTAATGATGAAAGGTCATTAGAACACCTTCCATAATAGTATCAATAAAAGAGGCTCAATGAAGCTTGCAGCTCGTCGGAAATGAAGGGGTTCCAGGGAAGATGCCAGGTCCTGACCAACCCGATTTTAGGGGTGAGATTGGCCAAAAATGAAAAATCCACGAAAAATCCACGAGGACCTCCAGATTAACACATAGTTCGTATTTTCCTAAAGGCACAAAAAATATCCATTTTAATTGGTCTATATATCCACCTTTAGGAAAACACTTCAGGAATTCCAGATTGCAAAAGAGGTTCTTTAAAACTTCTGAAATCCCGAAAAAAAATCCTGACAAATCTCACCCCTGAGATTTGAAACGCGCCGCTGAATCTTATCAGAGAGGGACAAAGATGTCCCTTGAAATGCAAACAATGGGTTATTGGACAGGAAGCTTTCTGGCCAATCTACCCAGGGGTTAAGGGTTAATTACATACCTGCATCTTGTCAATGACATCTGGATGACTCTTGCAGTAGTCCACAACAAATTTGTAGTTGTTTAAGCTGGCAACAAAGAAAATACAAACCAAGCTAATTACAGATTCAAGTGAACAGAATAATGCATTTTGATAATTCTTTCAAACGGCTGTGTATTACACGAAAAGCTATGCTTTCCTCTCGTTCTGTATCTGTATGGAATTCTTTGCCTGGTGCATGTTTTCCTTCATCATTATGATCTCTCCTGCTTCAAGAGGAATCTTGATTCCTATATTTGCAGCTTTGACTGTTTTGTTTAATACCTCGAGTGGCTTTTAGCCTTGTTCAAGGCAAACTTGCATAAAAAAAACAAGACTGCAAAAGGATTAATTTTCAAAGTGGATTTGTGGTTATTTCCAATTTGCCATGGTGACCGAATTTGTGAAAGAAAATCACAAAAAAAAGTTGGTTTGTCTAGCATCATCCTTGTGACCAACCCTTTTCTGAAACAAAACTGGCCGAAACAGTGTCTACAACCTTAAAAGTTATTATCAACTGAAATTTTAAGGCAAAAGAACACGGTCACATGCTAAAATAATATGTACCTGGATGTTAGATTTTCTATTCTCTGTTCGGAGTTTGGTGTGATGATCTTGGAATATCTGCACAAAAATAAACAACAGAAAGCTGATAGATGTCTGCAGACTACAAACCATTTATGATTTTAGAGCAAAACTAGTGCTGTTTCAATGTGATTCTACGAAACTAGTACAACTTTGTTCAGAGCTACACTGCTGGGTCTTTACATGTATTAGACACTGACAAGGCACACTGAGATCTAATTGACAATAACTTAATCTACATGTCATTGATGTAAAACTTCCCCTTGTGTCTGGCTGTCATTGATGGGGGCTGGTATGTCAAGAACAGGTTGTGCAGCCAAGCATAAATGCAAACAAGAGGCCCTGCACTGAATAGAGTGGTCCTATTCATTGCGCTTGGAGCCCCCCTTTCTTGTGAATGAAAGCTTTGTTTGAAAAAGCGCCATCTACTCATCACACTCTCATTCAAGAACGGTATAGCTGAAACATAAATATAATTGAGTACACGCAGGAATGAGCCTATAGACATCAACCGGCTAGGTGGTCTTTTTCAGACCATGGCTATGGCCCATATTCAAGAGGTTGTTATCACAAACACTTTTGATCAAATTCATCAACAACATTTTGAGTGCTCAGCAGATGGACGTAAGCACTTCTGACATATAACTGCCCTTGCGCCCTTCTACTAGGCAGAAAACAAGGTGTACCGGTGATGAATCACACAAACGCAGAACTGCCAACCGTTTCAAACTCATTTCTGTATTTTGCTCAGAAAATCTGTATTTTTTATGAAATTTTCACTTCACCTGATTTCTTTTTTTCTGAGCTCATGCACGCCGGATGGACCGTCTACTTATTTTTTTTTTTTTTCAAAGCTAAAGTTGCATCTGTTTGGTTAGGATCGCAATAGTGAGCCAGTACACAAGCAGTATAATAGCATAACACAGTAAAATCTCGATAAGTCGAACCTCGGAGAATGGGCTCCAATTTCGAGTTAAGCGGAGTTTCGAGTTACCCAAGGTCCCCTCTTTTCCAAAAAATTACGTACATAAATACCCAGCGAATATACAACCGTGAAATAGAGCACGAAATCACAGCATTTGCAGCCGATCTTTGCTCCGCTTTCCGCCGTTGCAGGTCTCCCCCTTTAGTGTGAGGGAATGGTCCGGGCAAGAGACGATAAAACAGGCCCGTTTTATCGGCGTTAAAGATGTCTCTCACCTAATATTCCGCCAAAACCTTGGGCAGTCCTTCACGTAGCCATTCGTCTGTCATCTCCGTAGTCCCGACAGTGCAATCTCTCGAGAAAATGATCCCGTGGCATGCCTTGAAATGATCCAGCCACCCGTCACTGCAGCAAGAACGTTCGACTGTGATTGGTCAGCAGTTCACTTGAATCATTGCCAACTGCATTGGGGTTGCGTGCATACTGGGTGCGCTTCTTCAAAGGACTGTGGCGACCATTGCGGCTGCTTTGCATCTTCGGCTTTCCTGGGTGGGTCACGCCAGTGGTTCGCTTTGATCCTTTGAGTTGCACCTCAGCGAATAGGCAGCTGATCCAATGATACTACGGATGCTAATAGCCTCTTTGTTGCTGATCTATACCCAAGTTTAGGTTTATTGATTGCGATCCTGGGAGAATAACCTAACAAAAGGATTCCAGTTTCTTCTGTGGCCTAATTATGCAAGTTTATTTCTGCACCTGGCGATTTTGAGTTTGACTTATCCGAGTTGCCGGTCCAAAATTGTGGGTTAGTGTGGGCATGTTTATACATGATTTGCTATTCTTTTCATGGGAATAATGTTTTACTTCGAGTTAACCGGGTTCGAGTTAACTGGTTTTGACTTATCGAGATTTCACTGTATGCATAACAAAACATTAATATAGTCGGATTTCACAAAATCCGTATATAAATGTAAAATAAAAAAAAAAAATTCACGGAAAATACCGTATTTTTAGGTGAATTTCCATTTAAAAAATGGAAAACCCCGAACTGGTTGGCAGCTCTGCATCAGGATTGTGAATGGAAAATCAGCGATATACTCACAATCTAGCCATGCAAAAATATGCCACCAGAGCTGGCCTCACCACGTCATCTTCAAGAGTAGCTGGCATCTTCTTCTCAGCATCTCTTAAAGAATCTAAAACGGGGTGAAAAGACAAGCATTCAGTTTCCTCTGCAACAGCTTGAAAAGGGGGACGACCTAGGTTTTTTTGTTCACTACATATTTGCTTTTGTTTCATATCATCAGCACAGCAGCACTGTTTCTTATATTGTTTAATGTCATGTCATTCCAATCAGTTTGTTTAAAAATTTAATATTTTCAAAGTTAACAAAGAAAACTGACAGGAATGGGATTTGAACCTGCAACCTCCGGAATACCATACCGGTGCTCTACCAACTGACCTATCTTACCCAGAGCGGCCAACATTATAAATTTCATTTCAGTATTCAGAAAGCCAAAAATCAGTATTTTCATTAAAAAATTCCCTGAAAGTCAGATTTTTTCCATGTAGGATAGTCCACACGTACCACTGTAACGGCAAAGGTTTAACGAACCCACGCGCTGGATGGACCGTTTTCTTATTTTGTTATTTTTTAAAGTAAAGTTGCATCCCGTTCAGTTGGGATCGCAATAATGTTTGTAATAATTGGCCGCTGTTTGTGCAGTTTCAATCCATTGTTGGATTATTGTGTATGTCATGCTTGACTGCACAAGCACATTGTAGTGGTTAGCTTGGCTGCCAGAACCGCTGCAACACCCCAACGTCTCCCGTAAAATACCATGCTCAAGGGGTTAAAACTCGGCGGCATCTGCGCAACGCTGGCCAAGGAACAAAATGTGCGGACGGACTTAAAAACGTGGAGTCACACAAAAA
Organism: Hippasteria phrygiana; assembly: GCA_037893225.1. Lineage (NCBI taxonomy): Eukaryota > Metazoa > Echinodermata > Asteroidea > Valvatida > Goniasteridae > Hippasteria > Hippasteria phrygiana. The sequence goes on along the minus strand of JAZGUH010000032.1, from coordinate 49,214 downwards.
AAGCTCAGCAGGGAAACGAAAAGCGCGGAAAACAGCCAAAAATTTTCATGCCCAATTATTATGGTCGGATTTCACAAAATCTGTATTTTTAAACCCAAACGAAATATGGTTGGCAGCTCTGCTTGCCCTATGTTGGCAGTCTCCCAAATTGTCAGAAGTTATAAACTCATAATGCCGTATAGCCAGGGATCATGCCCAATTTTTACGATACAACCTGGGAAGCGACATTGTGGGGATCACTCAATGGGGATTCAAAATTACCTAGTCAGTTTCCCTTGTGGTTTGTTTGATGGTATCATTTATGGTATCTCAATACCAGCTTCGGCTTCCTGTAATATGCCTCCATCACTGTGCCGACAATTCTCCCAAATCTTCTGGGATTTTCTATTCTAATAAGAAAATACTCACCTCCAATACCTACAAATGCATTTCCAATGCGCATGCGCAAGCAATTCCGCTGACAATAACAAAGAACATTACGTCACCACACACACACGCACATACACACTGCATGTCCCAGAATCCCTTGCAAGGACTCGCCCCTTTTTTCCTGTTGTACCATTCACTTGGTTTTGGGTGGGAATGTATCGGAGGCGAGTATTTTCTTATTAGAATGAAAAATCCCAGAAGATTTAGGAGATTCTACTGAAAAAAATACGTCACCCCGATACCTACAAATGCAGAGTAGCACCGGAATACACTGAGACATGGGGTGGGGGCATGCAGTGTGGAGTCAGTGTTTTAACTAAGCCTACATGTAGCTAGATGGAATATTAGCAGGATATAAAGCTGTTAAGACATACCCGTAATCTGGAACCCATATGATCCTAGGAGGATGGTTCAGAAGTACTGCAGAATCTGTTGGCTGCAGACCAAGCACTTGCTTGATTGGTTTTTCCAACAGGCAGCCTGCATGATCTCCTTTATCACCACACCCTGAAAAAGAGCTGATGATGACATGCTTCGGGTTTGGCGAGCTTGAGACGATGCTTGTAGGACCGGTCACGATTTAGCCTGGTTAGATGCTTTCCGCCTCTGTGATGGCTGATTACATGTATTAGCCTGACTTGCTTTTCGCAACGTAAGCGGCTCTGGTGCCATCTGCGGTGCTGGGAGGACCAGTTGTGTTTCAGCCTGAAGAGATGCCGGGCGCTCTTGTGATGGCTGGGGTGGTAGAATTGCCTCCACAATCCACCTTGAAACAGTTGTTATGGAGGCTGAATGATGTGGGCGAACTGTTGTGATGAACAGTTGTGTCGCATTGCCCCGTAGCTCCCTGGTCCTAACAACGTAGAATTTCAATATTCTGACAGGGCACTACAATTTGTCCTCCCAGATACCTGAAAAGGATGTCACGCTCGGGACAAAGATATCTTGGGGAGAAAAATTTAGAGATTGATTCTTGGTTAGAAAGCTAATCTCGGAAGTGAGGCGCACCCCTCCTGGTCCCATCGTAAGTGTCCTGCAGCTATGGAAAGTGCATGGAGTTCACTTCTCCGACGTGCTGTAGAGGCTGCCAACAGAAAGGCCGTTTTAACTGTCAGACAATGGAGAGAAGAGGACCTGGCAGGCTCAAAGGGGGCTTTGGCCAGCTTGTGAAGAACAGTGCCGAGGTCCCAAGATGGAACCAGTTTCTTTGTTGGGGGTCTCTCGTTGAACATACCCTTGATAAGGTGAGAGATTAGGGCGTTGTTAGATAGGTTGGAACATCATCAAAGCCTGTGCGTACAACCCCAGTAGCCGATCTGTAGCTCCGAATTGTTGCAATCGGACGAGAAAACCCCCAATGTCTGTCAAAGGTGCAGAATAGGGATCGACAGCTTTCTGGGAACATCATTTGATGTAGTGTTGCAGTCGACTGTCGTAAGTTTTTCGTGTTGAAACCTGTCTATTATTTGCTGCCAAGGCTGCAGTGACCTCTGAAAGGCCTGCCGTTCAGAAGGACAATTTGATAGCATCCAGGCAGAAAGATGAAGACTGTCCGGATCTGGATAAAGTGCCTTTGAGATTGGTTGTATCAGGAGGTCTGGGCGTTTCGGCAAGACGAGAGGTGGGTGGATTAGAAGATCCAGGAGTCGAGGAAACCATGCCTGTCTTGGCCAGAAAGGGGCAATCAGAATTATTTTGCATTTCTCTTGAGTGATCTTCCCCAGGACTCGAGGAAGCAGAGACATTGGAGGGAAGGCATAACCCAGGATTCCTGACAAGCTGATGCTCAGTGCGTCCGTTGCCCAAGCCTGGGGGTGAGCATGGCGAGAGCAGAAGGTTGGCAACTAATTGTTGAGATAGGACGCAAACAGGTCTATGTGTGGTTAGTGTGGAGTGTCCAGAAGATTGAAGATGTGGAGAGACCACTCTGTGGGGACCGCCCAGCCCCGTGATAGCGCATCTGCTATCACATTGTCTTTTCCCGAAAGGTGGCTTGCCCGGAAAAAAATCGGGCGAGGGATGCACCAACTGAGGAGCTTCCATGTTAGCACAGGGAAGGCGAATGAGTTCCCCCTTGGTGATTCAGGTACAACACTACAGTTGAGTTGTCGGATTTGACCAGGATATGGCGGTTTGCGACTTCACTGCTCATGGACTGAAGGGCCTTGAAAACGGCTAAGAGTTCTAGGCAGTTGATGTGCAGGAGTTGTTCTGTAGGGGACCAGGTCCCTGCTAAGTAGATGTCATCCAGGTGAGCACCCCAGCCCGACTCTGATGCATCCGTGGTTAGAGTCACTGATGGAGAGGGTCGTGGGAATGGTGTACTGCACAGAAGGTTCTGACATGAAAGCCACCATTGGAGATGGGACCGAATTATGGAGTTCACCGGGACCGGTTTGGTAATGACGTCCCTCCGAGGTCGATAATGGCAGAGTAGGTGAAGTTGAAGTGGGCGCATATGCATTCTGCACCACGGCACTGTGTCCACCAGGCTTGCCATGAAGCCCAAAAGACGAAGCCAGGCCCGAGCCGGAAGTAACGGGATGACATGAACAGATAAACACTCTTTTCCAATGCTGTGCAGCGGTCGTTGGAAGGGGTGGCTCTGCCCGTGGTCATATTGAACAATGCCCCAAAGAACATTGGGTTTTGAGAAGGAACCAGAGAAGATTTCTTGGTGTTGATGATGAAGCCTAACTCCAGCGTTAACTGAATAGTCTTTGATAAGGCCTGAAGGGCAGCTGCCTGAGAGGGGCCCATAATAAGCAAGTCTTCTAGATAAATGTACAGGTGTATATGTTGACGACGCAGGGCTGCCACTAGCACCTTGGTAATTCTGGTGAAGACACACAGTGCCGTGGAGAGGCCAAAGGGAAGACACTAGAACTCCTACGTGATGTTCCAGTAAATAAACTATAGGAATTTCAGATGGTTGGGATGTATGGGTACGTGAAGATAGACATCCTGCAGGTCCAGAGATGTTGCCCACCAGTCCCGGGGGAGGTTCTGTAAAATGGTGGCCGAGTTTCAATCTGGAAGTGCTGCGGTCGAATATACGTGTTGAGGGCACAAGGTTGATGATAGGTCGCAGGTCGCCAATCGCCAGACTTCTTCAGAGCCAGGAAGAAAGCCGATGTGAATCCCATGGCTGCGTTTGGAGTAAGGGGAACTATGGCTTTCTTTGCTAGCAGTGATGTAATTTCCTCCTCGAGGGAAGTCCGACGAGCATCGTTGAGAGGGATTGGTGAGGGAACCAAGGAAGGGGTGGTGGAGTGGTGAATTCCAGAAGATACCTCGAAGACACCCCCTACCGGCCCCGGAGTTGGAGGGATATGGATGAGATGACCCATGTAGTCATTGTTCCTTTGATCCTTGTGACCCATGTGCCTTAGAGGAGCGGGTTGATCTCGAGGGGAATGCCTTAGTAGGTGCGAAGGGCTGGCGTCTGAAGCTAGACCGGGCTGATGCACAGTTGAAAGCTGCTTAGGGCTGGCGAAACTGGGTAGTGTAAGAATGCCGAAAAGAACGTTGGTTGCTCCTACTAACTCTCCCGGAGGTCGAGACAGACCAGGGTGAGGATTTATCTGACTAGTGGCGACGAAGATCTGTTCTTTCATCCATCTATAGGCGTTTCGCTTCTTTGAGCATGACCTCATCGAACCTATTATCAAACAGGTCACTGCCGATTAGTGGCAGATCTTCAATTCGCTCTCTGAAATCTTGGGAGGGCCAAAAGAGGTTGTCAAGTACCAATAATCAATGTAGTGAGGAAGTGATCGTCGCCCCAGTAGCAAACTCCCGTAGGCAGGAGCTTAAGCAGTCGTCCAAAAAATTGAAGAAGACTGGGAGACAATCCTTGTCCACTAAAGATGGATCCTCAGATGCACGGGCCAACACATCTGAAAGCAGTATGGAGAAATTAGACACTTTGGCTCCATGGTGCACGTGACGATCCAATTTTTCTAGAGTTTTATTCAGATCTCTAGTGGCTGTCAGGAAAGATGTGCTTTTTGGTAGAAATTTCCAAAGGAAGTTTATCTTTAACTTCAGAGAAAATAGTGGGCACTGTGAAAAATTGATTGGTGTCATCTGTGTTGGACTTAAAAAGCAACATCTCATGCTTAGGAATTCACAAAGGTTTCTTTTTCTGAACCTTGCCAAAGACTTCCTCACAGATGTCTGCACAAAAACTGTCCACATGTAGTATACATTTTTGTGGATTAGCAGATTCTCGACGGAAGGATGTACGAGAAGACTCCTTTGGTGAGGGAGGGAGAAAATGGAAGATTTTACTTTCTTCTGGTATCACCAAATTACTTCGGTGGGACATGGAAGTGTTGTCTGGGTCCATAAATTCCTGGTCAGAATCACTGGAGACGGTTGAGAACGAAGTAAAATGGCCGAAGCCTCCGCGTGGGGAGCCAGAACGGCTACGTGAGCGAGACCCGGAACGCACGCAAAAACGGGATCAGGAGCGTGAAAAATCCCGGGGCGAAAATGGAGCGTGGCACACATTGTCCTTGTCATGGCGCGGAGAGCGCCGTGCCCATTGGCTCGATGTATACATGTAGTTGTCGTGAGTTGTATCCCAATGAGGGGGAGCGAGCAAAATGTTCAGGATTGGCGTCCCTGTAAGACTGTAACACTCCGTAGACCGGGGAAAATTGTCGCTCGCAGGGGCCTGGTACCTGGCGTGATCCGGTGGGTACGGCATGGATAAATTTCTGGGGTGTACCTTGTAAGATCTCTGCGGATCCGCAGGCCGATGTGGTGCCTCAAATTGGCGAGGATCATGAATATGACCACGAATGAGGGTGATGATCCGGGTGATAAGATGGGCCCTGGGATTCACCAAAGTGTAGCTGAGAAATTCAGACGAACGCTCCGAACAGCGGAGATCGGAAGCCTGAAGCACCGCTGGGGGGGAACACCGGCTGAAGGGTTGTCGTGCGTTGAATATTCCTGTCAGTCAAGTTTCCATCAGAAATAACTGACGTTGTGGTGGAAGCCCCTTGAAAACAGTGCGGGTGACGCAGCTATGGCGTCCTGCCATGATGTGAATAAATTCCCCTGTTCGAGTGTCCAGTTTGACAAATTCCACACGGGTTATCCCGTGCACATAGGCGGCATTTGAAGCACGTTGTGTGAATGTCAAATTCCAAAGGGGACGGAGATCCTCCACATGATTTACATTTAGTTCTTTTAAATGTCTTTTTCTTAGTTTTGGTAGGCTCTGACATCTTGTCGCAGAACTGTCGGAAATAAGGTCCGATAAGCCTATACTGAAGAGCGAGCCAAAAACGCATGTACACTCGGCAGCGCTCGCTGGAAAAAAGGAGCGAGTCCTTGCAAAGAAATCCGGGATATGCAGTGTGTATGTGCGAGTGTGTGGTGACGTAATGTTCCTTTGTTATTGTCAGCAGAAATGCATTTGTAGGTATCGGAGGTGACGTATTTTCTGTAGTAGAATTTATATTTCTTTGTAACTGCTGTTTCTAGTACATTGTATATCCCACTCACTGTCCTGTGCAGAATGGAAATAAATGTGAACTGAACCGAACAAAAGGGTTGGGACAGAAGTAGTTGGGGGTGTGAATGTGGAGAGTAATACCTGCTTTGAGTTTAACTGGCCTATAATGTTTTGCGAGCTAGCAATGTCCCTTAGACAACCATACTGAATCTTTTGCAGTAATTTTTTTGTCTCAAATGTTGCTTGTTCCACATCAAATTGTAACTGAATGTGACTTCAATTGGAAACGGGGACCCCCAAAAATATTACATTTACAACAGACTGCTGAGGAAATGTTTCCTTGAACCTGGAGTGAATTGCAGCATTCAAAACTGAAGTAACGTTTTGCAAACTTATCAACTTGGGGAGCATTCGTCAAACAAACCACAAAGCAAACTGACTAGGTAAAAACTTGGGGAGCATCTTAGAAGTCGGAATATTCCTGCTCTCTCAGGAATACTCATTTTGGGAAAACTGTGTATGGTGTGTTCCCAGCGTGTTCCAACCTGGAACGAGCCATTCCCGAGTGAGCGTGCATACCCATAGACCGCCGTTCCTATTTTTAAAATTGAAATCACTCAATACAAGGCTAAAAGCCACGATCAGAGGTGGTAGGGTTTGGCCACATTTTGAACTGCCAACCCTATCACACTTACTGTTTTCCTGGGCCCAGATCTAAACAGAGGATAATTCCAGAGAAATGATCCTAATTTTCAGACCTATAGGCTACCAGATACATGTAAACTTGTGTTGCTAGGCTATGCTCTTCCAACTAGGAATAGCCAATGCTCCCTGTTAAAGAGGTGGTTTCTGATGCAAAGTTCTAAACGTTTCAAGTTTTAGATTCCCTTACACTAATGAACAAAAAATCAGTTGATCTCAAAACTTTGCTTACCAAGAAACTCTTGGAAGTATCCCAAACTTTGCTTTATTCTGAAAAAAAAACAAGACAAATGCAAACACTTTTACTGAGCAATCGACCACATGAAATTGTTTTTTTTACAAAGACAATGGATGCATAGTGATCTCCTACACGTATTTAAAAAGAGATTCTCGTGTGTAAAAAAATTTATTGGATGAATTTTGTTTAACATGTGTGGGACTAAACTCAATGTATGTAGTGAAATAAGCTGGGCACATCCACATTCATGCAGAAACCTATTAGGAAAACTCAACATTTTGTACAGCTTTTTGCATTTATACGTTAACCCCTTGAAACCGGCTGATGTCTATAGAAAATTATCACCTGGCCGGATGACGTCTATACACGCATTCTCTGCATTTTCAATCCATTGTTGGATTACTTTGTATGTTACACTTGGCTGCACAAGCCTCTTGTATCCATTTCGCTTGGCTGCACAAGCTGACATGGCACCCCGGCGCCTCATTATAAACAACTGTACTCAAGGCGTTAACCCCTTGGTGACACTTCTTTTTAAAGCCATATGGCGTCATCCGTACGCAAGGGGTTAAAGAACAGAACACTGTTGATCTCAACAATGGTCCAGGCTATAAGCAAGATAAACACACCAATTTAATGCACGTTCATAAGGCCAACAAATTAATTGTTTGGTTGTCCTCAACCGCCCACACCTATTTTTCAATTTTATCCCAATGAAAGTTCATATTCTAGTATCAGTGTGCGACTTCGCACAATAAATATCTCGATGGAAATACACGCGGTACAGAAATACACAAATGCAGCGTGGCCACTCATCAAATTTCAAATTCCCAAGAATTCCCAAGGCGATGGGAAAACACTGTGCAAAGACCAAAATTCCCAAGATCTTGGGAAAAATCCCAAGGAGTGGCTACAGTGCACACATGTATAACGCACGAGGCTAAAATGTTATGAAAATCGCATTTTGAGAAATAAACTTATGAAAAAATAAAATCTCAACATTATATATTCTTTAATCACTATATATTTTAAAATTTAGTTTGGAATTTTGTTTGTTGTATATTTACACAAACGATTAAATAATAAATATTCAAACAAAAAAATGCATCAACTGAACGTGTATGCACAGGGAAGCCTAGATGGCATCTTTCATTCATTGCAAACTGGGTGTAAAAGTCTTGTTTGATTGTATGTGCAGTGTGGCTACCACATCGAAACTTCGTGAAGGTTTTTTGGGTCGAATGTTGAGCCAGCTTAAATACAGCTGAATCACACAAAGGTCGCGTCCACCAAAAAGTTGAGCCCCAGGAGACAGTGTCAGCACTGGCAGCCTTAGGGCTACGGTATGTGTTGTTCGAATGGAGTAAAGGACCCGGCGGCCATCGCTGAAGAGGCAGCCGTATTACGTATATTAAACTGTTTATCGGCCTAACAACATTTGTGTGTTTGTTTTACTTTGTGTATGGTTTAAAGTTGGACTTTCGGGAAATGTAAAATAACAAAAGGAAAAAAAGGAAAATCCGTCCGTCCGCCCCCCACTGGCAAAGGGGTGTGGAGAACAACCACAACATTTTTTTTTGGCCTAACCGAAGTACACAAATAAAGCAACGCTTTTTAAAGTTAAATTTCCAGATGTTTACCGACGCAGTCATCTACAAACTCCTCCAAACACTAGGAGGGTTAAGGTAAAGGTAGTGTACATGATTGGTCATTGCTGCAATTTTCAGAAATAGGCGGATTTGGGGGTTTAGTATTTTATAGGAAATATCGTTTCACTGACTTGTTCAAAGTTTTGCATTCTTGGATGGCAAAAAAGCCGAGAGAAAAACGGCGTTCGTTTTCACCCGTCGGGCGGCAGTTAACTGGATTTGTTATTGCGCCCTCTTGTAAAATAAGCACAATTTTTGTAATAGGGATCGTTTTCAATTGGTCACATAACTACGCGAGCCGATTGGTTACAACCTGTAGCTTCAGTACACTACGCGACACACACTTGTACTATAATTGCAACTTTGCACCCGTTTTCAGAATGTTAAGCCATTTTAGAAGCAACGCCCACTCACTACATTCGGTCAATAGAGGGCAGTATTAACAAAATCTGTTATTTTTTCCAACGGCTGTTATGCGGAACAATCGTTAGAAAACGATATAAATTTCAACTTTTTTTTTAAAACGACAGCACACCAGGTGCCATTTCACAGGATGATCGAGATTGCTATTAACTAGTCTAGTAAGGTATTTCATAATAATTCAGTAAACAAAAATTGGGAGGATTACCAATCATGTACACTATGTTTAAGTAGTGCAGAAATCAAAATAAATTGGCCATACTTACAAAAAATTGATCTTACTACAGATGTGTGCAGACGGTTGGCCTCCTGAACTCTCAGCTATTGCCATCTTCAGGTCCATCATTTCACTGCAGTTAAAGACAAAATATTCATGTAAGAATCAAGCTCATATCAATATCAATGCCTCAAAATGGCCCTTCAAATATTCGGCCGCACATCATTGGTGTAGAAGAACTTAACTTCACTCAAACAACGAAAGTAAGTCAGGAAGTCAAACGCAGACGATGGACGCCCAGAAATTCCGAGCAGAAAACAAAACACGCTGTTGTAAACAATGCCAGGTAAACTCGCGTTGGGGAGGTTTTATAAACACCGACAACCTGACCCAAAAGTGTGAACTCTACATGTATATGTAATGATAGTAAAGTTAGTGGCCATGTGGTAGAAGCCAGGAAAATCAATAAATCTAGGCTTGTATCAGGCAAAAGGCGCGCGACGGATCAGACAGGAGCTAAGTCAAGTGCGAACGGTCGTCTGTGTGCTTCTTCCATTCGAAAATAGGGGTGCTCGAAATAGTGGGAAAATAAATATCCGTTTTAAAGTCTTAACTGTAATCAACAAAAACAATCTGTAATTTGAGGGAAAAAAATGCCATGTCGCAACGAAATTTCTGTCAACCAGCGCTTTCGCTCGTGCCCACCGCCCATACTAGTACTGGGCGCTGGGAAACGCTGATGAGCTTCACAGAATTTCTGTGAAGGAAAACGCACCGCATTCTGGGTAGCGTACAATGACATTTCAAATTTCATGCCTCGCAGCTAAGCGACGGAAGTCATAAGTCACAAAAAAAATCTATCCAATCAGAGCTGAAAGCGCATCAGCGCTTACCAGTGCCCAGTATGGGCAGCGTGGTGGGCACAAGGCAACCTCGTTACCATGGGTACGATCTTGCTGCGCCATGTTTCTTCCCACTATGGCTTGCGCGATCACACGTGCCCATGGAGTCGAGGCTGGGCACGAGCGAAACAAGCGTTGTGAAGTTGCATAGTCGGATACCGGTTTCAAAGAATCAGCGATATTGTTGTTTGAACATTGGAACTAGACCAGGGCAGTCTGATCTGTAGGTGCCACTTCAAAGCGTTCCTCTTTTGAGGTCAGCTGTATGTCATGTGCATTCATACATGTATCATCTTGTAATTTCTATATTTTCAAAATCCTTTTATTAAATCAATTCAGTTTCTTAAAAAATATGTACAATATTTGTGTTCTAGCTGATGTGTAGTATGCCTACTAGTATACCGAGACCATGGAGATATTTATCTTTGCATAAAATACTTCCATGCAGTGAACAAATAAAATACAAAAGGTCCTGACGTACATATTTTCTGGGTATATGGAAATTTTTATTCTATAAAATATAAAATATAAATTGCCCGGATGGACCTTTTCGCCACATGGGTTCTGATGGAACAATTAATTTTTTTATGTTGCCTTATTATTATTATTACTATAAACTTTAATCTGTTTTATTTTTCCAGATTATTGTACCCTGGGTTTTCATTTTGAAAATTCCCCATAAAGGACATTTAAAAACTGTCTTTTTCATTGTCTGAGAAAATACTATCAGGGTTGAGACTGGCCAAAAATCAAAATTCCACGGAAAATCCCACAAAAATCCACGACGACCACAGATCAACAAATAGTTTGTATTTACCTAAAAGCACCCCCTTAAAATATCAATTTGTATTGGTCTATATCTACTTTTACAAGTAAAAACACCTTTAGGACAACAACTCAGGAATTCCAGATTGCAAAAGAGATTCTGAAATCCAGACAAAAAAATCTCACCCCTGTAATTAAGTACTATGAAATGAATATGTTAATTTGGTTACAGGTACTCGATTCCATAATCTGCAACCCGTTCCTGACACAATCCTGGGTACTCAGATGTGAGAACTTGACTGCTAAAAACTGAATCATGGATTTCGATTACAAAATCCATAAATCACTGGACCTGATTTTGTCAACTGGGCAAAGCATCCAATCAAATTCTGTTACTAAAAACGGCATTGTGTGGACAATCTGCACTGCATGCATCTCTCATGGTTGGCTGTAAACATTTGGAACAGTCACCCTCAAGGGCCCTTGCTTGCACATGTGGGTTGATGCATTTATGTTGCTTACATGTAGCTATGAAGAACATTCAGTTCTTTAACCCTCCTACTATTTAAAAGGTCAAAATCAGTCAAAATTTCCTTCCACCTCCCCTGCTATACCTTTACACAGACATGATCAGATTACATGTGGTTTTGTACTATGGCAGGAGGGTCAAAAACAATCACCTTGACTGATTTTAACCCATACAACATGGCTCAGAATGTATGTTTGCAAAGGAGGCTTAACCTCTTGAATGCAGACGACGACCATAGCCACAGTTTGAAAAAGACCACCTGGCTGGTTGACATCTATAGGCACATTCCTGTGCATACTCAATCCATTCATGTTTCAACTATACTGTTCTTGAATGAAAATGTAACGAACAGATAATAATAATAATGTGGTGCTTATATAGTGCTTTATACATTACAAATGTCTCAAAGCGCTTCACAATTATTACCCTTGGTACGCAAACATATGCCAGGATTATTTAAAAATTAGCATTTGATAACTAAACATGGATTTCTTTTTGTGCATGTCTCGTTCAAAAGTGGATAACTTGTGTATTGCTAACAATTTAAAAAACAAAATTTCAAAAAGAAATAATATAAAAGAACACAGACAATATATCCTTGTTAAACATAGTTGTATAACTGGCGAGTTCTCACTCTAGTTTAAAATAGCTGTATGGTTTTAAAAGGTCAAAAGTTGTTAATTATTTGAAAATACAAGTTATATCTTGTTTGTCTAAGATGTGAGTTCTGCATTGAATGATTGGTGATTGACTATCGTTAAACAAGCTGCATCTGTGCGATTCCCAGGGGTGAGATTTCTCCAGATTTTTCCTGATTTCAGGATTTTTGGTGAGAGATCTTCCAGTTTTCCAGAAGGTTTTTGGTTATTGAATTCTTTTCATCCTTACAAAATGACCTCCGCAACCTGAAACAGTCCTTTCATTTTAATGACCCTATTTTTGGCAATTTAGAACCGTATCTTTTGGTAGAAAATGCAGTTTTGATTTGCATTTTCAGCAATACCATACAAATCAAATGCCTCCAAATTTGTCATGGATTTTTCATTTTCCTCAAATCTCACCCCCTGGATTCTGCTGCCATAGGTCAAATGATCTATTACCGTTTACAAGTTCTTTGACAACAGCATGCAACGGCGCACGCAAACACAAACTCTCATAAAACATTTGCTGCCCGTATCTCTGAAGCTGACCAACACTGTCTTAGGATTTGCCTTAGACAACTTTCCTCATCTTGTTTACCTGCATGAACGTGCCTGCAGTTGAATCACATTTGCATTTGATGTGAGTTTGCGATTGCATTTCAACAAACAAGCCATGCAAGTGGGTGATTGCATGTGTTTGTCTGAGATTTAGCATGTCATGTGGTGTTATGATTGGCGAATGCTTAACCCCCTGTGTCCGGCTGTTAATGATGGGGAGCTGGTATGCCAAGAATGGGCTTTTGCAGCAAAGCGTAAATACAAACAATAGGCACCACACTGAATAGAGTGGTCCTATACATTGCACTTGGAGCTCCTAAAACCTTTGAAAAAAGCTCCATCTTTTCATTGCACTCTCATTCAAGAACTATATAGTTGAAATCGATTGCTCCTATAGACGTCAGCTGGCCACCGTCCGTATTCAAGAAGTTAACGACAGCCATTGGTCAATTAGCCACTGACCTTGTGGTCTCCGCTAGTTCAAACATGAGCTGCCTGCACACCATGAGGAAGTGTTGGGGGTTCAACTCCTTCAAGATGTCTTGCAGCATGTCCACCCTGCGTTTGTGCATCCTGCATCTTCGCTCCAGATCCACCTCGAAGGAAGCTAGCTCTTTAAACAGGGCGCTGTGGTCCTGTCCAAGGTTGATATACACATACAGCATATTTTATTCTTACAAAACTGTCAACGATTCATTTTTATTGGCATATCTGTTATCAACAAGGTTTCATTTTGTGCATCCTCTTACATGTAAAGCGTCTTTGGAGAATATCAGAATGGAACAGGGGTGAGATTGGCCGAAAATTGAAAATCCACAAAATCTGCAGTGTTTGGGGGTCGCTGAGGACCCCAGAGAAGTATAGGGTCTATGGTTTGTATTTTCCCCCTTAAATAACCGTTTCTATTGGTTTATATCCACTTTTACAGGTAAAATGCCTTAGGGTAACACATTAGGATTTTCAGATTTCAAAAGGGATTCTTAAAAAATTCTGAAATCATTAGAAATCCTGACACAAAATCCTGAAATAGGGAAAAATCCAGACAAATCTCACCCCTGCTGGAAAAATAAAAAAACATATTAATGAACCCTCCAGCAGAAAGTAAGGGTGTGCATTTATGGGTAGTCCGGAAATCGATACCATGATTGGGTACCCAACTGATAAAAACACGGGTACCCGGGTACTCCAATCCCGTCAAATATTGGAAATTGCTGTTCATAAAGGTCCACACGTTAACACTACCACACCGGTGAATCAATGCAGCTCTACGGTGTAAACTGCATTTTCGCAAGTGTCATAAACGTTAATCCGTTTTGTTTTTATTTTGAAAATTCCCCACAAATAACATTCATAAAGTTTCTTTTTTATTGTCTGAGAAATTACTAAGTAATGTTATTTTGGTTACGGGTATTCGATTCCATAGTCGGGAATTCGATTCCATAGTCGGGAATTCGATTCCATAGTCGGGAATTCGATTCCATAGTCGGGAATTCGATTCCATAGTCGGGAATTCGATTCCATAGTCGGGAATTCGATTCCATAGTCGGGAATTCGATTCCATAGTCGGGTATTCGATTCCATAGTCGGGTATTCGATTCCATAGACGGGTGTTCGATTCCATAGTCGGGTATTCGATTCCATAATCGGGTATTCGATTCCATAGCCCTTTTAGAAAGTTGTTGAATTTTTGTCTGAAACAGTGCATTGTCATTCACAGTATCGTAGTATGAATTCATTTGTTTTGTAAGGCCAAGAACTGAAATCTACCCTGTGGCAAAACGTCACTGTGAAACCTCATGGACTTAGCTCCCTGTTGTACATAGCGATATTACCGACTGTTGATAACCATTGAATATCAGGGGTGAGATTCGAGGAAAATGAAAAATTCACGAAACATCCGGAGGCATTTAATTTGTATGGTGCTGCACTTTCTATCAACAAAGATACGGTTCAAATTGCAAAAAAAAGCGTACGTTATTAGAAATAAAAGAAAGCTGTTTCAGGTTGCAGAGGTCATTTTAGAATGCTAAAAACAATTTAAGGACCAAAAAATCTTCTAGACATCTGGAAGACGTCTTAACTAAAAATCCTGAAATCAGGAAAATTCTGGAGAAATCTCACCTCTGCAGTGATGCAAACAACACTGACAGGCTGGTTCTCAATAGTTGACTACACTTGTGACTTGTCCAACCATCGTCGGTTCAGCTTAAATGTAGTGTACACGATTAGTAATCCTCCTAATTTTCTTTTTACTAAATTATTACGAAATACCTCACCAGACTGTAAGTTAATAGCAGTCTCAATCATCCTGTGAAATCATGGCACCTGGTGTGCTGTCGTTTTCAAGAAAATTTGAATTTGATATCGTTTTTCAACGATTGTTGGCCGACAATCGTTGGAAATAGTCTAGTTCCCTGACCTGATAATTCCCTGACTATAAATTGCTCCGTTTTGTCTAAAGTATGGTCAGGGAACCAGACTACTATAACAGATTTTGTTCTCTCTACACAGACAACGGTTTTTCAAGCATCTGTGCACACAAAACCTTAAACAGGTCAGTGTTACAGTATTTGCTACCACCCTATAAAATACTAACTCCAAATCCATTTATTTCTGAAAATTACAGCAAAAGCAATTGATGTATACTACCTTTAATCCAATTAGTTCTTTTTGAAAAAGAAATTAAAATCTAATACCTACCCTTATGATCTCTATGTGATCAGAAACATGGCCGTCCAGCACGTAGTATTCTTTGGCTTCTGTTATCCACTTCTGGCCGGCTAAGAAAAGCTCACGCGCCTGAACATACGGGAAAAATATTAGTAGAAATATTTATTTATTGATTGATTGATAAGTGGGAATACCAAACACACAAGTTACAGTGAAATCTCAATAAGTCGAACCTCAGGGGAATGGGCTCCAATTTCGAGTTAAGCGGAGTTTCTAATTACCCAAGGTCCCCGTTTTTCCCCAAAGATTATGTGCGTGAATACCAAGTAAATATCCAATGTAACGGCCGTGAAATAGAGCACAAAATCATGGCATTTTTAAGCGCTCTTTGCTTCGCTTTCAGCCGTTGCAGGTCTCCCCCTTTAGTGTGAGGGAATGGTCCGACAAGAGACAATAAAACAGGCCCGTTTCATCGCTCGTTAAAGATGTCTCTTCAAAACCTTGGGCAGTCCATTGCGTAGCCATTCGTTTGTCATCTCTGTAGTCACGACAGCGCCCTCTCTCAAAATGGCATGCACCCTCTCTTTCGAGAAAACGCTACCGTGCGGCACAGCAGTGTGGCGTGCCTTGAAACACTGATCTCTGCACTGGCCTAACTCGGAAACCTCTAGTGGGATGTGGACAGCATAAAATCCATGAATGTCCACTCTCAGGTTTTGCTCGATACCGATTACAAACTGGATTTGCTACAGTATCAACATGGCAAAATGACTACCCCCTCCACACCACCACCCCCACCACAATCAAAAAGGGCAATGGGTACTGAACCGGTCATAATCAAACACAATTTTGGTGGATTTAAGCTAGAGTTTAACAACGTGATATTTTTTTCAAAATCAAACTATTGTTGGTACAGCCTCAATGATCCAAATTTTAAATTACACTCATTTGGGATCTGCCAGAAATCAGGCAATTATTTCCATCTTTAAAGCAATGCATGCAATTTAGCAAAAACAATTAACAGTAGCATTGCGTCTGGATGCTATTGATGGAATGCCAGGGCACCGGGCTCTCACTAAACGGGCTATGCAGCCAAGCGTAAATGCGAACAACAGGCAGGAGCCTGTTGTTTGCATTTACACTCCCATTCAAGAACAATATAGTTGAAACATGAATGGATTGAGTATGAGCAGGAATTCGGCTATTCACGTCAACTGGCCAAGGTGTCTTGCCTCACACTGCGGCTGTGGCCGTCGTCTGGCTACAAAGGGGATTCATTCACTGAAATTATTTGTACACATATCTATGAAAGATAGAAAATATGAAACTGAAAATACCCCGTCAACAAAAAGTATTGGAATTTAATCCATCCTATCAGCAATGCAAAATAAGTAGCTTACCTCATCAAACGTGACCACACATTTGTCTGTGACCTTGCTCTCCAATGAAGTCAGCTCCAGACTTTCAAATCGAAGCGCCAGCTTGTTGAGGTTTTCATCGTCGCCATTTCCTGGTGGGGGTGATTCCTCTGTCGTCGTCAATGGCTGCGATTCACCGTTTGCGAGACTATCACCCTCTTGCCAACCCTCTGTGTCTCGTTCTGTTGTCGTGGTACTTTCACTTGAAATTCTGTCTCTGTTGATTTCAAAAGAGTGAAAGGGTTAATCAAGATGAACCAGAACCGAATTTGGTATATAATACACTCATTCCCTCACCGAAGATCTGTTACAATTCTTAGTCTGTTCCATAGGTATTTTCATGGTAAATGTTTCACCGGCTTGTCCAAGCTTGGTTCCTCAAGCTAGGGTGTTTGAGCATGAAACTCGGCTTTCCGCCTGTTCCCACCAATATACTCTAGA
Organism: Hippasteria phrygiana; assembly: GCA_037893225.1. Taxonomy (NCBI): domain Eukaryota; kingdom Metazoa; phylum Echinodermata; class Asteroidea; order Valvatida; family Goniasteridae; genus Hippasteria; species Hippasteria phrygiana. Next base: position 32,165 of record JAZGUH010000032.1, on the reverse strand, counting down.
TGTAGAACGAAAAGCTATGCCAATAGCTTTTTTCCTAATTCTGTAATTAATAAACCCTAAATCCTGCTCAACACAATATGGTGCGACAGGTGTACAAATCAGCCAGACATTGATCCATACTACATCTGCAGTGAATGTGACATACATGTGACATACATGTACATTTCCTGACCAATCAGGAAAGGGGGGGCATTTCTTCATTTGGATGTTGTTCACAATGCAACCGAGAGTATCGGAGTCTGTTATTGCAACTCTTCATTTCATGAGTTATAATTCTGATCAATGCCCACACGTTCCATTTCAAAATTTTGTTTACTCCCAAACAAGGCTAAAAGAAAAAGAATCAAAGATACAAGAGATAGGAATTAATATTCCTACTAAAGCATGAAAGATTGTAAGACTAGTGGTTGTGTGTCTGTCTCAAAACAGAACACATGGCTTTGCCGCAGGTTTCAAATTCTCACCAAAATCTACCTTTTGAAAGTGAAAATAAAGGTAAATTCATCATGTTTTCAGGCATGCAACTTGGAATTAACAAAAAACGAGGAAACTCCAATCTTTACAAGACTTTGTACAGTGTTTTTCAATTTTCAATGGCACAAGTGTGAATTGAAAAACGACGAAATCAGCTGATCCGAGGAAAAGTTGCAAGCCTGTGTTTTTTAACGAGATTTTGCATGTTAAAAAATAAATAAAATATTAACAAATAATAACAAATAATTAGATGATGACATCATCATGTCACTTTAGATTTTGCATACTATTGACAATATCTACCTACCCACCAAACTTCATGAGGATCGGACCTACCCTTATGTGTTTTAAGAAAAATCACACTTTTGATGACGTCATTATGACGACACATTTTTCACATTTATATGTAAATATCTATGACCTAACAAACCTATTACAAAAAGAATTTCAAATTTATCATGTTCTTTTGATGAGATATGGCTTAACCCTTTGCGTACGGAAGACGGCATATGGTGCAAAAAAACAACAGTGCCACCAGGCCGGATGACGCCGTTTGCCGCTGTTTGTGCAGTTTCAATCCATTGTTGGATTATTGTGTATGTTACGCTTGACTGCACAAACACATTGTGGCGTTTTCGCTTGGCTGCCAGAGCCGCCGCGACACCCCGACGTCTCCCGTAAAAAACATACTCAAGGGGTTAAAGGTTTAAAAACTTTAAAATTGCTTTAAAAATTCTATGATGACGTCATCACGATGTCACACATTTTTCACATTTATATATCTATGACCTAACAAACCTATTACAAAAAAGAAATTTGCATGTTCTGTTGATGAAATATGGATTGAAGGTTCATCATGACATCACGTCGAATTTCATCTATAACACATGTCGGCCTACCAACATACCAAGCTTCAACCAAATCGGACCTACGGTTCTCTAGATATAGGCCCTTCACATGAGGACGTCAGAACAATATGCATGTTCAGCACGGGGTCTAAGTCTATGAAAACTTTCATCAAGATAGAAGTCTGTTTACTGGCAAAAGTGACCCTGAAAATTAAACATGTGCATTGTCTATGGCATTTGGGATAGAACAAGAACAAAAAAAATAACAAAAACAAAGGCTTTTCCACTGATAGCGGAAAAAGCAATGAAGGGAAACATGCACCAGGCAAAGAATTCCACAGAGATACAGAACAAGTGAAAACTATTGGCATAGCTGGCCAGTTGTCATCTACATGTATATGCCCAGTCCAGCGAGTACTCAATCCATTCATGTTTCAACTACAGTTAAATCTCGATAAGTCAAAACCGGTTAATTTGAAAACCTGTTTAACTCAAAGTAAACATTTATTCCCCTCAACAGAATAGCAAATCATGTATAAACATGCCCACGCTAACTCAAAATTTCGGACCTATAACTCTGGTTAAGTCGAACTCAAAATCGGCAGGTGCAGAAATAAACTTGCGTTATTAGGCCACGGAAGAAACAAATCCTTTTGTTAAGTTAAGAAATCTCCCACGATCGCATTCAATAAACCCCAAACTCAGCGACTGAAAAGCAACAAAGGGGCAATTAGCATCCGTAGTATAGTTGGAGCAGCCTATTCATTGCAGTGCAACTTACAATGATCAAGGCATACCGCCGGTGACCCGCGCAGGAAGGCCGAAGATGCAAAGCGGCCAAAATGGTTGCCGCAATCCTTTATAGAAACATGCCCAGTACTGCACGCAACCACGATGCAGTTGCCAATGATTTAAGTAAACTGCATGCTGACCAATCACACAGTTGCACGTGCTTGCTGCAGTGACGTATTGCGGGTGGCTGGATGGTTTCAAGGCACGCCACCCCGCCGTGCCGTACGGGATCGTTTTCTCGATCGAGAGAGGGCGCATGCCGTCTCGAGAGGGCGCATGCCGTCTCGAGAGGGCGCATGCCGTCTCGAGAGAGGGCGCATGCCGTCTCGAGAGAGGGCGCATTCCATCTCGAGAGATGACAGACGAATGGCTACGCAATGGACTGCCCAATGTTTTGGCGGAAGAAAAATCATTAACGCCGATGAAACGGGCCTGTTTTATTGTCTCTTGTCGGACCATTCCCTCACACTAAAGGGGGAGACCTGCAACGGCTGAAAGCGAAGCAAAGATCGCCTAAAAATGTGATGATTTTGTGCTCTATTTCACGGCCGTTACATTGGAGATTCGCTTGGTATTCACGTACGTAATCTTTGGAGAAAAGGGGCACCTTTTGTAACTCGAAACTCCGCTTAACTCGAAATTGGAGTCCATTCCTGTGAGGTTCGACTTATCGAGATGTCACTGTATATTGTTCTTAAAGGGGAGTGTAATCAATATATGGAGCTGTTTCAAACAAAGCTTTCATGAAGGGGGGGGGGGGGGGGGGGAGGGGCTCCAAGTGTGATCAATAGGACCACTCTATTCAGTGTGGTGCCTATTGTTTGCATATACGCTTGGCTGTACAGCCCATTCTTGGCAAACAAAGCTGACTTTACTTGGATAGGTTGAGCAGGGCCAGGCAGTACTTGAGCCAGCATCTAGCAATGTCTGCTTTATGGCGTTTCAACTTGTCAATGTCATCATCAAACTGATCCTCCTCAGTTTCAACAGCCGGCAGTTTCTCCAGAGCCTCGGCGTAGATTCGTGTTGAGCTCGCTGTGGTTTTGAACAAAACAAAAATACGAAATTATAAGAATCTACTGGAATTACATCACCGACTGCACAGAAACTTCCCTGTACAAGAGTTTGGGCATTTCAAGGAAGGTGATGACAGTCACAGAGACCTTTTTCAGCCACGTGGCCAAATAGCGTTAAATGTAAACAATGCCAGAAAGTGTGGACTGCCATAGGCCATTTCGCGGATACCGCCATCTTTGCTCGATACTGCCATCTTTGGAGGGCATGCACAAAGATAATGCATGATCTCCATGGAGATTGTTGGCTTGTGCATGCACGAAGTGCGCGCATACGCATACCACTAATCTCCATGGAGATCATGCATTGTCAATGCGCGCGCCCCCCAAAGCATGTGCAAAGATGGCGGTTTCTGCAGAACGGCTTATGGAACACTCATATGCAATTCAAACAAAAATGACAGTCTCCTGGGCTCTTTAGCAACAACACAGGTGGAATGTAACAACATTATAAAGTTAAGATTATGGTATTTCCTGAAAGTAAAGATTAAACAGTTCTATTTGATGCATTGTATGTTGCTGTACCTCATTCCTAGACCAAGCAATAACCTTTTGATGCTTTAGAGTCATGTACCATTATTTTGAAAAAATGAAACTAAATGTCCGTGAACCATATGACATACGTGTATACTCTCAATGCAGAGCATGTAACACCGGTTCCTTTTTGTTGCTCAAGTTAAAGATATAACCCAAAAAAGAAGGAATCAATTTCCCAGTGGAAAAATTATTGTTTTTCTCCTTGTAACTCAGAATACCACAGCGCGACTTTCCATTCATTTCAATGACTCATTTCATGTGATAAGTCAAAACCTAGTACGGTTTCTTACCCAAGCAGTGGCGTGCCTGTGTATAATCATCCTGGGTGATATAGTACTGGGATAGTGTGGCACAGTTCAGGGCCCAGTCCATGGGTTCGTATTGGTTGGTTTCTAGTTGACGCCTCAAGGTCTCATGGCAGTGGCTGGCAGACTGGAAGATCATCAAATTGTAAACAAATGAGCATTAGATATGTGACCAGGTCATACGAATTCAGTCGAATTGAGTCTTTTTGTCTTTTTAGAGTTTTAATAAGCCAGTTCGGTATCTCAGGGGTCAAAGGTTATTCGGGATAAAATTGCTGACGTTATGTCGTGCCATGTTACGCGAATGCCCATTCTGATTTAATTTAACACGTGCACGTTGTGCGACCACCTTTTGCATTCACACGCGCGCGTTAGGTCACGGGGGTCATACGGGATAAATTGTCATTTTGCACATGCGCAGTTGAAATAACCGAACTGGCTTATTGCATTAGCAAGAGCTTATTTAGCTTTTATTTTTGGATCCCCCAAGCTCCTTTGATCCTCACCCCTTCTAACCCTCTCATTCTCCTTTTGTCCTGTCATTTGTAGCATATTTCTGGACTTGTCCGTTTCATTTTTGTGTCATTTAGCTTTTGAGGAAGATTCTGCTAGTAATGAAGTCCGTTGTCAGTTGGCACAACAACTGGCTCCAAATAAATGGAGATTTTGACTGTTCCTTTGTTAACAGCCAGTCATGCAAACACATTGACACAAAATAACAAAAGTATTCTGGTTCCAAAATTGCATTGCTGTCATTACTTCGGTACTCTATTTCAGGCCTTTTTATCAGATCATTACAGGATTAATTATCGATGTGCATCCGAACCAGGTCACCGAGTACTTGACCGCTAATGTCAGGTACCAGATTATGGAATCGAGTAACTGTAACCGAATTAATATATTAGTAATTTCTCAGACAATGAAAAAGAAAGTTTTGCAATGTCATTTGGTGGGAATAATCAAAAAGAAAACCAGGGTACATGGAAAAACAAAACAGACTAACGTTTATGACCCTAGCGAAAATGCAATCTACACCGTAAAGCTATAGAGCTCACTGTACGTACTTGCTGCATTGATGCACTGATGTGGTAGTATCATGCAGACCATTACGAACAATATGAACAGCAATTTCCGAGATTATATTTTTGGGATTAGTTTCTTTAACAGGTACCTGGGTACCCATATTCTTTTTTCAATCGGATACCCGATTCCCTAGTACTCGTAAATGCACACACACCCCTAGTTTAAACTATATTGTTCATGAACGGGAGTGTAATAAATAGATGGAGCTTTTTTTAAACAAAGACTTGTTAGTTTCTATTTGTGTCTTTTTGAGATTTACTGGTCAATAACTGTGACCGCCGTACCTTTGTGCTGTCCCCGAGATTACCGTAGACCTGGGCAAGGTAGTAGAGAGTGTGAGTGTAAGCTTTCTCAAACTTCTGCTGCCGTTGATGGTCTGTCAGTCGGTTTTCTTCAGCTACAAAAAGCCTGCAGAAGTACCACAAGACATGTATTTACTTATTAGGTTTCTTCAAAGTCCATTCAAAATGGTGAAATGGTATTCTGCCTAATTAGATCAACTAAACTAATTAATAGGACTACAACTCCCTTTTTTTGAAAATAGAAATCACCTACACAAGGCTAAAAGCCACTCTAAGTACATGTAAAGTTACTATCAGAGGTGGTGGGGTTGGCAACATTTTAAACTGCCAACCCTGCCACCCTTACGGTTTTCCTGGGCCCAGAGCTAAACCAAGGATAATTCTTAAACGGATTATTCCAATTGACCTATCGCCGTTTGTGAGTTAGCCACGCCCCTTAGACAACTTTACACACGTGCAACACGTGGATGCAATGCGCGAAACGCACAGTGGCGTATTACGGGGAATCATTGCATACACGCTCTCTCTGACCGGATACAGGAGTTGTCTCAGATTTCTAAAACAACTTTGCCCACATGTACATGTACATGTGCATGCAGACTTTCGTGTGACCACTTATTGCAAAAAGTGGGAAAATAGCTTTTCCCAATTTCCAGCCGCTCGTTATAACGCTTAAGCCTATCTGAATAATGCAGACTCCCCGGACCGTACTCACATAATTTTCACCATCCGAGAATCAGAAAAAAAATGAGAAATATAAATAGAACAAACTACGCTAAACGGGCTTTGCCAATGTGCTGCAAACAAAATTAGTGTATGAAAACGTGATGGGCCGGTTGAGCGTTAGCGTTAAATTTGACGTGTAATCGCGTACTGCGTTTCAACAAACAGTGCGCACATGCGGCCGAATAATGCGCGTATTTAAAATGTTTTTTGTTTGTCCAAGATTTGGAATATCATGTGATGTTCAACAGATGCTACGATTGGATAATGGTCATGAACGGCGATAGGTCAATTTCCAAACCTATAGACCCAGGTGGGATAACTTCCACCATCAGTGAGACCAACTCACCTCCCCAAAAAAAACACCTTCTCCCTCTCAAAAAAGTATGTCCAGCCCCACCCCACCCCCCCCCCCCCCCCCCCCCCAAAATGCCCTTTGTAAAAACTCCCCTTTTAAAAATTTCACCGGCATATTTATGGAATTGTCAAAGAATTTCAAAATTCCTAAACAAATCAGGTCACACAAACTGAATATATGTGATCCGGCACAACGGAATAAGCAGAAAGTCGCACTGTGGCATTCTGAATTTCAAACACTAGCTTGTTTTTTGTTTTCATTTTGAAGTCTATTCTGGGATGTTACATTGTTTTAACATTTGAAAAGCCCTATTCTGTCATATACAAAAGTTTGAAAACTGAACTCAATCTTAATTCTTTTTTAAATGCAACATTCACTTTGAGCTTCGTTCTCTCAAAACAAGGGGTCGAGACTCTGACAGCATCTAAAAGGTTATAGCAGAGACTACAATCCCGGCCAAATCTCATTGTTCTCCGTTTTCATTTGGTGCCAAAATAATCAAAACATGAGGGGTTTGAAAGAAGGTCATGACCTACAAAGCATGAATCCAGGAATTTTTGTTTCCACATTTTTGATGTCCAGGCTCTTGAAGCATGTATAAAGAAAACAAAATCCAAAACACAGCTGGAATCATTCTAAAAGGGCCAAGGAACATTTATGCATAAAAGCAATCAATTTTATGGGGCTCCATCACCTCAAGAAAACACATCAAAAAAGTGTCTTGGATTTTCAAGTGGAAACTGAAAATCTCAACATGCGAAACTGGCTGCAATGCTATTTACATTGCAGTGGTTTCGAAGATGATCAGGGCACCCTCTATTGACATATTTTATGAAGGGGATTTGTTATCTATGCAGGTCTTCTAATGCATATTTATCAGGGTTGTTTAATTTAAATCACTAGATTTAAATCATTGATTTAAATCATGATAAAAATCATGTTTCTATTTTATTTATTTTCTGTTATTTTTTTAATGTCAAAACAATTTCTGTTATTCAAACCTGACTGTCACTAACTTTAAATCACTTATACTCACTCTAAAGGGATGTATAAGGCCAGTTTCCTGAAACAGTGTACTACATTTATCTTGTGTACAATGCATATGATTCTGAAGTACATTGTGTGTGTGTAATGTACTACCTGCATGTATGATTCAGTATTCCTCTCTTACATGTACATATGTTTAAATAACTCATCCATGTTGCAATGCGCCTATCAATTGATACCCCCACCCCCCCCCCCCCCCCCCCAACCTGACCTGACCCCCTCCCTTTACGTTTTCCAAAATTGTAAATTTTGCCTCATCGTCTCTGCTAAACTGTCTATATTTTAACATAGGTCTAAATCTTCAATGGCGCTCTGTCCATTGAAAGTTCCATTGTCTGGTTCTCATTCTACAGCTGCAAATGCAAAATGACGCCGAAGGACAATATTTCCACCGCAAAATTCGTAAAAACTTTTACAGGATCAAAATAAGGACAGTGCGTTAAAAAGATATGGTGGCTGCATTAAATAGTTTTATTCCAACATTGTTGTGTGTAGAGAAGAGGGGGGTTCCTGTTATCAACTTGGATGAGAAATGTGCAGTATGATGGTGATGCTGTAACAGAGATTTTAAGACAAACTTTGTATTCTAGAAAAGAATATGATAAAGGAAAGGGATTTCAGTACTGATTTCATGAACAATTGTGTGTGGTTATACTTGACTTTCAATGATGGTCATTTAAATTGACTTATTTGAAACAAATGTTTTATGCCAATGGTACGATGGTAAAAGAAATTAAAAATATCGATTTAAATCAAACAAATCCGATTTAAATTTTTTAATCTGATTTTTTAAACTTATTTTTAAAAAAATCATGATTTTTATCAGCCCTGACATTTATATCGTACAAATTTGTTTGATTGATGGTTAAAGGGTTAATTACAGAAAGCCAATCTTAAAAATTGCTGTTCATATTGTTCGTAAAGTTCCGCACGTTAATACTATTACATCGGTGCATCAATGCAGCAAGATGCAAGTATGTATGGTGAGTTCTACAGCTTTACGATGTAAATTGCATTTTCACAAGTGTCATAGATGTTAATCTGTTTTGTTTTTCCATGTACTCTGGTTTTCATTTCACAAATTCCCCACAAATGACATTCAAAAACTTTCTTTGTCATTGTCTGAGAATTTACTTAGTAATATGTTAATTCGGTTACGGGTACTCAATTCCATAATCTGGAATCGGTCCCTGACATTAGTGATCGGGTAGTCGGGTACCCAGTTCGGATGCACAGCCTTACATGTACTTTCCACCTGTTTTGTGGGGCCAGATAACAAATTTAATATACTCTGAAAATATTACATTAAGGTGAAATTGAACATACTCATTGATTCCCAATGGTGCCACACCGACCTCATGGTTGTACTTCTTATAAACACTTTCCGCTTCCTACACAAAAGAAAACTAAATTGTTTAAAATGGTATTATTCCACAAGTGCCCAGTCACAAAGCAACACGTAACTGAGCTCATGAGTACATGTATGTGTCGGAATGAGTCACATTAACCCTCCCTCTCTCGGTGCCAAATGGTGCCAAAATAGAGCCAACTACATGTACCCTGCCTATCAAAACCTATCAAGTGACAGGTTGAAACACACAAGCTGTTGGAGAGGAAGGGCTTATGATAGTTATAACAGTAGGAGGGTTAAATGAGTCATATTAAATTACTAGAGCACAAACTCCTTATTCCCTCACACTGATGCCTTGAAGCCATCATGGGCGTGGCCATGATAGGAAGATTTAGCTGCTTATCTTAAAATGTCACTGCGTGGCCGTTTGGCATGCCTCCCCAAGAAAATCTGTAAAACACATTTACACTTTCATTTAAAAACAGCATCGCCTATTCGTGCATTTTGATTCTGAACGCACAATAAATTTTTGTTATTATCAATGTTTTTTATTACGGCCCTGCTATATCCAACTATTTCCAGCAAAACTTAAATGAGAAGCCTGTTTATAAATACAACGAAATCCAACAGCAAATTTTGTTGGATTCTGCAGTGTAGCACCTACACACTAGCCTTGGCATTTTGCAGCTACCCTGCTGAATCCAACAAAATGCAACAGGCATTTGTTTGTACATTGTATGTGCCCTGCAAAATCCAACTGAAATTTTACTAGAAGTCTACTTCCACCCTCCTAAATATGACCAAATATAACCGGTATATTTAGCTTCTGAAAATCCAACAGGTATGTACGAGGGTCGGCTGAAAGGTTCGTAGGTTGATTCTGAAGGAGTAATGCCAAATCAATGAAACTTAGCATGCATTTATTTCAACCCTTTTGATAACTATTTGCACTGTTTGTTTAGGGCCGTATTTGGTGGTCCGTAGACGACTTTCGTAAAAATGGACAAAATTTGGCATCAAAACAACCTTGGCCTTCTTTGGAGGGGGTGAGGACATGTGTTTCCACTGCATGGATTTCCTCTTTGTCTCTGGCTCAAAGTGATGGACCCAGCACTCATCCTGGGTTAGGAAACATTCGATAAAATTAGCTGGATCTGCTTCAAAACGCTCCAAGTTATCCCTTGACATGACAAGCCTGGTGCGCTTTTGATCAGGGGTCAGAAGACGCGGCACCCACTGAGCAAAAACCTTTGACATTCCAAGTTTTGTACTCAGAATTTTCAACTCTCAACAGCATGCAATTAGTTATCAAAAGCATTGAAATAAATGCATTTTAAGTTTCATTGATCTGTCATACATGTAACTCCTTCAGAGTCAAACTACGAACATTTCAGCCAACCCTCGTATATACACTGCTGAATACAATATCCAACACACCATGTGTTGACTGCTATTAAATCCAGGTTTTAACATTGTTGGATTTAGCAGGGTTAGGGCTAATGAATGAAAATCAGCAAAAGGAAGACATTAGCGGTGGGAGAAATCTCAAAAATCTCATTATCCTAATTTTATTTAAACCGAAGAACGGTTCTCTGATTTCACCGGAAGTTCACATCTAGCTCAAAGTCATGCTAACAAAAAGTGACGAGTGAGGTACCGCATGAAAAGCCCTCCCAATGTCTGGATATAGTTTGCAAGATTCAGTAAATGGATGGGCATATACCAACAAGACCACTAGAGCAAATTGGAGGATGTTCCAGTTGTTTTCTTTAGCCCGTGTCACAAAAATTTGAAGACTTAATTTTTGTAAGGTTACTTTCAAATATCCGGTTTCCAAAATCAAAACCAAGTAGTCTAATTCAAATCGAACATTAACAAAATCTGAATTTATATCCCAACACTAGTATGGTGGATCACAAAATACAGGGTTTTTGTTGGAGTGATATCCAACTCAAAAGGTACGACAGTCATGAACGAAAAGAATCTATTTCAAAGTGCAGACTTCCTCCTGAATTCTCTGATATCCTGAGGATTTGAAGAGAAAGCTCTTACACTCTCTTACGACAAGTCCTTCCTTCCATCTACAATGTATTTCTTCCTCTTTAAAATGTATGTACGGGGACCTTTTCTTTCTTTTGTCTTTTCTTTTGTGCTGTTTCTCGGTCAAAACAAGCTAGAAACACATTCTACGGAAAGATTTTGCTTTGATGCCTGACCAAAATGGGTCAGGAACAAAAACAATCTGACAAAATAACCAATTAGTTTGTATGTTTAGAATTGTATAAACACATGACACAACCATTAGGTTTGAGACTTTTGTTGAGAAATTTTCCTGCAATACAGGGTGGCAAAAACAAACCGGAACGGCATACTTCCGCTAAACCGAGACTCAAACAACCTACATTTGTATACCAATGCATGGGTAATTTTGTTAAAAGAAAAATTATTCCAAGATCTCCCGATTCGGTCCAGTAGTTTTTGTTCTGGAACCTATTTTGTGAAACAAAGTTGGGGTCATTTGGTCCCGAGGTATAACAAGTATGCTATCATCATGCTCTTTTGTGCATGAAACAAATGGCCAAGTGACCCGACTTTGCTTCACAAAATAGGCTCTGGAGCAAAAACTACTGGACCAAATCGGGAGGTCTTAGTATCATTTTTCTTCTGAAAAGATTCTCCGTCCATCGGTACAGGTGGTTTGACTCTAAAGGTAGTGAAAGTATGCCTTTCCGTTTTTTGTTGTTGTATTTTTTTGTTTTTTTTGGGGGGGGGGTCCACCCTGTATAGGGGAAGAATGTTTTGTGATTTCTGTGTTAGATGTTCCTCGACACAGTGTATCGTCACTCAACAGGTTGTGCCACATGTTCAGATTTTCCAAGATTTTGCAGTTCCTGACCCATTTTGGTGGGGGTATTAAAGTAAAATCTTTCCCATTCTACTCACCAGCAAAAAGGCAAGGGCTTTCTCCGATTCCCTTCTACCACTCCACAGGATACCAAGTTGATTGAGCGTCGCGACCACCACTGACACGGCCTTGGCATTGAGGGTGTGGTCTTGCAGCATCTTCCGGCAAGCATTGAGGTAATCTTCCCCTGACGAGGTTTCTTCCGTGTCCACAAAGTTCAGAGCAAGGAGGTAGCGCAGACAAGCTAACATGAGATGCAGATCTGGAAAGGACGAGAACAGAAAGATGGGGTTTGATCCATGATAATTCCAGCATTGAAATGACTGGGGGAAGTGATTTTTTGTTGTAATGTGATGATGAGTGATGGGCCAAACTTAACACTAGTCGAATATAGCTATACACAGTGTTGTGCTTCACAGAATACAAGTACATGTACACAGTTAACCCTATGCGTCCGGCTTTTATTGATGGGGGTACTAGTGTGCCAAGAACGGGGCTTCCCGTGCGCAGCCAAGCGTAAATGCAAACAATAGGCATCACACTATATAGAGTGGTCCTATTTGTTGCACTTGGGGCCCCCTTTCATGTGAATGAAAGCTTTGTTTGAAAAACTCCATCTATTCATTTACACTCCCATTCAAGAACTATATACAGTGGAACGCCACTATAACGAACATCCCGGGATCCACAGATTTTGTTCGGTATAGCGATCATTCGGTATAGTGATTTTCAGCCGCCGGTTACTTAAGGACAACTTTGAACTTCTGTTGGCCATTGAATCATGTAATTACATGTTCATACTTTCTAAGCTTACCGAATTCTAAAGCAACAGTGTCAAGTCACAAGTCAAATGTTCACAAGTCAAGTCAAGTCCCAAGTCAATTTTTGTTCAAGTCAAGTCAAGTCACAAGTAAATTTTTTCCAAATCAAGTCAAGTCCCGAGTAAATTTTTTTTAAAGTCAAGTGCCAAGTGTTGCACATTGTAAATTCAAATTCCAATGACAAATGACTTTTGGCTGGCACGTATGCACTGTACAAAATGAACCTTGCATGCCGTCTTGACGATTCTCCATGCAGTCGTCCAGTGCTGCAGCCCCACATATGTACATGTACATATGTACTGGACACCCAGCTCGCTATGCGCTGTAGGCATTATTTTTAACTGATATGTGCATACGCCCAAAAGTTGTGTTTAATTGTTTTATAACAAAAGTGTTCATGTCAGAAAGTCAAATTTATTCAAGTCAAGTCCCAAGTCATTTTTTGTCCAAGTCAAGTCAAGTCTCAAGTAAAAAAAATCATGAGTCCGAGTCAGCAAGTCAAGTCAAGTCAACAAGACTTGGGGAATAGCCACCCTTGGGGAATATCCATTCCTTGGGGAAATAATAGCCACCTCTGTCACTCTTCAACATAAAGCTGCGGCTGTTTGGGAATAACAAACAGCCCAAATACCCGGTACATTTCTTAATCCGTTGCCTCTTTTTTTCAACAACAATGTTCGGTAAGTTTTGTACGCAAAATTTGGGCGCCAAGGATGGTGTTCGGTATAGCCAAATATTCGGTATAGCGGCGTTCCACTGTAGTTGAAACATGAATGGATTGAGTACACGCAGGAATGCACCTATAGACATCAACCAGGTGGCCTTTTTTCAAACTCTGGCTCTGGCCATCGTCCGTATTCAAGAGGTTAACTGAACCATTACCGTCACAAAAATGAACAAGTACGCAAATGATGCGGTTAGGAAAACTTGCCACATCATGAAAGTCCGAATTTTAGCTGCATTTACTTGCAATTGCTTTCCGTGTCCATATTTTGGCCAATTCACATAAACTGTACCAACAAATTGTCACAGTGAACAAAGAAAACAGGCAGGAGTGTGATGTGAACCTGCAACCCCTGGAATACCGTACCGGCGCCCTACCAACTGAACTATCTTGCCCTATGTTGGCAGTCTCCCAAATTGTCAGTTGCGCGTGATCCCCGACTATACGCCATTGTAGGTTTATGAATTCTGACTAGCACCCCAGAACAAAGACACTGATAGCTCCGTTGGTAGAGCCGCAGTACGTTATTCTGGAGGTCACAGGTTTAAATCCTGCTCTTACCAGTCTTCTTTGTTCACTTTAAAAATTCATTCAAAATTTACAGAGTCAGTTTCCCTTGTGGTTTGTTTGACAAAAAAATTTGATTTCCTTTTTTCTTTTTTTCCCCAAACACCCACTTTCATGGATAATCAAGGTATTTTTGAGGAAGTTATATGTTTCCTTAAGGGGTTGAAATTCAAGGAGGCAATGAAAGCAATTGACCCAGATTGCTGTTTACAAGTTAACCTCTTAAATATGGACGACGACCATAGCCGTGGTTTGAAAAAGACCACCAGGCCGGTTGATGCCTGTAGCCACATTCCTGCACGTACTCAATCCATTAATGCTTCAACTACATGTATATTGTTCTTGAATGGGAGTGTAATGAATAGATTTAGCTTTTTCAAATAAAGCTTTCATTTATAGACTAATCCGGCGACCAAAATTAGAAGCATTTACTGCGGTGGCGAGGCGCTCGCGTGCGTGTTAGACGCACGCGCTCGACGCAGCTTCGACCAACAGGGCGTTTACAACTTGCCAAAATGCGCACGCGACTCAAATTAAAGAACGCGGACAGCCTGCACGCGAGCGGGACCACTCTATTCAGTGTGGTGCCTGTTGTTTGTATTTACACTTGGCTGCACAGTCCATTCTTGGCGTACCAGCACCCCATCAATTACATGCCTCTTTCAAGGAATTGTGTCGGGTAATTTTTGTTTATCTGAGATTACACCGGCGAGGATGATGTACCTGAGTCCTGTTGCGTCTGTTGGTCCGGTTGCACTCCATAGTGTCTCTCCAGCTTGGCTCGGAGCTCCTGCAGGATTTCCCTGGCTGCATACTTGGACTTGAAGGGATTGGTCTCTGGGTCATTTTTAGAATCCTTGGAAACAAATCAAACAGCCATCAAGAATTTCTGTAAATCATCCAGAATTATCCAGAATATTAACCCTTAAACCCTTCATTGTTTTCATAAGGGCCAGCTAAATCCAACAATTTCCAAACAAAACCAAAATGAGAAGCCTGCTAAATACGACAAAATCCAACAGCAAATTTTGTTGGATTCTGCAGTGTACCACCTACCACAACAGCCTTGTCATTTCGCAGAGCTACCCTGCTGAATACAACAAAATACAACAGGTATTTGGTTGTATGAGCCCTGCCTAATCCAACAAAATCCAACGAACATTTTGCTACAAGTCTGCTTCCACCCTAAATATGACGAGATCCACCAGGAATATTTAGCTTCCACCCTGCTATATGCAACAAAATCCAACAGGTATATTTAGCTTCCACCCTGCTATATGCAACAAAATCCAACAGGTATATTTAGCTTCCACCCTGCTATATGCAACAAAATCCAACAGGTATATTTAGCTTCCACCCTGCTATATGCAACAAAATCCAACAGGTATATTTAGCTTCCACCCTGCTATATGCAACAAAATCCAACAGGTATATTTAGCTTCCACCCTGCTATATGCAACAAAATCCACCAGGAATATTTAGCTTCCACCCTGCTATATGCAACAAAATCCAACAGGTATATTTAGCTTCCACCCTGCTATATGCAACAAAATCCAACAGGTATATTTAGCTTCCACCCTGCTATATGCAACAAAATCCAACAGGTATATTTAGCTTCCACCCTGCTATATGCAACAAAATCCAACAGGTATATTTAGCTGCTACCCTGCTGAATGCAAAGTTAAATAACACACCATGTAGTATGTGTTGACTACTAAATCCAACAAATTACAATAGCTTTTTTGCCATTGTAGGATTTTCTTGGATTCAGCAGGGTTAGGGTTAATAGAAATGGCCTACATGTATTATCTGTGCGTGCGTTATCATTCACATACAACATGCATAAATTTATAGAACTTGTTTATCACATTTTATTAATCATTGTTTGTGTAGTTTAGGACACCTCTAAATCATTTCTATTTTTTAGCTCTTAAATAGATTCAATTATTTCAAATGGACATTCACCACATTGAGCAATCTTTCCTTAAAGGTACATGTAGTACACACTATTTGCTTTTGCTGTAATTTTCAGCAATAAATGGATTTGGTGGTTTATACATGTAGTATGTTATAGCGTGCTAGCAAATACTGTATGCTGGGAAAACAGAGAGAAACAAATTATGTTCTAGTAGTCTGTTTCCCTGACCATACAAAATGTACCTTAGGCAAAACGGAGCAATTTATAGATGTCAGGGAATTATCTGGTCGGGGAACTACGTAGACTATTTCCAACGATCGTCGGCCGACAATCATTGGAAAACGATATACATTTCCACTTTTCCTCAAAACGACAGCACACCAGGTGCCATGATTTCACAGGATGTTTGAGACTGCTATTTACTGACAGTCTAGTACGGTGTTTCGTAATAATTCAGTAGTTTTGTTTTTTGATGTTTGCAAATGTTGTACAGTATCTTTAAAAACTCTAGTTTTGATCAATTTCAACATTTTAATGACTTATTTTTTTCATACCAACTTTTGCCAACATATTTGTCTAGCAGTTTTCGCCAAGCGTTTGGTCCCCCGTTTGCTTCGTCATTTTACCCCGTAATTTTCTTCAAATGTCAAAGCCCTGCCCTCTTTTAACAAACATACATTTTTGTAACCTGCTTACACTTATTTAGGTGAGTTCTTTTATAAAAGCTAATATAATTTTCTTATAGCAATGATGCCTTACACTACACAGACACCTTGCCAAACCAACCTCGCCCCCTAAACAAAGGATATCAGGAATGATTTATCATAATTTGTCAACTTTAAAACAATCGTAAGTGTGTTTGAGTGCGCCACGTTAGATGACCATCGGTGAAATTTGTTGCCAAATTTCCGGACACCACATCTTTGACTTCTAGACTAAATTTCAAGATGCTGGAAAACCTCACATGATTCGTGAAGCAAGTTTTATTAATTTTATAGTGCCAATATTCAACTGAATGAGTTTGAAACTCATTAACTTGAGGCCCTTTATAAGAAAGTTTATTCACAATACAAAACCATACAGCTGTCAGGTTTTGTATGGTATAACTGCTGTACACTCAGTGACTCACTGTATGGTTTTGTATGGTCACATTGCTTATTAGAGATAAGCTGTGTACCACTGGTGTGTGGTACAATAGCCAGTCCATGCACTGTGGAGCTACTGTCTGGTTTTGTATGGTCAAAAGACTTTCCTGTACTGAACTATGTAAGGTGATGAATGGTAAATCAACTTGACCTCTATGGCGCTGTAAGGGTTTTTATGGTTGTACAGGCTGTGTCTACTTCTACGTCGCTAATTGACAGTGCGTCCATGTCTGCTGGCAGGTGCAAGGTTTTGTATGGTGAACCAACTCCATTGTGTACTGGGGAACATTGATGAATAGGCCTATACCATTTTAGAATTAGGGTGGTTTCTCTATATTTATGTACTGGGGAGCATTGATGAACAGGCATATACCATTTTAGAATTAGGGTGGTTTCTCAATACTATTTATTGAATTAAAATTGATAACCCACAATGAAGAATATTCACCACACAAAACCATTTGCCATACATTGTACACCACAGTGAAGCATGTTTACCATACAAAACCATTTGGCATACACTGTGCACCACAGTGAAGCATACTTACCATACAAAACCATGTGTATGGTTTTGCCATGTCAATAAGCTTGCTATAGCATTACACTGTTTGGTTTTGCCATGTGTGTGGCCATGAGTAAAATGTATGTATATACCGGCAATCGTGGACCTAGGACAAAATAATTTGGGCGCAGACAAAGGGTCCACGTTTGACCGAACGTCCACGATTGAAAATCGTGTACAAAACATATGGGAGGCCTTCCGAGTATAAACAAAAGAGGAACAATGGGACGTCCACGATTGCAGGTATTTACACACTTGTGGGCGCGTTGGCGTATTCAAACCGCGGACGTAAAATGCCAGAGAACAAAAGAGAACAATATCGTCCGCGATTCCCAGCATACGTCCGCGATTGGAAGTGGGTACAAAGTCTATGGAGGCCTTCCGAAAAAGTTAGAGTATAAACAAAAGAGGAACAATGGGACGTCCGCGTTTGGAGGTCGGTACACGACCGTGTGTGTGTGTGTGTGTGTGTGAATTGGTAAAATTTGGATATGAAAATTTTGTAAGGTTTTGTATGGTCAAATAGCAGGAGGGTTAAAGTCAAGAAAAGCATTAAAGTAGGTACCTGCATGTAGGTACATGTATGACACCCGAACGCCAGTTAGCACATTTGCCTATGTGCCACAACATAAACGCCTAAAGCCCAAATGATCCCAAAATTCCCTGTAAGATTCCCAAGTAATGTAGAGTATTACTTACTCTTCAATCCAAGATGATCGGTGAGATTATTGATGGAATATTTGTCCCGAAATGTGCGTGTTTTTGAAGATGACTTTTCGGGTGCGACAGCGGTGGATTGCTGATATCATGTAATTTTCGACATGTGAATGGGTTTGGAGGTCTCCTCATTTTTTTTTTTCGAGTTTCTTGAAGATTTTCGATGAAAGTTGAAAGGTCAGTGTGTGAAACACGACCACACTGATGTATCCAGCAATTTTAATACAGATGAGGATTCACGTGTAGGTAAGATAAGGATTCACGTGTCGCGTCTTGGATTCGCACATTAGCCCTAACCCTCCAGGGTATTTTGGCTAGAAACCCTGCCAGACGCATCAGATTGCATACTTTGTCATATTGACTTGTGTGCAGAGTGCAGCAAGGTCAAGTGTCACCACAGATGCACTGTGCTGCGTCTGGCAGGGTTTGGGTTAATACATTGTCTAGAGTGTTCATGACCAGCATCTACATCGCTAACTCCCCCTAGAAGGGTATTTCTGGGGTCATCTTATGTATCGCGGATTTATATTAAAGCTGAAGTGTAGATTTGCACAGTGTTCATCCTCTCAAAAGTAGTTGGATTCCATGGTTATTATTTAAAGAGTGAAGTCCCGAATCCTCCAATTCTAATATGAATAATTTTCCACACACCCTAGGTAGTTTAGACCCAACAAAAACATAAGATTTCACTCTTAAAACGGCTAAAAATATACCAGAGGTATTCAGAGGGGCACCCATCATGAAGTTGTAGCGCCAGCCATCTTCTTGTTCGTTTGTTTGTGGCCTCTGTTCTCGTGAGATGTCACATCACGGCCGCGGCGACTGTGTAGTGTAGGGCCCCTCTTTAGTTTTGATCAAATTAGAGTGAAGGGTATTTTTTCTCATTCCAAAATGATGGTTTCCAGTACAAACAGATACGAAAACGGAAATCGCCATTTCGCAAGACTCCCTACCTACCATGCCTACATATGGCGATTGTGTAGTGTAGGGTCCTGTTCCACTTTTAGGTAATTGGAATACCCAAACTAGTTAGCGACATTACATACCAACAGGTATGCCGTAGATAAAGGGCAGGGTTTTAGTTTTTGAGGGAAATTTTCGGGTAAAGCGACGATGAAGACGACAAAACGCAACACGAAAATAAAAGATGGCGATCACCGCGACGCACAGTAAACACGCAAAACCGAATTAAGAGAAGTCTGCTCTAGGTTAAAAAAGTCATTTTTGAATGAAAAAAAAATACCCTTGACTCAAATTAATCAAAACTAAAAAGGGGCCTAGTCCGAGTAACTTGGACCCTTTATCGCCTTTTTTAACATTTGGACATGATCTGGCAATAGTAGGGTCCAAGGCAACTGTGCGATAGAGATTGGATTTCTTTTTTAAAATGCCTGAAGACCCAACAAAAGCATCCGATTTCACCCTTACAATGGCCACCAAAATGCTAGATACGCCACCTGAGGTACAAGTGGAGTTCGAGGATTAAGATGGGGGTACTAAGGTTCACTTACGATCCATATGAATATTCATGTTCAATTCCGAGAGGCACCCGCAGCGATATATCGTCTTGGTTTTTACATGCATTTTCAAATGGGACCGGAGTACTCGCATTAATACATTATGGCATGTCGTTGGACTCCAGATCCTGCGCACGCATAATGCATGCAATGCACAGCTTCCCGGAGACTGTTTCATAAAGGAAAAGGAGTCATGCGCGCAGACTCGTACCTAAGTGAACCTTAGTAGTACCTCCTCTCTTAATCCTCGAACTCTACTTGTACTTTAGGTGGCGTATCTAGCATTTTGGTGGCCATTGTAAGGGTGAAATTGGATGCTTAAAGACCAACTAAACGCCAATTTTTTTTAACTTTTTTTGACTTATCTGATAGTTTATGCCTCCCAAAACTAACAAGTTTCATGATTCTGAAAATTCAAAAAGAATGTTTTTGAGCCTTTTCTTTCTGAGCCACTTTGACTCGATTCAGAAAAGGCCGAGGTCAACTGCGTGCCGTATCGCGCGAGTATTGATGTATACGTGTAGAAACATATGACGTCACTGGATTATACGACAATGTTTTACGTAGAGTCTGTACGTATATTTTTGTCTATTAAAGGCTAGTATTACTTGCTGTGCTTTTTGCTCATGATTCAGGAGTAACACTACGATAAACATATTTTAAAGTGTTGACATCTTTGTGAGACACATTTAGAATTGGGGTTGTAGGCTTGTTCTTGCTGAAAAGCTAGTTATGAGTCATACTTTCCTTTGTTTGCAGTCGGCTTTTATTGGGACCTGCGCGGTGAGTTGTGTGTGAGCTGATGCTATACATGTACTCTAGTCTGGCGACTTTGCTTATGCAGCCCTCATAAGGACCCGCACCTTCTCAGAACTATACACACAATTTCTGTTATAAGGTACCAGACTCAATCGCATGCAGCGAGTCCGGGACACGATTGGAATGCTCGGTGCCTTTAGAGTTGGAATGGCTCCAGCCTTCAAACGGAATTGTGCCTTCAAACCCAGCTGAGTTTTCATACTAACACTATCATCTCATACAGTCTTTGGCGAAATGTTCTGCACATATTTTCGACCATTTCGACAGCCCAAAATCAGATATTGTATTGTCTACAAAGCGGACCCACTGTCGCCTTTGAGCTCCATTCAGCACTGGGAATCGCAGTAAGGTTACAATGTAGGTCAGAGTTTTTGTCGCTGTTCCTCGTGCAACCCCCAACTACACACGATCGAGGCATAATGATTATCTCAGAACCATGCTCATACTGAAATAATATCAAAATAGACGGGAAAACGGAGGAGTTAGGTCGACAAAAACTCTTCAGCAGCATCAACTCCACGTACGTACATGCATAGTGTTTGGCTGTAGCATCAACCGACTCTACACGTGTACGTCACGGGGTCACGTACATACATTTAACATACATAATGAGCTTTCGCGAAACAGGATAAATGGTTCAGAATAACAACCCTTTTTTTTAAATAGAAAAATTCCTCTCGTCTGCAAACTAATCTCCATCAGTTAAAAGAGTATTAAAACTGTCGGAAAAGTCCAAAAAGTCACACAAAAAATTGGCGTTTTAGTTCCTTTTTAATTGTTCACAGTGGCTATTGTTACGGCAGCCGTCATTATGGAACTGCCTAGTTCCCCAACGTAATGGTGTTCAACATCACGATGTTTGCTGTTGGAACCAGACTATCAACCAAATGGTTTTCGGACTTTATTTCCCTTTATAGAAAGATTCTCCAAAACCACTGAAATCAAAGGGAAGAAAATTAATTCTACTTAAATAAAAATAACTATTTGATTACAAAACATAAAACTTGAGGGTCTTCAGACATTTAAAAAAACA
Source organism: Hippasteria phrygiana (assembly GCA_037893225.1). Lineage (NCBI taxonomy): Eukaryota > Metazoa > Echinodermata > Asteroidea > Valvatida > Goniasteridae > Hippasteria > Hippasteria phrygiana. Next base: position 10,544 of record JAZGUH010000032.1, on the reverse strand, counting down.
TAAATTCTATCGCACAGTTGCCTTGGACCTAGCCCTAGAAGGACGCCATGATATGGCGTCCTAGCACACAAGACTGCACAGCAGGTCTATGCTAGAAATTGAGGTTCAAAAATCACAGTTTACCTGCAAAAATATTCTTGGCATCATCTCTGCCAACAGTTCAACAGTCCATCTTTCCCGAAGGGTAGAAATATTCCTCCATAAATGTCAAGAAAAGGAGATATTTCCGGCTCAAAATCGTCTCCACGCGACGCTGATTTCTCAAACGAGAGGAGTAATACCTTGTGTCACATCTTGAACGTTCATCAACAGAGGGTGCATCAATTTACAGGCGGTCGTCGCGTCGTGCACGGCGCCACGGCGCCACGGCGCACGCGGTTACTGCCTGTAAATTGCGCCCTCTGTTGATGAACGTTCAAGATGTGACAAGGTATTATGCTGCGTTCCAATCACGTCGTGTTTTCCATGTTTACGAGTTCACAAGTCTGGTAACTCGTATTCACCAGTGGTGAACTGGAGGTGGAATTTTCTTCTCGAGTTCACGACTGGGGATTGTTGGAAAACGATATAAATTTCCACTTTTCTTGACAACGACAGCACACCTAGTGCCATCATTTTACAGGATGACTGAGACTATTAACTTACAGTCTAGTAAGGCCAAGTAAAAAAAACATGTTTGACGTCCGGGTTTTTAAGAAAAAAGGAGGAAGAGGGGCTTTTTATTTTTTATTTTCAAGATGGCCATCATTTAAAAGAAATTCTGGCAACCGTTGGTGTTTCCCTGTTCAAAGACGCATTAAAAATGAAAGAGACATGTTGGACAAGAGAACTGAACATATTTAAAGTGTTTTTGGGCCCTAATTTGCAACCGGGACACAAGTTTTCACAAGTGCGGCAATGGTAACCAAGAAAAAAAAGGCATGGAGTTGATTTATTTTGCAGTTTCAAGCTACGCGAGACCACCCAAAACAATGTACCTCAATTTTAATGCCCAACAAAATTGAAAGTGGCGAATTTTGTTGAAGAACGAAGCAATATTTGTAAATGAATCAAAGATGGCCTCCTCTGCCTTGAAACCTCTTCAAAATTTAAGAAAACACCATCAATCCACATACGAGCATTTTTGAGGAATATTTCGCAAGTTCCAGGATGTAGGTTAAAGCCATCACAGTTTCGCTGCCCAATAGCATATCGCGAAGTGCGCCTCCAACAGACAGCTTGCGTAAATCTAGCTACATAGTCGCGTCGTGCCGTCGCATAGTCGCATTGTTGATTTCGGGTCCTTAGCCGTTTACGTCGTAAACTCTGAAAATCGACAATGCGACTATGCGACGGCACGACGCGACTATGCGACGGCACGACGCGACTATGCGACGCGACTATGCGACGGCACGGCACGACGCTACTATGCGACGGCACGACGCGACTATGCGACGCGACTATGCGACGGCACGGCACGACGCTACTATGCGACGGCACGACGCGACTATGCGACGGCACGACGCGACTATGCGACGGCATGACGCGACTATGCGACGGTACCCCTAGAACTATGGGGTTCGACAGGAACCCCATAGAAAGACGCCGATTTTTCCCATAGGCTAGTACAGCAAGAATAAGAAAGTCATTCCCATGCACTCACGTTTCTACTGTGCACACGAAAACCGCTGAACGGTTTTCCCCCAAAATCCCACTAAGCCTCATTTACATCCTCACCTTGTGTACGCCAAGCAAAAAATTGCCTGAAGCGGTTCAAATTTTCGAAAAAAGGTGAACAAATATCTCTGATCCGTACTGACAGCGAATGACACGACATGCACAATGCGACTGACTGTTGCCGGCCGGCCGGCCGGGTCATGTGCGCGGGTCGGTCGGACCAGACAAGCTCATGATTATTCATGTACAAAATCTGAAGTACGCCGCGCACGGCATGCACTGCCGTCGTGTCCGTCTTGTACATGTTTCCAGTACATGCACTAGTGATCGATGCGCGCGATGCGGACGGGTAATGGACACGACGGCAGTGCATGCCGTGCGCGCCGTACTTCAGATTCTGTACATGAATAATCATGAGCTTGTCTGGTCGGACCCGCGCACATGACCCGGCCGGCCGGCAACAGTCGCATCATGCATGTCGTGTCATTCGCTGTCAGTACGTATCGGAGATTTTTTCCCACTTTTTTCGAAAATTGAAACCGCTTCAGGCGATTTTTTGCTTGGCGCACACAAGGTGAGGATGTAAATGAGGCTTAGTGGGATTTTGGGGGAAAACCGTTCAGCGGTTTTCGTGTGCACAGTAGAAACGCGAGTGCATGGGAATGACTTTCTTATTCTTGCTGTACTAGCCTATGGGAAAAATCGGCGTCTTTCTATGGGGTTCCTGTCGAACCCCATAGTTCTAGGGGTAATGCGACGGCACGACGCGACTGTGCGACGGCACGACGCGACTGTGCGACGGCACTACCCCTAGAACTATGGGGTTCCGACAGGAACCCCATAGAAAGACGCCGATTTTTCCCATAGGCTAGTACAGCAAGAATAAGAAAGTCATTCCCATGCAATCACGTTTCTACATTGTACACGAGAATTGCTGCACGGTTTTCCCCAAAAATCATAATATGCCGCATTTACATCCTCGCTTTACAGTCACTTCGCCCAAAAACCACTTCGCCCAAAAACCACATCGCCCTCAACCACTTCGCCCAAACGCCACTTCGCCCAAACGCCACTTCGCCCAATTACCCCTTCGCCCAAACGCCACTTCGCCCAAATGCCACTTCGCCCAAAAACCACTTCGCCCAAAATCCACTTCGCCCAAAATCCACTTCGCCCAAAAACCACTTCGCCCATGCCCGATCCGTATGCCCTTTTTTCATTTCATTAGTTTGTTACATAAATTGTACATCATCCCTCATATCAGTTAAGATGTTAGAATATAAATGTTTGTAAAAAATTACGTTATAATTTGTTTATAAAAACCTCCGGAATACCGTACCAGCGCTCTATACTACCATGGAGAAATAGGACTTATTTCTCCATGATACTACCAACTAATGAGCTATCTTGCCCTATGTTGGCGGTCTCCCAAATTGTCAGTATCTTTGTTTGGGTACGGTGGGCGCCAGTCAGAAGTCATAAAATCGTAATAATTTGAATGACCACTTGATAAAAATAATTGACCTATCGCGGTGGAATCGCGTCAACGCAGCTTATGAAGTATTGTCCAATCACATCAATTAAAATTCCACGTGGAACGCGCAAAATCTGAGACAAACAAAAATTACCACACAAAAATCCCATAGGGTTGTCTAAGGGGCGTGGTTAACTCGTAAACGGCGACAGGTCAATTGCCTATAAACTAATAAGAAAAGAAAAGCATAGTCACAAAAAGGATGTCACAACGCAAATAAAGTTTTGAATGCACCATCAAAACGAAATAGAAAACGAAAACGAACACATTGGGAACAAAATCTTGGGTGCTTAAAAATTGGGCGAAGTGGTTTTTGGGCGAAGTGGTTTTTGGGCGAAGTGGCGTTTGGGCGAAGGGGTGATTGGGCGAAGTGGGATTTGGGCGAAGTGGGATTTGGGCGAAGTGGGATTTGGGCGAAGTGGGATTTGGGCGAAGTGGTTGAGGGCGATGTGGTTTTTGGGCTAAGTGACCGACAACCACATCCTCACCTTGCTTGCGCCAAGTCAATTTTCGCCTGAAACGGTTCCAATTTGCGGAAAAAAATTACAACGCATGCAGACGGTATATAACGGACACGCGGCAGTTGCCTGTCGTACCGCGCTTCAAATTTTCGATGAATAATCATGACTTGACCGACCCACGGCCCCCCCCCCACATGACCCGGCAGGATGCATGCCGGGATACCAAACAGGAGCTTCGTGTGTGCGGCTTCCTCGATGGTGTGTGTGTGTGTGATCGCTTCGGAACGACTGAAGATTTTTGTAATTTTTTTTTCCGCAAATTGGAACTGTTTCAGGCGAAAATTGACTTGGCGCAAGCAAGGTGAGGGTTGTCTGTCACTTCGCCCAAAAACCACATCGCCCTCAACCACTTCGCCCTCAACCACTTCGCCCAAACGCCACTTCGCCCAATTCCCACTTCGCCCAATCACCCCTTCGCCCAAACGCCACTTCGCCCAAAAACCACTTCGCCCAATTACTACTTCGCCCAAAAACCACTTCGCCCCAAAACCACTTCGCCCAAAAACCACTTCGCCCAATTTTTAAGCACCCAAGATTTTGTTCCCAATGTGTTTGTTTTTGTTTTCTATTTCGTTTTGATGGTGCATTCAAAACTTTATTTGCGTTGTGACATCCTTTTTGTGACCATGCTTTTCTTTTCTTATTAGTTTTATAGGCAATTGACCTGTCGCCGTTTACGAGTTAACCACGCCCCTTAGACAACCCTATGGGATTTTTGTGTGGTAATTTTTGTTTGTCTCAGATTTTGCGCATTCCACGTGGAATTTTAATTGATGTGATTGGACAATAATTTATAAGCTGCGTTGACGCGATTCAACCACCGCGATAGGTCAATTATTTTTATCAAGTGGTCATTCAAATTATTACGATTTTATGACTTCTGACAAGCGCCCACCCAAACCCAAACAAAGATACTGACAATTTGGGAGACCGCCAACATAGGGTAGTATCATGGAGGAAGGAACCTTCCTCCATGGTAGTATAGAGCGCTGGTATTCCGGAGGTTTTAATTTTATAAAAAATTCGTAAAATTTATATCGTAATTTTTTACAAACATTTATATTCTAACATCTTAACTGATATGAGGGATGATGTACAATTTATGTAACAAACTAATGAAATGAAAAAAGGGCATACGGATCGGGCATGGGCGAAGTGGTTTTTGGGCGAAGTGGTTTTTGGGCGAAGTGGATTTTGGGCGAAGTGGTTTTTGGGCGAAGGGGTAATTGGGCGAAGTGGCGTTTGGGCGAAGTGGCGTTTGGGCGAAGTGGTTGAGGGCGAAGTGGTTGAGGGCGATGTGGTTGAGGGCGAAGTGACTGTAAAGCAAGGTGAGGATGTAAATGCGGCATATTATGATTTTTGGGGAAAACCGTGCAGTAATTCTCGTGTACAATGTAGAAACGTGATTGCATGGGAATGACTTTCTTATTCTTGCTGTACTAGCCTATGGGAAAAATCGGCGTCTTTCTATGGGGTTCCTGTCGGAACCCCATAGTTCTAGGGGTACGACGGCACGACGCGACTGTGCGACTTCACGACGCGACTGTGCGACGGCACGACGCGACTATGCGCCGTTGACGGCGCAAACGGCTGCGGACCCAAGTATATAACACTGCCACAAATGCGACGCGTAAATGGCAGCAATGGAAATTGATATCCAAGCAATTACAAACCTCTTCCGAAAGCTTTCTTGCTTCTTCGAATTTAGAGAAACCTTCAGTTGTCAAATAGTCACTGTAGGCCGCCATTTTATTAACTTGTCTGGTATCCGGTTATCCGGTATCATCCTGCAAAACTCGACATCATAAAAAACGTAGCGACTACACGGTACCAGTTAAATGATGACTTCAATAAAATGAATTGCGCCCTCTTTAGGTGCACTAAGGGTGTTTCTCAAACTTGGCTTGGGCTTCGGCTTCGTCTCCAGCTATCCAGCCCCATTGCCAATATCCAGGCCCGTCGGAAGGTATAAAAAAGTGGGGGCACCAACGGTTTCCCACCTAAGGGTGATAAATTACTTTGGTAAACTATAGACAACGTCGGCAGATAGGGAGTGGAAGGGCTCCATGGATCTTAAGATTTTCAAAGTTATTAAAATGTAAATATTAAATCAATGAGTAATTCTTAAAACAAAATTTGAATGATGACAATAGTTTTTTTGGCCGAAAACGATGTCCTAGTGTGGGGTAGACCCCAACTGGAATTGAATGAGAATCAATTTTTGAAGATTCAGTTTTGTGATGTATCAAAGGGAAATCCCTTTATTTCTGTAGGTTAAGGTTTGTGATAAATACCAAATTTGGAGGTTATATTTGGAGGCTACCTGGACGCGTGACGCGCCCCGATGGCCAGGGCGCGCCACTCGTCCGGGTCGCCACACACGCGCGTCTTGACAAAATGGAAAACGATATAAATTTCCACTTTTCTTGACAACGACAGCACACCTGGTGCCATCATTTCACAGGATGATTGAGACTACTATTAACTTACAGTCTAGTAAGGTATTTCGTAATAATTCAGTACAAACAAAAATTGGAGGATTACCAATCGTGTACACTACATTTAATTTCTCGGAGGAAAAGGAAAACATAACAATTACGGACAAAACAAAAGAAAACTAAAAAAAAGTTGAATATGTTGAGGTTGCATTACAACTTGTAATGGCGCTGACAACTTCTCCAGACAACCTCGTACATCATGCATATCAAATAGAAATAACTCTCCAAGACTCCAAATACATGTAGGGCCTACATTGTCTTTCAGAGAATCGCAGTTTCCCATGGCTTGCCCATCGTAATGATGTGCATCGGGTTGGGTTGACCAGTGCCAAACCGACCCAAAACATTATAGATATAAACCGAATCCGAACCGAAACCGATCTGAACTCTCAAAACCGACCCAACCCCACCCGACAAAACATTTGGGAAAGAGGCGACCAAAACCGAACCCGAAAAAATACCCGAATATCTGGCTTGGAAAAACAATCTATTTCACGATAATTGTGCCTGATGAGCTTACCCGCGTCACGTGAATTTATTTTTGTCGTCTCTCAGTGAAAAATCATATACGCGTATACGGTGAATAGACCTCAAACCACGTCCACAATATTGAAAAATAACTGTAGCGCGTTGTGACAAAGTCGATATCAAAATCGGGGGGGGAAATTTGCGTGATATTTTCTCAACATTTTGGGCGCAAAAAAAAAAAACATTTAAATCTTTGATGCCCCGCATGTAATTCACGCATGCAAGAATTAACCAGACCGGCGGACCAACACTAAACTGAAACCAACTGAGGAAAACTGCTTGCAAAACAGGCAACAAGTTATAAAGGATGAAGAATAACCGAGAAATAAATAAAAACGACTAATCTGAAAAGACAGATTTTTGCTTCAGTTACGTTATCTTATACAATGGGCAACTTCCGACACACAAGCTTCTTAAATTCCGAAAGATGATGGTTAGATTGCTATGAGGCAGAAATAAAACACGCAGTTTGTACTATGTCTAGTACATGTATTTATATGTTGTTATTTAAGCCGTGGTTTAAGGAAATACTGAAATGCCAAAATTCCTTTCTTCCATTTGTTTTAAGTGCGACTATGAGCCTCCTAAACAGTATGCAAAGTGAGACTTTTGTTAGATAAAGCAACAGTAATTCAGCATCTTTCTAGTGATATCTTCACGCACACCCTGTATAAAACGGATTGTTGAAACCAACCAATATATTGGTAGGATTGTGTGTCCAACCAATCCAATTGGTTGGACACATATCAACCCAATAATTGGTTATTTTAACCAATATATTGGTTATTTTAACCAATCCGTTTTTAGAGTGTGTTCTATTGTGCCGCTACCAACACGGTTGGACTGGAGAACTACACTAAGATCCCCTGCAAAAAAATGCGCGTTCATCGTAAACCGGAACAGTGTCTACGCAACAATATTGCACCACGTGGCAAAATGTCAATGAATAAATCATCCATTATGATGGATGAACCTTCTATATATAATGTAGGTTAGATTTTTCAAAACACAGGTACTAAATCCCAAAGAGTGAAATTATAGGGACTAGACGATTTAGAGTGAAAATCACTCTGTTTTTAGATTGAATACTAAAAAAGGAACCAATTCAGTCGCGACTCGAGTGAAAATTCGATCTTTTCGATTGAATGAATTTCACTCTTAAACGTCTGGTCTCCAGTTTCAGACTGTGGGAGTGAATTTTCACTCGAATAGATTAAATTCTTACTCTTTGGAAATAAGAGAGTGGGGCCAGTCAGGAATATGCCATCTTTGATATTGACTGTATTGAGTTCAAATAATATGTAAAGTATTTCCAATAATGATATAACATTGATATGATATAGCATTGGTAGAGCAGGGCGTAGCTAAGAGGTGGCATCTCCCCACTCCCCCTCCAGTCTCCCCCTCCCCTGGTAACCACACTCACTTCTATTGTTAAACTAGTGGAATATGCGTATACTACCAACGTTCCTCCGATAGTTTATTCCAAAAACTGGGCATGCCCAGTAGGCCTACTATACCCAGCACGATATGGGGTAGAGGGGTACCCGCCTTTTGTACCTATACCCTATACACTCTCCAGACTATTGTTACCTAACACATCCCTTTAGAGATCTGAAAAGAATTCCCCGAGATTCCCGGGAACACAATAACCGACACACAAAAGAGGGGAGAGGGGGGGGGGGGGGGGGGGGTTCCCCTCTGCCCCATATCGTGCATCATGCATTGGTAAGATAAAATCTGCATAAAAATTCATTTGGGGGAAAGTATTATGTGAGGTACAATTTTCTTTTTGAAAGCGGCAGTTTCGTGCGCTTTTAAATAAAAGTTCTCATTATCCCTTTAATTAGGACGCTCAATGTACTGAACGATAATCGGTCTTTTCAAAATGTTTGAGGCTAAGAGTATAATTGTTTAAAATGTATAAAAACCGTAATTTTGCTAAAAACTTTTCAAATTTCGGTTATGGAAACCATACCCCTCCCCCCCAAAAAAGAAATATGTAGAAAAAAACACACTTTGTTGACCACCTTTTACTTGATGCGTTTGTTCACTTTGAAAATGTATTCAAATTTACCTAGTTAGTTTCCCTGTGTGGATTGTTTGACGAATTATAAGTTAAAAAGTCGTATCTCATTGAGTGATCCCCACAATGTCGCTTCCCAGGGTTGTATCGTAAAATTGGATGTGATCCCTGGCTATACGGCATTCTGGGTCTATGACTTCTCACTAGCGCCCACCCGAACAAAGATACTGACAATTTTGGGGAGATCGCCAACACAGGGCAAGATAGCTCAATTGGTAGAGCGCCTGTACGGAAACCCGGAGGTCGCAGGTTCGAATCCCCTGCTCCTGCTAGTTTTCTTTGTTCACTTTGAAAATTTTCTTAAAGTTGTTAAACACAAACAAACACTTATTGTTTTCGAGTTGCGGGTAACACCATGGTGTTTATCTCACACACATTAAGAGAGCAGAAAAGTGACTCCCAAAATGTTTCGCCTGCAATTTATTTTTACAAGCGGGGGGGGGGGGGGGGGGGGGGGGGGGGGGGGGGGAGGGGGGGGCTGATACAATATCTAACCGTTGGTGGCGCCATTTAACCATTTGTTCTCACCCATAGGCAGAAATAAGACCTGTATTTGCAAGGCGGTAGGCCCTACAAGCAAAAAGCAAAAACAAAATTGACAACGAGCAGGGGGGGTTTCCAATTTGAGGTCTGGGCAAAACATATCAGCTGAGGGGGGGTGATGCAGATAATTATGATAATTATCTGTGTAAAATTTCATTCCAATTGACAAGGTTCCGACTTTGGTAGTTTACGACACCTTAATACATGCACGCAAAATGTGCTGCGGATACACGAATCTATTATTGAACTGATCACCCGCCCGCATTTTCACCAGAGTAAAAATGCTGCACTGCACGAGACTGGTGTAACGTGAAATAATGTCACAATGAATCGATTAGGCCTATCGGGAGAAGTGGGCCGGGTCAACGTCGAGAGGGTTTAAACCAACAATATGGGAACGAGGAGTCGGATATTCATGGGAGTCGGATATTCATATAATGACACCGCGCACGTCTGACTCTTTGATACTTTTCGAGTTTAAATATGTACCTTACACATTAACAGAAAAAAAGTCATGAAGTTTCGTCTGGTCAAGGGTGACAGTTAATAGCTACGCAGTGAAGAGTGGACAGTTATAAAGCTACTCATCGGCTGGTCTCTGATATAGGATGGGGTTCCGTTGGTTCTCAGTTGCAATTCGAATCGTTGACTATGATCTGCAGTGAGGCTAAACTGAATGGAAGTGATTTTTTCCCCAACGACTGATGATTTGTTTCAGAGGACACAGTTTAGTAAGGTGAAAATATGCCGAAATTTCTTATACACGAAAGGTTTTCGCTTCGTTATGAGCGCGGTATTAATTCTGAGTACTGCCGTTGCTCCTTAACTTATTTTTGGGATTAACCCACGTCACCGGACCAAATGATCGCCGCGGTTCCATCGGCCGACCATCAGCGATGTTTTCCCGAGAGTTAGAGGGAGTATATGCCAATGGGTGTTTGGTCAGTTCGACTTGTTTTCACGCATACACTTGTATGTGTTACAAAATTCAATCTAAATGCTTGTTTTCATTGGATGGTGGAAAGAATGCGATTTTTGTTTTAATTCTTAGAAAATCATTCCATCGGTTTATGAAAAAAGGCGCTAAACTAAATACAAGGAACACCGAGGACCAGTAATAAAATTAATTCTTTAAAAAATATAATTACAAAGTTTTGAAAGAAAATATTGACTCCTAT